>CM035438.1:81798538-82086038 GCA_020310875.1 Ceratopteris richardii | reverse complement strand
TATTTTGACATGACCTTTAGGGTAGCACATTTCAGAGGAAAAAGGTTGGACTTGAAGTAATTGATGAAAAGGTATTAGATCGCACTAATTTGAAGGGGTGGCAGCATGTCAACATGCCACAAATAACACATTTCCCAAAAATTACTAATTAGTAGTGCCACTTTAAATGGTTTGTAGCACATATTTGAATATTAATTTTGAATTACTCTCTCTCTCTTTGAACAAAAACTCATAAATCAATTGAAGTTTTATGGTCCCAATATCAAGTCTCTCTCTCTCTCTCACTCTCTTTCTCTCTTTCTCTCTCTCTCTCTCCATCTTTATAAACAACACAAACATTAATTGCAAGACTCTGAACCCACCATCTATCTTCTTGCTCTCTTGTAAGGTCATTCTTGTACATTCTTGTATGTAATAGAAGAAGAAGAAGAAGATCATTCTTCCTTGCCTCAATCTATGTGTGTGCTTCTCCTTGAGAGTGAGAGTGTGTGTGTGAGCTCTCTTCCTTATCTCCTTCCTCGTGACATATCTATCTATCTACCTATCTATCTATCTATCTATCTATCTATCTATCTATCTATCTATCTATCTATCTATCTATCTATCTATCTATCTATCTATCTATCTATCTATCTATCTATCTATCTATCTATCTATCTATCTATCTATCTATCTATCTATCTATCTATCTATCTATCTATCTGTCTATCTGTCTATCTGTCTATCTATCTATCTATCTATCTATCTATCTATCTATCTATCTATCTATCTATCTATCTATCTATCTATCTATCTATCTATCTATCTATCTATCTATCTATCTATCTATCTATCTATCTATCTATCTATCTATCTAATCTATCGATCTATCTATCGATCTGTCTATCTATCTATCTTGCTATCTATCTTGCTATCTATCTATCTATCTATCTATCTATCTATCTATCTATCTATCTATCTATCTATCTATCTATCTATCTATCTATCTATCTATCTATCTATCTATCTATCTATCTATCTATCTATCTATCTATCTATCTATCTATCTATCTATCTATCTATCTATCACAACCATAAATAATAATAATGAAATGATGAAGTGTTCCTGAAGTGTTTCCTTCCCTCGATGTAAAGAATAGAGTCATTCCTATGACTCTATCACTCATAACTATCTGTAACATCAACTCATCTTGAGTTGAGAACTGAGAAACTATTTAGTAAATCAACTCAAGTAGAGTTGTGAAGGATGCGGTTTGCATCAAATATCAACTCATGCGACTTGAATCAAATATTAAATCACAATAAATTGGAATTTATACAACTTGTATGAATCCAATTATATGAAATGAGAACAACTAGCAAAGTTCTCCTGTTCCATGCTCTCATGCACTATATATATTTTTGAAACTTTTGACAGAGTCTCCTCTGTCCTACTAAGGATGCTCACCATAAACCAATGATCAATAAACAAGTATCTAGGGCATGTTAGCCCATGGTGATCACACCATATCAAAAAAATATCATAAAAAACCTATGAAAAGTCTTTTTTTTTTCAACAATGTCTCCTGCATAAACAATTTCCAATAGCAACAGATTAAATCTTAATTTTAACTAACTTTTACTCACGCAAAATATATAAAATTTTCCAGACTTATATAGATTTTATTCAAGCTTTCGTTGGGCTCAAAAATCACTTGATTTGGATATTTTCTCAGAGTTTTATAGCCATTTCATTGGAAGGGTCGAACACTTGATGACCAACTCTGAAAATGTAGAGGGTCATCTTCTTGAAGCCCTTAGATTGAGACAACAAACTCCAAATTCTATTTTCTTTGAGCCCAAATCTAGATCAAATTATCTATCTTGGTGTCACAAAATTTCAATTCAAAATACACCTGCGCTTAGGTGATCATAGAAACAATGCTGCTACACTTTTATAATATCTTCTAACTATGAAGATAAATTCCAAAATCCTTGAATTTTGGGCATATCATAGGGTCTATACTAGAGTAGCTTCTCCAAGAAAAATGTTTGAAATTGGAGTTTCCAATATGAAAATATCATGTGCTCATTAGACACATGTACCACTCTTTGGAAAATCCTCGCCAGAGATTGGTTTGAAAAGAATAGGTCATTTGACCTACCACTTTACATCCAATTTCTTTAAAGTCTTACTAGAATATAGATAATACTTTCTAATTTTACTGATATAAGTTTCATAGTATTTGGACATTTGTATCTTTCACAATGACCAAAATACTAAGCCTCTATACCTGTAATATTTTAAAAATTTGCAAAGGATAACTTTTACTCTTTTTTCTTATGGAGACACCTTTCATCTTGAAATGTTTCAAAAACCATATGGAGGTGTTTAGCTAATGTTAGAAACAAGAATAATTCAATTTGAATAAATGAACTAAGAGAACCAATCACATAGGTGACATGGTCTCTGCTCATTTCATAAATTCCAGAGGCTATACTTTGATGTGCAGAGATTATTTGACATATCAAATGATCTCAAAAAATAATCAAAATCAGTATGCATAGATTTCATCTATGAGAATTTCATAGCAAACAAAAATCATTCAATTTGGAGCCACCAATGAAGAGAAATGCCCTTTGTAATAGGCCTATGTCATCTGTTTCAGGCCTCTACCTCTTCTAGCGGCACTTGTCGTGCAGATGTCATTTGACCTTTGTAAAAGTATCCAAATTACTTGAGACTTGGTCAGCTTAAAGAGAAGACTATGAGCTAATTGCCCTCAAAATTGAAATAAATTTTGGCATTTCCTCAAAGATTAGCATCCAAATCTGTATGAGGCTTCTACCTCACTAACTATTTGCTCAATTATTTTTCAAATCTAAAAAATGACAAGACATGTTAATCCTTATGATTAGACATAATCATTAATTCTCTTGGATGGATTATGACATGGAGACATATACATGCATAAAATGATCGTATGGATCAATGAAAATCAATTAACCATCCAAATTGTCTCGTTGAAAATCAATTCTTTACACTATCCACTTTTCAATGAAAGTGAATATTGTGAAGAGATGGATAGGTATGTGCTTGAAGATGAAGAGGTGTTGCAAAATCCTTGGTCTACACCAGCCAAATGAACTCCAGGAGTATATGGTGGGGCCTTTTAGCTTGCCAATGGATGTATTATACACCCTATGTACCTTGGAAGATCACTCTCAAAAAGATAGATCAAAACAGATAAGTTGGAGTTAGCTCAGAGGTGAAAAACTTGCTAATTTGGTTCATACACCTGTCCAGTGTTTTACATAATTCTCTGAGCACAACAGCAATTACCTTAATTCCTCTTGGGGAAGTCTAGATAACTTAAAGAGCTAACTTTCAAGAGTAATCTCATAAAAAATAATGAACCACAAACTGAGAATGAATTTTAACAAGTAATGACATCATCCCAATTTTCATGGGCTGCTACAGTTTGAGATCAGTGAGCAGAAAAATAAACATAACTCAAAATGTAGGAATCCAATGATTATGAAATTTTGTATGGTTATACTAGACAGTAAGCTAAATCCAAGAAGCTTTAAATCACTGAATTTGGATAAGTAACCACTGAGAAATGGCTCTGAAAAGGTACTAATGAGGTGTCAAACCCATACCTTTCTGGTTTTCTTATTTTCCCTCATATATAGATCTTCTTAGGCCATGATGTGATGATTCTGCCTCATGTCCAAGTTCCTGCAATTTTGCTTTACCTTTAGACTTCCATGCTTTGATCTTTTCCATATGAGATTCTTCATCATCCTCTGAGGTGTCTTGTTCTTCAATCTTTGGTTGTTCTCTACCAAGCTTTGGAAAATCTTCTTCAAGATTATATGGTAAATTGACCTTCCTGCATGAATCTTCATACCATGAATTGTTTTCATCAAAAACTACATCTCTGCTTACCAAGAATCCTTTGTTGGTAGGGTTGTATAACCTGTAGCCCTTTTGATTGTTGTCATATCCAATAAATACACACCTTTCTGCCTTTGGATCCATCTTGCCTCTAACCTGTGAAGGAACATGAGCAAAAGCAATACATCCAAAAATTTTACAATGATCTAAGCTTGGTCTTCTTCCATTCCAAGCCTCATATGGAGTCATCCCATCAAGGGATTTTGAAGGCAACCTGTTAATCAAGTAAGTGGCTGTAGATACAACCTCAGCCCATAAGTAATTAGGTAAATGCTTTTCATTTAACATAGACCTTGTAGCTTCAACAATTGTCCTATTCCTCCTTTCTGCCACTCCATTTTGCTCAGGAGTGTACCTTGTAGTTACCTCTCTTGTGATTCCTCTTTCTTGAAGAAAAGAATCAAAATCATGGGAGAAGTATTCTCCCCCTCTATCTGACCTTAGCCTTTTTAGTGATTTACCTGTTTTATTCTCCACAAGAGCCAAATATCTTTTGAAACATGAAAAAACTTCATCTTTGTGTTTCATAAAGAATAGGATAGTCCAACTGCTGCAATCATCAATAAAGGAGACATAATACCTTGATCCAAATATTGAAGCTTCCTTGCTAGGTCCCCATACATCTGTATGAACCAACTCCAAGAGATCTTCATGCATATAACCTTTCTTCATGAATGGTAACCTGTGAGACTTTCCAAATTGACATGCACTACACTTATAAATCATATGTTGTTTTGACAAATTAGGGAGTCCAAGTACACTTTGGTCCCTACAAATTTGCTTTTATGACCTTTCACCAATATGTGCTAACCTTTTGTGCCATACTTCCAATTCTGCGAGTGTCTGACTACCATAATTAAAGAGAGCAATATTTCTAGTGTCCTGTAATTCAAATGTGAACAATCTACCTGTCTTTTCACCTTTTGCAATTTTTCTGAATCCTTGACTTGGATCTTCAACAAATGCTCCTGCTTTTGTGAACTTGACTTGCAACCCTTTCTCTACTATGTGCCCAACACTTATCAAATTCTTTGTAATGGTAGGGACATAGAGTACCTTACTGAGTAGGTTGATGTTTCCATCAGGTGCTTTGACATTGCCTATTTTCTCCACATGATTTTTTGTATCATCTCCTGTTTGTACCTCAAGCTTATTCCTTGGATCTTCTAAATCTAATAGGAGTGCCACATTTCCTGCCACATGATTTGAACAACCTGAATCTATGTAGAAAACATGCTCATCAGATTTACCTTGTGGCATAGCCATGTTCATGATCAATAATGAATCCTCTTTGTTTGAGTCTTCTGTGTAGTTATTGTAGTCTCTCCTTCCTTTGTAGCGTCCTTGATAGTTTGAATGATTGTAGTTGTTGTAGTTGCCATGATAATTGTTGAACCTTCCTCTTGAGTAGCCATAGCTTCCTCTATTGTATCCTCTGCCTCTTTGATTCCTGGAATTCCTAAAGCAATTTTCAGTTGTATGATTAGTTAATCCACAAATAGAACATGAGTTGGAGTCTTGGGATCTCCCCCTGCCTTGTCTACCTCCTCTTCCTCTACCTCTGCCATGTCTTCCTCTACCTGCATAGTTAGCTTGATATGTACCTGCTTCATCATCCACTTTCTTTGCCTTTCCTTTGTTATCCTTGGACTTGATTTTATCAGTGTATAAATCTGAAGATTGATTACCTTTAGAGCTTTCTCCATTTTTGATAAGCTTTGCCTCTTGAGTAAGTAGTTGTCCAATGAGTGTATTGAAATCAGGTACATGCATGTCCATGTACAAATCCATAGCTGTGGTGAATGCTTCCCACTTGTCATCTGCCTTCAAGCCATTGATGACCTGCCTTACAATTTGCTCTTCATCTATTACCTCTCCAATGCTTCCCAACTGATCCGCTATGTCCTTGAGCTTTGTGACAAAATCAGTCACATTTTGTTTGGGAGCCTTCTTGAGAGTTGTGAAATCCAGCCATAGTTGATACTTCCTAGCTTTGGTACTTGAAGAGAAGAAGGCTTCAAGTGCATCCCACACTTCCTGAGATGTCTTAAAACTTCTAATGGGAGGCAACAAAAAATTTGAGATAGATTTGAGGAGATAAGACCTTGCAAGTGCATCCTTGGAGCACCATGTGCTCAATCTTTCTTGCTCTTCTTGTGTTGGTTGACTTTTGTTCCTGAAACTTGGCATAACTTCATCTCCAGCCACATAACCATATAAACTTCTACCTTGGAGATAAGCTTCCATCCTTAATGACCAAGCTGAGTAGTTACCTCTATCCAATTTGTCAATTGATGAAGGAAATCCATCTCCCATGTTGTCCAACCTTGCTCTGATACCACTATGAAGAGATGGATAGGTATGTGCTTGAAGATGAAGAGGTGTTGCAAAATCCTTGGTCTACACCAGCCAAGTGAACTCCAGGAGTATATGGTGGGCCCTTTTAGCTTGCCAATGGATGTATTAGACACCCTATGTACCTTGGAAGATCACTCTCAAAAAGATAGATCAAAACAGATAAGTTGGAGTTAGCTCAGAGGTGAAAAACTTGCTAATTTGGTTCATACACCTGTCCAGTGTTTTACATAATTCTCTGAGTACAGCAACAATTAAATTACTTCCTCTTGGTGAAGTCTAGATAACTTAAAGAGCTAACTTTCAAGAGTAATCTCATAAAAAATAATGAACCACACACTGAGAATGAGTTTTAACAAGTGATGACATCATCCCGATTTTCATGGGCTGCTACAGTTTGAGACCAGTGAGCAGAAGAATGAAAACTCAAAATGTAGGAATCCAATGAGTATGAAAATTTGTACGGTTATACTAGACAGTAAGCTGAATCCAACAAGCTTTAAAGCACTGAATTTGGATAAGTAACCACTGAGAAATGGCTCTGACAAGGTGAGTGAAAAAATCGGGTACCTGACAAAGAAGTGAAGATGAACACACCCTGTTGACTTCAAATGAACATAAATGAAGATTGCAACATTAAAATGACATGAAAATTTGTGAGCATATAGTAGACTTATAGAGCTAACTTTACCAAGTTAAATCACTGAAAATGATGCACCAAGCTCAGAGAAACCATCTCTGCAATCTGACTGAGAAAACTGAGAGATATGGCAGTGAGTAGTATACTTCACAAGAACATGGAAATATGAACCCAGATGATAATGAAAATGAAAGTATATTGCTTGTACAATACAATGGAGTTACTGATACATATGTGTGCCTTGTAATCACACATTGATATGGCATAAAGCTCAGCTCTTGGAGGTCTTCACATAGGTCTCTCTAACCACGACTAAAACTGCCATCTATTTATAGTTGAGTTTGGGAGGCTAACTTCCCTCAATCACTCTCCAATCAATCAGTGATTGATTTGATTCTCTACCTACCACAAACCACGAATTAGTGGCTCCACTTTCCCTTTTTGATCAAGTGGACTCAACCACTTAAGATTCTTTCACTTTTACATTAAGTAAACTCTTCAAAAGTTACAAGAGGTAGTTCACAAGTGAACTTTACATAGTCTTCATTTTGAAGCTTCTTTTATGACTTTGTGAGACTCAAGCCAATACTTAGGCTTGTCATAGACTTGCTCCAACAAATATGCATGGATGTCATTCTATTCATTGTGCTTCTTGCACATTCATTAATTTCATCACAACCAATCACATGCAAGCTTTTAATACTTGTATTGATGATCATAACCATAACACAAACATGTGCCGACTACAGATACAATTCCATATCAAGTACATAGATTCCCATGAAGAATAATTCATGTGCTCATGCGTTAGTAAACAAAAGTACATCTTAGTTGTTCTTGAAGTATATACCTTGTCCTTTAATCTCTAAAGGAACAATTAGCCTATGGACGGTACCTCTATCACATACCTCATGCTCACCCTAACTCATCGTGGTGATACATAAAGGTGGCTATAGACAGAATATGCATCATGCACTTCAACTTTATAAAATCAGCAATATGCATGTCATGAGGACTAGTGAGGAGCATGTCATCAACATACACCACAATGATCAAAAGCACATCATTAGCACGCTTAACATATAAGGTGCTTTTACTTGGACTGTTCTCAAAACCATGTGCAATGAGATAGGCATGTATCTTTTCATACCAAGCATGTGGTGCTTGCTTTAAACCATATAATGCCTTCTTTAACCTGCACACTTGGTTTTCATGCCCTTTCTGGACAAAGCCACAGGGTTGAAAAACATACACTTCTTCATGCAAGTCACCATTCAAAAATGTTGTTTTAATGTCCAATTGATGTACGTTCCAACCATGATGAGTTGCAAGTGCACAAATGCTACGAAGAGTAGTCATTCAGCAAGTAGGAGCAAAGGTTTCATCAAAATCAATGCCTCTTTCCTATGCATAACCCTTTGCAACAAGCCTAGCTTTATACCTGTCAACTGTTCGATCATGTTTATGCTTCAGCTTGTATACCCACTTAGTGCCAATGGCCTTCTTGCTAGAAGGCAAGTCACATAAAGACTAGGTACCATTTTTCATGATAGGATCATATTCAGATTGCATTGCAGCCATCCAAGGTTCAGAATTTTGTGCTTCATCAAACAAAACAGGTTCATAATTTTTTGCCATCCAATATAATAGAGGTGCATCTAATTTGTTGTCATGCAAGGTCCGCACCAATCATTTTGGCATAGTTTTTGCTTGCTCAATATCAGCTCTCTCATCAACAAGTGCATCATGTAGATATACATCATTAATGGAATGATTTGCATCATCACAAGAAACCTGCAAAGGCTGAGAAGTTGCCTCATTAGGACCAGCACTAGACTGTCCCCTGTAAGAAAGAGGCAGCAAGGTATCATACATGTCTTTGGAGCTAACAGATGTCTCCTTAGTACATGAAAGCAATGGTTGAATAACATCTTCCACAAAAACAACATAATGGCTAACGAGAATGCATTTATTCTATGGACGATACAGACGATAGCCTTGACTTTCAAAACTCTACCCAACAAAAATACATTTTACTGCTTTATCATCCAATTTTTTGCGATGTTGTTCAAGCACTAATGCATATGCCAGACAACCAAAACCATGCAGATGAGCAACAGATGGCTTGTGACCATGCCAAGCCTCATATGGAGTGATAGACTGTATCACTTTAGTGGGACACCTGTTCAGTACATATGTTGCACACATAATAGCCTCAAGCTAGAAACTATGTGGTAAAGCCTGACTCTTGACCATACACCTTGCCATCTCCATGAGTGACATGTTCTTTCGTTCAACAACTCCATTCTATTGAGGTGTATTTGGCACTGTACACTGATGTTTTATCCCACATTCAACCAAAAATGCATTAAAGTCAGAAGACATATATTCCTCCCCTCAATCAGACTAAAGGGTGCCATTTTACATGCTGACAGATTTTCAGCCAAAACGAGAAACTATTTGAAGCACATAAACACTTTGGACATCGCCTTCAAAAGATATACCCATGCATGCATGGAAAAATAATCGATGAAAGTGACGAAGTAAAGATAATTCCCAAAAGAAGGTGCCTGCATAGGACCACAGACATCACTATGTACAAGCTGCAATTTCTGAGTAGCCCAAACTGAATCATCTTTTGGAAAGGAAGAGTGCTGCATTTTGCCCAAAATACAGCGTTCACATACATGTTTACTGGGTGCCTCAAGTTTGGGCAAAGATGACACCATTTTAGATTTCTGCAGGTGTAGCAAACTAGCAAAATTCAGATGACCAAAGCGTGCATGCCACAGCATTGCATCTAACATAGCTTAAAAATCATGTATTGCACATGCCAAATCATTTACAGATCTTTCATAGTCTATGAGCTTATACAACCCATGACATAAAATGCCAGAAGCAATAATGACATCTCCATTTGACAGATCATGAACTGTACATTTGTCATCAACAAATTTCAAAACCAGGCCAATCTTGGCTAATGCAAAAACTGATAACAAATTTTTCTTGATCCCTGGCACAAACAAAGCATCTGACAAAGTGCAAGAACTACCATCAGCAATAGTCAAAACGATCTTACCAACTCCCATAATAGGATAGGAGGAGTTGTTGGTGCATGTAATAGTATTCTCTGTAGGGGCAGGCTTGAGTGAAGAGAAGAAACTATGCTGCGAGGTAATATGATTGGTCGCCCCACTATCAAAGTACCAAACATTTGAGTCTACTCCAGACATGCACTACTCATGAGAAGATGGGTCAAAACTGCAAAAAGTAGTAAACACCCATTCTTCTTCGTGCACAAGATTAACAGACTCTGTTTTCGGTGTAGAGGCCTCTGCAACAACCATTCACACCTCTTTCTTCTTTGCCTCTTTAGCAACCAGTTTTGGTAAGCTCTTGATGACATGATCATTTGCTTTACAGTATTTGCAAAACAATTTCTGCTTTTTTGATTTCTTCTCATCTTTGTCTTCCTTCTTCGAATGTGCAACATTTGCAGATTTTTGCTTACTAGTAGAAGAGATCCATTTACCTTTGCCCTTCTAACTAGCCAGGAAAGCTTGATCTGCAACATGCATAATAGAGCTGTTCTGCCTAGACTGATCTTCTTGCAATAGAACAGAGACTAACTCCTCAAATGAAAAGGCATTTGGATTGCCTTTCATCATCAAACCAATAGTAGAAGCAAAACTCTGATATGATTAAGGAAGACCATTCAGAATGGTATGCACAAGTGAGCTATCTGGTATAACTTCATTAGCAGAAATCAACTGTTCTTTCAGATCCTTGATCTTTGTGAGAAAATTGTCCATAGAATCACCTTCATTCATGTGCTCAATCTCCAATTGTTTTTAGAGGTAAGCAACACAAGCATCATTCCTAGCTTGGTACAATATGGTAAGTGTATACCAAGCATCCTTAGCTCTGCAAGAGCGAATGTGAGGAATAATGACATCTTGAGAAATAAAGCTATCAATGCATGTGCCTGAGCATCTCTGCCATCTGAATGAATTTGCTATGTAATAAGTGCAACAAAAATAGGAGCATGAACATGAATCTGTAGAATATCATCATCTTCGACACCATCTCCATCAGCTCCAGCACCTATATTTGCAGTACCTGTATCCACAGGTGTATCAGGGCATCTTTCAACACCCTGCACAATATTCCATAGTCCTTTGCGACCAATACATGAAACATCATATAAGCCCATAATGGGTAGTTTGTACCATCCAACTTATCCTCAACAACCAATATATAGAATACATCACTCTTTCAGCCATGGCCGGTGACTAAAATACCTTGATGGAGAAAATTGACTGTATCTCAAAAAGTTGAACAGAACTACCCAGACAAATTCTGCTAAACCTGTAGTAGACTTCGAGATGCTTATATTGGCAAACCAAAACTAGTATATATCTTTGGCACAAAAAGACAAAATAGCTTGCACAAGCACTGCAATAGTGCATTCGAAGGCTGAAATGAGCTTAGAAACACCTAGGGTATGCTTACCAAATTTCGTGCGGTTCTGAGACTGCAATTGGAGAGGTGTAGAAAATGCCCTAGATGAAGTGGCGATCTGCTCTGATACCAATTGTTGGAGTTAGACTTCTGCGGAAGCATGCTAACAACATGAGGAAGAAGAAGAAGCTTGGAGCACAACACACAATACTAAATGTATTACCACTAGAATGTACAAAGATAAGTAGCTCGTTAGGGCAATATGCGTATATACAAGGGGGGGGGGGGGGAAACCTCCTAAAGAGGGAAAAAAGTGCCCCAGTGATCCTAGAGTGTTCAGACACATCACTACCTAAATATATCAAGAAGATACTAAAGCAAATCATTAGAGATCAAAGTGCACATGGATTACCTAACATTTCAAAGAAACATATGATTTAGAAATGCAGTGCATGTCAATTTGGGAAATCTCACAGACAATCATTCACAAAGAGAGGGTACATACATGGAGAAATTCTAGAGCTTGTCCACACAGATGTTTGGGGACCAAGAAAAGATCCATCCATCTCAAGGTCAAGGTATTATGTGCCTTTCATAGACGATTGTAGCAGATGGACCATACTTTATTTCATGGAGCATAAAGATGATGTATTTTCATGTCTCAAAAAATATATAGCACTTGTGGAAAATCAAATAGGTAAAACCCTAAGCAGAATGAGGTGTGATGGAGGGAGAGAATACTTCACCCACAAGTTTTATTCCTACTTGCAAGAAAGGGGAATCAAGAGAATGATAACAACTAGGTACACACCTGAGCATAGTGTAGTATAGAGAAGAAATAGGACCCTTGTGGAAGCAACTAGGTCCATGTTAAATGAGAACAAGTTGCAAGATTACCTATGGGTAGAAGCAGTATCCACTACAACCTACCTTATAAATAGGTTTTAATCAAAGTCCTTGGAAGGTATGACTCCTTATGAATCTTGTAATAAAAGAAGACCAAGCTTGGATCATTGCAGGGTATTTTGGGGTGCATTGCATGTGCACATATACCATCTCAAATGAGAGGTATACATGATCCTAAGACAAGGAAATGTGTCTTTATAGGCTATGACCTAAATCAAAAGGATTATAGGATATATAACCCTAGCAACAAGGGATTCATAGTGAGTTGAGATGTAGTATTTGATGAAAATAAATCCTGGTTTGAAGATGATTTCAATGAAGTCAAATTGCCCTATGACCTGGAGGAAGACTTTTCAACACTCTCAAGAAAAGGTACACATATGCTTGAAGATTCAAGCGAATCAGGGGATGATAAGAAGAATCCTAGGGGGGAGATCAATTCATGGGACTCCAAATGTAAATAAAAGGTACAAGATTTGAGGGATGTTTTAAAATCCTCTCAAAAACCATTAGAGGGTCTATAAGGGAGAAGAAGGAGCCAAAAAGGTATGGTTATGACACCTCATAGGGAATTAAGCACTCTATTTACATAGCTTGATACTTGAACTCTGAAGAACCCTCATCCTATGAGGAAGCTAAGAAGAAACAAGAATGGAAGCATGCAATGGAAGAAGAAATTGAAGCTTTGCATGAAAACCACAATTGGGAGTTGGTACCCAAGACACCCTCCATGAAGGTTGAACACCATTTCTTTTGTTGCAATTCCTGAAATTAGAATACTCATGAGTATTGCAACTATCAATAATTGGAAGTAATATCAGATGGATGTGAAGATTGCATTTCTAATTGGAAAGATCTCAAAAGAGGTATACATGGCTCAACCTTTTGGGTATGAAGGCTCACTTTATCTTGAACATATGTGCAGAGTAAAGAGAGCCTCATATGGGCTAAATCAAGCTCCAAGAGCTTGGAGGCATAGGCTTGTAACCCTATTTGCAAGATTACGGGCTTATGGTGATCAAAGCTTATCCTTCCCTATTCATCAAGAGATAACATGGAGAATTCATATACCTTCATGTATATGTGGATGAAACTATACTTACAGGTAATGATGCTGAAGATATTCAAAGAATCAAGCATCAAATGGAGGAAAAATCCCTATCAAAATAGGTTTCCTCAAATTTCACCAAAAATACTTGCTGAAATGCCTATTTTTGGCATTAAACCCTAACTATCTTGATATTTGGATCAAAATTCTAGAATCCAAGCAGTAATTGAGTTTTGGGGGCATGAGTAATATCTTGAAAATATTTTTTTGACTTTGTTTTTGCCCCCAAACAACCTCTAGATGCTAATTTTGAAGTTAGTATAGACACTACAGTGTGCAAAGAACTCTGGCAATATCCATACAAGTGAAGCAAAACTCATTTATTGGGGTTATCTTTTAGATTTTGATCTCTTTCTAGCTTTATTTTCACTTTTTGAGAAATCTATAGATTCCTATAACACATTGCCACTTGTCTATTTGTGAGTGTATGTGCATGCATGTGTTTGTTGGCACCTACATATGTGCTTACTCTCATTCTTGTTCTAGATGTGTGTACTTCCATCCTGTAGTGTGTGGTTTTATCATATTATCCATGTGGTTCTATGATGATGTGAACGAAGAATGAAGATACAGCATGCTCAGGAAATGAAGACTTGTATACATATGTACATTAATTTGTAGTTAGCTCACTTATACCTTTTGTATGGTCATGAGCTAATTGTACATATATACCTATATATACAAGTAAAAAGTCCGGGCAACTATGAGAGAGCATGAGATGTGATGAATTAGAAGTTTTAAGAGTCATTAGACACTTTAGAAGTGAAGGAGATCTCTCTCATCATTTAGATGTAAAGTTTTTTGAATAGAAGAAAAAGTTGCACCTGATATTTTGTTGTGTTCTCCTTCTGTGTTTGATCATTTAAAGAATCCTTTTGTAGATGTCTAACTCCATAGTTAATGCTTCTATGGTTAAAGTTTGAGAGCCTAATTGTAAACAAGCTGAGAGAATTATGTGTAGGAACATTTGTATGTGAAGAAGTGTTGAGTGTCTTCTGAAACAGGCGCAATCTCGATGGTCAAAGAATTGATCAATTCTTAGTGCACAATGTAAATTTTTGCAAATCTAAGTTGGAAGGTAAGCCATCTATGGCTAAAAGTGTTTGCTTAAACAGGTTCTAGTTGCAAGTGTCAGAATTGACTATACAGGAGAACAATTTCAGACATAGGTGAACTGTTTGATTAATTTCTCAAGATTTAGCGAATCTTTTGAGCAAATTTAACTTGCAGAAGATGCACAATCCTCAGGAGACACCTTATGTAAAGTTTTATAAAAAACTTTACACATTTGATTAGTCAATGAATGAGTTATGTGCAGCAGACTTTCTGAGTAGTGATTCTCCTCACAATTAGTTCAAGATTTTGATAATTGAGTATTGATCCTCCAAATTGGTAAAGGTTTTGAGTTGTTCTTGATATAGAGGTGCTCTAACATCAAGGATAGCTTGTTGTTTTGGATATTAACACTCTCCCTCAGTGGTATCAGAGCAAGAATCATCAAAATAGAAGAAAGGAGGATCCCGACTTTTGCAGTCATACAAAAATCAACACTTAAAGGTTCAAAAGAAAGTTTAAAGAGAAAGCTTGAGAAGGAGTCCAAAAGTTATCAAGAAGATCAAAAGGAACTTCATTCGAAGTAAAGGTACACTTATTCCTCATAAAGTTTGAAGAATTTAATACACAAGTGAAGAAAGGATAGGAGATTCTCTTCAGATAGAGAAATTGGATAGAGAAAACTATCCAGCTTGGTCAATGAGGATGTAAGCTCATGTCACGAGCAAAGACCTGATAGGTTACATCAGAGGTGAAGAAGAAAAACCACAATTAAGAGATCCTAGTGTTCCAACTAGGATTGAACTATCACTTTTGAAGAATTGGATGAAGAGAGATGCTCAAGCAAGGAGCATTATCTACATGGGAGTCAATGACTACTTGCTACCTCATATTAGAGGACTTGAAAGTGCAAGTTATATATGGAATGCTTTGGAGGAGCATTTCCAAAACACTACAAAGTCAAGGAAGGAATCTTTGTGGGCAGAGTTTAACACATTCAAGAAGAAGGCCTCTCAATCCATTTTTGATTATGTAACAAGGATGAGGGACATTGCAGATGCATTAGGAGCAGTTAATGAAGATATAGAGGAGGATAAATTGGTAAGGCAAATCATCACAGATTTGAGAGGAGATGAGAAATGGAAGCCATTCATTTTTTCTACTGAATTGTCACTAGATCATTTCACTCCTCATTTAAATCAGTTGCTAGGACACATGCTAACTTTTGAGCAGGATGTCAAAGGTGATGGTGATAAGAGTGCAGGTCAAGAAATGTATTCAAAGGATAATATGAAGAATAGCAAAGGTAAGCAACAAGTAAATGAAGAAGAAGGTACAACTAGCCAAGCCAACTTCCTAAGAGGAAGAGGAGGTGGCAAAGGTAGAGGAAGAGGCAGAAATAATAAAGATGAATCAAAAGCTTGCTAGATTTGTGGCAAGACAAATCATTTAGCTCATGATTGTTGGCATAATAATCAGAATAATGGAGGATATAGTCAGAAATTTAATTCAAGAGGAAGAGGTGGTAGAAACCAAAGAGGTAATTTCAGAGGTAGAGGTAGTAGACGTTACTTTCGAAGAAATGCAGGTACAAGATTCCAAAGTAAATCCTACAACAATACCTACTACAATTATGCTTGAGATCAGAAAGAAGATTCAACCCTAATCATGAATGCAACTTGTGAAAGACAAAGTGAAGATCAAAGAGTCTTCTACATTGACTCAGGGTATAGCAATCACCTGAGTGGTAATATAGCTTTGATGACTGATTTGGAGAATAAGGTAACTAATGATGTGGTTCCAACAGGTGATAATACAAAGCAGAATGTGAAGTCAATTGGATCAGTGAAGGCCAAGGATCTAAGTACTATTCTAAGTAAGGTCTTGTATGTTCCTACAATTCCAAAGAATCTGATAAGTGTAGGGAAAATTGTTGAAAAAGGTTATGAAGTAAGGTTCACTAATGATGGAGTTTTTGTGGAAGACCCTAGCAATGGGTATAAAAAAATTGTTTCATGGAAGAAAGAAGGAAGACTCTTCACATTGACGATTCAAGGTAATGTTGGTCATGCTTTGTTCACTTATGGAGGACATAAGATCTCTGACTTAGATCTTTGGCATAAAAGGCTTGGACATTTCAATGAAAGAGGTATTAAGGATATGGTTAACAATGGTTTAGTGCTTGGATTGCCTAATGTTGCAGGTCAACATATGCCATACATATGTGAAGCATGTCAATTAGGTAAACCTCATAAGCAATCATATTCTAAGCATGGTTTCATGTATTCAGAGAAGCTTGAGTTGGTACACACAGATGTGTGGGGACCATCAAATGATTTCAATATTAATGGTTCAAGATATTATGTGATTTATGTTGATGATGCTACCAAGTGGATCACTTTATATGTGATCAAAGATACATAAGAGGTATTCAATACATTTAAACATTATCATGTGTATGCAGAAAGAATCACAAGTCAAAAGTTGAAGAGACTAAGGTCAGATAGAGGGGGAGAGTATTTCTCTAATGAGTTCAGTGATTACCTATGGAATGCACATATAAAAAGGGAAGTTACTTGCATATATTGTCCTCAACAAAATGGTGTAGAAAAAAGAAGAAATAGAACTCTTGTTGAGTTTGCAAGATCAATGATGAAGGAGAAAAATTGTCCAAATTATTTATGGGATGAGGCTATAAATACAGCTACATATTTGGTCAATAGGTTACCATGTAAAGCTTTGCAGGGTATGACACCATATGAGGCATGGTGGGGCAAGAGACCTACCTTAGATCATTGCAAAGTATTTGGATGTTTAGCTTCTGCATATGTGCCATCTCAATTGAGGCATAAATTGGAACCTAAAGCTGAAAAGTATGTGTTCATTGGATATGATGATAAGCAGATGGGTTATAGGTTGTGGAGTCCATCCACAAAGCAATTCCTTGTATCAAAGGATGTTACATTTGATGAGCAAGGTACTTGGTATGCAGGCACAATCAATAATCATGCAGGTGATGAAGAAGTTTTGAATCAGAAGAAAGGTAAATCAAAGGTTCACATATTTGATGAAGAAGAGAGCAATGAAGTACAAGTTGAAGTTGAAGAAGTACCAAGGTTTGATCGAGAGTGTGATGAACCAGAAACTTCAAGAAGTGGAGAATTCAGAAGGTCATCAAGACACAAATGGCAACCTACAAGGTATAGCTATGACACTTCTTTTTTGACTACTAAAGACTATGCTTACATGGTGAAAGCAGATGAAGACCCTTCTACATATGAAGAGGCAAAAGGTAAGGAAAATTGGGAGAAAGCTATACAGGAAGAGTATGATGCATTGATGGAGAATGATACATGGGATTTAGTTTCTAAACCAAATAGTCAGAAGATCATTGGATGCAAATGGGTCTACAAGACAAAGAGGTACGCAGATGGAAGTGTGCCTAGGTATAAAGCTAGACTTGTTGTGAAAGGGTATGCTCAGACATATGGTATAGATTATGATGAAACCTATAGTCTTGTGGCAAAGATGAAAACCATAAGGACTATCGTAGCAATTGATACTTGCAAAGGTTGGAAATTATCTCAATTAGATGTGAAGAATGCATTTTTGAATGGTTATATTTCAGATGATGTTTTCATGGAACAACCACAAGGGTTCAGAGATGAAAGGTATTCAAAATATGTATGCAAGCTCAAGAGAGCTTTGTATGGTTTGAAGCAGGACCCAAGGGCATGGAGTTATAGACTTGGAAAGTTCTTGAAGGAACTTGGTTTTCAAGTATCTAAAGAAGACAGTAGCTTGCTTATCAAGGCAAGTGATGATGGGTTCATTTACATGTGCATCTATGTTGATGACATAATTTTACAGGTACAGAGGAGAAGGGCATACAAAGCCTAAGGAAGCAAATGGATAAAGAGTTCAAGATTAGTGACTTGGGAGACTTGTCATATTTCTTGGGCATGGAGATTTCATATACTCAACATGGAGTGTATGTGACTCAAGAAAGCTATTTGAAGAACTTGTTGATCAAGTTTAAAATGGATAATTGCACGGTGGCACCTACTCCAATGGAGGTGAATCATAAGTTGAGTAGATCTGGAAGTAGAATAAATCAAGGACATGAAGCTATATCAAAGTTTGGTTGGTAGCCTTATCTATGCTACATTAACTAGGCCTGATTTGTCATATGGAGTTGGAGTGTTGTCTCAATTCATGCATTGTCCTAGAAAAGAACATTGGGTTGCAGGACAAAGAGTGTTCAGATATATTAAGGGTACACTCAAGGAAGGTTCGTATTATGGTTTTACATCAGATACAAATATCAAGATATATAGTGATACAGATTGGGCAGGTAATCCTAATGACAGGAGATCGACATATGGATACTTGTGTCATGTGGGAGATAAGCTAATCTCTTGGTGCTCTAAGAAGCAACAGATAGTTGGTTTATCATCTACAGAGGCAGAGTATAAAGGTATGGTTGAAGCTACAAAGGAAGTCATATGGTTAAAGACTCTTATGAAGAGTTTTGATATCATTAGAGTACACCCACTATTCATGGAGATACCATGAGTTCATTGTATCTAGCTCCCAACCTTGTTTTTCATGCTAGGACTAAACACATTGAGATTCAGTATCACTTGTTAAGAGAGAAGGCGATTGATAAGGAGATTGAAGTCATACATACTTCAACAAAAGATCAGATTACAGATATGCTAACCTAAAGCTTGGATGGACCAAAGCTACAAAGATTCAAAGACATTGCAGCTATAAAGAAGATAGAGGAAACCTCAATTGATGATTGAGGGGGAGCTGTTGGTGTAAGTCAACCACCAGTTGATGTTTTGGATAAAGATTTGAAGTCAAAGGATGAAGAAAATATCAACAATTGAAGATTGAAGATAGAGCATGTTCAAGAAATGAAGACTTGTATACATATGTACATTAATTTGTAGTTAGCTCACTTAGACCTTTTATATGGTCATGAGCTTGTACATATATGCCTATATATACAAGTAAAAAGTCGGGGCAAGTATGAGAGAGCATGAGATGTGATGAATTAGAAGTTGTAAGAGTCATTAGACACTTTAGAAGTGAAGGAGATCTCTCTCATCATTCAGATGTAAAGTTTTTTTAATAGAAGAAAACGTTGTGCCCGACATTTTACTGTGTTCTCCTTTTATGTTTGATCATTTCATGAATCCTTTTGTAGATTTCTAATTCTGAAGTTAATGCTTCTATGGTTAAAGTTTGAGAGCCTGATTGAAAACAGGCTGAGAGAATTATGTGTAGGAACATTTGTATGTGAAGAAGTGTTGAGTGTCTTTTGAAACAGGTGCAATCTTGATGGTCGAAGAATTGATCAGTTCTCAGTGCACAGTGTAAAGTTTTGCACAAATGAGGAGTCAAAATCTAGGTTGGAAGGTAATCCATCTATGGCTAAAAGCATTTTCTTAAATGGGTTCTAGTTTGGGAGAACTGTGTGTTAGAGGTTGCTGGTGTTAGAATGGACTATACAGGAGAGTAGTTTCAGACATAGGTGAACTGTTTGATTTATTTCTCAAGATCTACTCAATATTTTGAGAAGATTTAACTTGGAGAAGGTGTGCAATCTTTAGCCGACACCTTGTGCAAAGTCTTCTAAAAAACTTTACACATTTGATTAGTCAATGAATAGGTTATGGGCAGCAGTGATTCTCTTCACAATTAGTCCAAGATTTTGATAATTGAGTATTGATCCTGCAAATTGGAAAAGGTATTGAGTTGTTCTTGATATAGAGGTGTTCTAACATCAAGGATAACTTGTTCTTTTGGAGATTAACACTCTCCATCAGTGCCATGGTCAGAGATGATCTTGTTGCACGATTGGCATGATGGTAAGTTTTCATATGAGCTGCATGTTCCTCATGGATTTTCCTACTATCATCTTTACATCTTTGAGTGCATCGCTATCACCTTTACATCTTTGAGTAGGTAATTAGGTAGGTAAATATCTAGAAATAGGTTAGAATAAAAAAATAAGGTTAGGATTTTTTAAGTTTTCCATTAACACTCAAGAATATCCTCTTCTTCTTCTTCTTCTTCTTCATTTTCTACTTCCTCTTCTTCATTTCCTATTTCTTCTTCTCTATTTTCTCTTCTTTCTCTTATTCTCCACCATCATAGGGGATTGTGGTAGTAGTACATGGGGTGTAGGTGTAAGAAAGTATTTATGCAAGAAAACATAAGAGCATCAACAGAGAAGCAAACAAATATAGTAGAACTCCAAAAACTCACGACTAGCAAAAAGTTATAATAAAGATGATGGCATTGTCCACTCGTGCATTCTCAGGATAGAGATTAAATGGTGACCAAGATAACTCTAGATAGTGTGTTACAATGTAGAGGTATGCTGGCTCAATTTGATGTCTAAGGTAGTGCAGAAGGCATTTGTATATAGGCCAATGGAGAGGTGTGGCCTTCCATGAATGGTTAGACATGGTTGCTAGAACCTGAGTGGTCATCCCCCCTGTAATCCCCATATATTACTTAGGTAGTCTTAAATGACCTAAAAAATATGAATGATTTTTAAGATTCACAAGGAATATTCCATGGAGTATTCCCTTTACCATCAAAGCAAAGGAACTATCCCCGGATCCTCTTTAAGAGGGCTGATGGCCCCTTGTTTACCACTATCGCAAACCCCACAATTAGGGATCTTGGTAATTCCATTTCCTTACAATAATTTAGATGTTCAAATTTGACCTCCATCCAACAAGCAAGTTGGGATTCCCATTAATTAGGTAATGCACAATTGGCTTTTGTTTATAATGGGTGCCTTACAAAATGTGCACTACAACATAAAATCTATTGATATATTTTGGTATTGATGTGTGTGAAGACACTTTGGACCATCCAGACACTTTTTTCCCTCTTTAGGAGGTCTTTTTACTCGGCTTGTATATATGGCTATAACCCTTTTAGATTAATCATTCTTGTACAGTCACTTGCTAGCTCATTCAGTGTCGTGTTGTGCTCCAAGCTTCTTCTTTGTCCTTGTGCTCTTCGTATGCTTCTGTAGACCTCAAACTCCAAGAACTAGGTCGCCACTTCATCTAGGGTGTCCTTGACAACCCTCAAATTGTAGTCTCAAAATTGCATAAGAATTGGTGAGCATACTGTGGGCAATTAGGAGTTCAAAATAGCTTCAGTATGTGGCATCAAAATTTTGATATGAGCTCGTTTCATCCTTTGAATGCACTATCCCAATAATTCTGCAAGCAATTTTGTCCTTTTGTGCCAAATATATATATGGGTCTTGGTTCCCCAATACAAGCTCCTTCAAGTCTGCTACATATTCAACAGAGTTCAAGAGGGTAGACCTATTTAATGTTTTGAGATAGAGTCATTTTTCTACATCAAGGTACTTAGTTAGTAGCCATGGCTGAAAGCAATGATCTATTCCATATGTTGGCTGTTGAGGATACGTTGGATGGTGCAAGAGAGTCACAATTATGGCCACCACCTATAAGAGAGATCATTCTCCTCCCAACCAAATGCCTCTATATATAGCTCTCTCCAAGGGACTGCCTTCTTGGGCAGGTGGTTAATCATGCATGTGTCAGCCATGTAATTGCATGTATGCCAAGTGTTCTAATTAACTCAAGTTAACTCAAGTGGATGCTTCTAGAAGGTTCTAGAGCTCTTTAAGCAAAACACTCTCCCCATGTACCCCGTGGGCATTGAACCCAAGATGTCCTCCTTCACATCCTTGAGTCTTAACCTGTGAGGTAAGTGGATCACTTGTTCACAAGAGCACAAGACCTCCTAGTAAGTTTAAACTCGAGATCTTTGGTGATACACACGGGTGACCAAATGGTGTCCGATTTCATATCTATCTGAATTGGCCGGACCCTTGGATGATAGATTACTTTATTACATTCTTTCCCCCTTTAAAAATATTTTTGTCAAATTACTAATCTATTTCTGGGTAAGTCTGCTGCATGGACTTAGTAATGAAGGCGGGATTCTTATCCCTCGCAAGACTTTGAGAACCCTTGATTCACTTGAATTTGGTTTGGAGAACTTGAAGTTTGATTGGCCCAAACATCTGACTTGGATGTTTGTACAATGGTTAACTCCTAACTAACAGTTACTTGATTTCTTTACCCAACTTGAGGACTACTTTGTCCTAAAGGACTTGAAAATCCTATGTAAACTATAGGAGAAAGTTTTCTATTTACTTTGGGTCAATCATACTATAACTTGACCAAGTCAAATCCAAAATGAAAATTGTCCAACTTAGGACACTTTTCCCAAAAACTTTATCTTTAAGTTCTTATGAATTGTCAATCTGATGAGCAATTCCTAACTTCTCTATTCTAGAGTATACTAGACTCTAGAAATTCATTTAGAGTTATGCTAAATAACTTGAAGCAAACTCAAATGAATAAGTCAATCTTGGACTTAACATTTTTTTGAAGATTGACAAGGTTCCTATTTAGAAAATCTATCTAGGATGTTTAATTTGGTTACCTGGTTCTAACCGGCTAACCCTTGAATTTTATGAAAGAATCAGATACGGTATCTGAGTCAAATCCAAAAGATTCAGAAATCGGAAAGAAAGAACTAAAACTATGTTGAACCAATTCAAACTTTGAAGATATGTAACCTTGCTATGAGCAAAAATCTAGATGACTCAGGACTTTAACTTCTCAAAGATCTGTTTTAATAGAGTATTGAAGCATTTTTCCAATCTTTAAGAGAAACAAAGTGGATTCTCAAAACGATTCATAGAGTAAATCTAAACATCATGCAACCACAAGATACTAATGTGGTATCCAACATCAGTGTTTTGACCCACTGACATTCTATTGATGAATCTTTACTCAAATAATGCTTCACTTGAGACTAAGTTTTTGCGTATATTTAATCTTTATGACTGGTTATTGGAATCGTAATTCTTGTGCATTCCTTTGAGTTAGAAGGATTGAATTTTTTGAGTTACACTAGGAACTTGGTGCTTGAATTAGCCAATCAAATCCTTGGTTGAAAGATCAACTCAAAGTCAAAGTCTGACTTCTTCAGAAATTTATGAAATATTCTTGAATCAACAACACTTTATCTTGAAGTAATTCAAGAAGATCTTGGAAGTTACTGAAAGACAATAGTTACGCAATATAACACAGGAGCAATAGGAGAGAAGATAACAGATATAGGAGAATCTCAACAATTTTCTACTAGCAGCAAGTACAAAGATGATGGCGTTGTCCACCTGTGCGCTCTCAAGGTAGAGCTTAAACGGTGATCTAGACAACTCTAGATAGGGAGATACAAGGTAGAGGTATGCTGGCTCAACTCCGTGTCTTAGGTAGTGCAGAAGTCATGTATATATAGGATCATGGGTGGCCTGCCATGGACGGCAATACATGGGCGGTAGAGCGTGGGCGGCCACCGCCCGCGTAATTGCCATACACGGCTTAGACTGGTTGAACCGACCTAACAAATATAAATGATTTCTGACTCCGACAGGGAATATTCCATGGAATATTCCCTTTACCGTCGCGCCGGGGGTGCTGCCCCCGGACCCCCACCAGGGGGCCCGCTGGCCCCCTCGGACCCCCCAGCCAGGGGGCCCGCTGGCCCCCTTGGACCCCCCAGCCGGGGCTGCTCACCACTGCCCCGGACCCCACAATTGGGGACCCTGGTAACTCCCTTTCCTTATAATATCTTACATGGTCCAATATGACCTTCATCCAACATTCAAGTTGGGATTCCCATCAATTGGGTAATGCACGCTTGGCTTCTCCTCATAAAGGGGGCCTTACAAAATGTGCATACAATCATGAGGGGTAGACATTGATCATATACTAACAGTTACTCACTTCATAATTTCTATTTCCTTGATCTTGAAGTTATCTTGAAATATTGAGGTACTACTTTTATTCTCCTTGAATTTAAAATCCTTCTTTGAAGTCTTAATTCCCTTGAGGGTCAAACCTAACTTCAAGATCCAACCTATGACTAAAAGATAATTATCATCCCACGGTCCGATTGGCCCATGCCATCTTTCCTACATCAATCTAAGTATAAAATCTTGTGTCCCATACCACCCTATTTTATATTCACATTAATGTGTGGGTGATACTTATCCTCAAGTCAAAACATATCTTGATGGAGTACCTTCTCTCTTCAATTCTTTGAAAGAATTCTGAAGTTTCAGGCATTACCTCTAACTTGATATTCTAGGTTTTGATTCCTTCACATGATTTTCATACAATCACGTGCTTTGCCATGGAAACTTGAATACCTCTTGATAAAATTTCCATTCCTCTTTGCTAGGGTTTTCAAATGAAAACCAATTAGAATTCCAATTACTTGAATTTTCACAGATTCAAGTTCAATTGGTTTATTCTTGACCAATTTGTAGCGATAAGAGCTTTTCACTTCTTGTCTTTAGATTCCTTTCTTACTAAAGCTTTAAGTAGCTACCCCGGGGACTTTATATAGGAATCTCTATACTGCTTAAGTCTAAGCATCCACTCATGCTTTCAAATTTAACCTTTAAGAAATTCCTTTAAGGATAGGTAAAATTTATGGTATACCTTCCATGGACTTAATTACCGTTATCACGGTTGCAGACTACATATTTGGAACTTTACTCTGTTCAGACTTGGAACAACTTACTCTTTTCACAATTTTCCATTGGATAAATGAAACCGAAGTGAATAATTTCCAAAAGGAATTTTATTGCCAATACTTTGGCAAAATTCAGAGTAGTTCCAGTCGCCTGTTCTTGGAAAATCATGGCCAAGCTTGATCAAGTTTGGTTGAACTTATGACTAGAATAAAGACTTAGTCTTTATATTAAGATTTCTTAAACTAACAAAAGCATCTTCGCTTACCCATGAGATTTTTAGAGATCTTTTCCTGAACTTAAGTCCAAGCATACACTGATGCCTATCAGATTCCAAAGCTAAGAATCTTTGATATATCTTTAGGTTATATCAATATTTGGACTTAAGTACCAATACCTCTAGTTTGGGAATTGTTGGGAACTACTTGCTATTAAACTTTACTTGAAAGATTCCAATCTCACATCTAGGGAGATTTTTTCTTTTAAGAACTTTAGATTCTTGCCAAGCAATCATGTAATACTAAGCCAATGATGTTACCATTAGTGTCCATGTGAAAGGCCAAATGGCCACTGGACACTTATTTGTATATGTCCTTTAATAAAATATATAGCGGTCTGGTCAGCCATAGACTAGAAGTTTGATCGCATTTGTAACACCTAAGAAGTTTGTGTTCATGCTCTCTATGTACTGTGTTTTTCTACGTGTTCTACAGCCTCTATGCAGAGTACTATGTGCGGCCCTAGGAGCTTAGTTTTCTACTCTAAGGATATCATCGTGGAGCTCTTGAGAAGGAGAGCATACTATGGTGCATCACCATTGATTTACTTCACTGGTATCAGAGAATTTCGATGCAAAAGATTTGTTTCTTTTGTGTGAGCGAAGCGAGCACCCGCCTAAGGCTTATGAATAAGGCGACGACCAAGGCATAGACCTTGGCATACCTTGTCATCTGAGTCATCGAAGTCACCATTGGCGCCTTGGCTGCACGTGAGGGAGGACCTCAATGATCAAGGAAGATAGAGGTTCCCCGTACTTCCCAGGAGGTCAGCCATCCCAGTAGTGTCCCCCCTCGAGCTCACTTAATCATGGCAATCTCTTGCCACTAAGATACACTCTTGTGGTGTCTGAAGAAGGAGAAAGCCTAAGGTTAACATTACCTTGAACATGTTTTGGTCCCTCAAAGCTTCATTCTTTGCTTTCAAAGCGTGTTTTTGAAGCATTTTTGGGGTGTCTTTTGGAGCCATTTTGGAGTGCTTTCATAGATAGTTCTCTTCACACAGGTCCAAGAAAATCAAGAAAAGTGTTCTTCATACTTCTTTGATAATAAATATGAACCTTTGGGGCTGTGTTTTCAGCCACACTCATAAAACTATATGTTTCTCGAAAGGTTTTTCAGTTTTGGTGGGAGTAGTTGCTGCAAATTTATGTAGGTTTCTTAACCTAAATCATATATTGAGCGCATACACACCATGTATGCGTCTGTGGATACCACTTATGTACGTCCATGTGGTCATTGATATAACGGTTATGTTTTTTGCATAAAGCCTTTTACATTTGATAAAGAGGGTCGTGGTGAGGTTTTCTTAGCTGGGAGACACTTAGATGTTGGGATCTCCTTGGTGATGCAGGTAGAAGACTTACCCTGCCTCGCCATATGAGATGTATGATAGTTGTTCATAGGTGCTCAATAAGCCTAGTTGGCTTCTATTGGGCAACTCATTGTATGCAGTGGAGTTAGTGATTCAATACGCAGGTAAACATGTTCGTACTTGCAGTTTTATGATATTTTAACATTGTTCATATGCTCATTTTCCAGAGGATACTCTAGCAGAATCTTTCTAGATTTTTGGTTTTGTCAACTATACAATGGTCGATTTACTCCTTGACACACTTATTCGTTGGTGTTTGGACTCTTCTAGCTCCATTATCATTCTATTCCATTCTCAACCATCATGGCATCAGAGGTCTCAAGCAGATCTGGTGGATCAGGTTCTAGTGCCAGTGTTGCGAGGAGGAGCTATAACTTGTAGGACAAAGACCATTTTGAGATCCAAAAATTTGATGGCACAAACTTTGCTCTATGGAAGAATCAGATTATGTTGGTGCATGACAACCATCAATTGATGTTTTGGATGAAGGATTGAAATCAAAGATTGAAGAAAAGATTCGCCTATGAAGATTGAAGATAGTGCACATTTAGGAAATGAAGACTTGTATACATATGTATATTAAACTTGTAGTTAGCTCACATATACCTTTGTTATGGTCATGAGCTTGTACATATATGACTATATATACAAGTAGAAAGTCAGAGCAAGTATGAGCGAGCATGAGATAAGAAGAATTAGAAGCTGTAAGAGTCATTAGACAATTTAGAAGAGAAGTAGATCTCTCTCATCATTCAGATGTAAACTTTCTGAATAGAAGAAAAAGTTACACCCCATATTTTAATGTGTTCTCCTTCTGTGTTTGATCATTTCAGGAATCCTTTGGTAGATGTCTAGTTCCATAGTTAGTGCTCCTATGGTTAAGATTTGAGAGCCTAATTGTAAACATGTTGAGAGAATTATGTGTAGGAACATTTGTATGTGAAGAAGTGAAGTTTGCAACAGGTGCAAATTTGATGCTAATGTTTTGGTCAATTCTCCTTCCACAGTGTAAAGTTTTGAGCAAGCAAGCACTCATTCTTTAAATTGGAAGGTAAGCTACCTATGGCTAAAATCATTTGAATAAATGAGTTTTATTTTGAGAGAACTATGCATTAAAAGTTATAGGTGTCAAAGTCGACTGTAGAAAAGTACAGTTTTAGACATAGGTGGATTGTTTGGATCATTTCTCAAGATCTACTGAATCTTTTGAAAAGATTTAACTTGAAGAAGGTGCAAAATCTTTAGACAACACCATGTGCAAAGTTTTATTAAAAAATTTACACAGTTGATCAGTCAATGAGTGTGTTATGTGCAGCAAACTTTTTTGAGAAATGACTCTCTTCATAGTTAGTGCAAATTTTGATAGTTTGGTATTGGTCTTCCAAAATTAATCAAGGTTTTGAGTTATTCTTGATATAAAACTGTTCTAACATCAATGATAGCTTGTTCTTTTGGAGATTAACACTCTCCATTAGTGGTATCAGAGCACAAATCATCAAAATAGAAGAAAGAAGGATCCCGACTGTTGCAGTCATACATAAATCAACATTTGAAGGTTCAAAAGGTGAAAGCTTAAAGAGAAAGCTTGAGAAGGAGGCCTGAAGCTATGAAGAAGATCAAAAGGAACTTGATTCAAAGTAAAGGTACACTTATTCCTCATAAAGTTTGAAGAATTTAATACACAGGTGAAGAAAGGATGGGAGATTCTCTTGAGATAGAGAAATTGCATAGAGAAAACTATCCAGCTTGGTCAATGAGGTTGGAAGCTCAACTCACGAGCAAAGACCTGATAGGTTACAACACAGGTGAAGAAGAAAAACCAGAATTCAGAGATCCTAGTGTTCGAACTAGGGATGAACTTTCATATTTGAAGACTTGGATAAAGAAGGATGCTCAAGCAAGCAGCATCATCTACATGGGAGTCAATGAATACTTGCTACCTCATATTAAAAGACTTGAAAGTGCAAGTGATATATGGAATGATTTGGAGGAGCATTTCCAAAACACTACAAGGTCAAGAAAGGCATCTTTGTGGGCAGAGTTTACCACATTCAACAAGAAGGCCTCTCAATCCATTTCTGATTATGTAACAAGGATGGAGGATATTGCAGATGCATTAGGAGCAGTTGATGAAGATATTGAGGAGGAGAAATTGGTAAGGCAAATCCTCACATGTTTGAGAGGAGATGAGGAATGGAAGCCATTCATTTTGTCTATTGAATTGTCACTAGATCATTTCACTCCTGATTTAAATCAATTACTAGGACACATGCTAACTTTTGAGCAGGATGTCAAAGGTGATGGTGATAAGAGTGCAGGTAAAGCAATGTATTCAAAGCATAAGAAGAAGAATAGCAAAGGCAAGCAACAATTAAACGAAGAAGAAGGTACAACTAGTGAAGCCAACTTCCTAAGAGGAAGAGGAGGTGGCAAACATAGAGGAAGAGGCAGAAGCAATAAAGATGGAGCCAAAGCTTCCCAGATTTGTGGTAAGACAAATCATTTAGCTCATGATTGTTGGCATAATAATCAGAATAATGGAGGATATAGTCAGAACTTTAATTCAAGAGGAAGAGGTGGCAGAAACCAAAGAGGTAATTTCAGAGGTAGAGGTTACTTTGGAAGAAATGCAGGTAGAGGTTTCCAAAGTCAATCCTACAAAAGTACCTATTACAATTATGCTTCGGATCAGAAAGAAGATTCAAGCTTAATTATGAATGCAACTTGTGAATATCAAAGTGAAGACCAAAGAGTCTTCTACATTGACTCATGGTGTAGCAATCACCTAAGTGGTAATATAGCCTTGATGACTGATTTGGAGAATAAGGTCACTAATCATGTAGTTCAAACAGGTGATAATACAAAGCACAATGTGAAGTCAATTGGATAAGTGAAGGTCAAGGATGGAAGTACTCTTCTGATTTAGGTCCTGTATGTTCCTACAATTCCAAAGAATTTGATAAGTGTAGGGCAAATTGTTGAAAAAGCTTATGAAGTAAGGTTAGCTAATGATGGAGTTTTTGTGGAAGACCCTAGCAATGGGTATAAACAAATTTTTTTAGGGAAGAAAGAAGGAAGGCTCTGCACATTGAAGATTCAAGGTAATGTTGGTCATGCCTTGTTTACTTATGGAGGACATAAGATCTCTGAGTTAGATCTTTGGCATAAAAGACTTGGACATTTCAATGAAAGAGGTATTAAGGATATGGTTAACAATGGTTCAATGCTTGGATTGCCTAATATTGTAGGTCAACATATGACATACAGATGTGAGGCATGTCAATTAAGTAAGGCTCATAAGCAATCATATTCTAAGCATGCATTTATGTGTTCAGAGAAGCTTGAATTAGTACGCACAGATGTGTAGGGACCATCAAAGGATTTTAGTATAAATGGTTCAAGATATTATGTGATTTATGTTGATGATGCTACCAGGTGGATCACTATATATGTGATCAAAGATAAATAAGAGGTATTCAATACATTTAAACATTATCATGTGTATGCAGAAAGAATCATAGGTCAAAAGTTGAAGAGACTAAGGTTAGACGGAGGGGGAGAGTATTTCTCTAATGAGTTCAGTGATTAGTTATGGAATGCAGGTATAAAAAGGGAAGCTACTTGAAGGTACTCTCCTCAACAAAATGGTGTAGTAGAAAGGAGAAATTGAACTCTTGTTGAGTTTGCAAGATCAATGATGAAGGAGAAAAATTGTCCAAATTATTTGTGGGTTGAGGCTGTAAATATAGCTACATATTTGGTCAATAGGTTACCATGTAAAGTTTTGCAGGGTATGAAACCATATGAGGCATGGTGGGGTAAGAGCCTACCTTAGATCAATGCAAAGTGTTTGGATGTTTGGCTTATGCATATGTGCCATCTCAGTTGAGGCATAAATTGGAACCTAAAGCTAAAAAGTATGTGTTCGTTGGATATGATGATAAGCAGATGGGTTATAGGTTGTGGAGTCCATCCACAAAGCAATTCCTTGTATCAAAGGATGTTACATTTGATGAGCAAGGTACTTGGTATGCAAGTACAATCAATAATCATGCAGGTGATGAAGAATTTTTGAATCAGAAGAAAGGTAAATCAAACGTTCATATATTTGATGAAGAAGAGAACAATGAAGTACAAGTTGAAGTTGAAGAAGTGCCAAGGTTTGATCCAGAATGTGATGAACCAGAAACTTCAAGAAGTGGAGAACTCAGGAGGTCTTCAAGACATAAATGGCAACCTACAAGGTATAGCTATGACACTTCTTTTTTGACTACTAGAGATTATGCTTACATGGTGAAAACAGATGAAGACCCTTCTACATATGAAGAGGCAAAAGGTAAGGAAAATTGGGAAAAAGCTATGCAGGAAGAGTATGATGCATTGATGGAGAATGAGACATGGGATTTGGTTCCTAAACCAAATAGTTAAAATGTCATTGGATGCAAATGGGTCTACAAGACAAAGAGGTATGCAGATGGAAGTGTGTCTAAGTATAAAGCTACACTTGTTGTGAAAGGGTATGCTCAGACATATGGTATAGATTATGATGAGACCTATAGTCCTGTGGCAAATATGACAACCATCAAGACACTCATAGCGATTGCTGTATGTAAAGGTTGGAGATTATGTCAACTAGATGTGAAGAATGCTTTTCTTAATGGTTATATTTCAGATGATGTTTTCATGGAGCAACCACAAGCATTCAGAGACAAAAGGTATTCAGAATATGTATGTAAGCTCAAGAGAGCTTTGTATGGTTTGAAGCAGGCCCCAAGGGCATGGAATTATCGGCTTGTGAAGTTCTTGAAGGAGCTTGGTTTCCAAGTATCTAAAGCTGATAGTAGCTTACTTGTCAAAGCAAGTGATGATGGGTTCATTTATATGTGCATATATGTTGATGACATACTTACAGGTACATATGAGAAGGGCATACAAAGTCTCAAGAAAAAATGGAGAAAGAGTTCAAGATTAGTGACTTGGGGGACTTGTCATATTTCTTGGGAATGGAGATCTCATATACTCAACATGGAGTATATGTGAGTCAAGAAAGGTATTTGAAGAACTTGTTAATCAAGTTTAAAATGGAAGATTGTAGGGTAGCACCTACTCCAATGGAGGTGAATAAAAAAATGAGCAGATATGGAGGAGACAAATTCAAGGATATGAAGCTATATCAAAGTCTGGTTGGTAGTCTAATCTATGCTACATTAACTAGGCCTGATTTGTCATATGCAGTTGGAGTGTTGTCTCAATTGATGCATTGTCCTAGGAAAGAACATTTGGTTGTAGGACAAAGAATGTTGAGATACATTAAGGGTACACTCAAGGAAGGATTGTATTATGGTTTTACATTAGATACAAACATCAAGATATATAGTGATATAGATTGGGCAGGTAATCCTGATGATAGGAGATCAACATATGGATACTTGTGTTATGTGGGAAATAAGTTAGTCTCTTAGTGTTCTAAGAAGCAACATACAATTGCTTTATCATCTACAGAAGCAGAGTATAAAGGAATGGTTGAAGTTGCAAAGGAGGTCATATGGTTGAAGACTCATGAAGAGTTTTGATATCATTCAGAGTACACCCACTATTCATGGAGATAATATGAGTTCATTGTATCTAGATGTTAATCCTGTTTTTCATGCCAGGACTAAACATATTGAGATTCAGTATCACTTCTTAAGAGAGAAGGTGATTGATAAGGATATTGAAGTCATACATACTTCAACAAAAGATCACATTGCAGATATGCTAACCAAAAGCTTGGATGGACCTGCCATGTCTTTAAATCTATGTAGCTTTGGTCCATCCAAGCTTTTGGTTAGCATATGACATGTTGATGCATGACAACCATCAATTGATGTTTTGGATGAAGGATTGAAATCAAAGATTGAAGAAACATTTAGCCTATGAAGATTGAAGATAGCGCACATTTAGGAAATGAAGACTTGTATACATATGTACATTAAACTTGTAGTTAGCTAACATATACCTTTGTTATGGTCATGAGCTTGTACATATATGCCTATATATACAAGTAGAAAGTTGGGGCAAGTATGAGAGAGCATGAGATAAGAAGAATTAGAAGCTGTAAGAGTCATTAGACAATTTAGAAGAGAAAATCTCTCTCATCATTCATATGTAAACTTTCTGAATAGAACAAAAAGTTGCGCCCGATATTTTGCTGTGTTCTCCTTCTTTGTTTGATCATTTTAGGAATCCTTTGGTAGATGTCTAATTCCATAGTTAATGCTTCTATGGTTAAGGTTTGATAGCCTAATTGTAAATAGGCTGAGAGAATTATGTGTAGGAACATTTGTATGTGAAGAAGTGAAGTTTCCAAGAGGCGCAAATTTGATGCTAATGTTTTGGTCAGTTCTCCTTCCATAGTGTAAAGTTTTGAGCAAGAAAGCACCCATTCTTTAAGTTGGAAGGTAAGCTACATATGGCTAAAAGAATTTGAATAAACAGGTTGTAATTTCAGAGAACTATGCATTAAAAGTTATAGGTGTCAAAGTCGACTATAGAAAAGTACAGTTTTAGACATAGATGGATTGTTTGGATCATTTCTCAAGATCTACTGAATCTTTTGAGAAGATTTAACTTGGAGAAGGTGCAATCTTTAGCTGACACCTTGTGCAAAGTTTTATAAAAAACTTTACTCATTTGATCAGTCAATGAGTGTGTTATGTGCAGTAGACTTTTCTGAGAAATGACTCTCTTTAGAGTTAGTGCAAATTTTGATAGTTTGGTATTGGTCTTCCAATCTTAATCAAGGTTTTAAGTTATTCTCTATATAGAAGTGTTCTAACATCAAGGATAGCTTGTTCTTTTGGAGATTAACACTCTCCATCAGATTAAAGATGTGCTGATTCAAAGGAGGCAATGGAAGCCAATAAATGGGATTTCAAAGAAGCCTGTTGACATGGATGAAGATGATTGGGATGAGTTAGATGAAATGGCCAGGTCTACCATTCGCTTGCACCTGGCAGATAATGTTTGCTTTACGGTATTAGACTGTGAAAGTGCAAAGCTTTCGAAGAAGTTATGCAATACATATGAAAAAGAGATAACATCAAATAAAGTGTACGTGATGAGAAAATTATATGACCTTCGCATGGACACAGATAGTGTTGCTGCTCATCTTAATTAGTTCGATGCTATATTCTCCCAGTTACAAGCTCAGAAAATGGATATGAATAATGAGATAAGCAGTATTGCTGTTATGCACCTTGCCATCATCATGGGATACATTTTGCACAACTATTAGCAATAGTGCACCTAGTGGTAAACTCATCTATGATGACATATGTGGAGCACTCTTGAGTGAGGAGATTCATTGAAAATTTATTGTTGGCACTTAGAATGGAGATGTATATAATTCGTGATTCTTACCAAGGAAAGAATCAACAACATGGCAAGAGCAAGAATAAGGAAAAGAATGGTCACACAGAATAAGAGTAGAAGTAATTCAAGGAAGAGAGATGTCGAATGCCATTATTGTCATAAGAAAGGACACACGAAGAAAGACTATTATGCATTAAAGAATGCTAAAGGTAAAGGATAGAATGTTGATGGGCACGTTAAACAATTACCTGTACCATCTACTTCGATTATGAAGATTGAAGAAATTAATGCTATTTCTCATGATGCTGATGTGTTGACACTTGATAGTACTATGCCAAGGGAGGATCTTATGGCTGATTCTCTTTCCCACACATGGTTGCTAGACGTTGGTGCTTCTTTCCATGTGACACCACACAGAGAATGGCTCTCTAATTATGCAGCAAAGTCTCTTGGTACCGTGAGACTTGGTGACTCTTACTAGTGTGATGTTGTGGGGATTGGAGATGTGATTGTGAAATTCATTGATGGTTCAAAATTTACTATGCATAATGTATGCCATGTACCATAGTTATCATGCGGTTTGATGTCAGTTGAACAACTTGATGAACTTGGTTACAAGGTGGTCTTCTATGCTCAGTCCTTTCGTATATCAAAGGGCAATACAGTTATTGCAAAAGGAAGCAAAGTTGGCTCACTTTATCCTTTATTTCTATCACAGAAAGAAAACTTGTTAGTTGTTACTAACATCCTATGGCTTGTAATTGACATGGTCGTTTCGGCCATATATCTTGTAGTGGAATGGAGAATTTTTCTCATTCTGGCTACTTACCTATGTTATCTTTCTCTGATTTTTCATTTTGTGAGCATTTTCAATATGGAAAGCAAACCAGAAATGTGCATAGAATGCACATTAAGTCTTCATTTCAGCCTTTAGATCTCATTCATACAGATGTGTGTGGTCCTTTGCCCACTAGGTCGTTAGGTGGTTCTCTTTATTTTGTCACTTTCATAGATGATGCTACTAGAAAAGTTTGGGTATATCCTATCAAATCGAAGGATGAGATATTCCCTACTTTTAGAAAATGGTTTGCTTCAGTTGAGACTAAAAAAGGAACTAAGCTTAAGGCTTTACGTTCAGATAATGGGGGTGAGTATACCTCACATGAATTCAACCTTTTCTGTCAATCTAGAGAGATTCGTAGAGAGTTTACAAATCCTTATCCCCCAATACAGAATGGTGTAGCTGAAAGGATGAATATAACTATTCAAGATAGAGTAGTTTCTATAATGCATCATGCAAACCTCTCACAAGGTTTTTGGGCAAAAGCCGTATTGACTGCAATTCATGTGATTAACCTTTCACCTAGTACTACCAAAGGTATGAAAGTGGCACACGAGTTATGGACAGGGAAGCCACCATATTATGATCATCTTAGAGTTTTTGAGTGTGAAGCATATGTTCATATACCGAAGAATCTTAGAAAAAACTTGGACCATAAGTCAAAGAATGCATTTTTCTTGGATATGGTCGAGAAGGACAATTTGGATATCGCTTATGGGATTGTGAAGCACGGTCAGTGATCAAAAGTAGTGACATCATTTTTAATGAGTCTAAGATGCATAAACAACCCATTAAGGAGGTTGAAGTGAGAAGAGTGGTGTTTGAGGATACTAGTCCTCCAGTTAGCATGTATGAAAATGGTGCACATAGGGACGTTCAAGAGAATTTTCGATCAGATCAATTTGCAGATGTTCTTGTTCAACAACCATTGAGATGCTCTGCATGTGTCTCACATCCACTTGATAGATATGTTCCAGGTTTAGATTTTGTTATGCTAACAGATGGCGGTGAGCCTTCTTGCTACAGAGAGGCTATGCGGACAGAGGATCATGTCAAGTGGGAGCATGCCATGAAGAGTGAGTTGGATTCAATTCAGAAGAATGGTACTAGGGATTTAGTACCTTTGCCAAAGGGCAGTAAAGCTTTACCATATAAGTGGGTATATAAGCTTAAATTCACATCAGATAGTGCTTCTCCAAAGTGTTGAAGAATCACTCAAAAATTTGACATACAGACAGACATAAAGACGAAGAAAGACAAAAGAGAAGCAGAAACAAAGCATTCAGAAAATCAAGCCTTAGTGAAGGGACAAATTCATGTTTGTAATATACAGTGTTGAAGTTTCCAGAATTACGAGTTTGTTGAAACCCGGATCAAAAATTGTATATAAGAGAGCTGAGCGATATAGAGTATATACATAGAGGAAAGATAAGAGTCCCATAAGAGACAAGGATAGTGATATAGAAGACGCCAGAGATTGCGTATGTAGAGATGAATAATAGAACCTGAACTGTCAGGTATTCATCTAAGAGAGATGGTAAGGAATAACTACTCAGAGTAGGAGAGTTTTCCATAGCTATGAGCAAAGTGAGGCCAAGCTATTTTGTACACATCTTCTCTAATAGAAAACACATGTTCATGTGGAAGATTGAGTGCATTCTTCGTATGTGAAGAAATCTGAGTGATTTCATGTTACTATGAAAGTTAGTTAACAGTTACAATTTTCTCAGTAAATATTTTCCGGTACTTCTGAGAGTTAGATCTCACAACACAGTGTAAAGTTTTTCATGAGTGATAGCTTATCTTGAAGCCAGTAGTCTCAACTATAAGTTGATCAAAAGACTTCTGTAAAATGAGACAAGTACGTAGTACTGTGTCTGACCGTAAAGGACATCCAGAACTGATGAAGTTTTTCCTTAAACTTAAAAAAGAATTCAATTACTGAAGGAGGTTCAGATATTACTTCCTTACTTCATCTACAATAATTTGAAGTAATCACAAACAGAATTGCAGTTGATTCCGGTAAGATTTCGGTAAGATTACGGTGACAGTCCGGTAACATTCCGGTGAAGTTCCGGTGAAATTTTTGTGAGTTCAAAACACAGTTTTGACACAGTTAAGTAACAGAAAGATTATCTAACTGTAAGCAAACACAGTAATGTAAAGTTGAAGTAAATCAATTCATAATTAAAGCTTGAAGGAAATGCGAAGCTTTCTGTAAAGTGAATTGTTCAGTTTTCACTAAATACAGTTATAAAGTTTTCAATTTCAGAAGGTTGCTAAGCTACTGATGATTATAGAGGTGTTCCAATATCACTTTAGCTTAGTTCTAGTTGAGGCATGGCAATTTTTCGCAGTCTTGTTAGTGAACAAGCTTTTGTCACGAAATCAACAGTGGTATCAGAGCAGAAAAGGTTTTGAAGAACAGAAAGGTCCTCAAGAGTAAACAGAAGTGAAGATACAAGAGAATTTGAAGAACTTTCACAAGAAAGGTGAAAGCTGAGATGATCAACAACAAACAGCGTCAAGAAATGTTCCAAAGTAATTCTCAAGGGTAAAGGTTTGTAAAAGGTAAAACCTTTTAACATTACACTCAGCGGATGTAACAGAAACAAGAAGATTATGGAAGATCATATCTCTATTGACAAATTGGACAGAGATAATTATCCCGCATGGGTAATGCGCATGGAAGCTTTACTTATGAGTAAAGACTTAATGATATATGTGACAAGAGAAGAAAAGAAGCCAACTTTTGAAGACGACAGTCAACCAAAGAAAGAAGAGTTAGAAGCCTTGAAGCTGTGGCAGAAGAAAGATGCAACGGCAAGAGCTTATATCTACAATACAATTACAGATCATCTACTACCGCACATTAGAGGTCTAGAGAAAGTGGAAGACATATGGAGTGCATTGGAAGATCATTTCCAAAATACGACGAAAGCTAGGAAGGCTAGCTTATGGTCTGAGTTTACAACATTCAAGAAAAAGCAAAGTCAAAGCATTAGTGATTATGTCACTAAGATGAAAGACTTGGCGGACAATCTTGGATCAATTGATGAAGATATCGAAGATCACAGGTTGATAGCACAAGTGCTTGCAGGATTAAGAGGAGATGAAAGATGGAAACCTTTTGGACTCTCAACTGAACTTTCTTTAAATCATTTTGTACCAGATTTAAATGATCAATTGCTTGGACTAATGTTAACGTTTGAGCAAGATTTGAAGATAGATGGAGAAAAAGGACATAGTTCGGCTATGTATGCAAAAAGTAAGAAGAAAGGTAAAGAAAAAGATGAAGAAGAATCAGCGGCTCAAGGTATTATGTTCTTTTTATTGATGATGCAACAAGATGGATAACTCTTTATGTTTTGAAAGAGAAGTCAGAAGTATTTGAAGCTTTCAGGCATTTTCATGCATATGCTGAAAGACTTACAAGACAGAAACTCAAAAGACTAAGGTCTGATGGAGGAGGATAATATTTTTCTTGAGAGTTCAATGATTATCTGTGGAATGTAGGTATCAAAAGAGAAATAACTTGCAGGTATACACCGCAACAAAATGGAGTAGCAGAAAGAAGAAACCAAACTCTAGTTGAGTTTGCAAGAGCAATGCTAAAGGAGAAGAATTGTCCAAATTATCTTTGGGTTGAGGCTGTAAATACAACAACATATTTGGTAAATAGATTACCATGTACAACTTTAAATGGGATGACCCCTTATGAAGCTTGGTGGGGCAAGAAACCAACACTTGATCATTGTAGAGTGTTTGGATCAGTTGCTTATGCTTATGTACCATCACAACTGAGACATAAGCTGAACCAAAAGCTGAAAAGTACGTGTTCATTGGATATGATGAAAAACAGATGGGTTATAGGTTATGGAGTCCTCTAATCAAACAGTTTACTGTTACCAGAGATGTGACATTTGATGAAGGAAAGAGCTGGTATACAGATAAAGAGAATAGTGTTGAAACATTTGAAGAAGAGATAAGAAGGAAAGAAAAAGGAAAATCACATATGCAGGTGAATGGAGATGAAGATCATATGCAGGCAAGTACATCCAGGTTCGGATCAGGTATGAGAAACGAAGATGAACCAAGATTTGATGAAGATGTGTATTCAGATACACATGAAGAATATGAGCTAAGAAGGTCAAACAGAGTAAGGAAACAACGAACAAGGTATTCCTATGACACTTCTTATTTGACTCAGAAAAACTATGCTTACTTAGTAAAGGAAGATGAAGAGCCTCAGAATTACGGTGAAGCAAAATGTAAGAAACAATGGGAAGAAGCAATGAAGGAGGAGTTCAATGCTCTTGAAGAGAACAAGACTTGGGAACTTGTTCCAAAACCAAATGGTAAGAAAGTGATTGGAAATAAATGGTTTACAAAGTTAAGAAACTTGCAGATGGAAGGATAGCCAGATACAAAGCTAGACTGGTGGTCAAAGGCTATGCTCAGACACATGGCATAGATTATGATGAGACGATTAGTCCGGTGGCAAAGATGTCAACCATAAGGACATTGATTGCTATAGCAGCATCAAAAGGATGGAAGCTAAGTCAGCTTGATATAAAGAATGCATTTCTGAATGGATATATATCAGATGAAGTCTACATGGAACAGCCTGAAGGGTTTGTAAGTTCCAGTTACCCAGATCATGTTTGCAGATTAAGAAGAGCTCTCTATGGATTGAAGCAAGCTCCAAGAGCTTGGAATTACAGACTTGTGAAGTATCTCAATGACCTTGGATACCAAAGCTCAAAGGCTGATGCAAGTCTACTCGTTAAGAGAACAGATGAAGGTATGATCTACATTTGTATTTATGTAGATGACATAATAATCACAAGAACCTCAGATGAAGGAATCAAGGAAGTAAAAAGATTACTTGAAAAAGAGTTCAAGATCAGTGATCTAGGAAAGTTATCATACTTTCTTGGAATGGAAGTTACATATACAGATCATGGCATATATGTTTCGCAAGAAAGGTATCTCCTAAACTTACTGAAGAAGTTTAACATGGAGAATTGTAGAGAAGCTTCAACACCGCTTGAAGTAAATCATAAACTTAACAAATATGGTGGTGCAGAGTTTAAAGATATGAGGAAATATCAGTCGTTAGTGGGAAGCTTAATTTATGCTACACTAACAAGACTGGATCTCAGTTATGCAGTGGGAGTTCTCTCACAGTTCATGCATTGTCCGAAGGATCAACATCGGGTTGCAGGACAAAGAGTTCTTAGATATATCAAAAGAACTATAAAAGAAGGATTATATTATCCTTTTATGTCAGATATAAAGCTAAGAGCATATAGTGACTCAGACTAGGCAGGAAGTCAAGATGACAGAAGGTCAACACATGGGTATATGATATACCTAGGAGATAAGCTTGTAAGCTGGTGTTCAAAGAAGCAACACACAGTGGCTTTATCGTCAACAGAAGCAGAATATAAAGGACTTGTGGAAGCAGCTAAAGAAATAATATGGATGCAGACCTTGTTCAAAAGAATGGGTATTGATCAAGGTATACTTATCATACATGGAGATAATATGAGCTCGTTGTATCTTGCAGCAAATCCAGTATTTCATGCTAGAACAAAGCACATAGAGATTCAATATCATTTCCTGAGGGAAAAGGTAATGGAGAAGGAGATTGAAATAATATTAACTCCTACAAAGGATCAGATAGCAGATATTCTGACAAAGAGCTTGGATGGAGTAAAGACAAGCAGATTCAAAGAAATGGCAGGTATAAAAGAAAAGAAGAATATATGAAAGATCAGAGAATGCAAATTAGTGATTGAGGTGGGAGGTGTTGAAGAATCACTCACAAATTTGACATACAGACAGACATAAATACGAAGAAAGACAAAAGAGAAGCAGAAACAAAGCATTCAAAAAATCAAGCCTTAGTGAAGGGACAAATTCATGTTTGTTCAGAATTAAAGCTTGAAGGAAACACGAAGCTTTTTGTAAAGTGAATTTTTTAGTTTTCACTAAATATAGTTATAAAGTTTTCAGTTTCAGAAGGTTGCTAAGCTACTGATGATTATAGAGGTGTTCTAATATCAATTTAGCTTAGTTCTAGTTGGGGCGTGGCAATTTTCCATAGTCTTGTTAGTGAACAAGCTTTTGTCACGAAATCAACACAAAGTATAAAGCATGACTTGTTGCAAAAGGTTTTAAGCAATAGCATGGTGTTGATTTTGAGGAAATCTTCTCTCCAGTGGTGAATTTGACTACCCTGCACATGTTTCTTGGATTCCTTGTAGTGGAGGACTTAGAGCTATTCCAAATGGATGTGAAAATTGCTTTCTTGCATGGAGATCTTACAGATGAGATCTATATGGAACAACCAGAGGGTTATGTAGTTCTTGGCAAGGAAAGTCTAGTTTGTAAGCTCAAGAAGAGCTTATAGCAACTTAAACAGTCCCCTAGACAATGGTACCAAAAGTTTGATGCTTTTATGAAGCCCCAAGGCTATTCTCGAAGCAATGATGATCATTGTCTCTACACAAAGAGATGCTTAGATGGCAGCTTGATATGCTTGATACTTTATGTCGATGATATGTTGATTGCTGGGAAGTCCTCTTATGACTTGTCAATTCTCAAAAAGAAGTTGAGTCAAATATTTGATATGAAGGATTTGGGGGATGCCAAACATATTCTTGGCATGCACATTACTCATGATAGGAGTAAAAGATGCATATACTTGTCTCAAAGTGAGTACATATCCAAAGTACTTCACAGGTTCAATATGCAGGGTGCAAAGGCATTGAGTACACCTTTACCCACATATGTTAAATTGAGCAAGGATGATTGCCCCAAATCAGATGAGGAAAAGGAATTCATAACCAAAATTCCCTATCAATCTGCTATTGGTAGTCTCATGTATGCTATGGTAGCTACGAGACCAGACATTGCATTTGCAGCGGGAGTTGTGAGCAGATATATGTGTAATCCTAGAAAGAAACATTGGGAAGCGATCAAGATGATTTTGAGATATCTAAGTGGCACTAAGGGCAAGTGTCTATGTTTAGGTAGAGGGAAAACATCCATTATTGGTTACACAGATTCTGGCTATGTTGGTTGTGTAGACAATCGTAAGTCTACTTCAGGGTACATTTTTCATACTGTCGGAGGTGCTATCTCTTGGATATCTCGTCTTTAAGAATGTACGACTGTTTCCACCACAGAAGCAGAGTATGTTGCAGCAAGTGAGGCATGTAAGGAAGCATTGTGGCTTTCCCTTCTTGCTTGTGATATGGGTTTACCTCAGCATGTACCTCATTTTCTCAGTGATAGTTAAAGTGCCATTGCTTCGGCTAAGAATCCAATCTATCATGCAAAGACCAAGCACATTGAGGTGAGGTATCACTTCATTGGAGATTGCTTAGCCACTGAGTGCATTATTCTTAAGAAGGTTCACACTTGAGATAATGTTGTAGATGCTTTGACTAAAGCTCTACCACAGGATAGCTTTCGACACTATTGTCACTTGATGGGGGTTACTTGATTCATGATCTTACACAATCACTTGTATACTGTGTAACATGCCCATCAGGTGGGAGGTATAGTTTGTATACTTACACTCAAGTATTGTACACTTACACTCACGTATTCTTTATCATTGTTTATTTTTCCTCCCATAGTTACTTTGGGCATATTGGCCTTTAGTGGGAGATTGTTATAGTTAGTGTCCATGTGAAAGGCCAAATGGCCACCAGACACTTCTTTGTATATGTTCTTTAATAAAACATATAGTGGCATGGTTAGCCATAGACTGGAAGTTCGACCGCATTTGTAATGCCTAAGAATTCTGTGTCCGTGCTCCCTATGTACTGTGTTTTTTTGCATGTTCCACAGCCTCCGTGTGAAGTACTGTGTGCGGCCCCAGGAGCTCAGTTTTCTACTCTGAGGATATCCTACAAGAAGGAGAGCATACTGTCGTGCATTGCCATCGAAATACTTCAAATGATTCATCTTGGAATCTTTTGCTTTACTAAAATAATCTTTTCAAGAGAAATCTTGACTTTTGGACAAAGAATAAAGCTTTAAGTCTTGGCCTTGTCCAAACAATATTCCTTTTTAACCAATGAAATAGTTAACTAGACTATTTCCCTTATCGGCTTATCTTTAGGAGGTAGCTTAATTCCCAAAGATTACTTTGATGTATTTTTTAGGAAATATCTTGATTCCCAAAGATTAATTTGACTTGGTGTTGCAGAGCTAAAGAGAACACAAAGCAGAGAAAAAGACGGACCCCAAAATTTTTCCGATTTGGACATCATATCTTTGTATCATAACCATTATTGTAATATATTTTCTGTTGTAAATGCACTAGAGGAGTCCTCTAGATGCATCCCCTCAGACGATTAGAAACTTACCCATGTAAAATAGTAGGAAATTAGACTCTTTGTAAAGACTTTTTGCCATTGTGAGAATCAAGAGCACAGAAATTCGAATTTGTGCCTTCTTCACTCTGTATTTTCTTCTTTGTGAGCTTGTGTACATGTGTATTGCTTGGAAAGAGTGTTAGGAAGTGTTGTCTATCCATGAAAGTGTTTGTTTGCTGTTGTTGAGGTGTGTGCGAAGTGTAGGAAGTACTGAAGTGTAAGAAGGTTTTTCCCACGACTCAGTATTTTGCTCATAACTTGAGGTAGGAGTGTCAGAATTGAGTGAAACCACTGCCACTGGATGCGTCTTCTCGAGAGCTTCGAAACTCATATGCTATTTGCTATATTTGGAGTTCGGAGCTGAGAGAAAAGCTCAATTTACTGTTGGCTGCTGCACCAAGTATCGTGACACCATGACTGGCAGTTGAAGCTTGTTTGGATTAGCCTTTGCCTTGTTTACACTCTTTGAGTAGTTCATTTGCATTGATCATCACTTGATTGCATGTCCTCATACACTCGGCTAGGTTTGTATACTTATCGGATTGATAATTAAAGCGTGAATCCCCACTATATGCACTTGAGGGGGATTGAGGTATAGTCTCTTTCTCCACAAGTCCCTAGGTTGGTACTTAGGTCAACATGTTTTTTGGCGTTGTTTCCGGGGAGTGTCGAATCAAACCGAGGCATTCGTGTGATGGTAAGTAGCTTTTTGCATTGAAGCGAGAGGAGGAGTGGTGATTTTCTCTTCTTTGGTAAGTCACTTTCAGCCGCACTTGCTACTTCTCATTCTTGGAGTGTGTGTAGTGAGTTGTTAGTTTAGGGAAATGTGTGGAGTGAGTAGAATAGGAGCAATAGGAAGTTAGACTAGATTCCATTCTCTTTTCTCTTTGTTCTTTTAGCCTTTTAACTAGGAAAATTTTTCAAAAAAAGAGGTATAAAAATCCAAAAACTTGTCTTTTGCACTTCACTTGTCCTGCGAGCAAGTATCGTGAGCAGCGTCCAGCGAGTATCGTTTTCGATGATAGAGGAGTTTGGGAGCTGCGCAGAGCAAGTCTCTTGTGAGTAAAGGGTTGAGAGAGAGGGCTTGAGGTAAGCACACTCATATACACTCATGATTACCATTTGAAATCAAGTTTTTCAGAACAAAACGATCTGCGTCAGGTATCGTTTAGGACTTACAGGGGTGAAAAAGTGTGATTTGGATGAATCAGAGAGTGAGCAGAGGGTAGAAGGACCTGTAAAACATCTGTGTGCAATCAAAATTTAAAAAAAAATCTAGCAAAAATTTGAAAAAGGGTCAAGTATCGTGTTCTCCCGCGGTTGAGTATCGCGATACTTAGCAAGTATCGTGATCTCTTGTGGTTGAGTATCGCGATATTTTCCAGATATCATGTATCGCATTGCAAAGATCACGATACCTATCAAAGATCGTGTATCGTGTGTTTTCATCGATCGCGATACCTACAGTGTATCGTGTATCGTGATCTATCGATCGCGATACTTGAGAAGTATCGTGTATCGCGTTTGTACAAGTATCGTGTATCGTCGCTGGAAAGATCACGATACTTCAGAAATATCGTGTATCGTTTGAGTCAAGTATCGAGTATCATTTTCAACCAAGTATCGTGTATCGTGTCTACACAAATCGCCATACTTGTCACCGATTGTGTATCATCTTTATCGAAGTATCGTGTATCGTGTGGTCCAAGTATCGCGTTATCCAAGTATCGAGTATCGTGGTTTGCAGATCGCGATACTTGCGAAGTATCGTGTATCGTTATATCTGAAGTATCGAGTATCGTAGGCATCCAAATATCGTGTATCGTGGTCCTCAAATAAGAAAGTAAATCATTTTGAGCACCAAAGTCAACAACGAAGTACTAGGATCTGGATTCCACAGAAAGTAGTAGCCGCCCAACCAGATCGAGTGCAAATATGGATTCCAAAATCATGTGCTCCAAAGACGCTAAACCGAAACGAGGAACCTCAGCATAAGAAGAACCAATATGGTCTAAGGGCAAAACAACCAAAGAAGCTTAGCTACAGGAAAGAAAAGAAGTCTGCAGTTGCAACAACAGCCAGTCCAAGATTCAAGAAGCAGATGGAGCAGACGTACAACAGGAGAAGCACCACATTCATCAAGAATGTTCGGGATACAATACGTCCCAACAGAATGAAGCAGATTTGGTTGCCGAAAGACAAAACAAACTACATGCATCATCCAACTACTTCGAGTTGCACACATGTGGAGTTATCAGTACCCAAAGTATGCATGATAGGGCCACATTACAAGGCCAAGCATTCGGCACATCTTTCTTCTATTTCAGGATAGTCGAGCACATTTTCCTACTGGGAAATAGGAGAGTGATTGTACATACATTAAGAAAATCACTCAATAAATAATAACCTCTTCGGCTATGATCTAACTTTTCTGTTTTTCCTTTCAGATGAAAATATAAAAATATCTAAAATATGGAAAAATCCAAGTATTACCTTTCTCACACCCACAGGAAAGGAACAACACCATTCACTCGGAGCAACGTCAAGCTTATGACAAACAAATGAAGGAAGATTTTTGATAGTATATGACCACTAATTCATACTCTATATTGAGTGCAGATGGCATCTTCTAATTTCGAAGCAACGCAAGAGGAAGAGGTGCAGCTTCTTCCACTCGAATCCATAACCAAAGCAAGAGGCCATTGGTTTCTGGATGACCAACAAGTGTCAGACCTCATTTTCATGGAAACTATCAAGATTATGGATAGGGATCATTATTTCCCTATTAATGTCGCAAGACTTCAAGACAATAATACAAGGATTACTGCATATCGAGGATGTGTGGACATAGGCAGGCCTAGAGGCATTTCTTAAATTGCCGATTTATCTACCAGACTTTCAAAGGTGTACACAAGTAATGAATACATTGCAAACTGCAGGGACTAAGATATCAGTGCCCAAAGCACGAGTGTTGGATAAAGTAGGAACATGGAAAACCATTCAATTCACACATGAACTAATCAACAAAGCCTTTGGATGGAATCAAGAGGGGATCACTAATGTTAAAGAGGAATGTCATGATCCTAAAAAGAGGTCCTTTTTGGATATCAACAGGACTGATATTGAAGATGTTGTCCGCCTAGTGCACCAACATTTTTGTTTCCCAAGTATGCACAGATATACTGCACCACAAAAGATTGTAGTACTACTCTCGCATGCAATGAGACAAGTGGGGAATAAAGTAAATATGACAGGCTATGTCCAAGAAAGATGATTTGAAGCCCAGAAGAAGTGGAGTCAGAATAAATTTCTAAACGGGAGTTCAGCTTTGACATTACTTATATATGAAGCTCTTGAAATGAAAAACTACTTACGGGAGATGCCAACCTCAGAAGGGCTAGCCAAATATGCCAAATCCGCTACGATTCCCAAGAAAAAGAAAGCAACTGCTGTTGTTGAAGAGGCGGGAACCAGTTCACAGAAACCCATGAGGGGTACAAAGTGTCTAAGAGAGGAGGAAGCCCAGGCTACACCCCAATCAAAGCGGACACACATTCTTCCAAAGATCACGATGACCCAAATGCCTATTACTAAGAGAGATCTATCCGCTACCCTAGAAGAGACACATCAGTACATGAAAGGGAAGGTAAATCTGAATGTTCAAGGTCATCATTATAGACAAGCAAGTCAAGAGAAACAACTAATGCGTCAAGAAAAGACCCCAAAACAACCTGGGAGATACAAAGAACTGGGTTTAGATGATTCGAGTTCCGATGCAGAATCCAGTCATGAAAAAGACACTCTAGACACTGACATAAGGACAGAAACTCAAGAAGAAGAATGGACTGAGATCAATCAAGTCGAAGTGACGCCAGACAACCACGAAGAAAAGGAAAAGAACATAGAAGATTCCAATAAGCCTGAGCATGTCATTCAATTGAATGATACTACAAAAATCAGCATCAAAGAAGCTCCAACAACTGCTACGTCTGCAAAACCACCTATCAAAGAGGAAGTACAAACTCCAATGAACACGGATTCAGGGCTATTACAAAACAAAGAGCAGATTGTGATTGAGGTACCAGATGATACACCTCAAGGAAACGATGAAAACATGGTGGCTGAGCCAAGGATCCAGCTTCAAATTAGGCAGCCCCATGACACTACACTACATGTGGCACAGGGCAAAGATGTCACAACAGGCGAAGAACCGAGTATCCCGAAAACATGGCTCAATGTGGATGTCACTCAGCTGAAGCCTGTAGTCAAGCAAATGATTCAAACGGCTATGGATACACAACAACAAATGATGGATATAGATGCAGATTATGATAAGGCCATGAGAGAAAAAAGTCAATTCCAAATAATGAGCGAACAACTGTCATCACAAGTAATCCAGGCACAAAAAGAGATAGTAGTAAAAAACACGGAGTTGCTCGAAGTAAAAATGCAATATGATACATTAGTGACTCAACATCACCAACTCCAGGCACAGCTCGCTAATTTACAAAAGTTACATGATGCAAGCGAGGCTGACAAAGAAAGAATTAAAGCTAGAAGCACTTTACTTGAGACACAACTAAAGTTGTACATGGAAGAGAATGACACTTTACAGAGCAGGAATAAGGAATTGATGAAATCATTGTTATATGATCAACCTATTGAACAGAAGGAGATAGCCAAAACTAAAGAAAAAGAATTGAGAGATCAGGTGGTAAAATACACAGATCTGCTGAAATAAGAGCGAGAATTGAAAGCAGAATGGGAACGGAAGTACAATCACGAAATAAATGAACTAAGAAAGCAGTTGAATACAGCACATGGGAAACTTGCAGCAAGCTACAGTGAAAACATGGACCATGTCGCTGAAATTGGTAATGAATTGATTGCAACAAAGGAAGCACTCAGCGCAGCCCTACAGGAGAGCAAAGCCAAAAATGAACGAATAGCGCAATTAGAGATCCAAATCAACCAGAACATAACGATCGGGACATCAGTAGTGCCACATAAGGAAAATCCTACTAACAAGGTAGAGGTACGTCCTCTATCTTCCCCGATCTATAATTCTCCAATACATGAGCAGATGGCGGACATACATGATGATCATCCAATGCCATACACTGCAGAAATAAGTCAGAAGGAACGGGCACTAGTGGTGTCCGGATTGATGGAAAATTTTGAAAATGAAGTAATCAAAGTAATGAAGGAAGCCAAGATCAAGGGTAAGGAGTTGGAAAAGATCATGAAGCCTTTCAACATTCCGTACGGATTATTGAAAGAGAAAACAAGACAATATATAAAGAAGATTACAAAGAAAAGTCCAGATGAGCAGCTACAGTTTAAACATGATACATTCTCATACAGTCAAGAAGAATTCGAAGCTGCACAACCTGTTTGGAGAAGGAAGTTTTTGGAGAAACATCCCACACTAAGAGTGCATTGGCAAGCAACACCTTATTTCTTACAGGTAAACCCTTCATTTTGTCCTATACCACGCCGAAGGGATACTAGAGAATTTTTGGACCTGCAAAGAAATGGCCCTATAAATAAACAGTGGTTGAATTACCCTCTACTTCCAAGCCCGCCACATAATTACTTGCCAACGGAAGATTATATGGTCAAAACAATTGAATTTTGGCTGCACAATTATGCGACAGTACCCGACCTAACTGTCAAAATGACAAATAAAATACTCAGTATGATACTTACAGTGTTGAAGGTCTTCAAGCATGCGGCCTACACATTTTTGAATTTCATTGGTATTAATCAAGGCACAGAGATTCTCATTTTTGACCTATTTGTTATGCCTAGCCGACCAACAATAATGGCTTATTATTCCAGATTGATGTTTTTGCCAAGTGTATATATGCAAACGTTTGAAGAAGCATTCTTTACTGGATTTTTTGAAATTGATTCAGAGGTCTTTTTGAAGATGTCCTCTAATTTGAATGCCAGATTAGTGGCATACGAACTTAGCTTCTTCGCAGATCACAGACAGCCACCCAATGACGGTGTGAAGGCAGAACAATGGAAACAATTAATGATACATGAAGCCAATTTGCTTAATGAAACAGAGCAGAAAATATATAGAACATATGCCCGTCGCTCGTCAAAGCCTGTCGGGGACGACAGAGTCCAGGAGGGGGGCAGTGTTGAGGGAGAATCAAGTAAAAGGAAGAAAAGAAGAAGACAACGAAAGAAGCTTCACTAAAAAGGAATATCTGAAGATATATCTCTACAAGAAGCCTCGCAGGGGTGCAACACCCATCTCTGCACAGAGCCCCGCAGGGGCACACACACCAAGGAAAGGACGCAGCCCACAAGGGTGCTTCAACCTCTTGATCTTTGGCACGTCCAGATCGAAGACTGAAGCACCACATCCTCATACCTTCCACTGGTGGCATGCATGGCAACCCGACTTATCAAGCAAGACAAATGTATCAGGCCCAGAGGATGTAAAACAAGAATTAAGAAGAGGCCGTCAAAACTGAACACCTGTTTTACAAACAGACAAAACTGAGCAAGGGTTGCGTGCAGGGAAAAGAAAGTGAACAGGCTTGAATAATACAGCAGGGTCCGATGTGTGCAACCAGGACAAATCAGAGGACCACTAAAACGTAATGTAAGACTGATGAACAGGCAAAATTGACCAAAAAATGCATGCGGACAACAAACTGAAGACAAGAAGTAAAGCCTGTCAAGGGACGACAGAGACAAAGAGGGGGAGAGTGTTGCAGAGCTAAAGAGAACACAAAGCAGAGAAAAAGAGGGGCCCCAAAATTTTTCCGATTTGGACATCATATCTTTGTATCATAACCATTCTTGTAATATATTTTTCGTTGTAAATGCACTAGAGGAGTCCTCTAGATGCATCCCCTCAGAAGATTAGAAACTTACCCATGTAAAATAGTAGGAAATTAGTCTTTTAGTGAATAAAGTGCCGGTCTCTTGTGTGAAAGGACCATTTTTAGGGCACAAGTATATAAGTCAATTTGTGACTCTTTGTAAAGACTTTTTGCCATTGTGAGAATCAAGAGCACAGAAATTCGAATTTGTGCCTTCTTCACTCTGTATCTTCTTCTTTGTGAGTTTGTGTGCATGTGTATTGCTTGGAAAGAGTGTTAGGAAGTGTTGTCTATCCATGAAAGTGTTTGTTTGCTGTTGTTGAGGTGTGTAGTGTAGGAAGTACTGAAGTGTAGGAAGGTTTTTCCCGTGACTCAGTATTTTGCTCATAACTTGAGGTAGGAGTGTCAGAATTGAGTAAAAACCATTGCCATTGGATGCGTCTTCTCGAGAGCTTCGAAACGCATATGCTATTCACTATATTTGGAGTTCGAAGCTGAGAGAAAACCTCAATTTACTGTTGGCTGCTGCACCAAGTATCGTGACACCATGACTGGCAGTTGAAGCTTGTTTGGATTAGCCTTTGCCTTGTTTACACTCTTTGAGTAGTTCATTTGCATTGATCATCACTTGATTGCATGTCCTCATACACTCGGCTAGGTTTGTATACTCATCGGATTGATAATTAAAGCATGAATCCCCACTATATGCACTTGAGGGGGATTGAGGTATAGTCTCTTTCTCCACAAGTCCCTAGGTTGGTACTTAGGTCAACACTTGGGTTTCTTCTTTAAGCTCTAATTAGTTTAAACAATACCGAATGGCATTCGATATCCCTCCTGCTTGATTTACTTCTACTCTTATTCCGTTGACTATTCTTTTCCTTGTTCTTGCTCCTGCCACATTGCTGATTCTTTCCTTGGTAAGAATCACAAACATTATATGCATCTCCATTCTGAGTGCCAACCATATATTTTCTACGAATATCCTCACTCAAAAGTGCTCCACATATGTCATCATAGTCGAGTTTACCACCAGGTGCATAACAACAATACTGCTTTCATTTCATTATCCATATGCATTTTTTGAGCCTATAACTGGGAGAATATAATATCAAACTCATTTAGATGAGCAGCAACACTATTTGTGTCCATGCGAAGGTCATATAATTTTCTCATCAGATACACTTTATTTGATGCCGTCTCTTTTTCATATGTATTGCATAACTTCTTCGAAAGCTCCTTTGCACGTTCATAGTCTAATATTGTAAAGTAAACATTATCTGCCAGGTGCAAGCGAATGGTAGACTTGGCCATTTCATCTAACTCATCCCAATCATCTTCATCCATGTTAGCTGGCTTCTTTGAAATCCCATTTACTGGCTTCCATTGCCTCCTTTGAATCAGCACATCTTTAATATGATTCTTCCATAGAGCAAAGTTTGTGCCATCAAATTTTCGGATCTCAAAATGTTCTTTGCCCTACAAGTTATAACTCCTCCTCAGAACATTGGCACTAGAACCTGATCCACCAGATGTGCCTGAGACCTCTGATGCCATGATGGTATAGAACTGAATAGAATGATAATGGAGCTAGAAGAGTCCAAACACCAACGAATAAGTGTATCAAAGAGTAAATCGACCACTGTATAGTTGGCTAAACCAAGAATCTGGAAACATTTTGCCAGAGTATCCTCTCTAAATGAGCATATGACCAGTCCCAAATTATAATAAAACTGCAAGTACTGACATGTTTACCTGCATAGTGAATCATTGACTCCATTGCATATAATCAGTTACCCAACAGAAGCCAACTAGGCTTATTGAGCATGAACAACTATCATACATGTCCTATGGCGAGGCTGGGTAAGTCTTCCACCTGCATCACCGAAGAGACCCCGACATCTGGGTGTCTCCCAGTTAAGAAAACCTCACCACGACCCTCTTTTTCAAATGTAAAAGGCTTTATGAAGAACAAAACCCTTATATCAATGACCACATGGATGTACATAAGCGGTATCCATAGAAGCATACATGGTGTGTATGTGCTCAATATATGTAATTAAATGACACTTAAAGGCTGAATGCACAGCCCAAAAACTAGCCAACAACACCTGCAAGTGTTTGTCAACTCTGATGTTTTAGGCTCAAAAGAAATTTGCAGCAGTTGCTCCCACCAAAACTGAAAACCTTTCCAAAAACCTATAGTTTTGCGAGTGTGACTGAAAACACAGCCCCAAAGGTTTATATTTATTTTCAGAGAAGTACAAAGAAGACTCTTCTTGATGTTCGTGGACCCGTGTAAAGAGAACTATGTGCAAAAGTACTCCAAAATGGCTCCAAAAGACACCAAAAAATGCTTCAAAAAATAGGTTTTGAAAGCAAAGAATGAAGATTTGAGGGACCAAAACATGTTCACGGTAATGTCAACCTTAGTCTTTCCCCTTCTTCAGACACCACAAGAGTGTAGCTTAGTGGCAAGAGATTGCCACAACCAAAATGAGCTCTAAGGGGAACAGTACTAGGATGGGTGACCTCTCGGGAAGTAACAGGAACCTCTATCTTCCTTGATCGTTGAGGTCCTCTCTCGCATGCAGTCAACGGTGCCAATGGTGACTTTGGTGACTCGAATGACAAGGTATGCCAAGGTCTATGCCTTGGTCACCACCTTAGTCATAAGCCTTGGAGAAAGCCTGGGGGGGTGCTTGCTTCACTCGCACAAAAGGAGCAAAGATCTTTTGCATCGAACTGCTCTGATACCAGTGAAGTATTTTGATGCCGATGCACCATAGTGCACTCTCCTTCTTGAGAGCTCCACGACAATATGCTGAGAGTAGAAAACCGAACTCTTGAGGCTGCACATAGTACTTCACATAGATGTTGCAGAATACACAAAAAGCCCAGTACACAGGCAGCATGAAGACAAACTTCTTAGGTCTTACAAATGTGGTCGAACTTATAGTCTGTGACTGACCAGGCCACTATATGTTTTATTAAAGAACATATACAAGGAAGTGTCCGATGGCCATTTGGCCTTTCACATGGACACTAACGGTAACATATAAGGAAGTGCCAAGCTATGTGGAATCAATCCACAAAAGGAAGTAAGCCCAAAGCTCTGTGAAAAGCTTCAAACTTCTCCCTAGGCAGAGCCTTCGTAAAAAGGTCTGCAATGTTCTCCTGCGTGGGCACATATGCCAAGCTGATCTCTCTAGTAGAGAACCTCTCCTTGACATAATGATAATGCACCTCAATGTGCTTAGTGCAAGCATGGAACAAAGGGTTCCTCGCAACTACCAATGCGCTTTGATTGTCAGTGAAGATGGTGGTGGCAGAAGATAGAGCAACACTCGAATCCGCCATGAGGCATCTCAACCACACACACTCAACAATCGCTATAAAGCTGCCCTATACTTAGCCTCACACCTAGAAGTGACCACAATAGGTTGCTTCTTGCTTAGCCAAGATATGCATCAGCTACCAAGCATGAAGCAAAAACCACTAGTGGACACAAGCGTGTCATAGCAATAACCCAATCAATGTTAGAGAAAGCATGCAAATCTAATGGTAGTGATCCACCCCTTGGGATAAAACAATCCAAGTAGTCGGGTACCACTCAAGTAGCGAAAGATGCACTTAACCGCCTGCCAATGCTTGACACTAGGGTAATGCATAAACCTGCTCATATGTGAGATAGCAAATTGAATATCTCACCGAGTAATGCATGAGTAAATCAAGCATCCAACAACTTGTTGATAGAGAACTACATCAAATGCATCTCGAGCATCATGAAGACTCAATCGTAAACCTATCTCCATAGGAATGACAATAGGCTTACATTCTTCAAGGCCAAAATGCTGCAATAATGTTTCAATATATTTCATTTGACACAAAGCCATCCACCATCAACTTGCATAAACTGAATGCCCAAATAGTGATGCAAATGCCCCAAATCAAACATCTCAAATGAGGCATAAAAATCAGCCTTAAAATTAGCAATATGTGTGTCACAAGGACTAGTGATCAGCATGTCATGAACATACACCACAATGATCAAAAGCACATCATTAGCACGCTTATGATATAAGGTGCTTTTAGTTGGAATGTTCTCAAAACCATGTGCAATGAGATAGGCATGTATCTTTTCATACCAAGCATGTGGTGCTTGATTTAGACCATATAATGCCTTCCTTAACCTGCACGCCTCGTTTTCATGCCCTTTCTGCACAAAGCCATGGGGCTAAAAAACATACACTTCTTCAAGCAAGTCACCATTCAAAAATATTGTTTTAATGTCTAACTGATGTACATTCCAACCATGATGAGTTGCAAGTGCACAGATGCTACAAATAGTAGTCATTTGGCAAGTAGGTTCAAAGGTTTCATCAAAATCAATGCCTCTTTCTTGTGCATAACCCTTTGCAGCAAGCCTACCCTTATACCTATGAACTGTTCCATCAAGTTTACGCTTCAACTTGTATACCCACTTAGTGCCAATGGCCTTCTTGCCAGGAGGCAAGTCACATAAATAAATGGTACCATTTTTCATAATAGCATCATATTCAAATTGCATTATAGCTATCCAATGTTCAGAGCTTTGTGCTTCATCAAACAAAACAGGCTCAGTCTCATTATAGAGACTAGATGCAGCACAACATAGCAATCTGATGCAAAAGAGGCACTATGAGAGCCTCAACGAGTACAATATGACAAAGGTGCATCTAATTTGCTATCACGCAAAATCTGCACTAGCCATTTTGGCATAGTTTTTGCCTCCTCAATGTCAGCTCTCTCATCAACAAGTGCATCATGTAAATCTGCATAAGAAATAGAATGATCTGCATCATCACATGAAACGTGCACTAGCTGAGAAGTGGCCTCATTAGGACCAGCACTAGATTGTCCACCTATAAAAAGAGGCAGTAAAGTATCATACATGTCTTTGTAGCTAACAGATGTCTCCACCGTACATGAAAATAAAGGATGAATAGCATCTTCCACAAAAACAACATCACAACTAACCAAAATGTGTTTAGTCTGTGGATGATACATATGATAGCCTTTGCTTTCAGAACTGTACCCAACAAAAATACATTTTACTGCTTTATCATCCAATTTTTGACGATGTTGTTTAGACACTAATGCATATGCTAGACAACCAAAAACACGTAGATGAGCAACAGATGGCTTGTGACCATGCCATTTCTCATATGGAGTGATAGACTACAGTGCTTTAGTGGGACACCTGTTAAGTACATATGCTGCACACATGTCAGCCTCAAGCCAAAAACTATGTGGTAAAGCCTGACTCTTGACCATACACCTCACCATTTCCATGAGTGACCTATTCTTTCGTTGAGAAACTTCGTTCTTGTTGAGGTGTATATGGCACTGTACATTGATGTTTTATCCCACGTTTAGCCAGAAATGCATTAAATTCAGAAGACATATATTCCCCCCTCTATCAAAATGGAGGGTGCCCATTTTACATGCTGATAGATTTTCAGCCAAAAGCAAAAACTCTTTGAAGCACATAAACACTTCGGACGTTGCTTTGAGTGGATGTACCCAAACATGCATGAAAAAATCATCAATGAAAGTCATGAAGTAAAGATAGTTTCCAAAAGAAGGTGTCTGCATAGGACCATAGACATCGCTATGTACAAGCTGCAATTTCTGAGTAGCCCGAACTAAACCATCTTTTGGAAAGGAGCAACACTGCATTTTGCCCAAAATATAGCCTTCACAAACATGTTTTTTGGGTGCCTCAAGTTTTGGCAAAGAGGAAACCGTATCAAATTTCTAGAGGCATAGCAAATTAGCAAAATTCAGATGACCAAAGCGTGCATGCCAAAGCTTTGCATCTGACATAGCCTGAGAATCATGTACTGCACATGTTGAATCATTCATAGATCTTCAATAGTCTATAAGCTTATACAACCCACAACATAAAATGCCAGAAGCAATAATCATGTCGCCATTTGACAAATCATGAACTACACATCTATCATCAACAAATTTCACAATCAAGCCAATCTTGACTAATGCAAAGATTGATAACAAACTTTTCTTGATCCGTGGCACAAATAAAGCATCCGAAAGAGTGAAAGTACTGTTGGTGCATTTTGCCCAAGCCTACATGCTTGATATGCTTGATATTATCCTCATTTGTAAGTCACATGAGTAGTCATGTGAACACCTCTTGTAAAAGAGTACATTTTATCTCTTGTAAATGGAAAAAGGAAAAAGTAAAAGGATGGCTTACCTCATCCATGATGTAAAAGCAAATTCGTGGCTCCAACTACCAAAATCACGAATTTTTGAGCTGAGGGAATCTCTCCTAACTTTGGGGATCACTTTTAGGTGGAGCCATTCGAATTCGAATTCAAAACTCCCTCCAAGAATTGCTATAAAAGGAGCAAGAAGGAAGAGGCGATTAGCAAGCCTTGTACGTGACCACTTCATGTCATTTTGTAGAGATTGAAGAGCTTACTCCATAGCTCTATCATTCTACTCCCATTGTGCAAAGATTCATTGCCAATGTGGTTGTAATCATATGTGAATCTATACATTTATTATCATCTACCTCTCTGTTTTGTTCTCTGCTATACTCACTCAGAGCAGTAACTTCAGAAGGTCATATCTCGAGTTTTACTGAACCTTTTTCAGTGTTTTAAAGTGCGTTGGATAGCTCTCACTGTCTAGTTTTTACCTATAAATTTTCAAGGTCATTGGATTTATACTTTTGGATATATCTGCATTTTACTGCTTACTGGTCTATCTCTGCAGAGCCCCGAGAATTGTGGGAATGTTCCAGAACTTGATGAAACTTGTTCTCAGTGCTCAGTCCATCATTTGAAGTGTTTTAACTTGGAATAGGAAGCTTGCTAAGTCTATTTGCTATGCCCAAAAGGAATTTTTCTAATTCCTTCCAGGTTGAGAGCACTGTTCATTTTTTCTAGCAGGTGTATGTCCAAAAATAGCAAGTTTTGGGAGCTAGTCATTTCGCAACTAGCCTGTCTTGACTTAAACTTTTGGGATACATGTTCCAAAGTACTTGGCTGATATTTTGGTGGATTTAGGAAGCTCAAAGGGTCTACTAATCAACTCTGAAGTCTCAGTTGGCTGGTGTGAAGCTGGTTGTAGCGGCACCTACTCATCTTTGGATTGCATCCACCATCTCTCTTCACAGTGGTATCAGAGCATAGTCAAGCAACATGGGAGATGGATTTCCATCAACAATTGACAAATTGGATCGAAACAACTATCCGGCATGGTCTCTAAGGATGGAGGCTTACCTTCAAGGGAGGAATCTATATGGATTCATATCCGGAGATGAAGCAATGCCAACCATGAGGAACAAAGGGCAACCATCACATGAAGAAGTGGAAGGACTTTCGAATTGGTGTTCGAAGGATGCACTTGCAAGGTCCTATATTCTAAACTCAATCTCTGATTTTCTTTTACCTCATGTCAAGGGATGCAAGACATCAAGAGAAACCTGGAATGCACTTGCTTCTTTCTTCTCTTCCAACACTCGAGCAAGGAAGAACCAATTGTGGATGGAGTTCACAACAATGAAGAAAAGCCCGAAGCAAAATGTGACTGATTATGTCACAAAGATGAAGGAGATTTCCGACCAACTTGGAAGCATTGGAGAGGTAATTGAAGAGGAGCAAATCATAAGACAAATCATGAATGGAATCAAAGCAGACGACAAGTGGGAGTCATTCACAACAGCCATGGATTTATACATGGATATGCATGTACCCGACCTCAACACACTCATGGGCCAACTCTTCACTCATGAAGCAAAGATTAGCAAAGGTGGTGAGTCCTCAAGAGGTAATCAAACTTCTGCCTTATATTCTGATAAAGCTAAGGTCAAGGACAAGTCAAAGAATAGAAAGAATGAAGATGAAGGAAGCTCTTTCCAAGCAAACTTTGCAGGTAGAGGACGAGCTAGAGGAAGAGGCAGAAGTGGAAAGCAAGGCAGGGGGAGATTCCAATCATCTCAACCTTGCAACATATGTGGCTTATCTAACCATAGTACTGAAGAATGTTTCAGGAACCCGAGGAACTCAAGAGGAAGAGGATTCAATAGAGGTGGCTATGGATCAAATAGAGGCAGGTACAATGGAGGCTACAACAACAACTACTACAACAACAATTACAACAACAACAACAACTATCAAAGTGGCCATAGAGGAAGAAGAGATTACAATAACTATGCAGAGGACCAAAGTCAAGAAGATTCATTATTGATTATGAATCTATCAACGAAGAAGGGTAAGGATGATGATCACATATTTTACATTGATTCGGGATGCTCGAACCATGTAGCAGGAAATGTGGCTTTACTTTCTGATTTGGAAGATCCTCATAACAAGCATGAAGTGCAGACAGGAGATGACACAAAGCACTCAGTGGAGAAGATAGGTAATGTGAAGACATCAGATGGGAATATGAACCTCTTAAGCAAAGTCTTGTATGTCCCTACAATTACCAAAAATTTAATAAGTGTTGGACAGATTGTTGAAAAAGGATTGCAGGTTAGATTCAATCGATTTGGAGCATATGTTGAAGACCCAAGGCAAGGCTTTCGAAGGATTGCCAAAGGAGAAAAGACAGGAAGGCTTTTCACTTTTGAAGTGGAAGATACAAAGAACATAGCTTTGTTTAGCTATGGATCTCAAACTCTAACAGAGTTGGAGATATGGCACAAAAGGCTTGCTCACATTGGTGAGAGGACACTCAAACAGATTTGCAGGGACCAAAGTGTACTTGGTTTGCCTAATATCACAAGGCAACACATGATTTATAAGTGTGAAGCTTGTCAACTCGGCAAGGCTCATAGACAACCTTTCAATAAGAAAGGATATATGTATCAAAATCCTTTGGATCTAGTGCACACGGATGTGTGGGGTCCAAGTAAGGAGCCATCTATATCAGGCTCAAGATATTATGTGTCTTTCATAGATGATTGTAGTAGGTGGACCATTCTGTTTTTCATGAAGCACAAGGATGAAGTGTTTAATTGCTTTAAGAAGTATATTGCTCTTGTTGAAAATCAAACAGGTAGGACTTTGAAAAGACTCAGATCAGATGGTGGAGGAGAATACTTCTCTTCTGAATTTGATGCCTTCTTGCATGAAAGAGGCATTAAAAGGGAAGTCACTACAAGGTATACACCCGAACTCAATGGTGTAGCAGAGAGGAGGAACAGAGCTATTGTCGAAGCTGCAAGGTCCATGCTCAATGAAAAGGGATTGCCGAACTACCTATGGGCAGAGGCTGTGTCGACAGCCACATATCTCATAAATAGACTTCCATCTAAGTCACTAGATGGAACCACTCCATATGAAGTGTGGAATGGAAGAAGACCTAGTCTAGAGCATTGTAAAATCTTTGGATGCTTAGCCTATGCTCACATTCCTTCTCAAGTAAGAGGGAAATTGGATCCCAAGGCAGAGAAGTGTGTATTCATTGGTTATGATCAAAACCAAAAAGGATATAGATTGTACAATCCAACCAATAAAGGATTTTCTGTGAGTAGAGATGTAATTTTTGATGAAAACAAATCATGGTTTGATGATGACAGGAAAGTGAAGCTGCCATATGACTTGGATGAAGATTTTCCATCACTTCAACCAAAGGAGCCAAAGCAGATTGAAGAAAGTGATTCGGAGATTGACCTAGAAGACTTGGAAAGACTAAAGCTATGGAAGAACAAAGGTAAAGCAAAGATGCAGGATGCTACATATGGACCCGAGAGCTCACATCAACCACTTAGAAGGTCTTCGAGGGAGAAGAAGAAACCAGAGAGGTTTGGTTATGATACTTCTTTGGTCACCAAGCACTCAATCTACATTGCAAAGGATTCAACCAATGAAGAACCTACCACATTCGAAGAAGCACAAAGCAAGAAAGCTTGGAGAGATGCAATGGATGAAGAAATGGAAGCCTTGAAGGAGAATGACACTTGGGAGCTTGTACCTAACAAGCCATCTATGAAGATAATCGGATCTCGATGGATATACAAAATCAAGAAGAATCCAGATGGAAGTATAAATAGACACAAAGCAAGGTTAGTTGCTAAAGGGTTTGCTCAAACCCATGGTATTGATTATGAGGAGACTTTCTCTCCTGTTGCAAAAATGCCTACAATTAGGGTTCTCATTAGTCTTGCTGCATCTAGAAATTGGAATCTTTATCAACTTGATGTAAAGAATGCTTTCTTGAATGGATGGATTTCTGAGGAAGTGTATATGGCACAACCTCCTGGATATGAGGATGCACATCATCCTAACTATGTATGCAAACTAAAGAAAGCTTTGTATGGATTGAAGCAAGCTCCAAGAGCTTGGAATTTCAGATTGGTTACTTATTTGCAGGACCAAGGATTCAAAGCTAGCAAGGCGGATACCTCTTTGTTCATAAAGAGGAATGGATCTGAAGTGATCTATTTATGTGTGTATGTTGATGATATTATTATCACAGGCAATGATCTTGAAGGAATCAAACAGGTAAAGAGTCAAATGAAGGAGGAGTTCAAAATAAGTGACCTCGGACCACTCACTTATTTTCTTGGATTGGAGTTGATCTACACAGATTCAGGTATATACATCACACAAAGGAAGTATGTCCATGACATGCTCGTCAAGTTCAAGATGGAAAATACCAAGTGTGCAGGTACACCTATGGAGCAAAATCATAAGCTTAGTGCTTATGAAGGAGAGCCAATTGAAGACATCACAAGCTATCAAAGCTTGGTTGGAAGTTTGAACTATGCAACACTCACAAGGGTGGATATATGCTATAGTGTTAGCATATTGAGTCAGTTTATGCATAAGCCGAGAAGACCACATATGGAAGCGGCCAAGCGAGTCCTCAAGTACCTAAAGGGGACCATGAATGAAGGTTTGTTCTATTCATATACTTCAGATATTGAGCTAAAGGTCTACTCAGATGCAGATTGGGCCGGATCTAAAGATGATAGAAGAAGCACATCAGAGTATATATCATTTGCAGGTTCAAAAATCATTTCTTGGTCATCGAAGAAGCAACCAACCGTGGCATTATCTTCTACTGAAGCTGAATATAGAGGTTTGGCTAATGCAACTCAAGAAATCATGTGGTTAAAATCTTTGTACACAGATCTTGGACTTCATTCTTCAACACCTCACATTTTTGGTGACAACACAAGCTCATTACATCTAGCAGCTAATCCAGTATACCATGCTAGAACCAAGCATATTGAAGTCCACTACCATTATGTAAGGGAGAAGCTAATGAGCAAGGATATTCAACTATCCTACGTCTCTAGAGATATGCAATGTGCAGACATGTTGACGAAAGCTCTTGATGGTACGAAATTAAGTAGATTCAAGTTGATGATTGGTTTGCAGGAAATCAAGGACAATTGAACACTTATTTGGAGGCCAAGCATGTTAGGCTTGAGGGGGAGCTGTTGGTGCATTTTGCCCAAGCCTACATGCTTGATATGCTTGATATTATCCTCATTTGTAAGTCACATGAGTAGTCATGTGAACACCTCTTGTAAAAGAGTACATTTTATCTCTTGTAAATGGAAAAAGAAAAAAGTAAAAGGATGGCTTACCTCATCCATGATGTAAAAGCAAATTCGTGGCTCCAACTACCAAAATCACGAATTTTTGAGCTGAGGGAATCTCTCCTAACTTTGGGGATCACTTTTAGGTGGAGCCATTCGAATTCGAATTCAAAACTCCCTCCAAGAATTGCTATAAAAGGAGCAAGAAGGAAGAGGCGATTAGCAAGCCTTGTACGTGACCACTTCATGTCATTTTGTAGAGATTGAAGAGCTTACTCCATAGCTCTATCATTCTACTCCCATTGTGCAAAGATTCATTGCCAATGTGGTTGTAATCATATGTGAATCTATACATTTATTATCATCTACCTCTCTGTTTTGTTCTCTGCTATACTCACTCAGAGCAGTAACTTCAGAAGGTCATATCTCGAGTTTTACTGAACCTTTTTCAGTGTTTTAAAGTGCGTTGGATAGCTCTCACTGTCTAATTTCTACCTATAAATTTTCAAGGTCATTGGATTTATACTTTTGGAGATATCTGCATTTTACTGCTTACTGGTCTATCTCTGCAGAGCCCCGAGAATTGTGGGAATGTTCCAGAACTTGATGAAACTTGTTCTCAGTGCTCAGTCCATCATTTGAAGTGTTTTAACTTGGAATAGGAAGCTTGCTAAGTCTATTTGCTATGCCCAAAAGGAAGTTTTCTAATTCCTTCCAGGTTGAGAGCACTGTTCATTTTTTCCAGCAGGTGTATGTCCAAAAATAGCAAGTTTTGGGAGCTAGTCATTTCGCAACTAGCCTGTCTTGACTTAAACTTTTGGGATACATGTTCCAAAGTACTTGGCTGATATTTTGGTGGATTTAGGAAGCTCAAAGGGTCTACTAATCAACTCTGAAGTCTCAGTTGGCTGGTGTGAAGCTGGTTGTAGCGGCACCTACTCATCTTTGGATTGCATCCACCATCTCTCTTCACAAGTACTACCATCAGCAGTAGTCAAAATTATCTTACCAACTCCCATAATAGGATAAGAGGAGTTGTTGGCACCTGTGACAGTATTCCCTGTAGGGGCAGGCTCAAGTGAAGTGAAGAAACTACACTGCAAGGTAATATGTTTGGTTGCCCCACTATCAAAATACCAAACAACTAAGTCTATTGCAGATATATACTGCTCTGAGAAGATGGGCCAAAACTCCAAATAGTAGTAAACACCCATTCTTCATTCTGCACAAGATTAGCAGACTTTGTTTTCGGTATAGAGGCCTCTGCAACAAGGATTCCGGCCTCTTTCTTCTTTGCCTCTTTTGCAATGAGTTTTGGACAACTCTTAATGAAATGATCATTTGCTTTACACTATTTGCAAAACAATTTCTGCTTTTCTGATTTCTTCTCATCTTTGTCTTCCTTCTTTGAATGTGCAGCATTTGCAGATTTTTGCTTACTAGTAGAAGAGCTTCATTTTCCTTTGCCCTTTTGACTAGCCAAGAAAGCTTGATCTACAACATGAATATCGGACCTATTCTGCCTAGATTGATCTTCGTGCAACAGAACAAAAACTAACTCTTCAAATGATAGGGCATTTGGATTGCCTTTCATCATCAAACAAAGAGTAGAAGCAAAACTCTGATATGAGTTAGGAAGACCATTCAGAATGGTCTACACACTGAGCTATTTGGTATAACTTCACTAGCAAAAATCAACTATTCCTTCAAATCCTTGATCTTTTTCAGAAAAGTGTCCATAGAATCACCTTCATTCATATGCTCACTCTCCAACTATTTTCGGAGGTAAGCAACACGAGCCTCATTCCTAGCTTGATACAATGTGGTAAGTGTATCCGAAACATCCTTAGCTGTTGTGCAAGAGCGAATGTGAGGAATAATGGCATGTTTGACAGACAACGCTATCAATGCATGTGTCTGAGCATCTTTGCCATCCCAACGAATTTGCTTTACAGTAGGTGTAGCAAAAATCGCAACACAAACGGGAACCTGAAAAATATCAGCATCTTCAATGCCATCTGCATCATGTTCAATACCTATATTTGCAGGTGTAATAGGATGTTTTTCAACATCCTGCATAATGTTCCACAGTCCTTTTGTAGCCAATACATGTCACATCATATAAGCCCACAATGGGTAATTGGTACCATCCAATTTATCCTCAATAGCCAACATAGGGAATACATAGCCATGACCAATGACTAAAATACTCTGATGCAGAAATATGACTGTATTTGAAAAAGTTGAACAAAAGTAACCTGATAAGTTTTGCTAAACTTGTAGCAGACTTCAAGATGCTTATACTAACGAATCAAAAATCGTATATATCTTTGACTCAAGAAGACAAAATAGCCTGCACAAGCACTACGGTAGTGCATTCGGAGGCCAAATTGAGCTCAGATCATGATTTCGGCACCAGATAGCAAAGGTGTTTTGATCTCTGAAACACCTTGAGTATGCTTACCAAATTTCATGCGATTCTGAGACTACAATCAGAGAGGTGTCGATGACGCTCTAGATGAAGCGGCGACTTGCTTTGACACCAATTGTTGGAGTTAGAAATCTATGGAAGCACACGAACAACACAAGGAAGAAGAAGAAGAAGCTTAGAGCACAACACACAATATTGAATGTATTACCACTAGAATGTACAAAAGATAAGCAGCCCATTAGGGAAATAGGCGTATATACAAGTCGGGGGAAAAAAACCTCCTAAAGAGGGAAAAAAAGTGCCCCGGCGGTCCTAGAGTGTTCACACACATCACTACCTAAATATATCAGCAGTTGGCTTCTTTCAGTTAAGTGGTTATATACAGTGGAGTCACAGATTCACTATCCAGCTTTACATGTCACTACTTGCAGTTTAATGGGTTTTTCTTACATTGTTCATTGCTCATTTTGCATAGAAGACTCTAGCAAAATTTTTTGAGAGTTCTTTTTTCAACTATATAATGGTTGATTTTACTCCTTGACACACTTATTGGTGTGAGCTCATACATTCTCACATAATCCTTTTGGTTGGTCATTGTTGTTCATTGATCCATTTTTCTAGGGAGACTCTATCAAATGTTTCCCATAACTTAACACTTGTTCATCCTTTTTTAGACTTAGTGGTGTTTGGATTATTCTAGCTCCATTTTCATTCTAGTCAGATCTCTGTCATCATTGCGTTCAAAATTCTACACACATATGGTGGATCTGCACCTAGCGCTAGTGTTCCAAGAAGGAGCTATAACTTGCAGGGCAAAAACCATTTTGAGGTCTGAAAATTTTATGGCACAAACTTTGCTCTATGGAACAATTAGATTAAAGATGTGTTGATTTAGAGGAGATAGTGGAAGCTAGTGTCACTCTAGCACAATGGTAAGTGCCAACGTGAGGAGACACACCTCATAAATTGTCAATCTGCGGACGCCTTAGGACTTCTATGAAGACCATGAGCAAGTGAAGGCACAAGTTTGTGAGTGAAAGGCACACAAGCATTCACACACATTCACACACACGTGCACACAAGATAAGAGCAAAGAGTGGAACAATGGAAGGTCTTCAATTACAAAAGAATTATCTTACAAAAGCTCAAATCTACAACCAGCTCCCCTAAAAAATGAGCTCTCTATATTTTTGTATAGTTCTTTTTACTAGTTTTGGCCCCCTCCAAACCTAGTGTTTGGCTTAGTTAAAAATTAGGTTCCAAGGCTTATTTAGGGGCTCAAACAGAATCTAAAAATGATGAAAATTGGTATGTAGCTACTTCTAATACTCCTCAAGCTCAAGGACTCCTTGGCTTGAACAAAATGGAGTTGGAAAAATGTGAAATGATATTTACAATGGCTTTTACTAATAAAAGTAACTAATTTTATAGGGAATTCTTTGGAAAATTTGACATATGCTTCTTGGAGCTCCCTACTTGCTCCCTTTTCTTGCGTATCCACTTCTTTGATGCATTCCTATGCCTTGTGCTTGACCTTTAGTGTCAACACTCCCCCCTCTCAAGTCTGTAGTTCCCTGATAGACCCTCATGTATCAACAAGAGTTGTCTATCTTCCAAATGTAGTAGGTTCGGTTGTCTAGTTCTTTATTTGGTCTTTGCTATCGTTTGCAAGTTTAAGTCCTTGTGTATGTACTTTTGCCTTGAATTCGAGCATGATGGTGTATTTTTGAGCTTTCAAAAATTGCTAGTTGCTCAAAAGAGGTTGTCAATGTTGATTTTGAGTAGTTACTAGGTATGAATTGCTTTGTAGGTACTAATGTTGTAATCTTGATGTCCTCTAGATCTTTCAAAGATGGCTTTCATAGTTTTCATGCCAAGTACTTGTAACCCATAATGGATGATGGGTAAGTTCATTAGTCCATGGGTTGAAGAAAATGTGTGCCTTGTGCACGGCCTTGTAATGTGGCCCTATGCATGTGTACTTGGGAGATGCATTGGACGAAGTATGGTGCAAGAAATTGGGACTTGGGCTAAGTGCTCAAGGGTATGCTAGCGAAGAGGATTCCTAACCTATCATGGTTATAGTGTTGTCCAAGTAGGCTTCATGTTGTACTCCCAACCTGGTGATTGACCATTGGCTCGTCTTTCTTGTTGATGGATGTCCTTGTAGATGATTCAATGATGAGATTCTTCAAGTGCACAACCCTATCCTTTCTCTCTCTCTTTTTTTTTTCACAATGTCACAAAACAAGAAGAAGGTGGTTAATAAAATATTTTACATATGCCAAATGTGTCACATGTGCCTAGGATTCTCAATTGAGTCTATGCATCGCCGTGTAATGTGGCCCTATATTAATGCATACTTTGGAGATGCATGACCTAAATAGTGCAAAGGACGGGGTTATGCAAAGAGCACATGGTTTTTGCATGTCGAGGCTTCCAATATTACTTGTAGTCTTGATGCAATATTTGTTTGGAGGTATCCAATGGAGCTTGAAATTATGCAAGCAATCGATGGTTGAATGGTAAGTGGTCATTCCTCCTTATAGGGATCCATGTTAGAAGAGTGTATAGATGTGTACAGAGAGCTTTTGGCTTCCTCATCTCTAGATGGTTCCTTAAATTTTGTACCCCTTGTGGTTGGCTCTTTAGTTCTTTGGGTGACACTAGTTCTTTGGGCTTCCAAACCTATACCCTTCTTGATTGGCTTCTTACTATTTCCGAACAGGTAAGTTGATCTTCTTTTGATCTTTGTGCTTGGTTTTGACCTTTGTTTCTCCTTGGCTTCTTTGTTGAGCCTTTACTCATGTGGGAGAACATAGATTTTTGTGTATGTAAGAGTTTCTTGGGTACCCATATTTGTAATCACCCTTGTTGAGCTGCAGTTAATTTCATAGGCACCCACATGTGTCAGATATCTTATGGTATAGCTTGTCCTAGTTGCTTGGTTCTTCTTTTGTCATGGTTGGCTTGCTTGATTGGGAACTGTTGTGGTAAAGCTGGTGGTTGCTCTCCTTTCTTCACCCATATTTTTTCTAATCTTAAATTTTGGTTTAGGTTTTGTCCTTGTGTGTGAGGAGCAAGGTTGAGTAGTAGCTTTTGTCAATGAGGTAACCTCCTTCTTGCCATTTGGTTTCGGATTTCCTCTTCTGCTATGCAAAATTGATCGTTCCAATTGTGTTGTTGATACCTTTGGAAGAGCAAAGAGTTCCAACACTTGCATGAACTGCCCCTCATTAGGTGAGGAACGATGCACATTGGACTCTATACTATTTGCAAAGTGCGGGACAATGTCATCCTTGCCTTCCAATTCAACTATTAGGCATTGCTTGTTAGTGCAGACTTGAAGAGATGGCTGTCGTAGCTTTAAGTGAATTGCATGATCATACAACCAATCCTGAACTAGTATCATATGTTTTCAGATGTCCTGCAAACTAGCAACTTTACTGTCAAGGGGAATTCCTTTAAGAGGATAGGAATGTCTGCCTCGCCGATACAAGGGGTTTCCATGCCTCCTAAGCCCACTAAATAAGCTTCTAATGGCTTAATTTTCCTACCCAATCCTTTACAACATGAGTACCTAATTGCACTAGTGGCTTCTCCAGAATCGATCAGAGCTTTGATTGTCTTATTTGCACTGCCGTGCCCTAGCTATGTTGGAGTTAGACGTTTGCGGAAGCACACGAATAGCACAAGGAAGAAGAAGAAGCTTGGAGCACAACATACAATACTGAATGTATTACTACTAGAATGTAGAAAGATAAGTAACGCGTTAGAGCAATAGCGTATATACAAGCCGGGGGAAAAAATCCTCCTAAAGAGGGAAAAAAGTGCCCCAAAGGTCCTAGAGTGTTCACACACATCACTACCTAAATATATAAACAAATCCCCGTGAGAGTGATGCAATCAACAAGGAGTTGGCACTCATGTATAAGGAAGTTCCAAGCTATGTGGAATCAATCCACAAACAGAAGTAAGCCCAAAGCTTTGCGGAAAGCTTCAAACTTCTCCCTAGACAGAGCCTTCGTAAAAACATCTACAATGTTCTCCTGCATGGGCACATATGCCAAGCTCATCTCCCTAGTAGAGAACCTCTCCTGGAGATAATGATGATGCACGTCAATTTTCTTAGTGCGAACATGGAACACAAAGTTCCTCGCAACTGCCAATCGCTCTGATTGTCAGTGAAGATGGTGATGGCAGAGGATTGACCAACACCCAAATTAGCCATAAGATGTCTGAGCCAAACACACTGAACAAACGTTGTAAAAGTTGCCCTATACTCAGCCTCACAACTAGAAGTGGCCACAGTAGGCTGCTTCTTCCTCAAACAAGATATGCATGAGCTACCAAGCATGAAGAAAAAACCACTAGAGGACACACGAGTGTCATAGCAACCAGCCCATTCAATCAGAAAAAGCATGCAATTCTGGCGATAGTGATCCCCCCTTGGGATAAAACAACCAAGTAGCCGAGTACCACTCAAGTAATGAAAGATCCACTTAACAGCCTGCCGATGCTTGACACTTGGGCAATGCATAAATCTGCTCATCTATGAGACAGCAAACAGAATATCTGGCTAAGTAATGCATCAGTAAATAGGGCATCCAACAACCTACTGATAGAGAACAACATCGAATGCATCTCCAACATCATGAAGACTCAATTGTAAACCTGTCTCCATAGGAGGGGCAATAGGCTTACAACCTTCAAGGCCAAAACGCTGCAATAATGTGTGAATATATTTTGTTTGACACAAAGCCATTCCACCATTAATGTGCATAAACTGAATGCCCAAATAATGATGCCAATGCCCCAAATCTGACATCTCAAATGAGGCATGTAAAATAGCCTTGAAATCAACTATATGCTTCTCATGAGGACCAGTGAGTAGCATGTCATCAACATACACCACAATGATCAGAAGCACATGATTAGCACGCTTAACATATAAGGTGCTTTTAGTTGGACTATTCTCAAAACCATGTGCAATCAGATAGGCATGTATCTTTTCATACCAAGCATGTGGTGCTTGCGTTAAACCATATAATGCCTTCTTTAACCTGCACACCTGGTTTTCATGCACTTTCAACACAAAGCCATGGGGCTGAAAAACATACACCTCTTCATGCAAGTCACCATTCAAAAATGTTGTTTTAATTTCCAACTGATGTACATTCCAACCATGATGAGCTGCAAGTGCACAAATGCTATGAAGAGTAGTCATTCGGCAAGGAGGAGCAAAGGTTTCATCAAAATCAATGCCTCTTTCGTGCGCATAACCCTTTGCAACAAGCCTAGTGTTATACCTGTCAACTGTTCCATCAAGTTTATGCTTCAGCTTGTATACCCACTTAGTGCCAATGGCCTTCTTGCTGGGAGGCAAGTCACATAAAGACCAGGTATCACTTTTCATGATAGGATCATATTCATATTGCATTTCAGCCATCTAATGTTCAGAATTTTGTGCTTCATCAAATGAAACAGGTTCAATCTCATCATAGAGACTAGAGTCAGCCATAACATAGCAATCTGATACAAAACAGGCACTATGAGAGCCAGAATGAGTACCATATGACAGAGGTGCATCTAATTTCCTATGACACAAATTTTGCACCAGCCATTTGGGCATAGTTTTTGCATGCTCAATATCAGCTCTCTCATCAACAAGTGCATCATGTAAATCTGCATCAGAAATGGAATGATCTACATCAGCACATGAAACTTGCAAGGGTTGAGAAGCTGCCTCATTAGGACAAGCACTAGACTATCCACCTATAAAAAGAGGCAGCAAAGTATCATACATGTCTTTGGAGCTAACACATGTCTCCTTAATACATGAAGTAAGGGATGAATAACATCTTCCAAAAAAACAACATCACGGCTAACTAGAATGTGTTTAGTCTGTGGATGATACAGATGATAGCCTTTGCTTTTAGAACTGTACCCAACAAAAATACAGTTTATCGCTTTATCATCTTTAGGCACTAATGCATATGCTAGACAACCAAAAACAGGCAGATGAGCAACAGATGGCTTGCGACCATGTCAAGCCTCATATGGAGTGATAGACTACAATGTTTTAGTGGGACACCTGTTAAGTACATATGTTGCACACATGATAGCCTCAAGCTAGAAACTATGTGGTAAAGCCTCACTCTTGACCATACACCTCACCATCTTCATGAGTGACTTGTTTTCTATTCAGCAAATTCATTCTGTTGAGGTGTATATGACACTGTACACTGATGTTTTATCCCACATTTAGCTAGAAATGCATTAAAGTTAGAAGACATATATTCCTCTCCTTGATCAGAATAGAGGGTGCCCATTTTACTTGCTGACAAATTTTTAGCCAAAACTAGGAACTCTTTGAAGCACATAAATACTTCGGACTTTGCCTTCAATGGATATACCCATGCATGCTTGGAAAAATCATCGATGAAAGTCATGAAGTAAAGATAGTTCCCAAAAGAAGGTGTCTGCATACGACCATAGACATCACTATGTACAAGCTGCAATTTTTGAGTAGCTGGAAGTGAACCATTTTTTGGAAAGGAGGAAAGCTGCACTTTGCCCAAAATACAGCCTTCACAAACATGTTTTCCGAGTGCCTTAAGTTTGGGCAAAGAGAACTCCATTTTAGATTTGTGCACGCATAACAAACTAGAAAAATTTAGATGGCCGAAGCGTGCATGCCAAACCTTTGCATCTGACATAGCCTGAGAATCATGTACTGACTTCAAATGTTAAGGCATTTGGATTGCCTTTCATCATCAAACAAAGAGTAGAAGCAAAACTCTGATATGAGTTGGGAAGACCATTCAGAATAGTTTGCACAAGTGAACTGTTAGGAAGGACATCATCTCCAGAAATCAATTGTTCTTTCTAATTCTTGATCTTTGTCAAACAAATTTCCATAGAATCACCTTCATTCATGTGCTCACTCTCCAACTGTTTTTGGAGATAAAAAACACGAGCCTCATTCCTAGCGTGGTACAATGTGGTAAGTGTATCCCAAGCATCCTTAACTGTTCTACAAGAGCGAATGTGAGGAATAATGGCATGTTTGACAGAAAAAGTTATCAATGCATGTGCCTTAGTATCTCTGCCATCCCAACAAATTTTCTCTACAATAGGTGCAACAGAAACAACACCACGAACAGGAATCTGTAGAATATCACCATCTTTGACACCATTTGCATGAGCTTCAGTACCTGTATTTGTAGTACCTATATTTGCAGGTGTAATAGGACATCTTTCAACACCCTGCACAATATTCCATAGTCCTTTTGTGACCAATACATGATGCATCATATAAGCCCACAATGGGTAATTCGTACCATCTAGCTTATCCTCAATAGCCAACATACGAAATACATCATTGCTTTCACACTGGTATATATCTTTGGCACATTAAGATGAAATATCCTACACAAGTGCTATGATGGCACGTTCGGAGGCCGAAACGAGCTCAGATCGTGATTTGGGAACCACAAAACAAAGCTGTTTTGATCTCCTAATCACCTTGAGTATTGGTACCAAATTTTTTGTGATTTTGAGATTGTGACTAGAGGAGTCTCGATGATGCCCTAGATGAAGTGGTGACTTGCCCTGATACCAATTGTTGGAGTTAGATGTCTACGGAAGCACGTGAACAACACAAGGAAGAAGAAGAAACTTGGAGCACAACACACAATACTAAAATACAAGCTAGGGGAAAAAACCTTCTAAAGAGGGAAAAAAGTGCCCCAATGGTCGTAGAGTGTTCACACGTATCAGTACCTAAATATATCAACAAGCTCAAACATGATGAATGGTTGTCTGTCTATGATGCTAGGATGTGCAATCTTTTTGGTGCACATAGCCATGTGATATCTTGGGGCATTGGGATTGACATCTATGCCTTTTCATCTTAACTTATTTTGCCTAATGTGCTCTCTTGCCTCTGCCTCTGCTTCTTTTCTAACCCGTAACTCTTCTTCCTTTTGCTTCTTAGCAATGTTGAGTCTCATTAGCATATCCTCTATAAGTCGTTCTTGATATAGCTTGACTCAGCATCCACTAAGATTTTTTGGCAAGATGTCACCTTCTAGAGTGGCCAATTGAATTGCACCACTAGTGGAAATTCTATTAATGATCATGGGTCCATATCCTCATTTTTCCAATTTATGGGCATGTTGCCTTAGTGTATAAACCAACACTAGGTCTCCCTCTTTCAATCCTTTATCCTTGATGTGTGCATCAAAGTATGCCTTTTGTCTTTTCTTTGCAACATAGATGCCTGCTATCGCTCGTAGCATGGTCTCAATTAAGCGTTCTAGATCAAATATAATATAGGGCAACTTGTGTCCATTCCACTCATGCTCTTGTGCTACTTATAAAGTTGGGATCAGGAAGTCTAATGGTAACATAGCATTCTATCCAAAGACCATCTGAAATGGGGTGGCATTGAGTACCGTCTTGTAGGCAACTCGATAAGCCCAAATAGCATGATGAAGTTTTTTATCCCAATCAAAGCATTTCTTATTTACCAGTTTTGTCAACACATTACATAGGATCTAATTTGTGCTCTCGGCTTGTCCGTTAGCTTGTGGATGATAGGGGGTAGACTCTTATGTATCACCAAGAATTCTTGGAGAAGGTTTTCGATGACTTTGTTCAAGAAGTGCCTACCTCTATCAGTTAGTAACTCTATTGGTAACCTTTATCTGTTGAACACGTTCTCAAATAAGAACTTGGCTATCATTTGAGCATCATTCCTTGTTGTGGCTTTTACCTCTACCCACTTTGTAAGGTAATTTGTGGCTACAATAATGTACTTTGCATGGGAGTTTCTAGCTGGGGGGTTAATAGGACCTACAAAGTCTATACCCCACTTTGAAAATGCACGTCCTCCCATCATTGGCCTCAAAGGCATCTCATCTTTTCATATCGGATATTGTGCACATTGGCATGTGTCACATTTCTTCACATAGGTATGTCGTTGCTCTAGCACGATGGTAAGCACCACGTTAAGAAGCTCCACCTCCTTAATGTCAATCCGTTGAAGAGATGGAGTGATATGAAGATTGTGAACGTGAGATGTAGTGAGAGTGAAGGTGTGAAGCATGGAGATACACACACACATACACTCACACAAGAAAGAGACAAGCAAGAGACAATGGAAGGTTGAAAGTATACTCTATTGCTCAAGAACACTCTTAGAAGCTCAAAATATCTCTAAGATCTTCTCTACTCATACAAGCTAACCTCAAAAAATGAGCTCTCTAGCTCTATTTATAGGTTTTAGACTAGTTTTGACTAGTTTCACATCTAGTGTTTGGCATAGTTAAAAAATGGGTTCTAGGTTGCACAAAATGGAGCTACTAATTACAAAAGTGGGTGTTTCTATGATACATATGGTACAAAAGTGATGAAAATCATTGTTTGAGGTTTTGATCAAGTAATCTAAAAATATTTCTTGGAAAAAATAGATTGCATGGCTCCCCACGACTTCTTTGTAGTCTGCCTTCACATGCTTCCTCGTCGTCTGTGCCTTTGGCTAGTGCGAACATCCCTCTCCCTCTCACGTCCGTTGTCCCCGACAGATCCTTATTGCGGGGTCTACATGATTTAGTTTTGTAGGAGGTCGTGAGCGAGGGTGTGCTCCGTGATGCGAATACCTCGTGCAAGATCAGCTTCGAGCTTTTCTGAGTCGATGGGTTGAGGTTCATCGGGAGGTAGAAGTCGGTAGTATGTGGAGTACACAAGTTGCTCACAGGCAAATAAAGTGTGTGGGCTTGCTTATAAAAACTTCGGAATGGTACTCCCAAAAGCCGGTGGTAAACATCTCTTAAAATATTGTCTTATAACAAGTGGTTAAGTACTTGATTCGGCAATGCCAAGCATAACACACCTGAAGCGATGGCGTAGTGTTCATATCATATGCCAAGTCTTGGTTACCATGCTCAAATCTTGGGCAGTGTTGACATGCGGTGCTTTGACGCCATGGAAGATCTTAAATACAGTCTGCATCATATCAAATATCTTGACACTCATATGTGTTGCAACATCATCCATGCAGTGTAAGCGGGGGAGCCAGTGGCGAATGGTGGCCATCATGTGGCTGACGGTAGGGGGTCCGTGGGGTGGAGAGAAGTAAGGGTAATTAAGCCAGTCCTAGCATTGATTATTATTCTGAACTTTGATCGCGAATGCCCTCCAGGAGCAGCATCTTGGCATAGGTCCCCAACATGGGTTGTACTTCAAATGCAAGGGTGCCTTGGCCCATGTGTGCATCATCTCCGGATAGGCCTGTAGTAACTTTTGGCACCAAGTTGTTTGAAAGATTTTACCTACCTGTGCTTTCGATGGCAGGTTGTCAGGCTCTGTAGCTCAGTGATGAGTAGCACCTCCTTTAATGTCAATCCGGGAAGACATGAGGATGGTATGAAGACCTCGAGCAAGTGGAGGCACAAGTGCGTGAGTCAGAAGCACACAAACATGCACACACATACACACACACGCGCACACACGGCAAGACAAAGGGTGAGAAGCAATGGAGTTCTTAGATTACTTTCAAAAAGCTCTTACAAGTTCGTTTCAATTACCATCTACCCTCAAAAATGAGCTCTCTAGCTCCTTTTATAGTTTTTGACTAGCTTTGGCCCTGTCCAGACCTAGTGTCCGACCTAGTTAAAAATTAGGTTCCAGGGCTTATTTGAGGGCTCAAATGAGATCTAACAAATACGAAAATTGGTAAGCAACTACTTCTAAGGCTCCTCAAGCTCGAGGAATCCTCGGCTTGCACAAAATGGAGCCACAAAAAGGTGAACATGGTATTTACAGGGGTTGTTAGTGATGAGAATCACTTTTAATTGGTGTAAGGGTTTTGAAAAAATTAAAGGTTGCCTTAGTGCTAGATCTGCGTGAATGCTCGTACTTGCTTCTTCATGAAGAAAATTATTGGCCTACTTGCCAGATCTTCTTTGACTGCCATGTCTGCTTGTGCTGTCCCTTCGCTCTGACTCTCTTCGTCTTGTGGCTCCTTCGGTTCCCTGACTGCTGCCAACACCCCCCCCACTCTCGCGTCTGTCGCCCCTGACAGACCCTTGTCTAGAGGATTTTTGAACATAATATTGGACGACATCAGAGGCTAGGTGGTTTTCTTCGAGTCGTAAGCCGCGTGCTAGATCTGTGAGCAAATCATCCCAATTCACAGGTCCAGGAACATCCGGATGAGGCACCCTCAATTGTTCTGAGTGAATAGTTCTCTCCACAGCAAATAATTGGAGGAGATGTGATGGTCTGGGTATAAAGATTTCGGAGTGGTATTCCCAGAATCCTGTGACGAACATCTCCTCAAACATCTGTTTAAAGCAGGCTGGGAGGTACTTGATTCTGGCGTGCCAAGCATATATTACTTCAATTGATGGGGTGGTACTCATATCGTACACTAGATCCTGGTTTCCTGTCACGAAGCCTGCTCCTGAGAAGTGGGAGTCCTTAATGTTCTTAAACGTCCTGAAAGTGATCAGCATTAATTCGAATATTTTCATAAACATTTGGGCCATCACATCGGGATTATTGCGTAGCCGAATACTCCAGTGACGGATTGTAGAAATCATGTAGTTCACCGTGGGGGGTCCTCGTGGAGGTGCTAGATAAACGTAATTTAACCATTTTGCGCAGGCTTTGATGTCTCTGACGGCAATAGTGAATTCAGGCCAGGTGCGTCGTCGAAGAACTGGAATGTAACAAGGATTATATTTAATAAACAACGGCATATTATTCCAGGTTCGGACCATTTCAGGATATGTTTCCAAAAGCCTGATTCTCCAAGTGGATTGATGGATGGACCCACGCTTAGCACTTTCCGGTATATCATCTGGACCAAATTGTGTAGCAAATGTGGGAGGCTTGCCGCATCGTCGTTGAATCTCGGCGTTGTAATCGGCCAAAAGTATGCAGTATGGCACATATTGGTCATTATTGGTGCCGATCCATCTATGATGAGACATGCTTCTGAAATATTCTGACTTTATGACAGTTTCTTCTAGGTTCGCTAGTGATTGGATCTGAATGGCCACCCGTTCTTCATGGGTGTTCGCTGTCCTTTCCAGTGTCTGAAGCCACTCGGGTGCTTCCACTTCCAAGGTGTCTAGTCCCTCTGAGGTTCGTTGCCCGCCTGGCATTGGCATAGGAACATACGGTTCTTCGTACGAATCATCTACCTCAATAGGGACCAACTCTTCTGGCTCTGGTTCTACTACTGGAGAGGGCTGCCTCTCGTATGTCAGTAACCTCTTTTGTAATTCTGCTACCTGCTCAGTTAAGGCCTTTACTTCGTCTGAGATAGAGGTTGATGGGACACTCTTCGGTTGTTCTTCCTGTTCCTTAAGTCTGCTCTGTAGTGTGTCACGTTCTCTTTCCAAGTCATCATGGGCTTCCAGAAGATCTGCATAGCTTTCCAAAATGGTTTTCATCATCTCCGTGGGAACTGCTTTGAACTGCTCTGGATCTATCTCGTGGGGAGAGCCTTCCATTGCCGCTTCTAGATTCTCTTCATTTTGTTTTTGCAGTCTCTTGTTCTCTTCTAGTGCTGTGGCCATATGTTTCCTGAGTAGCGCCAAGTTACGTCTGACTCGTAGGTTATCGGCCTGGTATACTTCGAGCAAGGCTTCTAATTGTTTGACGCCTGATTCTTTCGATGGTTGGGGTGCCTCTAGTAGTGTTTGGTGAGCCTGCTCAAGCGTTGTATAACGTTGATTTACATCTGCATTTTCTTCTTCAAGAATTTTAAATTGCCTTTGTAAGTTCTAGTGATTTGTTGTCAGTTGTTGATACCGGCCGTCCAGAGCTCTGTACTCATTCTGAAGCTGATATACACATTGATTTAATGCTATAAATATACTATTTACATTAAATGATGCAGGGAGGGGTGAAGATGCAGGGGGAATGGGGGCGGGAAAGGGAGTTGTGAATGATGTGGATGCAAGTGGAGATGTGGGTGGAGGGGGTATGGGAGATGGAGGTGGCATGGGGGGAGGGAGCGGTGCAATGGCAGGAGATGTTTCCATAGTGTCAAATGTTTGAGTGACCGTGTAGATGGGGATCGTGGGTGGGGTGGATGTGACGTTAGTGAAGAGAGTGGTGAAAGTGGGCATGGTGACTCCCCCGAATTGGATTCCCGGAGAGAGTGGAATTCCCATGACGATTGTGGTGGTAGTGGACGTGGTGGTGATAGTGTCATGTGGTGGAGTGAGTTGTGTAGTGAGAGGTGGGGAGGGTGGTGACAGTGGTGCTTCCTGATGTTCGTCTGCTTGCGTTGTCTCTCCTGATGCTGATACATTGACATGAATTTGTTTTCCAGACCTCATGGGACGGGCGGGAACTCTTTTCTCGAATCGGTGGATGTAGGCCATTGCCTCATGAATGGCCTCATCCAATCCTACTGCATCGGCGTGTAGGTTTATGGACTCGATTAACATGTCATCCACGCCTTCCTCAGCCAGCAATTGGTTCATGAGTTTCTTGCCCGCTTCCAGTGACATTTTATGTTGTTCCTGAACTAGCTGCATGGTTCGATACAGTCTTTTTATTTGTGCCGAATACGCAGGGGCACTTGCCAACTCTGAAAATTCATCATACTCTTGTTCTTCGTAGGTTTCTTCCTCTTGTTCGGTCTCTTGTTCATCTACGTCGACTTCTACCACTTCTGGTCAGGTGGGGGCTGATGTTGTTGTATGGGGTTGTGGTTCCTGAGCTCGCTCTGTTTCCGTCTCGAGATTAGAGTCGTAGATTAGTCTAGCCACTTCTTCATCAGTGAGATCATTGAGAGTAAAGCCCTGTGGAAATTCCAAATCTGATGGGACGGGTGGAAATACCAGATTAGGTCCCTCTGTACTTGGTCTTGGTAGCCGAATGGTGAATGGCCTAATGCGTCGTGTCTGGGGAGGGGTAATTTCTGGTGTAGTGGTGGCTCCCCTTGGTTGAGCGCAGGGTAATTGGACTCCCCCTCTCATTTTCTTTGATGGGGGACCTGCCGCTGATAGCCTTCTCTGGAATTCCTGGGCCCGGGGCCATACGAGTGCCCGCTGAATAGGCATGTCATAGGCAAGAGATCGGTAGATTATCTTGGTTAGAGCACAACATCCGTGAAGCACATTTTTCTGCTTCTTGTTCCACCGTTGATGGGCTAGGTGAATCTGATCTATGATCCAATGTGGTACGTTGATGGGGAGGCTTTCTGTCTCTGCCAGATACAAGCTAAACCATATTTTCTTTGGGGGCATGGTGAATCTTTCCTGGGCGGGGAAAGCAAAATGCTGCATGACGGTCCGTAGGTGCAGAGCGATGGTCGGTGTCATTGCTACCATATCCTTCAGCTTATTGAGATCTTTATGTTTCATTCTGCCTGGAACCATTGTTTCCTTTTCAGTGGGGATGTGCATACCATACATGCCCAATGCTTCTCGTACCAGATTGAGGGTCAGCTTGAATCTTTTAAGTTCATGGCCCGGCAACAGTGAGGGTAACACAAAGGTGCTGTCGCCTCCCTTGGCCCTACTTGGAGTGATAGTACTGATAAGATAAGAACAACACAAGAAATCCGGCTTTGGTAAGTGGGCCCTGAAATAACTGTCCAAGCCAGCTTTGGTCCATACTGAACGCATGACTTCGGCATTCTGATAGCTCTCAAATTCACGCGTGAAAAAATGGTAGCGTCCCCATTTACCATTAAACTCCAATTCAGCTTCCCAAAAATAGGTTCCATCACCCAATGGTCCAGCAACATCACTGAACCAATGAGCGTGTTTGCCCACTTGAGAGGTGTGCCCTTGGGGAGGATCCTGAAGTTCTTGCGGTCTTTCGGTGAGATGGGGTTCGAGGAGGAGTGTTTCTATATCCACAATCTGTGCGCTGGATCCGGCGTGAGAACTGGCACCTCCGGCTTCTGCCATGGCCCTGCTTTCTTGTTGGTTCTGTGAGAATATAGAACCATGTGTTAACATCGTAATGGACAGAATAGACCCGTTGTTGTCCCCGTTACCACATTAACATGAGGTAGGTTATGAGTCAGTGGTTAGTAAGTGCACGATGACAGTGTGTGTAGTTAATGCTTGGATGATCCTAGGAGCTAGATGGAAAGATGCACTGTTAGACTAATGCAGTTAGTAAGTGGAAATGAATTCACAGATTGGGGTCGGGGGGTTTATTACAAGACTTAGGTTGCCAAACACCATGAATGGCTTTTGGTCTTGGTTTTGTGGAGATTCGGGAGGGTTGCATGAGTAATTCTACTGGGAGTTGTTGTGTCATAGGGACCCATTTACGAGTGAGTCTGTGCGTGCTTCTAGGCGGCAGTGTGTTCGAGCGTATCAGACAAGAGTGGGTGGCGGCTGCTTGAGCGAGTGAACCCTGTCGTGTATGATGTGAGTTGTGTGGGAATAGTTGAGCCCGCAAGCAAGCCTTAGGCACCCAAATTTGTCTTGATTGTGGGTCAGCCTTCATCGACTTCTTGGGTACCCAAATGGATTTCACTTTCTCAACAGAGGTTTTAGGAGTCCTCTTATTAGCATCAAGTCGTTGATTACTAATAGGAAGTTGAGACCGTTGTTGCAGCTTAGTTACGACCGGCAGCTCGTCTTTCCGCACCCATATTTGCTTCATCGGCTGAGTTGTTCTGCTTCGCGCGTTCTTTTGGTCTCTCGCCTGGAGAGTCTTCGGTGATTGATCTGCCCTTAGTCGCTGCCTCCTTCTGGCCTTTGGAAAAGAAGGGAGTTCCATTGCGGTTCTGACTCCTTTTTTGAGATCTTCATTCTTCTGCATCACATAGCCTTGGACAAGAACAGCATGGTCAACTTCATGTGTACCCCTGGAGGGACCAGGAGTCCGTGTCTTTTCTAGTTCCTTGAGTGCTCCATTATTTAACTCAATTGTAATTGTAGTCTGATTCACCCATACCTGAAGAAGTCCACTTCTTAGGTTTAAGTTGACTGCTCGGTCGTAGATCCAGTCTTGACCCAAGACAAGAGGTTCTGTGAGGTCCTCATCTTGACATACTAGTACCTTAACTGTCATTGCCTCATCATGAATATAGAGGGGAAGTTCCACCTCACCCATGCAAGGGGTTTCCACGCCTCCCAATCCTATGAGATATGCTTCCACAGGATTGACACTTAATTGCAACTCTTGACAGTAAGACAATTTAACAGCACTAGTGGTTGCACCTGAGTCAATCAAGGCTCTTACAGTTCTTGCACTCTTTCCTTGTCCTATATCTATGGTTATGAAAGGACGTCGATCAGTTATCCTATGTGAGCTAACGCCTGAAACTTCACACATAGCCACGTCATATCCTTGATCTGCATATGCATCTTGCCTAGGGTGCTCTCTACCTTGTCTTCTTAATTTCATTCTCCCGATGCGCTCTAGGGCTTCTGCTTGAGCTTCTTCTCGAATTCGCTTTTCTTCCTCTTTGCGTTTCTTAGCAGTATTGAGTCGACTTAGCATTTCCTCTGTGAGAGGTTCCTGATACAACTTGACTCTGCATCCGCTGATATAACTTGGGAGAACATCGCCTTCTAATGTGGCTAGTTGCACTGCTCCACTTGTTGAGATTCTGTTAATGATCATGGGTCCATAGGCTCTCTTCTCCAGTTTCCTTGCATGTTGTTTCAATGTGTAGACTAAAACTAAGTCGCCTGCCTTTAAACCTTTATCCTTAACATGGGCATCAAAGTACGCCTTGTGTCGTTTCTTTGCTGCATATATCCCTGCAGCTGCCCTCAGTCTTGTTTCTCCTAATCGTTCCAGGTCAAAAAGTCTAGAGGATAGTTCATGACCCGTCCATTCATGCTCTTGTGCCACTTTCAATGTAGGTATCAAAAAGTCTAAAGGTAGCACAGCATTTTGACCAAACACCATCTGAAATGGGGTGGCTTGGAGTACCGTTTTGTAGGCGACTCGGTATGCCCAAACAACATGGTGTAGCTGTTTGTCCCAATCAGAGCGTTTATTGTTCACCAATTTTGTCAGTACATTGCATAAGATCTTGTTGGTGCTCTCAGCCTGGCCATTTGCTTGAGGGTGATAGGGGGCAGACTTCTTATGTACTACCAAGAATTCTTGGAGCAGATTTTCAATAACTTCATTTAAGAAATGAGTGCCTCTATCACTAACTAGCTCTATAGGTAGCCCGTATCTAGTGAACACATTCTCAAATAAAAACTTAGCTGTTGTTTGAGCATCGTTCTTCGTTGTGGCTTTTACCTCTACCCACTTAGTTAGATAGTCTGTTGCAACAATGATGTATTCTGCATGAGAACCCTTAGCTGGGGGATTAATAGGACCTACGAAGTCTATTCCCCACTTGGAGAATGCACGTCCACCCATCATGGGTTTCAGTGGCATCTCATCTTTACGTATGGGATACTGAGTTCTTTGACAAACATCACAGCGTTTCACATAAGTATGTGCATCCATGTGAAGGGTCGGCCACCAGAAGCCCGCAAATAGTATTGCCTTGATCACCCGATCTGGTCCAAAGTGTCCTCCTTCTACACCTTGGTGAGCAGTTTCCAGGATCTTGAGATATTCACTTTCATGGACACATAGCCTCAGGTAACCATCTTTACCACGCTTGTATAGATTATCACCAATGAGTGAGTAATCCTGGGCTTCTTGTTCTAAACTCCTTTTCCTAGCCAGAGTCATGTCTGGAGGGAATGTTTTCGTCCTCAGGAAGGATACTAGTGGTTCACTCCAATCTGGCACTATGGACACTTGATAAAGAGTGGCGTGTTCCACAGGTGGTTTAGTGCAACAGATTGGGCATTCCTTGCACAACCTTTGTACATCAGCTTCCATAGTTGGCCAATGTACTCCGAGTCTCCTTAGCGTCTGTAAGGTTCGTTGCTTTGAGTAGTGTTGCTCCAATGCACCTACATGTGCTAAATGCAACCATTTATTGTACTCGTCCTCTTCCACACAACAAGCCAAGATTCCTTGATCTGTGTGCTTGTACATGCTTCCCGCCATGATGTGGTACTTTTGGGCTTTCACAACCTCTCTATTCTGTGTGTTTACTACTGGATGGTTAGGCCCGTATGTCAATACTGGTACCAATGGCTTAGCCCACTGCGGCACCACTTCCAAATTAAACAAGTAAGCATCAGGAAGGTCATCTGATACTCCTTGTGGGGCTTCTCCCGATGTGAGCCTAGAGAGATGATCTGCTCTTAAATGAGTCCTCCCTTTTCTTACCACAACCTCAAAATCATATTCCATTAGCAAGAGAAACCATCTCACTAATCTTCCTGTATTGCATGGCTTGTTTACGAGGTATAGCAATGCCTGATGATCAGTAAAAAATTTAAACTTATTTGCAAGCAAATAGTGTCTAAATTTCTTAACTGCATATACCATGCATAAGCCTTCTCTCTTAGTAGTGGTGTAATTCCGTTCAGCTGCATTCAATTGTCTACTGGCATAGGCAATTGGAAGATCCATGTTACCTTCACCAGTAGGTTGTGCAAGCACACATCCAATGGCATAATTGGATGCATCCACGTGAACATGGAATGGCTTATTCCAATTTGGTGTGGTCAAGATTGGTGCTGAACATAATCTTCGTTTAAGCTCCTGGAAGGAATTCTCACATTCATCCGTCCACTCAAAGTTAGTCAGAAGTCCGTACATGGGCTTTGCAATGACAGCATACATGTGTATAACTCGTCGGTAATAACCACAATGCCCCATGAAAGCTTGTACTTCCTTGACATTCTTTGGCCTAGGTAGCTCTGCTATAGCTCTCACTTTCTCTTCGTCAGTAGATATGCCATTCTTTGACACTATGTGCCCTAGAATCTTGCCTTGCCTGACCATGAAAACACATTTTTCTGGGTTTAGGCAGACTTGATATTCTCTACATTTGTCAAAGATTTGTCTGAGTTCAGGAATATGGGTTTGCCTAATGTTGGAATGAGCACAAAGGTCATCAACATAGACTTCTAAATTCTTCCTTAGGAACTCCTTAAATACATGGCACATTAGTCTCTGGAAGGTAGCTAGTGCATTGGTAAGCCCAAATGGCATTACACGAAAGGCAAATATACCCCACTCTGTGGCAAAAGCTGTCTTATGCTGATCTTCTGGAGCTATGGCTACTTGATTGTAGCCCGAAAATCCATCGAGGAAGTTGTACACTTCCTTGCCTGCTACTCTTTCTAAGAGATGTTCTGTGATGGGAAGCGGATAGTTATCTCGAATCGTGGCTGCATTAACCTTCTTCAAGTTAATGCATACACGCAGCTTGCCATTCTTCTTGGGCACCACTACGATGGGGGATACCCACTCAGTGTGCTCAATTTCATAGATAAATCCAGCTTCAACCAGTCTATCTATCTCCTCCTTAATCTTGGCAGCGTAATTATCATTATATGTATAGGGCTTTTGCTTAGAGGGTTTAGCATCTGAGGTCATGGGGATAGTGTGTGAGCATATGTCAGGGTCAACACCTTTCAAATCCTTGTAACTCCAAGCGAATACATCTCTGTATTCTCTTAGCAAGGCTATTAACGCATGCTCTTCTTCCTCTTCTGGTGAGACTTCTCTCTTCTTTCGTTTCTTTCCTTCTTCCTTCGGGGTCACATGTGTGGCTAATCTTACATCGTTTGTAAGCTCTCCATGTCTCTGGGGTTGAAATTCTACTTCATGGAAGTATTCTTCATCTGATGCAAATGGTGGGTCCATAATGATTGACTCTAGGTCGGAGTCACTTGCATCCTCAAATGCATCAGGGCTAGGTTCGCATTCTTCTAGAACTGCCTCTCCCATGATTGGCTCTATGGAGAAGACTGAAATGTCATAGCCATCCTCATCACAGTGGGGTGTCCATTGTTCTTCATTGATGGCTACGTCCATTGTTGCTAAAATTTTTGCCCATCCGTGAGGTTCAAATTCCTCATCAGGAAAGACTACAGGTGCATAGGCTGGGTCTTGAATTGATCTATGGTTTTCTTTTGCACCTACCTCTCTGGCTTTCTCTCTCTTCTCTTCTTCTACTGCTACCTTGCACATCCATAAGTGGGTGTCTTCATGCATCCAAGAGGATCCTGACCCCATGGAATGCACCGATTCCGTATCATCTTTGGCTCTATGGATGGGATTCCATTGGATAGGAGGTACATCTCTATGAAAGTAATCTTTAAGATTGACTTTGGTCGTAACACCTAAGTGCTGCAGGTACAAAGAATTGGTTCCCCAGTCCTGTACCACTTGCAACTATCGCATAAATGGTATTCCCAAAATCATCTCATAGGCATGATTTTTGCTGAAGTCACATATAGCAAATGTATGCTCAAACTCGACACCACAAGTGGTGAGAGTTATTCCTTCTAGCAATCCTAAGGGTCTCTCAATATGACCATCGGCCATCTGCAATTTCATTCTCGTTGGCCTGAGTGCTAGCTTGCCCCAACGCTTCCATAGGGACGTGGTGGCAATTGCAACTCCTGCCTGACTCCAAAATTGCCTTGGTGGTGTACCCTTGGTAGGTAATGGGCAGATAGGTGTTCCCTTCTTCACCTTCACACATGTCTCCTATCTTATCCAAGGGTATCTCTGGCACTGTCCTATGTGATCCTACCTGGGAACGAGGTTTTGCTATCTCTGGTACTTGTTTGGCTACATGTTTCCACACTTTTGGTCTAACCTTAAGCAGCTCTTCCAAAGTGAGATTGCATTGCACTTTGGTGTTCTTCACTACCTCTGTGTTCCTAGGTATGACTGAATCTCCGTTTCTTACCATGACTGTAGGTGCTCTCATACAGGTGGACCTTGCTTCCCATGAGCCTGTGAAATGGGGTAGTTCTTGTAAAGAATTAGACTCGAAGTCTAATCTTTCTTGAGATTGGGTACTCTCCTGCTCTCCATAAATGGATGGGATGTCTTGTGGGAATTGGTCATGTGCCTCATCCACAAGTTCAATGGGAGGAGGGACTTCACTTTCTTTAGCCCATTTGTCTTCTTGAATCTCGCGTAGGAATTCTGGTGTGAACCGATTCATAGAAGATGATGTGTCTGGCTCCGTAGAGTTAGGCACATAGGCTTCAGGCACATAGGCTTCTTGAGCAGGAATGCTTACTCTTTCACTTGCCTTATCCTTGTGTTGAGAGGCTGGTTCCTTTTCTGATTGTGCAATCAGCTTCTCTATTCTTTCTAGGGAGGGGGGGTTGTTTGGTTCAGTGGAATTGGACACATAAGCTTTCGGTGGGGGATGGGTCATATTTTTGCTTGCGTTATCTCTTTCTTGATTTTCTTCTTCCTTGGCAGATCTTGCAATTATGCCCTCTAACTTCTCTAGAAGTCCATCCAAGTGTAATTGCATCTTGGCTGAGCCCGAGTAATTGAATAGGCGACTGGCTTCAAACATAGTCTGAGCCAATGCGACCATTTTCGCGCAAAGCTTGGTTCTTTCTATCTCTAGGTCAGCTCTAGGGTAACACTTGTCATGATCCGTGACATTTGGCCCTTCTTGGATTCTGGCCTGATATGCTTTAAGCATCATGTCTATATCTTCAGGAGTGGGATCAGCTAATACTGATCCTACTCTAGGGGGTGGTGGAATCATATGAGGTGGGTTGGAAGGTGGCGGGTCGGATGGCGATGGGAATGGTGGTGGTGGGATAGTGTGAGAGGGAGTTTGAGATGTGAGTTCAATTATCCTGGCTTTGGTTTCTCTTATGCTTTCCTCAAGTTCACTCATCTTTTTAGCCCATTGTCTTTTCATTCTTTCTCGACTATCTTTCCACGCTCTAGTCCTTTTCTTTGTCATGCTCTCGGTTTCACTAGCCTCTGGGTTCTTATCCTGGGTTACTCCTTGGTTCTGCTGCAATGCCTGAGCTCTAGTCACGACCTGTACTGGTGCAGTGGACGTCACACTTCCTGTGGAGTCTACCACCAACCCAATAACGTTAATAGGAGTGATTTTTGGCATATTATTAGGATTCTTAGGGCAATCTCGTAAGAGATGCTCCTTTCCACATTCTTGGCAAAAGCCCTGAATTGTCACTGACTGGGGTTGTGTAGGTGGAGGTAAGGGACAATCACGAATGAGGTGATCTCCCTGACATCTGTAGCATGGTCCTCTAGGGAATGGGGGTCTTACCTGCCTAGGTTGAGGCTTAGGATTGGGGTTTGTATACATGACGTTTGAGTAATCTGACTCCCAACTAGGTTCATTTGGCTCTTCGCTATAGTAAGACTCACCATGTTCAGGAGATTGCATGTAGTAAGCATGGGGGCTATCGACATGTGTAGAATCAAAGCTATGGTCACTGGGGTCACTTTCGGAAAGCAGTGGTGTTACAGGGACTATAGCTCTATTCAGGTTTTCTTCTGCTGCTGCATACTTTACTGGGATCGCATTAGCTGGGGCAGGGGGTTGTTGAGCCAACACAGGCTGAGGCCTTTGTTGGTTTTGGTATGGTTGCTGATAAGGTTGTTGTGGCCTGCCATATGGAGGGTACGGGTTTTGGTATCTTCCCTGCTGAGGGTATGGCTGAGGGTAGGGTTGCCTAACCGCCTGCTTGTTGTATGGGCAATCTTGCGCTGTGTGATTTGTGTATCTCCGTTCTATGGTGCAGTACTGGCTACTAGGATTAACTTGGGGTTGAGCCATAATGGGACAGACATTCGCCATGTGGTCGCCACCACAAGTATAACATCTTTTCACTGGGGCAAATCTAGGAATTTTTTTACTAGAGATGCCTAATTTTTGAGCTACTTTTTCCGCAAGTTCCTCGATTGATGTGGATTGCGTGGAAGAGATGTTAGAGGCACTATCCGAATCTTTGTATATCTTGGAAAGCTCTAACTCCTCCCCTAGGTTATCCTCAATGTCAATACACATGCGTACACACTCTTCTATGGTCCTAGGGTCCTTCAAGTACACATAAGATCTCAATTTAGTACTTAGCAATCCATCCAGGAATAAAGCCACTTGCTTAGCTGGTGTGGGTAGCTCCGAAACAGGGCATCTTTCAAGATATTGCCTAAATCTCCTTCCTGCAAGTCTCACGGTCTCTTGCGGGGTTTGCTTGAAGCTGTGAATCAGCGAGGAGGTATTATGCCTTATGCCACTCTTAGAGAATTCAATAATGAAAGCTTCTAGGAGTTGGTCTATGCTCCTGAACTGCCTCTCATTTACTGGCTGAAACCATGTCACGACAGTGTTCCTAAGGGTCAGACCAAAGGCATTGTATTGCGTGAATAGATCCTCCACTTGTTCGGCTCTCAGGACTTGCCTAAACTCAGCCACATGATCGTATGGATCTCCAGTGCCATCGAAGTAGTTCTTCATGGACTTAACTAGCTGAGTCGGTCTCAAGGTTCTTGTGTGCTCTCTAGGTTGTGGTAGAGGGAACTCATCCGCATTTCTTTGATTCCTGTGAGCTCTAAGTATCTCAGGTTCTACTCTATTTGTTTCCGTCCTCATTCTTTCTCTGCCCACTGGATTGGCAAAGCTTACTTCCGGCCTTTCTCTATGTCTGTCTCTTTGAGTTCCATGAGCTTGGGATGTTCCAGCTCCAGGGTGACCATGGGATACATTCGATCTTGGTTGGGGGAAAACGAATTCACCCTTCCAAGTGTAAGCATGCCTATCATTTTCCGTAACCACAAAGATCCTCTCCGAAGCGTGATCTAAGTAGGTCACTCTGCCTGGGCTATCAGGATCCTTAAACTCATAGATCATGATTGTTCCTATATCAGTTGGCTGATCAGATTTATACCTTCAAAAGGCTTCGTCAGTTTCTCGATTGAGGAGCAAATCTATGCTCTTATTATCCTGAGGAATCCACTCTGGTGTGATGATCCTAGTGAGAACCGATTTGCCTCGAGGGGTTCTAGGTTCTGTACCCATGTTTCCTTGCTCTAGGTCCCCTAAGTCCGCTTCTGAGATCACATTTCCAAATTCGTCCGTCCTATCGGGGTGACTAGTGACTACGTATATGGTTCCTTCTTTGTCCAAGTATGCTCCGTTTTCAAACTTGACAGCTGGGCGCTCTAGTCCAATGGATTGATCAGGATTCTTAATCTGTACCACAGATCAGGACGATATCTAGTAAGAGATAGACAAAGCCTTAGGTCTTCAGAGGCTAGTGTCAACCATACTGCGAGGTCTTGGGCCCAGGAGTTGAGTCACCACTCGCATTACCCTAGCTCTGATACCAGTGAATCTGAGATGTCTCAAGGCATGGACAGACCTACGAGAAGTTCAGGAGTGCCATACTTGCACAGGGTAGAAGGCCCATAAAAAACGCAGTTGGAATACCTTAGGACCAACCGATTAGGTGCCAGCATCTATACCTCATAGATGCTGGCACCTAATCGGTTGGTCCTAAGGTATTCCAACTGCGTTTTGTATGGGCCTTCTACCCTGTGCAAGTATGGCACTCCTGAACTTCCCGTAGGTCTGTCCATGCCTTGAGACATCTCAGATTCACTGGTATCAGAGCTAGGGTAATGCGAGTGGTGACTCAACTGCTGGGCCCAAGACCTCGCAGTATGGTTGACACTAGCCTCTGAAGACCTAAGGCTTTGTCTATCTCTTACTAGATATCGTCCTGATCTAAGGTTCATATGCCTAACTAATTAACCCAATTTGTCCCAGGTACAACCACGTTTCTGAGTCCTTTGTATCAATTACTTAATTCCCTTTTTATGTTGATTATCGTGTTTATACTCGTGTTTGATATCACGTCGTTAGGAATACTTGAGTTTAATTTCGCACTTTAGTTTGGTCATTTCACGTTAGGTTCTTTTCCTTTAAGGTTGTCGTTCACACACACAGGTTATCTCTTGACTTGCACTTGATTTCTTAGATAGTCTTTGATTTATCTCATGCCTATCGTTGCCTGGAATTACTTCTAACACTACCCGCACTTAGCCTAAACTAAGAATTGACAGAGGGTGTTGCGGGTTTTCCAACCTTGAGTTCCTTTCCTTGTGTTGTTGCCCTGGTGTGCCCAGGATGCGCGTTCCCAAGCCTGCACTTACTCTCGCTTTGCGTACCCTTTGCTGCTCTCAAAGGACCTGTAAACGGCCCACTGTTAGCTCAAGACTTAAATTCAAAAGACAGAACCAATCACTTTCATTCATGTAACACTTCACCAATTTGCACTATGACTTTTTGGACACAACTCTAGAGATCCCTGAGTTTTGTTCCCCCTGAGTATGGTCAACTTCAAAATACCCAATCTAATATTCCTGATCTTAATTTAACCGTAACTAGTCGATGTTTTTGTTGTACTCCCCGCGAGCTTTCCAACAAAGCAAAAATCACGGCAAACGGACTTCGTATGAGAAAGTTATGCCAGTTCAGGGTTTTGGGGCTACAACAGGATTAAACTAGGTTAACAGGCAAATAGGGATTCTCGAGTTACTTGGGTCATGCCCACGTAATGCAATACTACACCCTAGTGTTTGTCCCACACTTGGCCAAAATTTAGACCAATATTTTTGCATTAAAATTTTGACCTAATTTGCCCTTCTAACGTGTTCGCAAAGTCTGTCGGTCGCGATTGACAGGTCAGTCGCGATCGACGTGTCGATCGCGATTGACAAGTCCGTCGTGGCTGTCAGTCGTGATTGACAGGTCAGTCGCGATTGACACGTGGCCGAAATTTTAGTCAATCGTGGTCAAAGGGTCGTTGACTCTGTCAGTCGCGATTGATGCGTCGATCGCGATTGACAGGTCGGTCGTGAGGGTCTGTCCGTCGTGGTCAAACAGTCGTTGACTATGTCGGTCGCGATTGACAGAGCCGTCGTGGTCTGTCGATCGCGACTGATGAGTCGATCGCGATTGACACGTGTCACACGTATGGTCCGTCGGTCGTGGTCAATCGGTCGTTGACTCTATCGATCGCGATTGACAGAGCCGTCGTGGGCTGTCGATCGCGATTGACTAGTCGATCGCGATTGACAGGTCTGTCCGTCGTGGTTTGTCGGTCGCGATTGACAGAGCGATCGCGATTGACAGAAATCTGAGGAATTTCAAAAAACTAAACACATTTTTGGGAAGCTCTAGGCCTGAGATCATGGTTTTGCACTTTGTTTGGCACTTTGAGCATTTTTTCTGTCGGTCGCGATTGACAGAGGTCGGCGACACACAGACAGTTACTTCGAATTCCGTACCTGCGCAGAGTGCTGGGGACAATGATGCGGCCTGTACCTGCAAGACAGCTCAAGAAACATGCAAAAACAGCACACACAATTTCGCTCTCTCGCTCTCTCTCACAAGTGAAATGAGGGAAATGAGGTGGAGAAGGTGATATGATCAAAAAACTGAAATTTTCGCGATGATGGAAATGGAGATGGAAGATGGTGATGATGATGATGGTGATGATGGTGGTAAGGTAAGAAAGAGAAAAATAGGAAAAGTAAAGAAATTACCTACAACACCAACGTCTCCAATCTACGTCTTACCATCATACGCTCGTCCTCAAAGCTCGATCCCCGGCAACGGCGCCAAAATTTGGTGTAGCTCAGTGATGAGTAGCACCTCCTTTAATGTCAATCCGGGAAGACATGAGGATGATATGAAGACCTCGAGCAAGTGGAGGCACAAGTGCATGAGTCAGAAGCACACAAACATGCACACACATACACACACACGCGCACACACGGCAAGACAAAGGGTGAGAAGCAATGGAGTTCTTAGATTACTTTCAAAAAGCTCTTACAAGTTCGTTTCAATTACCATCTACCCTCAAAAATGAGCTCTCTAGCTCCTTTTATAGTTTTTGACTAGCTTTGGCCCTGTCCAGACCTAGTGTCCGGCCTAGTTAAAAATTAGGTTCCAGGGCTTATTTGAGGGCTCAAATGTGATCTAAAAAATACGAAAATTGGTAAGCAACTACTTCTAAGGCTCCTCAAGCTCGAGGACTCCTTGGCTTGCACAAAATGGAGCCACAAAAAGGTGAACATGGTATTTACAGGGGTTGTTAGTGATGAGAATCACTTTTAATTGGTGTAAGGGTTTTGAAAAAATTAAAGGTTGCCTTAGTGCTAGGTCTGCGTGAATGCTCGTACTTGCTTCTTCATGAAGAAAATTATTGGCCTACTTGCCAGATCTTCTTTGACTGCCATGTCTGCTTGTGTTGTCCCTTCGCTCTGACTCTCTTCGTCTTGTGGCTCCTTCGGTTCCATGACTGCTGCCAACAGGCTCAAAGTGAGTGGTGTGGGATGGTTTCTTGCCCATCTCTTTTTCAATCACCAATTGATATTCTACCATCAGCATGAATAGCGATTTATATTGAAGCTCATGGCCTGATATATACCTTCGAGGGGCTAAGTGAGCGAAGTAAGGTGATTGTAAGATGTGTTCCTCAATCATAGCCATGGCATGTAATTGGGCCTCCACCCATGCGGAGTGGGTCATGCCAAGTTCTTCTACTGACTTCATCCATGCGGGTGTAGGGAGTTCAAAAGTGTCTTGGCCTTCGGCTGTGACACGTCTGTCTCGGATGGGTTGTGCTTCATAGGCCTCTTCATAAGTTTCCTCCACTAGGATAGACATAGTTTCCTCATCAGTCGGGAGTTCAGGTGGAAAATTGAGCCTGGGAGGCTCAGAGTAAGCAGCAATCTATGCTTGAAGAGTAAGTACCTATGCGTGCAAAGTATTGAGTTCCTCTATAAGCTCTAGAGGGGTGCCTTCAGGAACTATTGGTGGTTGTTGCCTAGGTATTCCCAATAGTAGCAATTTATGGTCGTCTTGTAGCTTTTGATATGCTTCATTCAGATTGTCATAATCCTCTAAGAGTCATGCATGATCTTCTAACAACATCTGCATAGATTCAGAGGGTACTACTTTAAAGTGGCTAGGACTGAGGGGTTCATTCGGTCGATCCAAAGTTGCTTCGAGATTTTCTCGATTTTGTTCATGCAATCGCTAATTCTCTTCCTTAGGCGCTGAGAGGTGTTGTCTTAACAGTCCCATGTTTCAAGTGAGAGTAGCATTTCTAATTGTTTGCACCTGTAAAAGGTTTTCAATATCGGTAATGGCTTCGTTCCTCTTTTTTTTGCTTTCTAGCTCGAGGGAGTGGTAGGCCTGGCATAGCTCTTGATATCGCACATTGAGGGAGGCATTCTCGATGGTTAAAGAGTTTAATTGCACTTGCAACTTTGTAGTTTTTTTTTGCAATGCTTGGTAGCTGCTCCCGAGATATGCAAATTCATCTCTAACTTGTGTCATGCAAAAAAACATCTGTCGAAAAGCAGTGTCGATCGTGGGTGACAATATTAATGGTGCAGTGAGTGAAGATGATGTGGGTGTGCGTGTTGATGCAAGGGGAAGGGTGAATGGGTGTGAATACATGATTTATAACGATGGAGGAATAAATTACAGATTGAGTTCTGTGGATTTCTTGGTGTAGAGGGGAGGATAGAGGGAATATAGTTGGGGGGGGGAGGTGAGACGAGTGAGAGTCATTGGAGGGGGAAATGGGAATATAGGCCTTGGAGGGATGGGAAAAGAAAGAAAGGATGGAGGGAGAAATGGATTGGTGGAATGGTGGGAGCTATAGGGGGAAAGTTGGGTGGAATGGGTGCGAGAAGAGTTTGGGGGGTTGAGGCAATGAGGGCTTCTTCTCTTGTTCAAGAGAAATTCGATGATTCTATTATCTTGAGGGATCCAATCTGGGTTTAATACTCTTGTCAGTACAGATTTTCCTCTAGGTGCCCTGGGTTCTTCTGCTAGTGGTTCTTTTCCTTGGGTTCTTGCTTCCATATCAAGATGAACTACACCAAACTCATTGGTATGGTTTGGTTGAGTACTTATGATGTACATTTTTTCTTCTTTTTCTATGTAAGCATCTCTCTCAAATTTCACCATTGGATGTTCCAATCCAATGGGTTGGTCAGGGTTATGCAAATGCACTACTGATCTTTGCAAACCATCCTCATAGATGCGAGCACCTAGGTGGTTGGTTGGGATGTACTCTAATTGGGTTCTGTAGGGTCTTTCAGGTCTTTCCAAATATGTTACGCTTAACCCTGCCTCTGGTCTCTCTATGCTAAAAGCCATTTCTGACTCACTAGTATCTGAGCCCAACTCGTAAGGGTAACTATTCAATTGTTGAGCCCACGAACGTGCAGTAGTTCCTACACTTGCTTCTGATGATCTAAGGCTTTGTCGATCTGACTTACCTATATGCTTGCCCGATCTAAGGTTCATGAATTTACTTCTTGAATCAATCAATACACACTCTAATCGTCAATATTTCTTTGTTCTTAATTGCTTGTTTTGTTTTTAATTCCCTTAGATTCTTGTCTTGTCTGAATGTATACATCAGGAGTCGACTTTTCATTGTACTTTTGAGTTCTTTTTCCATCAGATTTAAGTTCTTTCCCTTAGGTCTTTCATAAAGCACACTTTTATTTTGCTCTTGGACTTGAAAAATTTAAGTCTCTTGGACTTGATGCATTCCTATCGTATCCCTAATTCAATCCACAATGCTAGACGTTTAGCTTGAGCTAATAATTGACTGAGGAGGTTGAGTATTCTTCCAACCTCAAGTCAGCTTCTTTGATAGCCCTGATGCCCAAGAAGTCGCACTTCCCAAGCCTTGGGGTCTACACCTGCCTTGCTTTGATTGCCCTTGGATAGCTCCTTGCTAGACCTGTCAAAATCCAATGTTTAGGCCACTTCTTCAATCAATGATCAGGCACTTTGATATATACACCTTTAAGGGTCCCTTTTTCTCCTTTGGCAAAATTTCTCCAATGCCCCCTTGCTTTCCTAATCTCATAGATGGGTCAACATCAATTTATCTTATCTAAATATCAATGCATTATTAAAAAAAAAACAATTGAGCTCGCATAGAACTTGAAAAGAGCTTTCTAACAAGTTCTAAAGCTAAAAAAATGGACTTTGAATGAAAAAGTTATGGACCATTTAGGCTCTCGAGGGTGAAAAGTAACAGACAGGTTTTTCTCAAAATATGAGCTAAGGGTTCCCAATATGCAATAATGACTCAAAATTCTCTCAAAATAGCCTCAAAATAGCCCAAAAATTCAAACCCTGAATTTGGCATTTTAAGTGGACAATAGTGATGGTCTAAGATTATCACGAGTGTTGACAGTCAAGGTCACACACAAGCATGGAAGCTCATCAATGAAGAGGACACACAAGAAGAAGGAGCATGTAGGGAGCTCCAAGAAGCACATGTCCAATTTTCAGAAGATATCCCTATAAAAATAGTGATTTTTATCACTAAAAACCATTGTAAATACCATTTTCCAATTTTATAACTCCATTTTTTTCAAGTCAAGGAGTCCTTGAGCTTGAGGAGTATTAGAAGTATCATCCTACCAGTTTTCATAATTTTTAGACTCCGTTTGAGCCCCCAAATAAGCCTTGGAACCTATTTTTTAACTAGGTTGGACACTAGGTCTGGACAGGGCCAAAACTACTAAAAAAACTATAAAAAGGGCTGGAGAGCTCATTTTTGGGGGTAGCTTGTTGTAGCTTTCAGCTTTGTAAGAGAGTTCTTTTGTAATTAAAGTCCTTCCATTGTTCCACTCTTTGCTCTTACTTTGTGCGAGTGTGTGTGTGTGCATGTTTGTATGCTTTCACTCACACACTTGTGCCATCACTTGCTCATGGTCTTCATACCGGTCCTCACATCTCCACGGATTGACATTTATGAGGTGAAACTCCTCACGTTGGTACTTGCCATTGTGCTAGAGTGACACCAAATTTGGCGTTGTTGCCGAGGAGAGAGCGTGTGACTGTAAGACGTAGAGTAGCGACGTTAGAAGGTAAAAAATCACCACTTTCAGTTTAGTTTCTGAGTTTTTTCTTCTTCTTCATCTCCATCATCACCACCATCTTCTCCCCTCTTCATATTCTCTGATTTTTTCCACTTTTGACTATACATTCATCTGATTTTTCATCTTTGCCTGTGAGCAAGAAGAATAGAGGTCGTTCAGAGCTAAAACGCTGAAGAAACACTCTTGAAAAACTCTCAAAAAACACCAAAATTTGGAAGACAGTATCGCGGCATGAGAGGAACAGTGTTTGGTATCGCGGCGGTGGTATCGTGAATTTGGAGATAGATTTTGCATCTACAAGCTGATAGAACTAACAAGGAGGACATAAGGTACACATATCTACAAAAATTTTTGAATTTGGGCTTAAAAATCTCCAAGTATCGTGTCCGGTTGAGTTTTGGTATCGTGATACCAGAATTCCCGTGTATCGCGATACTTGTCGAGGTATCGTATCGTGCACACCCATTTGAGGTATCGCGATACCATTCTGGTATCGTATCGTCAAGTGCTGGTATTGCGATCGCGATGGCCCCGGTGGTATTGTATCGTGGTCCACATGGTATCGTATCGTGTCGGCCTTGGTATCGTATCGTTGACCGTGTAGTATCATATCGTGTGCTAGTTTGGTATCGTATCATCCACTCAGTATCGTATCGTGCCCAATCTAGTATCGTATCGTGCAAAAAAGTGGTATCGTATTGTCCAAAGAACCAGTATCGTATCGTGAGAGTTCTAGTATCGTATCGTGTAAATTTTTGGTATCGTATCGTGCACCTTGTGGTATCATATCGCGAAACACAAGCAGTATCGTGCACCTTGTGGTATCGTATCATCTATAGACTGGTATCGTATCGTCCCTTACCCTGGTATCATATCGTGAGCAATTTGGTATCGTATCGCGTGATATCGAGTATCGTATCGCGTGATATCGAGTATCGTATCGTGTAGTGGTCAGGTATCGTATCGTCCACTAACTTGGTATCGTATCGTCGAGTGCAGAGGTATCATATCGTGTGATTTTTGGTATCATATCGTCAGTAGACCTGGTATCGTATCGTCGATTGTTTTGGTATCGTATCGTAGGGTTGGTGGTATCGTCTAGCAAGTGGTATCGTATTGTGGAATTTGGTATCGCCTTGGTGGTATCGTATCGCTGAATGTGGTATCGTCCATAGTGGTATCATGTGGAAAATCTGGTATCGTATCGCCTGTCCTGAGGTACTCCCAGAGAGGTCATGTTTCCTTGTTTTAACCCCCAGAACCCTGAATTGGCATAACTTTCTCATACGAATTCCGTTCAGAGTGATCTTTGGGTATTTTGAAGTTGACCCTCAGGTTGGACTAGGAAGCAAGGGGTTCCACAAGATTTTGAGCAATTCAAAGGACAATTTTGGACTTGTAGACAAGGCTTATGAACCTAAGCTCAAGTTGATACTTAGGAAGAGATTGATAGAGTACCAAATCACTTGAAACTAAGGTCAACCACACAACCAAGTCAGGGACTCATAACTCAGTGGCTAACACTACGTGCTGAGTTCATAGATAAGTGAGTCAAAAATGTCATTTAACTGGGAGAGACTCTTGGCTTCTGAAGGCATGCATAGATCCATACCTAGGGAAGGTCTTATGTCTATAGTGGAAGGGGAATATAGGATGTCTCTTCCATACGTATCCACTAACCTGCAAGGAATACCCATCTACCTTGACAGTCTATACAGGTTAGTAGCAAGAATGAGAAACACTACTAAATAGCTCCAAGACAGAGCGGGGAGTCTTTGCATTTTGTGTGATGCCATTTGGGCTCACTAATGCACCTGCAACATTCCAAAGGCTCATGTGTCATGTCTTCAAAGAGTTCTTGCGAAAGAGCTTAGAAGTATATGTGGACGATTTATGTGCTCATTCCCAAGAAAGGAGACATCACATTCCTGAACTCAGACAGATCTTCAACAAGTGTAGACAATACCGAGTGTGTTTGAACCCAGAAAAGTGTGTGTTCATGGTACGTCAAGGTAAAATCTTAGGTCATATTGTTTCTAAGAACGGAATATCAACAGATGAGGACAAAGTAAAAGCCATAACGGAGTTGCCGAGGCCAAGGAATGTTAAAGAGGTACAAGCCTTTATGGGCCATTGTGGATATTATCGTAGGTTTATTCACGTGTATGCAATTATAGCTAAGCCTCTTTATGCCTTGTTGACAAAGTTTGAGTGGAACGACGAATGCGAGAAGTCCTTCAATGAGCTGAAGAAACGCTTGTGCACAGCACCAATATTGACCACTGTTGCAGAACTAAAGAGCGCACAAAGCAGAGAAAAAAGTCGGGCCCCAAAATTTTTCCGATTTGGACCACACATTTTTGTAACATATTCATTCTTGTAATATATTTCCCTTTGTAAAGGCACTAGAGGAGTCCTCTAGATGCATTCCCACAGAAGAATAGAAGCTTACCCATGTAAAATAGTAGGAAATTAGCTCTTAGTGAATAAAGTGCCAGTCACTTGTGTGAAAGGACCATTTTTAGGGCACTAGTATATAAGTCAAATGTGACTCTTTGTAGAAGACTTTTTGCCATTGTGAGAATAGAGAGCACAGAAATTCGAATTTGTGTCTTCTTCCCTCTTCATCTTCTTCTTCCTGAGCTTGTATGCATGTGTAGTGCTTGGAAAGAGTGCTTGTGAGTGTTGTCTATCCTTGAGAGTGTTTCTTTGCTGTAGGAAAGGTGTGTGCGAGGTGTAGGAAATGCTGAAGAGTAGGAAAGTATTTTCGCGATTCAGTATTTCTGTCATAACTTGAAGTAGGAGCGTCGGAATTGAGTGAAACCACTGCCATTGGATGCGTCTTCTCGAGAGCTTCAAAACGCATATGCTATTCGCTATGTTTGGAGCTCGGAGCTAAGAGAAAAGTCCAAAATACTGACGGCTGCTGCACCAAGTATCGTGTCGTCTTGACCTACAGTTAGAGCTTGTTAGGATAAGTATTTACCTCATTTTCATTCTTGAGTAGTTCATTTGCATTGACCATTACGCGATTGCATGTCTTCATACACTCGGCTAGGTTTGCATACTCTTTGGATTGATAATTAAAAGCGTGTATCCCCACTATATGCACTTGTGAGGGGATTGAGGTATAGTCTCTTTCTCCGCAAGTCCCTAAGTTGAAGCTTAGGTCAACACACTTTTTGGCGCCGTTGCCGGGGAGTGACGAATCAAACCGAGGCATTCGTGTGATGGTAAGTAGCTTTTTGCTTTGAAGAACTTGGAGGAGCGGAAATCTTCTCTTCTTTGGTAAGTCATTTTCAGCCGCACTTGCTACTTCTCATTCTTGGAGTGTGTGTAGTGAGTTGATAGATTAGGGAAGAGAGTAGAAGAAGTAGAATAGGAGTGAGTGGAGAGTAGAGTAGGCTTTAGGGTTGTTCAAAAAATTTTCCTTTTTTTGTAAGCTAGGAATTCCCAAGTATAAAAGCCAAAAAAAATTTCATTTTTCAATTCACTTGTTGAACAAGTATCGTGGAGAGAGCAGTCGGGTATCGTGTGAGTTTGCAGCGATCGTGGCGAGGATAGGGAAGAGTTCAGTGCAAGAGAGTTGGACCAAGAGATCATAGGTGCTACCAAGGTAAACTAAACCACCTGTTTGCTCAAAAATTTTCAGCATTTCAACCTAGGAAAGGAAAAAACGATCTGCGCTGAGTATCGTTTGGGCTTTCAGGGGGCTAAAAGTTGTTTGTTGAATGATACAGTGAGTGAGGGGAAGAGAGAAGAGCTAGGGGTGCAAGGGGGAAAACATCAAATCTCAAAAACATCTGTAAAAATTTGAAGTTGGGTCAAGTATCGTCTTTGCTCCCGCGGTCGAGTATCGCGATACTTGTCAAGTATCGTGGAATTCCTGTGGTCGAGTATCACGATAGTTCCCAGATATCGGTATCGTCTCGATCAGAGATCGTTTGAGCTCAAAGATCGTGTATCGTTGGCTCAAGTATCGTGTTCGAGAGATCGCGATACTTACCAGCGATCGTCGATCGTTGAGGTCAAAGATCGGTATCGTTTCGATCAGATATCGTTTTGGCCAAGTATCGGTATCGTCTGGTCTCCAGCGATCGCGATACCTCACAAGTATCGTGTATCGTTGTGGTCAGCGATCGCCTGCCAAAGATCGTTTCCTAGAGATCGCGATACTTGCCAAAGATCGTCGATCGTTTGGTCGAGTATCGTGTATCAAGTATCATCTGCGCCAAATATCGTGTATCGTGTATCGTTGACCAAGTATCGTGTTGACAGAGATCGTGCATCGTTTTGGTCAAGTATCGTGTATCGCGTTACAGAGATCGCGATACTTACCAGCGATCGCGTATCGTTTTGAGCCAAGTATCGTCGATCGTGTATCGGGTTGACCAAAGATCGTGGAGTCCAGAGATCATTTTGTCAAAGATCGTTTGGGCAAATATCGTGTATCGTGTATCGTCTGAACTCAGGTATCGAGTATCGTCTGAACTCAGGTATCGTGTATCGTGTCCATCAAGTATCGCCTGGGCGGAGATCGTTTTCCAGCGATCGTTTCGTCCAAGTATCGTGCCAGTCAGCGATCGTTTCCTCAGAGATCGTGAGAGTCAAGTATCGTGACTTGAAGTTTTCCTTCAGTCATTTTCCAGCCAATTTTTCCTAGACTTCTAAGCCATAACTTAGAATTCTAGAGGCTAGAGGTGGACAAGAATTGATCAGAGCTCTTAAGTGAATGAACCTGAGATCAGGAAGAACCCTAGGAAGCCGAAGAAGTGTAATTTCTTCCGTAGGGAGTGCTGCTGAACCAAGCAACCGTTCACACTATTCTGAGACCTCCAGTGAGTCAGAAGGAGAAATCCCCATGGCTTCAGAGGATATGCAAAACACTGTGCCCATGATTGGCCAGATGTCCATCATTGAGGGCGAATACAGAACTTCCTTAGAGTATGTGAGCACCAACCACAATGAGATCCCTATCTATTTGGATGGTCTAAACAGATCAGTGGCCAGACTGAGGAAGGCTTCAGAGGCCTACATAGTGCCAAGACCAGCAGTCAAGTACATAGGAGGACTGTACATGGATAAACAAGACATTCAGTACGTGGTCACAGAACACCCTGAAATCATTAATGAGCGTGGTGAGGAAAATAATGCTTCGAGCTTAAATGGATATGGAACCGAAGAACAAGTAACTACTCCTAGAGGGAGATCAACAATTACTAAACTTTGGAGAGGAGACCTAGTTCCCCAGGATGACACTCTAATAGATGTGTATTTGATCAACGGAATGGAGCACCTGCTCAGAGCCCATTCCTCTATATGGGAAGCTGCTCCTAATCCAGTTACCATCTATGAGTTACAAGACCCTGAATTCCCCACCATCATCACATATTTGGACAAAAATCACAGAAGGTATTGGCCAATCACAGAAGTAGAGAGAGCTGAGCTGAAATATCAGAACATCCCAGTGTTCCCCCCTAGGGACCAAGCCACTACTTCACGGAATCCACATGGAACTTCTCAAAATGATTCAAGCCAACATTCGGGACAAACACAACAAACTCAACAAACCCAGATCCCTGTCAGACCACATGTACAATTTGCAATGCCTGCCACTAATCCTAACTACCGGCCACAACCAGCCATTGACCCAAGACATGGAGTTCATGCTCCAGTCAGACCACAGGTAGTACGAGGACCAGGCATACCAATAGGAAGACCCAATTACCCTGTAATGCCGAGACAACCTGAAGCAGGAAGGAGACTAAGGCCGATTCAAGTGGCCAAGTGCATGCGAAATCATTATGATGGCTCTAGTGAACCCTATAATCACATAGCAGAATTTAAACAAGTAATTAGAGCCGAGCAGGTAGATGACTGCATGATTCAATATGAGTCTTTTGGCCTCACCTTGTCAGATACAGCTTTGGCCTGGTTTCAGCCATTGGATCCAAGTACCTTTCAGAACATGGATCAGGTTTATCAAGAAATGATTGAAGAATTTACCAAATCTGGAATTAAAAACAATTCTTCGTCATTAATCCACAGCTTCAAACAGGTCCCGACTGAGTCAGTCAGATTGGCTGCCAGGAGATTCAAGCAGTATGTGGATAGATGTCCCGTAGAAGAGAGACCAACGCAAAACAAAATGGTGTCATTATTCTTAGAAGGACTGTTGAACGGAACCTTGAGGTCATTAGTGTACGTGAAGAGAGTTCAAACTTTGCAAGAGTGCATGAAGGAATGTATAGACCTAGAAGATAACCTTGCAGAAGACTTGAAAATACCCCAAGGTAGTGTGAAAAGTGAAGAGTCAACAAGCAGCACATCAAACCCTAAAAACAACATAGAGGAAATTGCCGACTTGTTAGCCAAAAAACTGAATGTTCAAGGACAGAGGAATTATCCCACCAACCCTATGAGAATGCCTATGCTTAGAAGATGTATGCAGTGCGGAGGAGATCATCCTTCTCACTTGTGTACTAGGGGAGTAGTCCCACCACCTGCCTATGCTCCTCATAGACCCTCTGTCCCCGGACCACTACAATATTGCAGTATAGAGCAGAGATACACAAACCATAGCACTGAGAACTGCCCTTACAATAGGCAAACCAGACCCACACAGCCTTATGTGAGACCATGTGGATACCCGCAGAATCAGCAGGGAGGAGAAGCCTTTAGATATCCCTCATATCAGCCGCAGGCACCAATATCACGACCATACGCATATCAGGGATATACGCAGCCTCAACCAGTGCTAGGACAACAACCGCCCCACCCTCAGAACGTTGTCCCAGTTAAGATAGCACAACCAGAGGAAAACCTAGAAAGGGCTATAGTGCCAGCCACACCTCTGACTAGCAGTGAACCATATGACTCATTTTACGAATCTAGTCAAGGAACATACCCTGGTTATGAGAGCTCAATAATGGAATATGGGCAACAATATGACCCATATGCTTATGGCATGGAGACGTCAGAGAGTTCATATAACTACGAGCAAGATTATGTACCATTAATGTACACAGCTCCTAGAGCAACCATGCCACCTCGACCAATGAATAGACCGCATGTACCTAGAGGACCATGCTACAGGTGTGGAGGTGACCACTATATTAGAGAATGTACATTGCCAAATCCACCACCACCATAACGGATTTGGGAAGGTTACTGTAGCGATTGTGGAAAGGAACATCTTTTCAGAGATTGTCCTAAGAACCCCAACCAAGTCACGTCCAAGGTGCAGATTAACGTGATAGAAGTAATTGAATCGTCAGGGAGTGACAAAGAGTACACTATACCTTTACAAGCCATAACAAGAGCAAAGGCTAGAGAAAACCCTGATAAAACCGAAGAAAATAATCAAAGTGACAAAGAGGGAAATACACCCATCCCTCACAGAGTAGAAGACTCCGAAGAACCAGAAAAAAGTATCGCCAGTAAAAGATCCCAAAGATGGAAGCAAAGGAGAGACAGGATAAAAGAAAAAAAGTTATTGCAAAAGAAGGAAAATGAAAAGAGTAAACAGAAATCAACAGAAAAATCACAAGTAGAAGAAGAAAATGAAAAGGAGAATAAAAGGAAGGGGGTAGGATCGGTATTAGCGGACCCAATGCCTGAAGAATTAGCCATGTGGATTCAGGCATACAAGGCGAGAATAAAAGCAGGACCTACCATAGAACAACATGAGAGAGAGTATCCGAGAGGCGACTTAGAGAAAGAAAGATTGGAAATCTGCAAAAAATTAATAGAAGTTGCCCAACAAACATTAGAAAAACCCGCATCACCTTTACCAAACAACCGAATTTGCGAAGAAAAATTCCAAGAGTGTCTAAACAATCAGGAAAAGCCTAACGTAAATAGACCTCTGGATGATGAAATTGGTATTGAGAGAAAGGAAGGATCCATAGTCCCTGAAATAGAAGGAGACTGGACTAAGGATCTATGGGCGCGAGTTCAAGAGGACAAGTGGAAAAAGGTGGAAGGAATGGAACCGCCCTTTGAAGAATTAGAGGCAGAAAACGAAATAGAGGGTTCAGTACCTGAACTCAATTCAGAAGAAATTTTTCCAATGGATGCAAGTGACAGAGAAGTGGAAGACGATGTAAAGGAACTACCCAACTACACCGGGGAATACGAGCACAACTCAGAATTGTATCGCATTCCATCAATACCGAGACGAGAAACGAATCCATCAGTTCAAACATCGGAGATCATACAACGTCTTAGAGAGGTGAAAATCCCATGTACCTTAACATTTGAAGAACTATTAAAGGTAAAACCACATCTAAAAGAGAAATTGATCGATCAATGGGAAGTCAAGGAGGAAAAGAAGGAGGTAAATGACGAAGTGAAAACGGTGAGAATTCTAGTGGATAAAGTAGGAGACTTTAGTGAAGGAGATGAAGGAAATACCTGTCTTCCAATCACCTATAAGGGTTACACGACCAAAGCCATACTAGATTCAGGAGCTGGTGTTGGCATTGCTACCAAAGAAATTTGGGAGAAATGGGGAAAACCAGCATTGAGACCAACACGTATGAAAATTCAAATGGCAGATGGACATACGGAAAGACCCTTAGGATTGTTGGAACGAGTAGTCTTCACTACGTGCGGAGTGGAATTCGAACATACTTTAGCAATATGTCACTTTGAAAGGCCAAGCAATTATGAAATGATATTGGGAAGGCCATTCATGAGACAGCTAAAGGTCGTACAAGATTGGGGAAAGGATGCAGTGTACCTACAACACGCAGGGGTCACCACTAGGATCAACCTACATACGTACACATATCAAGATGTACCACCTCTGCAATGGAATCAAGTCCATAAAGAGGAAGACGATCAATCGATTCATAGTGCAGGTTCTAGTGACCAATCCTGGATGAACGAGGACACTCATCTATGGATATGCCAAGCTGCAAAAAAGGAAGAAGAGAGAAGAAAAAGTTGGCAGCAGAAACAAGGAATAGTGAGATCGGTACAAGATCCGGCTTATATGCCACAAGTATTTCCAGACGAAGAATTCGAACCCCATGGTTGGATGGAAATCTTAGCTACCCTCGATGTCTGTGTAAACGAAGAAGTAGTAACCATGAACGAATGTGTTGACGAAGAGGGTTATGACGTTAGTCTGTATATGGTAGTCCTTCAGGAGGCAGAAGAAGGAGAAGTAATTGAGAAAGACTGGAAGGAGGACTAGAGAGCATTGAAATGGAACCAGAACCCATGGATCTAGGGATTAGTACCACCAACATGGATATCACTGCCAATGAACAACATAAGGATCTCACACAAAAGGAAGAATTAGAAGTTGAAAGGGAGTTAGAAGATGAAGATAACAAGCTTCAAGACCAATTTGAGGTACCAGCTCATTTCAAAAAATACGAAGTGGAAGAGAGGAAGATTGCTATTCAAATGCCTAAAAGAGAAGCACAACCTGGAATAGCATATGATAATAAAGAACAAACCAAAAAAATAGTTGTAACCATGGAAGGAGGAGAGGAACGATGTACTTTCATAGGACAGGATGTCTCAGCGGAAGAAGAGCAAGAGTTAATTCGACTCATAAGAGAATACCGGGATGTCTTTGCTTGGACTTATAAGGATTTAAAAGGAGTAGATCCATCTATATGTGCGCATAGAATCCCCATGACATCCGAAGCCAAACCTTCTAAACAGAGACCTTATACTTATAATGATGTGTATTCAGCCAAGATAAAAGAAGAAATAGATAAGTTGTTGGATGCTGGATTCATATACGAGATAGAACACACAGAATGGGTATCGCCATTAGTAGTAGTGCCTAAGAAAAATGGAAAATTGAGAGTGTGCATAAATCTGAAGAAGGTGAACGCAGCCACTATACGTGATAGCTACCCATTACCGATTACGGATCATCTATTGGAGAGGGTAGCTGGTAAAGAGGTCTATAGCTTCCTAGATGGTTTCTCCGGATACAATCAGGTGGCTATTGCGACTGAGGACCAACACAAGACAGCATTTGCCACTGAATGGGGTGTGTATGCATTCAGAGTGATGCCCTTTGGACTCACTAATGCACCGGCTACCTTCCAACGATTAATGTGTCACGTTTTCAAGGAATTTTTGAAAAAAAGCATGGAAGTGTATGTAGATGACCTTTGCACGTATTCCAATCAAAGACCCGATCACATACCGGAATTAAGGAAGATATTCAACAAATGTAGGCAATATAGAGTCTGCTTAAACCCAGAAAAATGTGTCTTCATGGTAAGACAAGGAAAAATACTAGGACACATAGTCTCAAGAAATGGGATATCTACGGATGAGGATAAGATTAAAGTCATATTGGACTTACCAAGACCCAAAAATGTAAAGGAAGTACAAGCCTTTATGGGACATTGTGGATATTACCGTAGGTTTATTCACATGTATGCCATAATAGCTAAGCCCTTATACGGTCTATTGACTCAGTTCACTTGGACAGACGAGTGTGAGAAGGCCTTCAACGAGCTTAAAAAGAGGCTGAGTACAGCCCCAATTCTAAAATCACCCAACTGGAGCAAGCCTTTTCATATTCATGTTGATGCTTCGAACTATGCAATTGGATGTATCCTAGCTCAACCGGCTGATGAAGGAAAGCTTGACCATCCAATCGCTTATGCGAGTAGACAATTAAACCAAGCCGAAAGAAATTACACGACTACAAAAAGAGAGGGCTTAGGAATGGTTTATGCAGTAAAGAAGTTTAGACATTACCTCTTAGCCAACAAATTCAAATTCTTCATAGACCATCAAGCTTTGTTGTATTTAGTCAATAAACCTTGTAACACGGGAAGGTTGGTACGATGGTTCTTGTTACTAATGGAGTTTGACTTTGAGGTAATAGTCAAAAAAGGAAACACACATGTGAGAGCAGACCACCTTTCTAGGTTAAAACACGGAGAACCACCTAGCGGAGTTCCTGATGATTTGCCAGACACCTATCTTTTTAACCTGGAAGTATGTCCTCAATGGGCCGAAAAGCTGATCCCTATACTTACACATGGACCTAAAGATGGGATCACGCCAAACCAAAAGCAAGATCTTTGGAGGACTAAAAACCTTCACATTATTGCTGGAAGTTTATACCACCAGGATTCAAGCGGACTACTGATGAGATGCGTGGAAGAAGATGAACAAAAAATGTGGCTTCAGAAAGCACACATAAATCAATGGAACACTCACTTGAACGCAATTGGAACATGGCAAACACTCAAGAGATTTGGCATATATTGGCCAACCATGCAACGAGATGCACATCATTATGTGTCAACCTGTCCAACCTGTCAAGAACAAACCCCAGATGAGAACTCTACATTATGCTATTCTACAATAGCACCAAGGTGGAGTATGCATCTGGTAAAGTTCTTAAAGACTCGAGAGTACCCTGATGGAGCCACCTTAGCAAGGAAACGTGCTCTTGAAGAACAGAGCAAAGATTACGCCATCATAGGAAAACAACTCTTTAAACGCGAGAAGGATAACCAGCTAAGATTGTGCATTCATGAAAATGAATATCTCTCTGTATTAGAAATGGCACATGCAGGAGCTTCGGGAGGACATTTCTCAGCAGACAGAACGGTCAAGATGATTCTCTTTGCAGGCTTGTGGTGGCCAACTCTACATATGGATGCGGAGACATATGTGAAAAGTTGCAAAACATGTCAGAGAGCAAAATACCCCATTAGAAGAGATGACATGCCTTTAAGACCCATGGTTTGTGCAAGAGCATTTACCAAGTGGGGAATTGACTTCATAGGACCTATCAACCCACCGGCCAAAGGATCTCATGCTGAATACATCATAGTAGCCACCGACTACTTGACTAAGTGGGTAGAAGCAAAAGCCACTAGAAAGAATGATGCTCAAACCACTGCAAAATTTCTCTTTGAGCACATTTTCACACGCTTTGGACTACCGATTGAGATAGTGAGTGATCGAGGAACACATTTCTTAAACGAGGTCATTGAGTCACTAATGAATGACTTTCTGGTGATTCATAAAAAATCAGCCCCATACCACCCTCAAGCTAATGGGCAAGCTGAAAGTTCCAACAAGGTACTATGTACTGTATTGACAAAGATTGTCAATAATGGAAGGTCAGATTGGGACAAACAATTGCATCACGCAATTTGGGCCTTCCGAGTGGCATATAAAACGGCTATTGGAACTACACCCTTCAACCTAGTGTATGGGCAAAATGCAATTTTGCCAATTGACTTCTTAGTACCTACCTTGAAAGTGGCCCAGCAATATGAGTGGAACGGTCATGAATTATCTCAGCAATTAGATCAAATTGAAAAGCTGCACGAGACAAGATTGCAAGCGGTAGCGGGCATTTATGCAGCTAAACGGAGACAAAAGGCTTATTATGATGCACATATAAAAGACAAGGGACTAAAAGAAGGCGATTTAGTCCTAGTATACACCCTCAAACAACACACAAAGAAGCTCCAAAAATGCGGATATGGACCCATGATTATAAATCGAATCTCTACTAGTGGTGCAGTCAATCTCGCCACACTAGACGGAGATATTTTTCCCAACTACATCAGTGGATGCAAGGTGAAAAGATTCATGGAGCCTCTAACGGAACAAATGCTAGCACGATTGTTAGGAGCTCAAAGTAGGAAAAAAGAAGAAGAACGCATACGAGAAGAAGCGAGACAGGAAGCCCTAGAACGCATCAGAAAACGGAAAGAGTGGATGAGAGAAAGGGACGAGAGATATCGAGTAGGAGAAGAACTCATCCCAATGGCTAATTTTAGAGCCACTGAAAACTCAGGACAACAACGAAGACAGCCTTACTTGAATCTGGGAGCAGGACGAAAAGAGTACCATTTAGTGGATGCTCTCATAGACACAGGAGCAGCCATAAGCTGCACTAGATTTTCTTTGTCTCAGAGACTTAAAGAGGAGTTACGGCCATCGAAGGCACAGCTAATTGGAATAGGAGGAAAAGTTACTCAATGCATAGGTGAGATAACTTTACCTTTACATATGGGGAACAACACAATGGAGCAGAGACTCTTAGTGTGTCAGGACCAAGATTTGCTTGAAGATGTGGTGTTAGGACAAGATTGGATCTATGAATATGAGGTAACCATTCAATTGGCTTTAGGATATATATCTGCCAGAATAGGACCTCGTGAGGTATTTAGTTTGTTAGACGAACGACCACACAAAGCCGCTATTATAGAGCCAGAAGTTCATCCAAATGAACAAAGTCATGATTGTATGTTCACTAGCAATATAGAAACCCCATCGTCACGTACTTCATGTGAAAATACCGTGAGTCCTGTGTGCACTCCATCTTTGAGTATAGAGAGTCACAAGAGTGCACAAGAACATGAAACCAAGCCCAGTGAACCACAAGGCACAAGAGAGAATATTCCTCTGCAAGAATTGAAGTCTACACCTGTGAAAGTGTACCCTATTCCACATTCTACACTAGCTTGGATAAGGAAGGACCAAAAGAAGGCCTATCGTCAGCAACAGAAAAGTCTTCGACATCAGCATATCCAATCGAATAAGAAGACAACGAGTTTCGAACACTTCAGGCAACCACGACTCAATAGCATGTGGATCCCAAAGAAACTGATAACTGCACAACCTGATCGAACACAAATATGGATCCCAAAGTCAAATACTCCAAGGACAACCATCCCAAACAAAGAACATCCTCAGAAGGGCAATCACCATCAACATGGTCAACAGGCACATCAGCCGAGAAAGAGGACATATTGGAGGAAGAAGGAATCTACAGATGCAATGCAAACCAACTTGAGATTCCCAAAACAGAATAAACAGACGTACTACCGAAGAAGAACCATATTCATCAAAAAGGTGGAGCATACAGTACATCCTGCCCCAGTGAAGCAAATTTGGGTGCCGAAAGACAAGACAAGCTGCATACAGCATGCAACTACTTCTAATTGCACACATGAGGAGTTGCTGAGATCCAAAGTATGCATGATAGGGCCATATTACAAGGCCAAGCATTCGGCACGTCTTTCTTCTACTTTCGGATAGTCACGCACATTTTCCCTTTGGAAATAGGAGAGCACTTGTACATATTTTAAGAGAATATTCCAAAAAAAAAATTATTAACCGCTTCGGCTATGGACTAACTTTGATGTTTTCTTTTCAGCAAAAAAAAAATAGAAAAAAATACATGAAAAATTCAGGTATTACCTTTCTCACACCCACGGGGAAGGGACGGCACCATGCACTCGGAGCAACATCGAATTATTAATCAACATATGGAGGAGGATTTCTGAAAAAATATATGGATACTAATTCATACTCCATATTGAGTGCAGATGGCTTCCACTGATTCCGAAGCAACACACGAAGAAGAGGTGCAACTCCTTCCAATGGAATCGGTGACAAAAGCAAGAGGTCATTGGTTCAGAGACGATCAACCAGTAGCAGAACTAATTTTCATGGCTACAATCAAAATCATGGATACGGACCATTACTTCCCTATCATGTCCCAAGATTTCAAGACCATAATACAAGGGTTGCCTCATATTGAGGATGTGTGGACTCAAGCTGGAATTGAAGCATTCTTGAAGATCCCTATATATGTACCAGATTTTCAGAGGTGTACACAGGTGATGAACACCATGCAGCCTGCAGGAACAAAAATCTCAGTCCCAGAAGCGCAAGTATTGGACAAGGTGGGCACATGGAAGACAATTCAATTCACTCATGAATTGATCAATAAAGCGTTTGGATGGAATCAAACAGGGATCACTAATGTGAAGGAAGAATGCCATGACCCGAAGAAGAGGTCATTCCTGGAAATAAACAGGATTGACATTGAGGATGCTGTACGACTGGTGCATCAACACTTCTGTTTTCCAAGTATGCACAGGTACACCGCACCCCAAAAGATAGTCGTCCAATTACTGTCACATGCCATGAGACAGATAGGCAACAAAGTAAATCTAACAGGCTATGTACAAGAACGATTGTTCGAAGCCCAAAAGAAATGGGGCCAGAAGAAATTTTTGAATGGGAGTTCAGCTTTGACATTGCTCATATATGAAGCTTTAGACATGAAGAATTGTTTAAGGGAGATGCCAACCTCAGAAGGGCTAGCTACATATGTGAAATCCGCCTCAGTTCCCAAGAAGAAGAAAAGTACTACAGGTATGGAAGAGGCTGGAACTAGCTCTCAGCCAAGAATGAGAGGCACCAAGAGACTAAGGGAAGTTAAGCCAGAGAAAGAAGGAATCCCCATGAAAAAAAGAATCCATGTACTTCCAAAGGTGACGCTTGTAGGACAGACACAAATCACGGAGGAAGAGTTGACCAAAGCACTTGAAGAAACGCACAAATATACGGAAGGACAAGTCAACTTACCTGTGCAAGGTCATCACTATCAGCAGTCACAACAAGAGCCGAAAACAAAAAGAAGACTCACTAAAGTCCACCGATACCGTGAAATCGGACTAGATAATTCCAGCTCATCTACTCAAGACAAAGAAGAAAAGGACACATCATTGTTGGATGTGGATATTCAAAGTGAATCCAAAGATGATGGGCAGTGGACAGAACTCAATGAAGTGAATTATGATGAAGAACCAGAAGGCCCTAATCCGATAGATCAAGATACAAAAATGAGTCCGAAGACCACAAGCACGAAGATAGATGAGGAGATTGCGGAAAAAGAAAATGAAGATCAAGATGTAGAAACGGAAGAGCCATTCACGCCTATCAGGGTTGTAGCAGCACCTTCCCCACTGGATGTCACTTTTCAGGGGAGTGCTACTAAGAAGAAGAAAGCAAAAGGCGATGATGAGGAACGAAAGATACAATTACAAGTTAGACAGCCACACAACGAGACACTTCAGGTGGCAAAAGGCAAAGATGTGCAAACAGGAGAGACCCCAGAAATACCAAAGACATGGCTTAATGTAGACATCGCTCAGCTCAAGCCTGTTGTACAAGATATGATTCGAACGGCTTTAGATACACAACAATTAATGCTTGATGCTGATGAAGATTATGAACAAGCCATGCAAGAAAAGAAGGAACTTGAAAAAACAGGCAAAGAGCTTTCTGAAGAACTAGCCAAAGTGCGAGAACAAGCTCTGAACAAAGAAATGGAACTTCAAAAAGTCAAAACACAAAACAGTATGCTAGAAACAGAGCAGACAAAGTTGAAGGACCAAGTCGTGGAACTAACAAAGAAATTAGAGATGAGCGAGACGGAGAAGACACGACTTCAAACACGCAGCAAAATCTTAGAGTCTCAGCTCAAGGCCAGTATGGAAGAAGCTGACAACATGCGACACAGAAATAAAGAGCTGATGACAGCTCTCATTAGTGATCAGCCACTGGCAATAACTGATGAGCCACAAAGGAATGTCAAAGACCTGGAAGATCAGATCACAAAATTACAAGATCAGCTCAGACAGGAGCAAGAAGTCATCTCGGATTGGGAAAAGAGATATATGGAGGACACCGCAGCCCTCAGAACGAAATGGAAAAGAGCAGAAAATAACTACCTGCGACAGTGCAAGGAAGATACAGAACAAATGAACATTGTGGCCCAAGAATTAATGAAACATCAAGCAATGATTGCTAAGGCCGAAGAGGAAAACCAACACAAAGATGATTTAATCAAAGAGCTTCAGGAGCAATTAGAGCAGAAAGCACAACAGGGGACACCAGTAGTTCCGCCAGGGACCTCGGCTACTATGGAGGAAGAGGTACGCCCTCTCTCTCCCCCCTTGTATAATTCACCAATAAGGGAGGAAAAGGAGGTTCCATTAGAACCTAACACACGAAAAATTGCAGAGCTGAGCAAGACAGGAAGGGCACTACTGGTGTCCCAGCTCACGGCTGAATTTGAAGATCAAGTCATCAATCTAATGAAAGAGGCTAAAATCGACAGCAAACAACTGGAACAAATACTCAGGCCATTCAATGTACCATACGGGCTGTTGAAGGAACAAACCAGGCAGTATATACAACATGCTACAAATAAGGAACCTGACCAAAATCTCCAATTTTGACATGATACTTTTAAATATACTCAGGTGGAGTTCGAGGCAGCAAATCCCATTTGGAGAAGAAAGCTCTTGGAAAAGCACCCTACGCTACGGGTACAATGGGAAGCATCACCGTATGAGCTTCAAGTAAACCCATCCTTTTGCCCACTACCCCGTCGAAGAGCATGGATGCAATTTTGGGAAGGCCAGCGGCAAGGTAGTATCAATACACAATGGCTAAATTATCCGCTATTACCTAGTCCACCACACAACTACCTACCGACAGAAGAATACATGGTCAAAACCATGGAATTTTGGCTTGCAAGATATGCTACTGTTCCCGACCTAGCCGTAAAAATGACGAATAAAATATTTAGCATGCTCCTGACAGTACTTAAAGTGTTCCAACATGCACAGTATACTTTTTTGAACTTCATCGGCATTACGCAGGGCTCGGAGGCCTTAATTTTTGATTTATCTACTATACCAAGCCGGTTAACAATTATGGCATATTTTTCTCGGCTCATGTTTCTACCATCAACATACATGCAGACATTTGAAGAAGCATTCTTCACGGGCTTCTTCGAAATGGATTCAGAGATCTTCATCAAAATGACCTCCAACTTGAATGCACGACTGGTGGCCTACGAGATAAGCTTCTTTGCTGACCATAGACAGGCACCAGAGGATGGAGTAAAATCTCGCCAATGGAAGGAGTTCATGCTATGTAATGCTAATCTGCTAAATCAAAGAGAGCAACAGGTCATTCAAACCTATACTCGTCGCCACAAAAAGCCTGTCGGGGACGACAGAGTTCAGGAGGGGGGCAGTGTCGAGGGCGAGACGAGTAAGAAGAGGAAAAAAAGAAAGCAACGAAAGAAACAGCTTCACTAAAAGACAAATTTGAAGATACATCTCTGCAGGAAGCCCCGCAGGGGCGCACACACTAAGGAAAAGCACGCAGCTGGAAGAAGGGATCAGGACCAACATGTATCACTTATGTGGATGCTTCAACCTCTTGAGTTGCAGAGGTTTCAGATCAAGGCTTACGAGCTACATCCGCATATGTGCACTAATGGCATGCGTGGCAAACCGAATCAACCAGGTCCAACGTGTGCAACCAGGACAAATCAGAGCGCCTCTAAAACGTAATGCAAGATCAAGAATCAGACAACACTGACCACAGGGCGCGTGCGTGAAGCAAAGTCTGTCAAGGGACGACAGAGACGAAGAGGGGGAGAGTGTTGTAGAGCTAAAGAGCGCACAAAGCAGAGAAAAAAGTCGGGCCCCAAAATTTTTCCGATTTGGACCACACATTTTTGTAACATATTCATTCTTGTAATATATTTCCCTTTGTAAAGGCACTAGAGGAGTCCTCTAGATGCATTCCCACAGAAGAATAGAAGCTTACCCATGTAAAATAGTAGGAAATTAGCTCTTAGTGAATAAAGTGCCGGTCACTTGTGTGAAAGGACCATTTTTAGGGCACTAGTATATAAGTCAAATGTGACTCTTTGTAGAAGACTTTTTGCCATTGTGAGAATAGAGAGCACAGAAATTCGAATTTGTGTCTTCTTCCCTCTTCATCTTCTTCTTCGTGAGCTTGTATGCATGTGTAGTGCTTGGAAAGAGTGCTTGTGAGTGTTGTCTATCCTTGAGAGTGTTTCTTTGCTGTAGGAAAGGTGTGTGCGAGGTGTAGGAAGTGCTGAAGAGTAGGAAAGTATTTTCGCGATTCAGTATTTCTGTCATAACTTGAAGTAGGAGCGTCGGAATTGAGTGAAATCACTGCCATTGGATGCATCTTCTCGAGAGCTTCGAAACGCATATGCTATTCGCTATGTTTGGAGCTCAGAGCTAAGAGAAAAGTCCAAAATACTGACGGCTGCTGCACCAAGTATCGTGTCGTCTTGACCTACAGTTAGAGCTTGTTAGGATAAGTATTTACCTCATTTTCATTCTTGAGTAGTTCATTTGCATTGACCATTACGCGATTGCATGTCTTCATACACTCGGCTAGGTTTGCATACTCTTTGGATTGATAATTAAAAGCGTGTATCCCCACTATATGCACTTGTGAGGGGATTGAGGTATAGTCTCTTTCTCCGCAAGTCCCTAAGTTGAAGCTTAGGTCAACAACCACTCCTGATTGGAATAAGCCATTCCATGTACACGTGGATGCTATCAATTATGCAATAGGATGTGTTGTCACAACCCACAGGTGAAGGAAACCTAGATTTGTCGATAGCATATGCTAGTAGGCAATTGAACGCTGCTGAACGAAACTACACCACAACTGAAAGAGAAGGATTAGGCATGGTATATGCTGTGAAGAAGTTTAGAACCTATCTATTGGCTAACAAGTTCAAATTTTTCACTGACCATCAAGCTTTACAATACTTGGTCAATAAACCTTGCAATACCGGACGCTTAGTAAGATGATTCTTCTTACTAATGGAATATGACTTTGAAGTGGTTGTTAGGAAAGGTAAGACCCATCTCAGAGCGGATCACCTTTCTCGTATCACCTCAGGCGAGTAACAGCAAGGAGTGTCTGATGAATTGCATGACGCTTATCTGTTCAATCTAGAAGTTGTTCCTAAATGGGCAAATAAGTTGGTGCTTGTCCTAACCTTCGGACTTGCAAACAAGAAGGTGAAGACGAACAAGGATGAAATTGTACGGTCACAAAGCTATCAAATATTGGCAGGAAGCATGTATAAACAAGACACGGAAGGTGTTCTAGCTTGTTGTGTGGAGGACGATGAACACAATAGTTGGTTGCAACAAGCCCATGTAGAATTTCTAGGGAATCACTATTCTAAACAATGAACATTGCAAAACCTAAAACTTTTAGGAGTGTATTGGCCTAGTATGGATAAAGAAATTCATGAGTGGATCAAGCATTGTCGAGTGTGCCAGAAGAGACCCCCTGTGGAGCATGCGACTCTTTATCACGTATCATCAATTCCAGATTGGAGTGCTCCATTGGTGGAATTCATGAGATCAGGAACATTACCCAATGAGGCTAGTCTAGCAAAGAAATGAAGCATAGAGCAAGAAGCTCAAGACTACGCCCTCATAGGTGATAACCTATACCGAAGGGGCAAAGATGGTTACTTAAGATTGTGCGTTCATGAATCAGACTATTTGAAAATCTTAGAAACTGCCCATAGTAGTGTTGCAGGCGGACATTTTGGTCCTGACCGAGTAATTAAGACTATTCTTTTCTCAGGACTTTGGTGGCCCACTCTTCATATGGATGCACATACCTATGTGAAGAAATGTGACACATGCCAACGTGCCCAGTACCCAATTAGAAAGGATGATATGCCTTTGAGGCCAATGATGGGAGGACATGCATTTTTGAAGTGGGGCATAGACTTTGTAGGTCCTATTAACCCCCCCGCTAGAAACTCCCATGCTAAGTACATTATTGTAGCCACCGACTACCTTACAAAGTGGGTAGAAGTCAAAGCCACCACAAAGAATGATGCTCAAACAACGGCAAAGTTCTTATTTGAGAATGCATTCACCCGATATGGACTACCCATAGAGTTAGTGAGTGATAGAGGCACACACTTCTTGAATGAAGTCATTGAAAATCTTCTCCAAGAAATCTTGGTGATACATAAGAAGTCTGCCCCTTATCATCCACAGGCTAACGGACAAGCTGAGAGCACAAACAAGATCTTATGTAATGTATTGACTAAATTGGTAAATAATAAGCACTCTGATTGGGATAAACAGCTTCATCATGTTGTTTGGGCCTATCGAGTTGCCTATAAAACGGTACTCAATGCCACCCCATTTTAGATGGTCTTTGGACAAAATGTTGTGCTACCATTGGACTTCCTAATCCCAACTTTAAAAGTGGCACAAGCGCATGAGTGGAATGGACACGAGTTATCCTCTAGGATATTTGATCTAGAACGCTTAGGTGAGATAAGGCTACGAGCAGCGGCAGGCATCTATGCTGGAAAGAAACGGCAAAAGGCATACTTCGATGCACACATCAAAGATAAAGGCTTGAAAGAGGGAGACCTAGTGTTGGTTTATACATTAAAGAAACATGCCCGTAAATTGGAAAAAAGAGGACATGGACCCATGATCATTAATAGAATTTCCACTAGTGGTGTTGTTCAATTGGCCACACTAGAAGGCGATGTCTTGCCAAGCTATATTAGTGGTTGTCGAGTAAAGCTATATCAAGAACCTCTTACAGAGGATATACTCTAGAGACTCAACACTGCTAAGAAGCGAAAAGAAGAAGAGTTAAGGGTTAGAGAAGAAGCACAAGCAGAGGCTAGAGAACGCATTAGGAGAAATAAGTTAAGACGCCTAGGCCTAGATATCGATCGTGAGGCCCCAAGATACCACATGGCCATGTGTCAAACATCAAGTGCAATTGCTTCTCAAATAATTGATCGACGTCCTTTTGTGACCATAGCAGTAGGACAAGGGAAGAATGCAAGGACTATGAGAGCATTGATTGACTCAGGTGCAGCAACTAGTGCAGTTAGACTTTCATACTGCCAAGACCTGCAATTGAACATCAAGCCCATAGAGGCCTATCTCATAGGTTTGAGAGGTGTGGAAACCCCTTGTTTGGGCGAGGTGGAATTTCCCATCTACCTTCAAGATGTTCCAATAAAAGTCAAAATGCTAGTGTCTCACGATGAGGACCTTACAGAGCCACTTATCTTGGGTCAAGATTGGATTTATGACCATGAGGTCAACTTGAACCTAAGAAGCCAACTTCTTCAAGTTTGGGTACAGGAACACTGCATCACATTAGAATTAGACAACTGCGTGTTCACAAATCCAGAGGTCACACATTCCCTTAGTTCTTTCAAAACTAATCTTCGTAAAGAAAATGTTGTGTGTGTCAAAAACCCTGCAAAGCAAAAGGACTCAATCATGGAAGCACAAGATCAAAGGCCAGCAAACCTCTCTTCTTCCTCACATACTAATGCGTGTAACTCGACCAAAGAGGCAAGCAAAAAAGACATCTGCTATATCAACTAGACAGACAAAATTCAAGAAGAAAGAAGCTCAGGGCATGAAGCAGATTTGGGTACAAAAAGGAGAACAACCACCAGCTTTGCCACAACCCTTCCTAGTGAGGCAAGCCAACCATGCTAAAAGAAGCACCAAGAAATGAGGACCAGCTCAATCCCACGGTCTTCGACAAATTTGGGCACCAAAGCAATCGATGAAGGCCAACCATACTAACGTACAAATTTGGGTGCCAAAGAACTTAGTTGTAGCTCAATAAGGGCGATTACAAATGTGGGTACCCAAGGCACTCTTACATGCACAAAACCATATGATCTCCCTCATGAGAAAAATGTCAGCAAAAACACCACGGAGAAGAAAGAGTCGAAACCAAGGGTAGAGACCAAAAGAAGATGAATTCATCTCTTGCCTGGTAATAAAAAGACAATCACAAAGGATATGGGTTTGGAAGCCAAAAGTACCAGCAGCTTCCACAACACCAAGGAGCCGACCAAGTTAAAGTCTCTTGAATTCGATCATGCCTATCGTGATCCAAACTTAATCAAATTTTCTAACCATTCTTAGCCTAAGCTAGGGAATTGAATGAGGGGGTTGAGAGTTATTCCAAACTCATATTTGATGTCTGTGCCTGTGCTCTATTGCCTAGATCTGAGCTCCCAAGCATGCCACAACAACTGTAACTTGCTTAGCCCTTCAAGTAGCTTCAAAATCACTCAAAAAATTCCATAAAATTAGCTCAAAATGGACCAAAAATTAAAACCCTATATTTTAACCAATTTTTTATGTCTATTGCAATGGACAAGGTCTATCTATCATAGGGGTCTCTCTGTCGTGATGGATAGATTCTGTCATGATAGACATGTCTATCACAATAGAATAGTTTATATGACATGGCGATGGTTAGAGTCTCTCGTGAAAAGGTGTTTGTTGGGATGGTCAAAATTCTCGAAGGGTGTGTTTGTTGTGATGGTTAGTTAGTCTATCATGATAGACTAGTTTTCCTTCATGATGGTCACTCATTGTCATGAAGCGCTATCTGTCATCTATCATAGAAAGATGAAAGATACTATCTATTGTAAAAAGTGTCTATTGCGATAGACTCATTCTATCATGATGCACATAGAAAATGACTATTTTGCAAAAAAATTCAAGATTTTCATGAAGTGCATGTGATCTAGTCTATTGTGATCCACTTGTTTTTACCAAACACTCCACTTTTCTATCTTTCACGATAGTCAGGGGTCTTCATCTTGAGATGCATTCACAAAGTCTTCGTACTTGATAACATTGTTGTTGTTGTTGTTGCTAATGGTGTTGCCTACCAAAAAGATCCAAGAAATAGAAAACACACAATACACTAGTTCTCTCTCTCTCTCTCACTCACTTTCATGAATGAAATGAGGGGAATGCAATGGAGGAGGGAATATGACCACAAAGGTGAATTTTTCACAAAGATGGAGATGGAGGCAGGGGGCGACTAGGGATGGTAGTGATGAAGAAGAAAAAAAGTGAAAACAAGAAATTTACCTATGATTGCAACGTCAAATATCTATGTCTCACCATCACACGCTTCTCCTTGAAGCTTCTTCCCTAGCAATGCCACCAAATTTGGTGTCACTCTAGCACAATGCTAAGTACAATTGAGAGGAGATGCACCTTGTAATTGTCAACCCTTGGAGACATGAGGGTGGTATGATGACCATGAGCAAGTGGAATACACAAGTGCATGAGTGAGAAGCACACTAACATGCACACATATACACACATGTGCACATACAAGGCAAGACAAAGAGATAGAACAAAGGAATCGTTGATTATCGAGCTCAAAACAAGTTTACGATGCTCTAGAATAGGTTCATTCTCTCACTAGATACCCTAAAAAATGAACTATCTAGCTACATTTATAGCTTTTTGACTAGATTTGGCCTTATTGAAACCAAATGTATGGCCTAGTTAAAAATTATGATCCCTAGCTCATTACAAGGCTCAAAGAGTCTTAGAAAATTATGAAATTTGATACATAGATGAGCCTACTACTACTTAAGCTTGATGATTCCTCATCTTGAAAAAGGGAGTCTATTCTACCAAGAACAGGATTCACAATGAAGTGTAGTGATAACAATCACTGTTTGTTGTATATTTGATTTGTAAAAAATTATTAGCCTACTCATTAGAACTTTGTTGGATTACTCGTTTGCTTGGCCCTTCTTGATCTTCTCTTTGAATTTTCTCTCTTTGTCTTTCTTTCCTCATGCTTCCTTGGCATGTTAGTTCTCATTGATCGGTGCTAACAACACTATTTATGAGCGCTATTTGATGCTTGGTGGTTTTGTCCATTAGGGGAAAAAATGAACCCTGCATGGGCCTTTTAGATTAAGGAGCCACCAGTGATGGACCAATCAGAAGAGGGGTGGCCATAATCTATGCCCTATAAAATAGTAGGTTGAAGGGGGGAGAGGGGATAGATTTCTCCCACATTTAATGAGCTACCTCTAGAGAGAGAAGGAATCTCATAAGTTGGATGGGCCCAAAAATTCAAAATTTCTAAAAAGTTAAAAAACTCATCATAACACCTGAGAATGGACCCCCCATTACTTTTTAGGGTCAAAAGTACTCTTTTTGACCCCAAATTCAAAATCTGTGCATGTTTTGAGCTAAAAAAATGAATGTTTTCAAAAATACTCCAAAAAGAGGTATTTCCCTCCTAAACCTCAATTTTCATACCCAAGTCCCAAAAAGTCATCTTTTTCCACTACTTTCTCTCTGTAGCACACCATTGAAGCTCTTATTTCTACATTCCAACCTACCCGCATCTCCTATCTCGAACTATTCTTGTAGCTTGAAGACCTTCAACTTCAATGGCAACATCTAAAGCTTGTAGGCGACCAAAAGATGAAGTCCTCACATTAAGATGTCACAATATCAAAGCTATAGATGGACAATGGCTATCACACGAGTACTCCAAAGGTGCATGGGTGTACATGCAACCCTCTAGAGTTGGGCCTCGTCAAGTTAGAGATCATGGAAACTTGGATCTTCATTAGAAGGGAAAGTTATTTGGCTTCAAGAAGCACAAAGACAATGGGATGGTTGCTATTGTACAACATGTATTTACAATGGCAACTATGAAACTCAAAAACTCCATTAGAATGAGATATCCTGTGAATTGTAAGTATTACTCTACAATCTTATATATTTTATAATGTTGAATATATTTTTGAACTATTTAGATATGCTTTTGTTTGTTTAAGATATATTTCCTTCTACTTTGGTGGAAGAGCAACCACTTCATAGTCTTACAGGTACTTTCGAGGCATTACATGCAGATGTTGATGCACTAGTCTTTCTAGAAATATCTCTTGCTCAACTTTACCATGATAGAGTTTTTCTTTTACACACATAGATATGTTGTACCCTCTACATTGAATGGATTTGGAAGGTTAGAGAGAATTGAAGTACATTCTCTTCTTAACTTGGAGTGGCCAAAACCTGATATATGGTTTGTATCATCTTTGAAGCACAAGATGGTAATGGATATACGTAACTCACTGAAATTCACAAAAGTGTCTAGATCTGTAGGTTTGCACTAGTCTTTTCCCATCCATTGTTTTGTATATTTATTCCAAGGATTCTCATTTCAAGAGACTTCCACCATGTTCATGTGTAAAGATATCACATATGAGCAAGTTGAAAGTCTTCTAGGTGAAAATTGGGGATTGATAGAAGGAATTGCAAAAGGTGAAAAATATCTTTGTAAAATAGGTGGAATAGGTATAGAATTTCGATATTTGAAACAACATACTTCATTATACATTAGATTCTACTACGATCGTTGGATGTGCAAACTTGAAAATGGATACCATTTCAAAGTTCAGGGGGATCTTTACATTCATTTGAAATAAAGTTTAAATTTCCCAACAATGAAACAGAAACTATTCTAGTGAATCATCATTGGACCTTGGCTAATTTGAGAGAACACTTGGTGATTATGGGGTTTGAGGGACTAACTCAATCCAAATTCAAAATACAAGGACATAAAGTGAGAAATGTTTTGTGCTTTTGTAAACGTAATCTTTTCATTATTGCTTATTTTAGTTTTATAACTTCAATTTCTTGCAAATTGATTACAAGTGGGAAGAATATTGGAATACAAAATGAAAGTCCCAGTAGACTGGAGTAAAGATGGAACTAAACTCTCATTGTCATAGTTCTTTTGCAATCAGATAATGTCACTTTTTGGGTCCTAGTCACTGTACCTCATGGTTTTTGCACTTTCAAGAAACTTGTAAAAATTAGGACAAACAACGCATGTTAGATATTGTATATACCTTCTTAGTTGCAATTGTAATTTCAAAACTTTTGGAATGTCAAAAGTCCATTTTCACTACTTTGAAATGTGGTTGGGCATGTTGTTTTTTGTTGTTTTATGTTTAAACATTTGCTTTGATGCAAAAATATTCATATTGTTTGGTGTTATGTGCATTATTTTGTCATCATAAACTCATTTTTTTAACTTTCACTATTTTATTATGTACTTTTAAAGTGGACTCAATCACTTTAAAAACTTGAAACTGCTATCAAAATGGGTTCTATGTGCTCATTTCTCACATTTGCACTCACAAAGAGCTAGAAAGAGCAAACAAGCCAATAGAATTCTATGCACACATGCAATGGCTACTAGCACTTCCACTCCCATCAAAGCTCTTTGAGATCTGTTCATGGAGTTCTTGGATAATACAGACTACAAAGGTCATATAGATTTGTATGAACTAGTTTGTAGAGTCCCTAATCTTGAAGGGACGCTAACCATGAACTCCTACGTGCTTGAGGAGAGTACTGATTTCTTGGAATTCTATATATTACAATAAACCATAGATATTCCAACATATGAGTGTAAATGGGTACCTTGTGACCTATGTTTTTACATCCATAAAAAAGATGAGGCCTTTGTGAAGTGCCTAAAGTGTTTCATGGCTATTGTTGAGGATGCAGGGCACCTATTAGATGACATAGTGCCATTAATTAAGCAGTTAAATAAGAAGAGGAAGATGGGAAGAAAATATCTATCCTATGTTGCAACAACAATATTTTTTGTCAATGAGGAACCGGAATCTACACCCATGGACCTACCCCATCTTGTTACTGAGGGTTTGTAGATGACAAAAAGGAATCGCAAACATAAAACCCTCAACTTATTAGAAGAGAGTGAAAAAATTCGTAGATGTTTTTCCACAAAGGATGTTGGACAAATTGAAGGAAGCCAGTAGTGCACAAAATAGTCCACCCTCCAACTTAGAGCCCCTGGAACTCATTCTACTAGAGGTAGAGATGGAAGTGTTTTTAGTGGTGCTTGTCAACGGAGAAGAATTTTTATTCTTACACAATATTGAGAAGGCATTTGGTATATGCCTCGACAAATGCCTAAGTATTTTTTGCTCAACCTCGGATGTTCCCATGGACAACGCTTGTGACAGAATTGAAAAAACAACCATTCCATTTGGTGATTCGGTTGCAGACACCATTGCATTTGTGTGCAAGGAGATTTTGAGTGATGCCAACCAAAATGTAGCAAGGGAAAGAATTTTGGAGAAGAAAAATTCCAACATCCCCTGTTGTGGAGCAAATTGGCATGGCTCACTCTTCCATTCCACTAGATGCAATGGGAAGAGGAGAGGATGAAGATAGGCTTCAAGATGTAAGTATCTAATGACATTTATGATTCACTATGTTTCATATTTGTACTCATCAAATGTCTATGTGCAAGAGGAAATTGAAGTCGATAAATTTAGTGGTGGTGATCGGGTTGCCCCTAGTAGTGGCTCTTCCTTGGCAAACTGCATTGGAAAATTGCCAAAGGAAGATTTTATAATTATCCACAAGGACTTTTCCCCTCAAGGACACTTCATGACTTGGTGTCTAAAGGCCTTGAGCAAACTTTTGTGCCTATCTACAAAAATGCAAGGGACCAACTATGTAATTTTGGTTAGGAAGTCATTTGCCATTACTACCCTAGGAGTTAACTTTCGGGGAAAACTATTAGGTCAAATAGGAATAGATTTGGGTCTTGGATTGAAAGACCCCCATTTAATATCCCAATCGGTTTTGACTTACCAATTGCCACTATCTTTTCAAAGAAGAAAGAATGTAATGGAGAGGCTCAAGGCCAAGAGCCAATTGGCGAAATTCATAATACCAATTATGTTTTTTTCAATTCCCATGTGCATTCAATGGTCTATTGTGTTTTTATGTTTTTGACAACTTCATATGTTTTGCATAGTTAAATCAGTGTTTTTTCAATGTTTCCTTTAACTTGATGATGCCCAAAGTGCTTTCAATGGCCTCAGAATACCCAAAAAAGTCATGCCACAGAATTGTGGGGAAATTTTGCAAGGCCGATCCATTCGTTTCTATGGCAGACCTTTTTTTGGCGTTCCCTAGGCCATTGCAAGCACTATGGGCACAATATTGAAAGTCCATGTACATAAATTATAAGATAAACTTCGGGGAACAGTGTGGAAGACTTTTCTAGTGTGCAATGAGTAGAGAACATTTAGACTCCTATGGATGCATATAAACATGCATCAATTTATAAGTACCTATAAGTATGCATCAAGATTTTTGCTCTATTGTACAAAGGGTTTGCATGAATTTCACCTTAGATAAGGTAGAGCACATCCTCCAATGTCCATGCCATATGGTTTGATGGCCTAGAATAGCCTAAAAAAGCCCTACCACAAAAACATGGGATTGGGAACTGCAAAACTTTTGGACGGCCCAATCCCCCGCTAAAGATCATTGTCCTCGATGATCAATTCTTCATCTCCCCTTGAATTGATGTCCTCACCCTTGCATAGTCTCTTGAACCTTCTTGTTCTCAATCGTGGTCTCTTAAATCCTTGCTCTCAACCTTGGTCTCTTGAACCTTGCCTTTCTACTTCTTCGCCACTTGCCTACAGACTTGCCTTGTTTGCAACCTTGGTCTCTAGAGCCCCTTGTTCTCATCCATGCTAGGTATCTTGGATTGTCAATCTAGTGCTTTCATTAGAAAGTTTCATTTTAAGACCTTTCCAACGATACCTTACACATCTAAATCTGACCTGGGGATTGGGAGATACACTCTAATATTGATGGTTTCATCTTTGAAAGCGATGCACATGCCTTCCATCCACCTTACCCAAACCTGCTTCCTAGGTTCTGATATGGATTGTGGGCATTGAACTCATGACCTACCAACTAGAAGTATGATGGGCTAACCACTTGTCCAAAAGTCATGGTTGAGGATTACTTCCTTATCCTCCCTCTTAGGGTGTTGTTCAACCATCTCCTACCTATCATTTCTTGATTCTAACAAGAAGTATACCTAGGCAATAGCAAAATTCTCCTAACCAAAGACAAAGGCAAAGTCAAAATCACCAATCATAAAGCAAAATGCAAAGATCTACCGAATGTACTATTTTTATCTAACCTTTGCATGAATTTCCTCTTAGTAAAAAACCATGATTGATCATCAAAAGGAGGTATTCTTTTAGAATGCCTCAGTCAGTGTGATTGATCAACCACTCAAGATTTTATATCCCAAGGTATAGAAGATAAAGGGCTATAAAAGCTCTTATGTTTCCTCACTAAGCCATCTCAACACTTTGGCATAAAAAATATGGGCATGCATCATGACTTACAAATATGTCATCATCACAATTGTCTGCCTTGAGTGCATGTTTTCCAAGCATGCACTGAAGGCAAACAACATAAGGATCTAGTTCCAAAAAAGGCATCCACTTGATCACAAAATCATCTAGCCCTTGTCCACCTAGATCTTTGTGTTCATATGATTACACCATCTCTAAGTGGGTCTCTTTACTTCTTTCTCTTAGTAGATGACCACACAAGATATATTTGGGTGCATTTCCTCAAGTCAAAAGTTGAAACCTTCTCTAAATTTAGAGAGTGGATCTATCAAGTTGACAATGAAGCATCTAGATTAGTGAAGACTATCCGATCGAGTGGTGGTGATGAGTCTATAAATCATGACTTTAATAATTTTTTTGAAGCAAAAAGGCATTAGGAGCCAAATTAGAGAACCTCCTACTCCATCCCAAAATGGGATTGCAAAAAGAAAGATTCAATATCATGTAGATGACACAAACTTTGATACATAACAAGGACTTGTCTTTCAAATTTTGGGCTGAAGTTGTACACACTACCATGCATATACTCAATTGAGTATTTACAAGTGCACTCCACAGTCAAAAACCTTTTGAGCTTATTTTGGAAGAAATCTTAATGTGAACTATTTCAAAGTGTTTGGTAATTATGAAATTGTTCATGTGCTTAAGGAAGAATGGCACAAGATATCCTCCAAGTACAAGAAACATATAGACATATAGAAGATATGGAAAATCATTCAATAAGTATCTCAAAGAATATACTCTTCTTTGAGCCTTCTAAATACTCAACCAAAGATCCAAGCTCAAGTTCTAGTCCAGCGATCTATATCTCAAAGGGGGACAAAGTCATTTCCAAGAATCTTTCAAAAGAAAGTACTTTCCAAGGGCCTTAAAATTCTCAAAGACTTATTGAGAATCAACAAAAAGAACAAAGTCATTTTATCAACTATGCACTTATGCACCAACTACAACAAATTCTAGAACCTTCTACATTTAAAAAAAGCTCAAGGTCAACCTAAATGGGAAGAAGCAATGCAAGTTGAAATCAATGCAATTCACAAGAACAAGATTTGGGAACTTGTACCTAAGTCCTCGAATCATCAAGTCATAGAATTCAAATGGCTTTACAAAATTAATTACAAATCCGATGGAGCTTTGGACGATTACAAAGCATGACTAGTGGCAAAACGATATAAGCAAAAGCATTGGATAGATTATGAGGAAAAATTTGCTCCCATAGGAAGGTTTACAACCATTCAAGTAATCCTTGCACTAATAGCTCATTTCAATGTCCCATCTATCAACTGATGTGAAAAATGCTTTCTTAAATGGGGATCTTCAAGAAGAATTATATATCCAATAATGTAAAGGTTTCAGAATCAAAGGTAAAGGAGATCATGTCTACAAATTATGCAAATCACTTTATGGACTCAAGCAAGCTCCATAGGCCTAGTATGAAAAGATTCATAAGTTCTTTGAAGAAAAAGGATTGCATTAAGTTTCTACATATTGTAATCTTTACATCTATCAAAAAAGAGAATATCGAGTTGCAATTATCATCCTCTATATTAATGATTTGACCTTAACAAGATCTCATGATGATTACATCCATTTTATCTTTCAGCAACTTTACCTTGAGCATTCGATGACAGAACTTGGTTTGCTTCATATCCTTGGCATGGAAATTTGGAAATTAAAGGAAGGTAAGATATTAAAAGAAGTATTGCTCTGATCTACTTTCTAGACATAGCATGAATCAGTGTCTCTACTCCTTTTTATCCCAACATCAAGCTCACATTGGAGGACACAACAATAATTATGGATGTGGATGACTATCAATAGCTAATTGGCTCTTTGCTATTCTTAGTGAACACTACACCTGACAATGAGTATGCAATTGGTGTTCTTAGCAAGTCCACCTATCAACCCTATCATATACACTAACAAGATGCTCAGAGGTTACTTCACTACCTTGCCCTCACACAACATCATGGTCTTTGGTACTGAGAGGGAATTGATCTCATAGGCTCTTGGGAAAATAAGAAGTAGCTTAGAGCTTCTCTTTCATCCACAGAGGCCAATTATTGAGCATCCAATTTTGGTGCATGTGAGTCCATATGCATTGTCATTCATTTTCTAACACTGGTATTTTACAAGATACTCCCGCATGCATCTACCCTGATAGTTAGTGAGCCTTGGTCATTGTCAAAAATCCAATCTTTCACACTCAGAACAAGGACATCAAGATCCAATACCACTTCATCTCTAAGAAGATCATATCTTAGGATATTAATCTAGAGTAGTGTACCTCTCAGGAGATCCTAGTGGACATGTTCATGAAGGCTCTACCTTGATTTCTTCCCCAGTGCTTGGTGCACCTCTACAACATTCATCTGCTCCAAAATGGATCTGTTGAGGGGGTGTTGATGACATGATTTCATCTACTTCCGTTTCTTATTGTATTTGTATGAGTGCATCTCCATTTTGTATCTAGGAGACATGCATTTTTCATATTTATTTAGTTGTATTTGGATACCTTGCCATTTGCTTCTATCTTGTTTTCATTCTCCTTCAAGGGGAATAATCCCACATATAATGTATTTTGAGAGCCTCTTCCAAATCTATATAAGGAAGGACTCTCCCTCACTTTGTACTTCGCTAAAAGCTTGAAAAGTCAAATTCATGCTTTTGGCAAGCTCACTCTAATTCATGTGAGTTTTCCCATTTTATGGTCTACTCGCTTTTGAGCCTCACACTCTTTTCCATTTTGTGAGTACATTGTTCATTTCATTTGCTTTCGCTTGTGTACTCTCTAGACTCTAATCCTTTGAATGATGATGTATTGCTTGTTAAAAAATGTATGTTGCTAAGATATCTCCGACATCCTAAATTTTGTTTTTTATTATTATTGTGCTTCTTATACACTTGAAACATTAGGATGGCAATGATGTATATATATGATTCTTGAACTTAGCTCGATTTTAGTCTGGGATAAACTTATGAGAAAATTATCTTGACACCTTTACAGTGAGCTCCATGTTTCTAGAAACCGGTTTTATAATTAGACATGTATGATCTTTTGTCTATCTAGTTCCCAAAAAGTTATAAATATAGAATCACTTGTCGGAAAGAGGCAGTGAAACCTTTTGGCCACTATTTATGGCATGGATCTACGAAACGAGTAAGTGGAATGAAAAGCCAAAGAACGTTGTTTGAAGACTTGATAAGCTACTATAATAATGGCATTCAAGTCTTAAATATTCTTGAGATTTCCTATATGCGATATCCTTTTTATGAATGCGTAAAAATTCTCTGACTAAACGTAGAATTGATTATATCTCTAGCACAGTTTCAAATTTTGATAGCTGCCATAGTAAAGAAAAAGAGCTTCAAAAAATCCAAATGTAAAAAAATTTTTGACATGAACGAGTATTTACTATGAAATCGTTAAAGGCTGTCTATTTCATGGAAGAATCTACCACATGCAGTTATTAAAATTCGTTAGCCGTTTGGCATTGACATATATAATTCAATAGACTGACAAAATATCAACTATACTATGAAGGATTTGGTAAGCGGTAGACTTTGCATAGGTTTATGATCAGCTTGATCAATTTCAAGACAATGCAGATGAGGAGCATGAACACGGTCTTTATCTAATGACAGTTGATGATGGTTGAATTCAATATGGAAACAGATGTGAAATCAGCGCATTCATATAAATATTTCTTGCAATGGAAAAATTATGATTATGTCGAGTCCTAATTGAGTCATGGAAGGAAAAAAATATCGTAACTCCCATGTAAAAGAGTATGTAGATCATATTGCTGATTGTGGTAGCGCGAATGTGCCCATGATAGCTAAAACCATGAAATCTCCACGAGTGCATGGACCACAAGAAACGAACTAACTATGAAGACGGAGAACAGTGGACAAGGAATGGAGGAGCTTTGGGAGCGGGAAGAGGATCCATTAGGTGTAATCGACGGTGTTAGCGGTGATGATATACTCGGTGTTGTCGGCGTTGCTGTTGCAGACGGATTCGTCTCATTTATTGCAACATTTTCTGATGCAGGAGCTGACTTGGAAGGTGAACCATCAGTTACTGTCACACGTAATTGCATACCTGCTTGGCAATGGCCATGCTCACCACATATGAAATAGTAAGTTTGTGCCTTGTCCAACTTTACAACATTAGTGGCGCTTGTCCCGGACATGATTGCCTTTTTGGAACTGCATGCTCTAAAATCATCGGCACTGACTTGTTGTACTGTGTGTAAGCCTCCCATTGAATTGAATCCTACGACAGTTTAAGACGAGGAGATGAGTCTTTTTAGAAAGTTTAATTACTATAATTACAGACGTCGAAAGAGCTGAATGTCTGCTTTCCTCCACATCCAAAGCTATATCAGTGATAGTAAAAACAGAAAATATATTGCAGTAAATAGCTTAAAACATTCAAACACTAATGAGTTTGTTTTCGGGAATAGCAAGCTTGAAATCAAGTGGATCATCATGAAGGAGATGAAAGAATCATCTGTCTGCTTTGTACATCTTTTGGTTCTCTTGTATCTGTTTGTTTTCGGGAACAAAGAGCTTAAAAGCAAGTGGATCCCTCATCAAGGAGACAATAGAATCATCCATCCGCTCTGTAGATCTTTTAGTTCTCTCTGACCTGCATTTGTTTGTTCTCGGGAACAGAGAACTTAAAAGCAAGTGGATCCATCGTCAAGGAGATAATATAATCATCCGTCTGCTTTGTACATCTTTTAGCTCTCGTGTATTTTTTTCTCTCGTTTGGTTTAAAGCTTTCTTGTGCTAAATAAAATGGAAAAAACGGAAACTCACAAACTATAATTAAACGTGTAGCTTAATTTATGTTTTGCTAGGGAGAAAATCTTCTGTAAATGACTGCATGAGTTGCAGCCATGCATACTTTAAATTAATTAGAACTGATTTATTGTAAATTTCAAAAACTCGCAAATTATACTATAGTAGAAATCGGCAAAGTTGAAGGTCTGCTTTCTTCCGCAATTAGAAGACGCAGAGATAATGTTTCTTACATGATATTCTTACATGCTTTCTTCCACATTCGATCGTAAAGACAGAGATAATGTTTCTTACATGGTATTCTTGCCAAGGTGAAAACAGAAAACCTCACATTTGGCATTCAAAATATTCAAATTAAGTGCACCCAAAGCAAGATGAGCAATCAGTGATAGAAAATTCAAACAGCTTTGATGATATTGTAGCTATGAAGAAAACCAGAAAACCTTACAGAGAATAGTTTTGCTAAATGTTCAACTAAGCTAGATGATCTCGTAGCGATGAAAAGGGCCGGAAGATCTAAGAGATTATGCTCGGTGGCATTCCTTATACTAAACCTGTAACTTTGTCTATGAGTAGACAACTAATCAGTGATGGGAAGTAAAGAGAATTCATGAAACAGTTTAGATGATATTTTAACAACAGGTAAAGAGAACAGAAAACCTCACTGATTATGGTTATTCACCATGTTGAACCTGAAGCTGCCTTTAGATGAAATTATGCTAAGCTGATATTCTTGCTATGCAGAAAACGGAAAAAGCTCGCAGGTTATGGTGACGGGAATTCAACATATTGAACATGTAACTTCATCGATGTAAAATGAAGTACACACAATGCATTGAAACAGCTTAGTTGATATTTCAGCTTTGCAGAAAACCAGGAAATATTGAATCCTCTGAGGGGATGAAACAGATGATTAATAGCAGTCATCCCACTCATTCGGGAAAGGTTTGCACTAGCCTGAGTAGGTCTTAAATGCTTCTAAGAACGAGTATGCATATGTTTCTACTTGTTGATACTTACGCTTCAGCGTCATTTTTCATCAGCTTGCTGGAAAGCTCATGTGCTTTTAACTTATTCAGACTAGCAGAAATGCCTAGATTAACATGAATGGGTTGAGCAGGCCGGTGGTAGCTTTGGCAAAAGGAGAAGCATGCGCGCAACGCTAAACGTCATGAAACTTCTGAATCTACATGAGCAAGTTGAGCCGGGGAATGAAGAATGGCTCAAGGAGAAGGACATTTACACTTTTCTAACTCATCCAGAAAGTAGGAACACCGAAATCGGTTTATGCGGTTCGATCGAAGAAGCAAATGACGGCTCAAGAAGGAATGGCAAATACACTGCTAAAAATTCATGAAAGATAGCAGAAATGTCAGAATTGGTACGAGGAGGTTGGTCCGAGGAGTGAACAATGGTGAACCAGATACAAATGCAAATATGGACTGCTAAAATCAGGAACTTACTTAGCGAATCGCCGGTGTAGAAGGTGTAGTTGGACGCCCAGGATTCGTAATCCACGCCTTCCGTCCAGCCAGAAGAGTCGCCTACATTGTACTGTTTCGCACTGCCTCTTCCTGACAGTTGCATTGTCGCCACTAATACCACCATTACGAGCATCGGAGGTGACGCGGCCATTACTAACCCTGAGCTTCGCGAATGAAATGTTTCTCCAAAGCGCTATCTGTAGACCCATCTATCATTAATGCAAGATAGCGACTTTGTGATAAATCATTCCTTTGATGATTTTCCAAATAACAAGATATGCACGTGATAAATTCCTTTACTAATTGATATAAGAATAATAATCTCTTCTTAAAGGCATATCTTTCACGTCCAATGAGAATGTCAATTCACATAATGATTCATACTTCATCAAAGATATATCTTGCTTGGAAACAAAGTATGCTAACTTCATGCAAGTGATCACTCTACTTTTGTTTCGACAATGCATGATAGAAGCATGCTCCAAAATCTTCTTGTCCTTTTTTGCATACCATCATGATCTTCCATGTTTATGCTCAAAAGACTTATTATGCTTTCTTATTGCACCTTTCATTATGGTCTTACAACCATCTCCCTTTCCCCATGGGCCATCGATTTGGCACTTCTCACACCATGCACATTTCATACGCACTTCACTTCCATCAACAACAAGCTTCAAGAAGGGAAAATCTATTTCCATGTACTCTTGTATTTCTTCATCTTCATCTTCTTAACTTTTGCTTCTGAAGCTTCACTTCCAAAAGATGTTGAGCCATTATGCAAAGGACTCTTTACAACCACAATATTTTCATCATCTTTGTTTTCATGTAAGGAATTGTAATTGTGCACACTTTCTATACAATGCATGGTTGCATTTGCATTCTCTTCAGCCAAAGCATTGTTCAAGTCAATATCAAGAACTTTTGTATGCATATTATCCGTCTCATTTACATCTACCTCATAATCACTTCCAAAAGGTGCATAGATCATTTCATTTCTTGTATGCATGCTTGTCTTGGGCATTTCTAACTCTTTCTTATTGACAACTCTTTTGAAGGCATCGAATAGAGTATGTTAAGACATTTCATAAACCTACATAATCAAGATATTGCAATGTATAAAACATACCATTTTGCAAATTGTTTTAAAAAACGAAGGTGTTTTTCATAAAAATATCTAATTGTAAATCTAACCTGCTTCAAGCTTGAAAACTTGAGGAAATCTTTGAAATGTGGATGGCAATTAGTTATTCTACTCTCCAATGCTTTCTTTTTTATAACAATGATTCCACAAATTGAAATAACTTGTGAAAAAGTTAAACTCTTGAGTGAAGCATAAAGCATAAAACATGCAACATTAATAAAAAGAACTGATGCATAAAAAATATGCCAACTTGCAAATGGCACTCACTTTAGCACTTGCTCAATGCTTGATCAATGTGGAGCTTGCAAGTCGTTGACCAATGGGTTTGAATGTGCAAGTTAAGGTCTTTAGCCAATGAGCATTAGACATTAAATCTTTGTCAAAAAGAGCTAGAATGTCAGGCAGCTTGGACCCTGCAAGGCATTAACAAGTTGAGTGTTGTGTTCATGGATGATTAACTAACGCTTAAAGCTTCTCATTCTTGAAACCCAAAAGTGATTTGTAGCATTGGAATTTGGCATGCACAATGCACAAAAAATGAATAAAAGATATGTCATAACTTATACCATTTGAGCTTGGCATGAAAACTTCAACTGTTATTCCTTTCAATGTTGAGCTATAGTTGAATATGTAGTGTGCATATGTGCAAGTTTGCAACCAAAGTAGATCTTCAAAATTCAATTACAATTCACCACTGATGAGTGGTCACACTAGTCAATGAGCACTTTGTACATTGTAACTGTATCAAGATTCATGATTCAGTATAGCTATTAGCATGCTGCTCAATGCTGCCTACATGAATACCCATGGGCCATGCCCCATTGCATATAGTACACATTAATATTATCTATAACACTAAGCAGACCTCAAGCGTAATGGCTGAAGTGGTGGAGCCTGAAGGGAGTTTTCAACTTAGGAAGGCTAGCTCGTAGCCACTCGGGAGAAAGTTGACCAACATGCTAACTAAATTGCCCGATGTCACTCGTGACTCTAGAGTCCACAGTTTATGTGATGAAATTAGGATTGCAAAGCTAAGACTAGCCTATAGTGCGCAATGCCAAGTGTTCAAGGCTCAAGCCTGTCACCAGCATGAGTCCTCCATGACTGCTCCACTTTCTTCTACACAAAAAGGGCACGCAAGTCGTGACTTGGGAGTGAGAAAGAAAATTGATTCTCTCGACAGTGGAAAGTGAAAAAATGTGTTATGTTGAGTATCTGGAAACGTATAGCCTCAGGCCTGTCACATATTTTATTCTCTGGGACTTAAAAAATTTACCCCTGGGTCGGGCCCTAGGCATATGCCCAAGGCTCGGCCCAAGGGTTTTTCTCTGCAAAAATAATGATCCTAGGGGCCCTAGATTGTATGTAGAGAATAAACTAGAGAAATCTCTTCAATTTCTATAGAGAATTAGTCTAATTCGAGAGAAATCTCTGCAATTTCTGTAGAGAACAGTCTAACTCCAGAGAAATTTTTGACTACTCCTATCAATTTATCTCTAGACTGCAGGTTTTACATTGACTTGTCCAATGTCCTCAACAACAAAGGATCAAAGCTCAAGCATCAAACTCTAGACTCCAAATTCTACTTGGGCCCGCACCCAATTGTCTAGTGCAAGGTTTTTGAATCTAATATATATATATACATACATATATATATATATATATATATATATATATATATATATATATATATATATATATATATATATATATATATATATATATATATATATATATATATATATATATATATATATATATATATATATATATATATATATATATATATGTGTGTGTGTGTGTGTGTGTGTGTGTGTGTGTATATATATATATATATATATATATATATATATATATATATATATATATATATATATATATATATATATATATATATATATATATATATATATATATATATATATATATATACCCTTTAGGGATGCCCGACATTTGAACATGGGCATCAATTGATGCGCGATCCATGCTTTTGATGCCCACTTTGGACATCAAATTTAAACACTGGTAGCAAGTGCTTCTCAGCTGGCGAGCTCGGATGAAGACCATCAGGTAGTGGTGACTTTGGTCTTCTGGTATCCTTTGATTTATACAACTTCCAGGCTAGTTGATCATGTATCTAGCTTTTGGGCTTAGGGCTCATCAAAATATTTATCTTATTTGATCTTACGATCATTCCTTCCTAAGCTCTTCCTTCGATCCCAAAGGATCTAGATTTTGGACTCATCAAGAAAGTTATCTCATTTGACCTTAAGGCCATCCCTTCTCTAGCTCTTCCCTAGTGGGCCTTCCGGTTCTATAATCATGGTAGTGTGAGACATCTAGTCCTTACCTTGTGGGATATTGTTGGGCTTTGAGATCTATAGATGCATGCGAACAACACAAGGAACAAGAAGAAGCTTAGAGCACAACACACAATACTGAATGTATTACCAAGTGAATGCACAAAGATAAGTGTCCCATTAGGCTTATAGACATATATACAAGCAAGGGGAAAAACCTCCTAAAGAGGGAAAAAAGTTCCTCGATAGTCCTAAGTGTGTTCACACACATCACTACCAAAATATATCAAAAAATCCCCCCTAGGAGTGATGCGGTGAACAAGAAGTTGGCAGTCATGTATAAGGAAGTGGCAAGCTATGTGGAAAAGATCAATCACAAAAGGAAGTAAGCCCAAAGCTTTGGAGAACGCTTCAAACTTCTCTCGAGGTAGAACCTTCGTGAAAAGATCTATAATGTTATCCTGTGTGGGCATATATGCCAAACTAATCTCTTTGGTAGGGAACCTCTGCCTCACATAATGATAATGTACCTCAATGTTTGTTGTGCGAGTATGGAACACAAGGTTCCCCGCAATTGCCAATGCACTCTGATTGTCACTCAAGATGGTGATGGCAGAAGATTGACCAACAGCAAAATCAACCAAAAGACATATGAGCCACACACACTCAACAGTCACCCTAAAATCTACCTTATACTCAACCTCACAACTAGAAGTGGCCATAGTAGGTTACTTCTTGATCAACCAAGATATGCATGAGTGAGCAAGCATGAAGCAAAAACCACTAGTGGATACATGATTGTCATAGAAACCAGTCCATTCTGAGTTAAAAAAAAGCATGTAAATCTAGCGATAATGATCCCCCTTGGGATAAAACAATCTGAGTAGTTGGGTACCATTCAAATAGTGAAAGGTGCGTTTAACTACATGTGAATGCTTGACACTTGGGCAATTCATAAACCTCCTCATGTGTGAGACAGCAAACTGAATATCAGACAAAGTTGTGCATAAGTAAAGCAAGCATCCAATAGCTTGCTAATAGAGTACAACATGAAATGCATCTTCAACATCATGAAGACTCAATCATAAACATGTTTCCATAGGAGTGGCAATATATTTGCAATCTTCAAGGCCAAAATGTTGCAATAATGTGTCAATATATTTTGTTTGACATAGAGCTATTTTTCCATCATCTTGCATAAATTGAATGTGCAAATAATGATGCAAATCCCCCAAATCTAACATCTCAAATGGCATGTAAATCAGCCTTAAAATAATCAATATGCTTCTCATTAGGACCAATGAGAAGCATGTCATCAACATAGACAACAATGATCAGATGCACAACATTTGCATGCTTAACATATAAGGTGCTCTGAGTTGAACTTTTCTCAAAACAATGTACAATCAAGTTGGCATATATATTTTCATACCAAGCATGTGGTGCTTATTTCAAACCATATAATGCCTTTTTCAATCTACACACTTTATTTTCATGCCCTTTTAGCATTAGACCATGGGACCGAAAAACATACACTTCTTCATGTGATTCACCATTCAAAAATGCAATTTTAGTGTCCAACTGATGTACATTCCAACCATGATGGGCTGCAAGTGCACAAATGCTATGAACAATAGTCATTCAACATGTGGGTGCAAAGGTCTCATCAAAATCAATGCCTCTTGAGCATAAACTTTTGCAACAAGCCTAGCTTTGTACCTTTCAAGTGTTCCATTAGGTTTACGTTTCAACTTGTATATCCATTTATTTCCAATGGATTTTTTTGAGGAGGCAAATCACATAAAGAATAGGTACCATTCTTCTTAATAGCATCAAATTCTGATTGCATAGCAGCCATCCAATTGTTGCACTTAGACGTCTATGGAAGCATGCAAATAGCAGAAGGAAGAAGAAGATGCTTGGAGCACAACACACAATACTGAATGTATTACCACTAGAATGTACAAAGATAAGTAACTCGTTAGGGCAATAGGCATATGTACAAGCCCGAGGAAAAAAACCTCCTAAAGAGGGAAAAAAGTGCCCCGACAGCCCCAGTGTTTTCACACACATCACTACCTAAATATATCAACAAATCCCCCCCTAGGAGTGATGTGGTGAACAAGGAGCTCACATTCATGTATAAGGAAGTGACAAGCTATGTGGAAATCACTCCACAAAAGGAAGTAAGACCAAAGCTTTGCAGAAAGCTTCAAACTTCTCTCTAGATAGAGCCTTTGTGAAAAGGTCTACAATGTTCTCCTCCGTGGGCACATATGCCAAGCTGATCTCTCCAGCAGGAGAACCTCTCCCTGACATAATGATAATGCACCTCAGTGTGCTTAGTGCGAGCATGGAACACAAGGTCCCATGCTCTAACTGTCAATGAAGATGGTGGTGGCAAAAAACTGATCAACACCCAAATCAGCCATAAGGTTTCGAAGCCACACGCACTCAACAGTCGCTATGAAAGCTTCCCTATACTCAACCTCACAACTAGAAGTGGCCATAGTAGGCTGCTTCTTGCTCAACCAAGATATACATGAGCCACCAAGCATGAATCAAAAGCCACTAGTGGACACACGAGTGTCATAGCAACCAACCCAATCACTGTCAAAAAAGGCATGAAAATATGATGGTAGTGACCCCCCCTTCGGATAAAATAATCCAAGTACTGGGTAGCACTCAAATAGTGAAATATGCACTTAATTGCTTGCCAATAGGCTTGACACTTGGGCAATGCATAAACCTGCTCATCTGTGGGACAACAAACTAAATATCTAGCCAATTAATGCATAAGTAAAGCAAGCATCCAATAGCCTGTTGATAGAGAAAAACATCAAATGCATCTCCAGCATCATGAAGACTCAATTGTAAACCTGTCTCCATAAGAGTGGCATCAGACCAGTTGTTGGAGTTAGACATCTACGGAAGCATGCATACAACACAAGGAAGAAGAAGCTTGGAGCACAACACACAATACTGAATGTATTACCACTAGAATGTACAAAGATAAGTAACGTGTTAGGGCAATAGGCATATATACAAGTCGGGGGAGCCGCGACGGTCCTAGTGTGTTCATACACATCACTACCTAAATATACCAACACCAATTTTTTGAATTTTGTGCTTCATCAAAAGAAAGAGGCTCATTCTTAGTTTGTTATCTCACAATACACCTCGCCATGTCCATGAGACACAGGTTCTTTCTTTCAGCAACACCATTCTGTTGAGGTGTATACGACACTTTAGAGTGATTTTTTATTCCACGCTCAACCAAAAATGCATTAAAATCAGAAGGCATGTATTCCCCCCCTCAATTAGAATAAAGGATGCCCATTTTATGTGCTAACAAATTTTCCACTAGAATGAAAAACTATTTTAAGCACATAAACACGTTGGACTTTGCTTTCAATGGATACACCCATGCATGCCTAAAAAAATCATCAATAAAATTCATGAAATAAAGGTAGTTCCCAAAAGAAGATGTTTGCATAGGACCACGAAAATCACTATGAACAAGCGGTAATTTCTAAGAAGCTCAAACTGAACCATCTTTTGGGAAGGGAGAACAGTGCATTTTCTCCAAAATACACACTTCACAGACATGTTTACTAGGTGCCTCAAGTTTGGGCAGAGAGGACATTATTTTAGATTTCTAGAGGTGTAGCAAACTAGCGAAATTCAAATGAACAAAGCATGCATGGCAAAGATTTTCATATGAGATAGCCTGAGAATCTTGAACTACACATCCTGAATCATTGATAGATTTTGCATAGTCTGTGAGCTTATACATCCCACAAAATATAATTTGAGAAGAAATAATAACATCACCATTTGACAGAACATGAACTGTACATTTGTCATCATCAAATTTGACAACCAAGACAATCTTGGCTAATGTTGAAACTGACAATAGATTTTTCTTGATCCCTTGCACAAACAAAGCATCTGACAATGTAAAAGAACTACCATCCACAGTAGTCAGAATGATATTACCAACTCCCATGGCTGGATTAGAGGAGTTGTTGGCGCATGTGATAGTATTCCCTATAGGTACATGATCAAGTGAACTAAAGAAACTGCGCTACGAGGTAATATGTTTGGTTGCCCCATAAGTCAAAGTACCAAACATCTGAGTCTACTACAGATATACACTATTCATGAGAAGATGGTTCATATTTGCAAACAATAGTAAACTTATATTCTTCATTCTGCACAAGATTAGAAGACTTCGTTTTGGGTGTAGAGGCCTCTACAACAACCATTCCAGCCAATTTAGGAAAAATCTTCATGACATGATCATTTCCTTTACACTATCTTTAGAACAATTTTTGCTTTTTTGATTTCTTGATCATCTTTGTCTTCCTTTTTTGACTATGTAGAATTAGTAGATTTTTGCTTATTAGTATATGACCTCCATTTACCATTTCCCTTCTAACTAGCTAAGAAAGCTTGACTTGCAACATGCATAATGGACTTGTTTTCCTGGAGTGGTCTTGTTGTAACAAAACAAAGAGTAACTCCTCAAATGTTAAGGCATTTGAATTGTTTTTCATCATCAACCAAAGAGTAGAAGCAAAACTTTGCCATGAATCTAGAAGACCATCAAGAACATTGTGCACAAGTGAACTATCTCGCAAGACTTCATTTGCACAAATCAATTGCTCTCTCAAATCTTTGATCTTTGTCAAAAAAATGTCCATGGAATCTTATTCATTCATATGCTCACTCTCCAACTATTTTCGGAGGTGAGCAACCCCAGCCTCATTTCTTGCCTACTACAAAGTGGTAAGTGTATCCCAAGCATCCTTTGTTGTTTTGCAAGAGAAAATATGAGGGATAATGGTGTGTTTGATAGACAAAGCTATCAATGCATGTGACTGAGCATCTTTGCCATCCCAAAGAAGTTGCTCTATAATAGGTTCCGCAATTTAGTCAAGTATTAAGAGTTGAACAAGTCAATGAGTTGTTCACTCATAATGCCTTTGGTCTAATTTTCAAAAATACTGACCTGAAGATGTTTCAACCACTCCCCCAAGGTCAATTTAGAATCATACACTAACTGCTAGAGGCCTTTATCACCAAATTCTCAAAGAGTGGCATGAGGCACAATACTTCATCCTTGATATATAGCTTCAAGCAAACACCCCAAGAGATGGTTAGACTTGTAGGAAGACAATTTAGGCAATACCTGGAGAGATGTTGGATTCGAGAGTTACCCACTCCAACCAAGAAAGTTGCCTTGTTTTTAGATGGGTTGTTAAGCTCCAAGCTAAGGTCATATGTCTACTTGAAGGAACCTAGGACTCTAGAGCAGTGCATTTGTATGTGCACAGACATTGAGGAGAATTTAGGGGAAGAGTTAGAGCTTTCCAAAATCTTTAAAGATTTGGACAGTGCTATTAGCTTCACTTCTAAACCATCCACTTCAATAGATTTGGCAGAGGAAGTACATAAAAATTAGGATTCTCAAGCAGACATGCCCCTAGAACGGTCTCAGTGAAATGATGTAATAATTGCGGAGGAGACCACATGGCTAATGTCTATCCAATTATGGCTCAACCCCAAGGAACCCTAATGGCCAATATTGCACCACTGGGAGGAGATACACTAACCACACCATGCAGAACTACCCTTATAACAAGCAGGTGATTAGAGGAGATACACTAACCACACATTGAAGAACTGCCCTTACAACAAGTAGATGGTTAGGCAAACTTATCCATAACCATACTAACAATAGGGAAGATATCTAAATCAATACCAACCTCAGCAATACTTTAGACCCTAGTAGCCTTACGAGCTACAATACCAAGCTAAGCAAAGACCTAAACCAGTGTTGGGTCAACAACCCCCACCACTAGCCAATGTGATCCAAGTCAAGTATGCATTAGCAGAAGAAAACTTGAGTAGAGCCTCAGTGCCAACACCTCCTTTGAATCCTTAAAGCAATCCAAATGCTCATTACTTTGACTCAATGCATGTAGATAGTCCACTAGCTTACTACATGGACTCACCAGAGCATAAAGAGTTCTATCCTTATGAAAACCCTAGTGAACCTACGTGGGATCGAGAATATTCAAATGTAATGTACACCAATCCTAATCCTAAGCCCCAACCAAGACAAATGAGACCCCAGGGACCCTGAGGACCATGGTATAGGTGCCAAGGAGATCACTTCATTAGAGATTGTTGAGTCCGTGCACCAAGACAACCACAACCAGTAACCATTCAAGGATTTTGTCTTGATTGCAATAGAGAGCATCTTGTAAGCGATTGCCCAAAGAACCCAAACAATATGCAAAAAATCACACTTATTAATGTTATTGGCTGAATTGTAGACTCGAGTGGAAGTACAATCACTATAGCCCTAGTGCAAGTGGTAACTAGATCTCAAGCCCTATAATAGAACCAAGGCACAGGTCAAGAGAAGATCCTAGACAATAGTGAGATTGAGAGCCGAACTAAAAAAAGAACTAGAGCTTGAATACATAGTCATGAGGGAATGAAAAGACAATGGACAAAGAAGGTGAGCGAACTAGAAGAATCCATAAGAATGAGAAAAGCTAAACTTGAAGAAATCACATCTCAAACACATTCTCACACATCAACATCACCACCCTCACCATCTAATCACCCTCATATACCCTCATCACCACCTAGAGTAGGATCATTCTTAGTAGATCCTACTCTTGAGGATTTAGATATGATGCTTAAAGCATATCATGCTAGAATCCAAGAAGGGCCAAATGTGACACAACATGAAAAATATTACCCTAGAGCTGACCTAGAGATCGAAAGGACTAAGCTATGTGTGAAAATGGTAGAACTAACTCAAACCATGTTTGAGGCTAGTCATCTGTTCAATTGTACTAACTCAGCCAAAGCACGATTGCGCTTTGATGGATTGCTAGAGAGACTAGAGAAAATAATAGCCAGATTAGGGAAGCTAGCAATATCATAGGTGAGTAACACCAGAAGTGAAGGGATAAGCTTGGAAGGATAAGCTTGCCTCCCAAGGAAGCCTATTCTCCTAACTCTACTGATCCTAGAATTTCTTTAGTGAATCAATATTGAAAAGAATTCTTAAGAGAGATTTAAGAGGAGAAATTGGCCAAGAAGAGTGAGAATCCTCCTCCCATTGAGCTTGTGGATGATCTTCATGATCAGTTTCCACAATATATACCATCTATCTATGGAGAAAAAGACAATGCCTAGCCTAGTGAATGGTTAGACTTCAAGTCTAATTCCTTACAAGAATCGCCTCATTTCACAGGCCCATGGGAGTCTTAAGTCCATCCATATGAGAGAATTCATGGTCCTGTTAAGAAACAAAACCTCAATTGTACCTAGGAATAGGGATGAAGTCAAGAGCACTAAAGTAAAGTGCAATCTCACTTTAGAGGCACTACTCAAAGTTAAGCTAGAACTATGGAAATGCATATCCAATCAAGTGTCACAAGTCACTTAAACTCGTTCCCAAGTAGGAACAAATAAGTCAGTCCCAGAGATACCCTTGGATAAGATAGGAGACATGAGCAAAGGAGAAGAAGGAAATATCTATCTCCCTATCACTTATGAGGGTTACACAACCAAGACAATTTTGGACTCAGGTGCAGGTGTTGCCATTGCTACCACCTCCTTATGGAAGCATTGGGGCAAGCCGGTAGACCAACAAGAATGAAATTGCAAATGGTAGATGACCACATTAAGAAACCTCTAGGATTTGTAGAAGGCATAACTCTCTCTACTTGTGGTGTAGATTTTGAGCATACTTTTTCCATATGTGGAGAACAATGTCTATGAGATGATCTTGGGTAGACCATTCATGAGAAACTTGCAGATAGTACAAGATTGAGGAACCCATTCTTTGTACTTGTAGCACTTAACACTTAGGAGTCACTACTAAAGTCAATCTCAAGGACTACTCACATAGAGATGTGACCCCTATACAATGGAAACCCATCCATAGAACAATAGATGACACGGAGTCAGTGCACTCCATAGGATCGGGATCCTCTTGGATGCATGGGGACGCTCACTTATCGATGTGCAAAGTGGCAGTTGAAGAAGAGAAAAGATTATCCACACGAGAATTAGGTATAGAGAAGCACCCTAGATCAATTCAAGACCCAGCCTATGTACACATAGTGTTCCCAAATGAAGAATTTGAACCCCATGCTTGGGCAAAAATTCTAGCCACAATGGATATAGTTGTGAATGAAGAACAATGGACCCCGCACTTTGATGAAGGTGTCTATGATATTTTGGTTTTCATGTTAGAACCAATCATGTATGATTAGGTTATTCAAGAATGTGAACCTCATATCAGTGAACCCAAAGAAGATAGTGTTGAAGACAGAGATTCCATCCCCATGGAGCCTTTTTGTGCTTCAAATGAAGAGTATCTCTATCTAATAAAAGCTAGAACTCAAGAAGAGGAAAGATCAAACCAAAAGAAAAGTTAATATTAACCCAAAAGAAGAAAGAGAGAGACCAAACCTATACAAATAAAGGAAGAGACCCTCCTTAAAGTCCCTAACAACTTCAAGAAGTATGAAATAGAAGATCAAAAGCTCATGATAAAGATGTCTAATAGGGAAGCACTCACAGGAGTGGCTTACTACAACAAAGAGAGAACTAAGAAAATTGTGGTAACCATAGAAGAAGGTGAAGAACAATGTGCATACATAGGACATGATTTGACTGATGATGAGGAGAAAGATTTGATAGCATTGTTAAGAGAGTACAGATATGTGTTTGCATGGAGCTACAAAGACTTGAAAGGAGTAGACCTAGATATCTACTCTCATAGATGCCCCATGACCACGTATGTCAGACCAATAAAGCAAAAATCATACACATATAATGATAATTATGCGACCAAGTTCAAAGAGGAAATAGATTGCTTGATAGAGCTTGGATTCATCTATAAAATTGAGCATACTGAGTGGGTATCCCCCACTGTGGTAGTGCCCGAAAAGAATGAAAAACTATGAGTGTGCATTAACTTGAAGAAGGTTAACACAACTACCATCAAATATAGATATCTGCTTGCTATCACAAAACACTTATTGAAATGTGTGGCATGCAAGGAAGTCTATAGATTTCTTGATGGATTTTTTAGCTACAATCAAGTAGCTATCACCCCAAAAGACCAACATGAGATGGCTTTTGACACACAGTAAGGCATATTTGCATTTTGTGTGATACCATTTGGCCTCATCAATGCTCTTGCTAAATTTCAAAGGTTAAGGTGCCATGTGTTCAAAGATTTCTTACAAAAGAATCTAGAGGTCCATGTTGATGATATTTGGGTGCATTCCAAGATGAGGCAAACACACATCCTTGATTTGAAACTAACCTTTGACAAATGTAGAGAATACCAAGTTTTCTTGAACCCTATAAAAATGTGTTTTCATGGTCAAGCAAGGCAAGATCTTAGGAAACATAGTGTCAAATAATGGAATCTCAATGGAGGAAGATAAAGCTAAAGCTATTTCCAACTTACCTAAACCAAAGAGCGTTAAGGAAATACAAGGTCTCATGGGTGATTAAGGCTATTACCAACTATTCATTCACATTTATGCAATCATTGCAAAGCATCTGTACAATCTTTTGACTAATTTCGAGTGGATGGAGGAGTGCAAGAAATTTTTCAATGAGCTTAAATGAAGATTGTGTTAGCACCAATCTTAACTAGATGAGATTGGATTAAGTCATTCCATGTTCAAATGGATGCTTCCAATTATGTGATTAGGTATGTGCTAGCACAACCTACATGTGAAGGTAACCTTGATCTTCCACTAGCTTATGCTAGTAGGTAGTTGAATGCAATAGAGAGAAATTACACCACTATTGAAAGAGAAGGATTAGGCATGGCGTATGCGGTAAAAAAATTAGACATTATTTGCTTGCAAATAAATTTAAATTTTTTATAGACCATCATGCAGTACTATATCTAGTGAACAAACCATGCAATACTGGTAGATTAGTAAGATGGTTCCTCTTACTAATGGAATATGTCTTTGAAGTTGTGGTTAGAAAAGGTAAGATGGTGATCACCTTAGGGTGGGTCACCTTTCGAAACTCACTATAGGGGAGTTCCTTCAAGGAGCGTCAGATGAACTTCTTGATGCTTACTTGTTCAATCTAGAAGTAGTTCCTAATTGGACCAAAACTGTAGTGCCTACTCTAACTTTGGACCTAAGCATCTTGTACTAAAAACCAAAGATAAAGAAGTAGTAAGATCTCAAAAATATCACATACTGGCAGGCAGTGTGTATAAGCACACCAATCAAAGCATATCGGCTTGCTGTATAAATGAAGATGAGCATGTGAAGTGGTTGCAAACAACACATGTAGGTGCATTAAAGCAACATCATTTTAAGAATTGAACCCTACAAACCCTGTAGAGATTAGGCATATATTGACCAACCATGGAAGCACATGTCCATAGGATGTGCAAAGATTGTTAGACCTGTGGTGTTAGACCACTAGTGGAATGTATCAAGTATCTTTGGTACCAAATTAGATTGAACCTTTTGTGAGATTTTTTAGTACGAAGACATTCCCTCAAGAGATGACATTGGAAAGATGCAAGAGCTTAGAGTAGGAGGCCCTAGACTATACACTTATTGGAGATAACTTATATAGACAAGGAAGAGATGGTGTTATGAAAACTTCTTCCTAGAGTATAGCATCCACCAGAGAGTGAGTGAGTACGTATCCACCCATCCAACTCCACCCATATATATACCAAAGGTCCAAGGGTGTGTCCTTCCAAGTGTTCGTCATGTGGATACTTTCCAAAGAGAATCACATGGCTTTTATTTCAATTGAAGCCTTTCCTTCACGTACGAGTCAAGGTGTCACTTGGGAGAAGCTTCTCCCAAGACTAAGGTTTTTTTCTTCCTTAGGTTAATTATTCCTAAGGTAACAAACCCCACAATTGAGACTTTCATTGAAATAAAACCTCAAGGGTTAAAACCAAGAAACATAGGTTCCTTTTTGGAGGGTCTAACCCATTTAAACCAAGGATTCCCTATTGTTTGATGGTCTAAACCATGATTTATACAACATTCTTTCCCCCTTTAACATTTTTGTCCTCGAAAATGTGCTTTGGTATATTATGTGGAGTATTTCCCCGTGCACCATGATTCATTTCGTTGATCATGGACTCACTCTCAAAAAATATTTTCCTCGTTTCTAACCAAGAGTTGAAAAAGAGGGAAATCTTTTGTTTATGGAACTTACTCGTTCCCAAGTAGCACTTTCTTCAGTTCCATCCCTCCATTTAACTAGGCACTCTTTATATAGATGACTTCTTGTTTTTTTATCTCGAGTGCGTAGTATTCTTTCTGGTTCATGAGGGATGTTAAGAAGGGAGATTGGTTGGATGATTGTATCCGACGATACAAGATTGTCTTGTTCAGCCAGTTTTCTTTTTAATCTACTTACATGAAATAATGGATGAAGTAAACAATCTTCTGGAAGTTCTAACTCATAAGCCAAAGTCCCTATTCTTTTAAGAACCTTAAAAGGGCCACAAAACCTCGGAGAGAGTTTAGGACAAGGTCTTGTTTTCAATGTTTCAGATTTCTCAGGAACTTAAAGATATACTAATTCATCAAGCTGAAAGGAAATATCTCATCTTTTAGGGTCGCTAAAAGATTTAACTCTATCCTAGGCTTTCCTCAAGTTTTCCTTGGCTAGTTTTAGCTTAAAGTTCATGTCTTCTAAGAAATCTTTAGCTGCTTGGACTTTTTCATTTTGAAGTCCAACTGCATAAGGTGCTCTTGGTTGAAACCCATACATTAACATAAAAGGACTATATTTCGTTGCAGAATGCTTTGCACTATTATAAGCAAATTCTATTATCGATAGATAGTCTTCCCAGTTAGTTTGGGTAGAAGATACGTATGCTCATAACATATCTTCAAGTATTCGATTGACTCTTTCAGTTTGACCATCCGTTTGTGGATGTTCAACAATACTCAAGTTTAGCTTAGTTTCTAATCTATTGAATACAACTCTCCAAAATTTTTTATCTCTATAAGACACTATATCTTGAGGTAATCCATAGAGTCTATATAATTGTTCTATGAATAATTTAGCTAATTCTTGAGTTTTTACTGTAGTTCAAGTAGGTAAGAAACGAGCCATTTTGGTAAATCGATCAACTATGACCCAAACGGCATCATGGCCTTTAGGGGTACGTGGCAAGCCTGTAATGAAATCCATGGAAATACTCTCCCATTTTCCATTTGGAATTTCTAAGGGATGCAACAAACCCCCTATCTTAAGCTTTTCAACTTTCTTAACTTGGCACTTGGTGCATCTAAGTACATAATTATGTACATCTTTATGTATACTAGGCCAGTAGAATTTCCTTTTTATTAGTTCATAAGTTTTGTTGATTCCAGGATGTCCTGCAGTTGGGGCATCATGACATTCAAACAAAACTTTTTTTCTAAGTTCGGAATCACAAGGGACACAAATCTTTCCTTTATATAAGAGATATTCATCTTGAATACTATAATGTTTGATAAGTTTGTGTTTGGAGTTGAAAGCTTTTTCCAGGCTTCGTTAAAATTGGCATCCTCTTGATACTTGCCCTTCATGAGTGTTACTAACTCATTAGAAATTTGTATGAAACTCAAAGAATTAACATGGGCATCCTGCTTAATGCATTTGCCACAATATTAAATCTTCCCTTTCTATATTTGAGTTCATAGTCAAATTCTTGGAGTAATTCGGCCCATCTAGCTTTTCTACCTGATAATTCCGATTGGTTTGCAAACCATTTAATACTTTCTTGATAAAAAACTATAGTTACTTTGGCACCAAACAAGTAATGTCTCCATTTTTTTAGAGCGTGCACAATTGCATAAAGCTCTTTTTCATAGGTAGAATAGTTTCTTTGAGCTGGATTTAACTTTTGGCTTTCAAAAGAAATTGGTCGACCATTTTGATTCAAAACAGCTCCTATTGCTAGATCACTAGCATCTGTTTCAACTACGAAGGGTTCATTTGGATCTACTATCTGTAGAACTGGGGCCGAAGCTAAGGCTCTTTTAAGTCTTTCAATACTTTCATCCTGTTCCTTCTCCCAATTAAGGCTTTTGGGTTTACCCTTTAATTTTTCAAATAAAGGGGTTGAGATTTTTGCAAAGTTAGGTACAAATTTTCTGTAGTATCCTGCTAACCCTAAAAAACTTTGAAGTTCTGTAATAGTTTTAGGGTGAGGCCAGTTAAGAATAACTTGGACCTTATCAGGATCTACTTGAATCCCTTTTTCAGATATAATGTATCCAAGATATCTGATTTTTGTTGAAAAGAATTTACATTTATCTTCTTTTCCGAATAATTTATTTTCTCTTAGAACTTGGAAAACTTTTTCCAAATGTTCTAGATGAGAGGCTGCATCTTGACTATAGACAAGGATATCATCAAGGAAATCAACTACAAACTTTCCCAAATAAGGGCTTAATATAGTGTTCATTAGCATCATGAACGTGGATGGGGCATTTGTTAGTCCAAAAGGCATGACTAAAAACTCAAAATGCCCATATTTAGTTTTGAAAGCTGTTTTAGGAACATCTTCATATTTAATTCTAATTTGATGATATCCGTGACGGAGATCAAGTTTTGAAAATATCTTAGCTCCTTTTAATTGATCAAATAGATCATCAATTCGGGGCATTGGATATTCATTCTTGATCGTAACTTTATTCAAGGCTCGATAGTCAATGCATAGTCTCATGATCCATCTTTTTTCTTGACTAAAAGAATGGGTGTTGCCCAGGTGAAAGACTAGGCTGAATGAATCCCTTAACTAGGTATTCATTTAACTGTTTTTCTACTTCAGCTTGCTGGGAAAAAGGGAGTCTATAAGGGGGTTTACATATAGGCTTAGTACTTGGGAGCAAGTCTATAGCATGGTTGACTTGCCCACGAGAAGGAGGTAAGCCATGGGGAAGTTCTTTTGGAAAAACATCTCGATAATTATTTATTAAACACTTAAATTTAAATTTTTCATGTTGAGATAAGGGAAACAAGATATAAGAAACTGGATTCATATTATATACATTGTTTACATCAAATGGGAGTATCATGAAAACTTCCGCTTTTTGGGTATTTACAAGCTTTTTCAACTCCATACTAGAAATCAAAGGAGTACTTGGCACATCATGCTCTCCTTGAATTAGATAACAGATTCCATTTCTCTCAAATTCCAAAGTATTCAACTGATAGCTTCTTTTAAGTGTTTTTCCTAAGCCCCAAACCCATTCCCTACCCAAAACCACATTCAGTTCTTTCCATGTGCATGATCTGGAAGTCTAATTGATCTTTATAACCTTGAAGTTCTATTTCGAGATTACAAATCATAGTATCACAGACCTTCTTGTCTTGACCCTGCATCATTGATACAACATACTGATGTGGTGACTTTTGCTGGGGCAACTTTAGTCTCTTCACCAGTGAGTAGTTTGGGAAATTGTGGGTGGCCGAGTCGTCTATCATGACTTTGGCCTTTTCACCACTTATGCAAGCATGAAGTTTGACCAAGTCATGAGGTCCAAACTAGTTTTGGACCCACATTGAGTCAGACAAACAACACTGATGCTTGTAGTCTTCATGGACTTCCACTTTTTTCCAAACTTTACTATTTTCGAGATTTAATGTTTGGACTAAGTGTATTCCTATCTTTTCTTTCCCTTTTATCTCACGGGTGGCTTTTTGTTGTCCCCTAGTCATGCAATTCTTACTAAGATGTCCTGGGTTAAGGCACTTAAAGCAGAGGTTCTCATTTTTTGCTTTTTCCCAAGCCACAGGGTCAAGCCTAGGTCGTGAAGGTCTAGGGGTTTTTAAGTCATCTTTTTTGAACGTGCCTAGCTTTCTTTTACCTGATTTAAATTTTTTATTGTCTCCGAAAAGATGAAGTGGTTGTGTTCCAGTTTTAGCATGATCTTCATAGATCTGTGCTAACTTAATAGCATCTTCTAAACTTTTTGGAGCACTTCTCTTTACTTCATGTTTAACTTGCTTATCGAGACCACGGATAAAACCTCTCACCTTATGAAAATCATCTAGGTTTTGCAATTTAAGTACTATTTCTTGATAATGAGAAATATATAAAGAGATGGGACGTCCTCTCTATACGACTTTGTCCCATTCTTCCCAGTTTCGTTCATTCTCATTTTCTGGTAAGAATTCTTTTTTGAAGAATTCTTCAAATTGATTCCAAGTTTCTGGGATTCTTTGAGCCTCCTTTAAGCTCATTGTTGACAGTATACGAGAAGAAGCAAGTACGGACACACATGTAGATCTAGCACTAAGGCAACCCTTCATTTTTTTCAAAAACCCTTACATCATTTTAAAGTGATTCTCATCACTAAAAACCCCTGTAAATACCATTTTCACCTTTTTGTAGCCCCATTTTGTACAAGCCGAGGAGTCCTCGAGCTTGAGGAGCCTTAGAAGTAGTTGCCTATCAATTTTCGTATTTTTTAGATCTCGTTTGAGCCCTCAATTAAACCCTGGAACCTAATTTTTAACTAGGCCGGACACTAGGTCTGGACAGGGCCAAAGCTAGGCAAAAACTATAAATAGAGCTAGAGAGCTCATTTTTGGGCTAGCTTCTTGTAGTTTTGAGCTTGTATGAGAACTTTGTTGCAATAGAAGTGATTCCATTGTCTTTCTCTCTTTGTTCTTGCCGTGTGTGCACGTGTGTGTGTATGTGTGTGCATGTTAGTGTGCTTCTCACTCACACATTTGTGCCTTCACTTGCTCGAGGTCTTCATACCATCCTCATGTCTTCTCGGATTGACATTAAAGGAGGTGCTACTCATCACTGAGCTACACCAAATTTGGCGTCGTTGCCCGGGAATCGAGCTTTGAGGACGAGCGTGTGATGGTAAGACGTAGAGAGGACGCGTTGGAATGGTAAGTAGTGGGTGAATTTCTGATTTTTTTCCATCTCCATATCCATCTCCATCTCCTTCTCCACTACATATTCCCTCTTCCTTGTCATTCCCCTCATTTGTTGTGTGCGAGTTTGAGAGAGAGCGAGCGCGTGCATTGGTGTTGTATGTTTTTTGCATGTTTCTTGCAGGTACCAGCTCCACCACCATCTCCAGCCAGCTCAGCAGGTACAGAATCCTTCTGCACAGGCCCCAAGGGGTCGAGCTCGAGCTATCGCGACACCTCGAAAACTTCGACTAATCACGTTTCTGAGTGCACCACGACACTGCGCAGGCGTAGAGCACCTAGGATCACAAGACAGAACCACAAATTTTGCCATAACTCGACCTATCGCGACACCTCACGAGCTATCGCGACACCTCACGACCTATCGCGACACTTGGGAGTATCGCGACACCTCACGAGCTATCGTGACACCTCACGAGCTATCGCGACACCTCACGACCTATTGCGACACTTGGGAGTATCGCAACACCTCACGAGCTATCGCGACACCTCACGACCTATCGCGACACTTGGGAGTATCGCGACACCTCACGAGCTATCGCGACACCTCACGACCTATCGCGACACTTGGGAGCCTATCGCGACACCTCACGAGCTATTGCGACACCTCACGACCTATCGCGACACCTCACGACCTATCGCGACACTTGGGAGTATCGCGACACCTCACGAGCTATCGCAACACCTCACGACCTATCGCGACACTTGGGAGTATCGCGACACCTCACGAGCTATCGCGACACTTCGACCCGACCTATCGCGATACACGGCCCTAACGCATGAAAATTTTAAGGGTAAAGTTGAGTGAATTGAAGTATTGTGAGGTTTAAATTTAAGCACCTTGGGAGAACATTAGAGCCTTAGGAGTGGGCAAAGACCTAGAAACCAGGGAGGAATTTCCTGAAACCTGAGAGCCTGTTGGGACCCCTAAGTGCCTGAATGGTCATAACTTCACCATCCGAACTTCGATTGATGAGATTTTGGTCTCATTGGAAAGCTTGTTGAAAATCCTACGTGGACCTTAACTGGTTTTTTGTAGAATCATACGTGGAGTTTTAGAACATGTATTTTCAAGTTGGCCTTTAAGTGAGACTAGGTGGTCCTAAGATTGAGGGGGTACAGTGAGTTACTCCAGGGGGGACTGCAAATATTGATGAGTGTCTTTCAATTACTTGTGGTAATAGAGCTATACTGACTGGTGAACTTTTGCAGGAACATTGTGTGCACTCAAGGCAATCCAAAGCAAGCTAGCAAGGGTGAGTACCAAGCTTGGGAGAAGGCTTCCTGGGCTTGTGCAGCAATCTGAGCAACCAAAGGATTAAGGTTGGAAGTTCTCTCAGCCCTCCTTTGTCAATTCCTAGCCTAAGCTAAGTACGACTTAGGTGTGGTAATTAATTAGGGCAACGTTAGGCACGAATCAAGTCCAAGAGAATTAATCAACCAAGTGCAAGAATTAAGTAGGTCTTAAGTGCGAAAACCCTAAGGGACAAAAGGTAAACTGGAGTCGATCACTTATCAAGTGTGAAATTCACTTAAGTACTCCTGACAATGCGATTTCAGACAAGATCATAAACATAATATTCAACTCAAAAGAACAAAGTGATTGGTGCAAATTAACCTGCAGCGAGAGTGTGCTTGGGTCCACGGGGGTAGATAAATCAGGCATATGAACCTTAGATCAGGCAGACACTTAGGCCGAGACAGACAAAGCCTCAGATCTTCTGAAGCTAGTGTCAATCACACTGCCAGGTCTTGGGCCCAGCAGTTGAGTGATTACCCATACACTCCTAGATCAGAAACAAGTGATTCTGAGATGTCCTATCACATGGAGAGACCAGTAGGTAGTTCAGGGGTGGCTTATCTAGAAAAGCCAGAGGGACCTTACAAGACTCAATTGGAATACATCAGGACGAATCGTCTAGGTGCTTGCATCTATGAAGACGGACTGAGAAGATCTGTGGTCCAGATTAAGAACCCCGATCAACCCCATGGACTAGAACACCCGGTAGTGAAGTTTGAGAATGGAGCATACCTAGATAAAGAAGGGACTATATATGTAGTCACCACTCTTCCTGATAGAACTGATGAGTTTGGAAATGTGATTGTAGAAACCGATATGGGTGATATAGAGCAAGGAAATTTAGAGAAAGAGCCGAGAACTCCCCGCGGTAAATCTGTCTTGACCAGAATCATGACTCCAGAATTGATTCCACAGGATAATAAAAGCATAGATTTGCTTTTAAACCGAGAAACTGATGAGGCCTTTTGGAGGTATAAGCCTACCTTGTCTCATGAAGTAGGTGCTCTCACAATCTATGAGTTTAAAGACCCTGATAGCCTAGGCAAAGTAACCTACTTAGACAATACATCAGAGAGGATCTTCGTGGTCACCGAGCATGGCAGACATGCCTACACATGGAAGGGTGAATTTGTTTTTCCCCAACCTCGGACTAATGTGTCATACAGTCACCAAGGAGCTGGGACCTCCCAAGCTCATGGAGCTCAAAGAGATAGAAGTAGAGACAAACCTGAGGTAAGTTTTGCCAACTCCCTGGGAAGAGAAAGAACGAGAACGGAAAGGAATAGAGTGGAACCTGAAGGACATAGAACCCCATGGAATCAAAGGAATGCTGACGATTTTCCTTTGCCAAGGCCGAGAGAACACACTAGGACCCTACGACCAACTCAACTGGTGAAGTCCATGAAGAATTACTTCGATGGCACTAGAGACCCTTATGACCATGTGGCAGAATTTCGGCAAGTATTGAAAGCTGAACAGGTAGAGGACCTATTCACACAATATAATGCTTTTGGTCTAACCCTTAAGAACACTGCCCTTACGTGGTTTCAACCACTGAACGAGAGGCATTTCAGAAACATAGACCAGCTCTTAGAGGCATTTATCATTGAGTTTTCTAAGAGTGGAATCAGGGACAACACTTCCTCACTAATCCATAGCTTCAAACAAACACCTCAAGAGACGGTCAGACTAGCTGGAAGAAGATTTAGGAAATACCTGGAGAGATGCCCGATGTCGGAGTTACCCACACCAGCCAAACAAGTGGCCTTGTTCTTAGATGGATTGTTGAGCACCAAGCTCAGGTCATATGTGTATCTGAAGGACCCCAGAACGATAGAAGAGTGTGTGCGCATGTGCATAGACATTGAGGACAATCTAGGTGAGGAATTAGAGCTATCAAAAATCTATAAGGATTCTGATAGCTCTAGTAGCCTCACATCTGGTCAATCCACATCCGTTGAGGAGCTTGCAGAGAAGGTAGCTCAAAAACTAGGTGTCTCTAGCAAACAAATTCCGAGATTTGCCCCAGTTAAGCGGTGTTACACTTGTGGCGGTGACCATATGGCAAATGTATGTCCCATTATGGCCCAACCCCAGGCAAATCCTAGTAGCCAGTACTGCACCATAGAGCGTAGGTACACCAACCACACTGCACAAGATTGCCCATATAACAAACAAACTGTTAGGCAAAATTACCCTCAGCCATATCCACAACAGGGTAGATACCAAAATTAGTACCCACCACAACAATACAACCGACCACAGCAAACTTATCAGCCACCTTATCAAGGGCAGCAGAGACCTCAACCAGTCCTAGTACAGCAATCCCCTGCTCCAACCAATGTGATCCCAATGAAATATGCATCTGCTGAAGAAAATCCGAGCAGAGCCATAGTTCCAGTCACCCCATTGCTATCAGACAGTGATCCAAGTGACCATAGTTTTGACTCCACACATGTTGATATCCCACAGGCTTACTACATGCAGTCACCCGAGCATAATGAGTCATACTATTATGAGGACCCAAGTGAAAATAGTGGGGAGCCTGAGTATGCCAATGTCATGTACACAAACCCCAACTCTAGACCTCAACCTAGGCAGGTACGACCCCCATTTCCTAGAGGACCATGCTTCAGATGTCAGGGAGATCACCTTATACGTGATTGCCCACTACCTGGCCCTACACAACCTCAACCAGTAACAATTCAGGGTTTCTGTCAAGACTGCGGAAAAGAGCATCTCCTACGAGATTGCCCAAAGAACCCTAATAACATGCCTAAAATCACTCCTATCAATGTTGTTGGGTTAATTGTAGACTCCACAGGGAGTGTGACTTCCACTGCACCTGTGCAAGTGATCACAAGAGCCCAAGCACTACAACAAAACCAAGGTGTTGGTCAGGAAAAGAGCCCCGAGGTGAGTGAAACAGAGAGCATAACCAAAAAGAGGACTAGAGCCTGGAAGGATAGTCGTGAAAGAATGAAAAGGCAATGGGCAAAAAAGATGAGCGAACTTGAAGAAAGCTTGAGAGAAACCAAAGCAAAGATAAGTGAACTCGCATCTCAAAACCACTCTCACACCAGCCCTCCACCACCTCTCCCTTTACCCGCCAATCCACCTTCTTCCATTCCCCAACCTTTCAATACACCACCCTTAACCCACCCACCACCCAGAGTAGGATCCGTCCTAGCCGATCCCACTCCCGAGGACCTAAACATGATGCTTAGAGCATATCAGGCCAGAATCCAAGAAGGGCCAAACGTAACTGATCATGAAAAGTGTTACCCTAGAGCAGAACTAGAGCTAGAACGAACCAAAATTTGTGCTAAGATGGTGGAATTGGCTCAGACTATGTTTGAAGCGAGTCGCCTCTTTAACATCTCTAGTTCAGCTAAGACACAGTTACACTTTGATGGACTACTAGAACGAATAGAGAGGCTAATTGCACAATCAGAAAAGGAACCCGCCTCTCAAAATAAGGGCAAGGCAAGTGAGAACATGAGCCTACCTCCCCAGGAAGCCTACGTGCCTAACTCTACGGAGCCAGACACATCATCTTCTATGAATCGGTTCACACCATAATTCCTACGAGAGATTCAAGAAGAAAAATGGGCTAAAGAAGATGAAGTCCCTCCTCCCATTGAACTTTTGGATGATGCACACGAGCAATTCCCACAGGACATCCCATCCATTTATGAGGAGCATGAGAGCATCCACTCTCAAGAGAGATTAGACTTTGAGTCTAATTCTCTACAAGAATTACCACATTTCATAGGCCCATGGGAAACCAAGTCTACTTGTCTGAGAGCGCCCACAGTCATGATAAGAAATGAAGCTTCTATCATACCTAGGAATACAGAGGTAGTAAAGAACACTAAAGTGCAGTACAATCTCACTTTAGAAGAGCTACTCAAAGTTAAGCCAGAAGTGTGGAAACATGTAGCCAAACAAGTGCCAGACATAGCGAAATCGCGCTCCCAAGTAGGATCTCATAGAACAGTGCCTGAAATACCATTGGATAAGATAGGAGACATGAGTGAAGGAGAAGAAGGAAATACCTATCTCCCAGTTACCCATCAGGGTTACACAACCAAGGCCATTCTGGACTCAGGTGCAGGAGTTGCAATTGCCACCACTTCCTTATGGAAACGTTGGGGCAAGCCAGCACTCAGGCCAACAAGAATGAAATTGCAGATGGCCGATGGTCACATTGAAAGGCCATTAGGATTGCTAGAAGGAATAACTCTCACTACATGTGGTGTCGAGTTCGAGCATACATTTGCTATATGCGATTTTAGCAAAAATCATGCCTATGAAATGATCTTGGGAAGACCATTTATGCGACAGTTGCAAGTGGTACAGGACTGGGGAACCAATTCTTTGTACCTGCAACACCTAGGTGTTACGACCAAAGTGAATCTCAAAGATTACTCTCATAGAGATGTCCCTCCTATCCAATGGAATCCCATCCATAGAGCCAAAGATGATACAGAATCTGTGCATTCCATAGAATCAGGATCCTCATGGATGCATGAAGACACCCACCTATGGATGTGCAAAGTGGCAGTAGAAGAGGAGAAAAGAGAAAAGGCCAGAGAAATAGGTGCAAACGAAACACATCGACCCATTCAAGACCCAGCCTATGCACCTGTAGTATTTCCTGATGAAGAATTTGAACCCCATGGCTGGGCAGAAATCTTAGCAACAATGGATGTAGCCATCAATGAAGAACAATGGACACCCCACTGTGATGAGGATGGCTATGACATTTTAGTCTTCTCCATAGAGCCAATCATGGGAGAGGCAGTGTTAGAAGAATGTGAGCCTAGCCCTGATGCATTCGAGGATGCAAGTGACTCCGATCTAGAGTCAATCATCATGGACCGACCTTTTGCATCAGATGAAGAATACTTCTATGAAGTAGAATTTCAACCCCAGAGGCACGGAGAGCTTACGAATGATGTAAGGCTAGCCGCACATGTGACCCCGAAGGAGGAAGGAAAGAAAAGGAAGAAGAAAGAAGTCACACAAGCAGAGGAAGAATCTTTGTTTGAGGTCCCGGAAAATTTCAAGAAGTATGAGATAGATGACAGGAGAGTCCTGATCAGAATGCCTAAACGAGAGGCACAATCAGGCGAGGCCTATGAAAACAAAGAAACCACGAAGAAAATAGTGGTAGCTGTGGAAGAAGGAGAAGAAAGATGCACATACATAGGCCATGACCTGACAGAAGAGGAAGAACAAGAGCTAATAGCCTTGCTAAGAGAATACAGAGATGTATTCGCTTGGAGTTACAAGGATTTGAAAGGAGTGGACCCTGACATATGCTCACACACTATCCCCATGACATCAGAGGCCAAACCCTCTAAGCAAAAGCCATATACATATAATGATAATTATGCTGCCAAGATCAAAGAAGAGATAGATAGGCTGGTTGAAGCTGGATTTATCTATGAAATTGAGCACACTGAGTGGGTATCCCCCATTGTAGTGGTGCCCAAGAAAAACGGAAAGCTGTGTGTGTGCATTAACTTGAAGAAGGTAAATGCAGCCACAATTCGAGATAACTATCCGCTTCCTATCACAGAGCATCTCTTAGAAAGAGTAGCAGGCAAGGAAGTGTACAGCTTCCTCGATGGATTTTCGGGCTACAATCAAGTAGCCATAGCCCCAGAAGATCAGCATAAGACGGCATTTGCCACCGAACGGGGCATATTTTCCTTTAGAGTAATGCCATTTGGGCTTACCAATGCACCAGCTACCTTCCAGAGGCTGATGTGCCATGTGTTTAAAGAGTTCTTAAGGAAAAATTTGGAAGTCTATGTTGATGACCTCTGTGCGCATTCCAACATTAGACAGACACATATACCAGAACTCAAACAAATCTTTGACAAATGTAGAGAATATCAAGTCTGCCTAAACCCAGAAAAATGTGTTTTTATGGTCAGGCAAGGCAAGATTCTAGGACACATAGTGTCAAAGAATGGCATATCCACTGATGAAGAGAAAGTGAGGGCCATAGCCGAGTTACCTAGGCCAAAGAACATCAAGGAAGTGCAGGCTTTCATGGGGCATTGTGGTTACTACCGCCGGTTCATTCACATGTATGCTGTCATTGCAAAGCCCATGTACGGACTTCTGACTAACTTTGAGTGGACTGATGAATGTGAGAATTCCTTCAATGAGCTTAAACGGCGATTATGTTCCGCACCAATCTTAACTACACCAGATTGGAATAAGCCCTTCCATGTGCATGTGGATGCGTCCAATTATGCCATTGGATGTGTGCTTGCACAACCTACTAGTGAAGGTAATATGGATCTGCCAATTGCCTATGCTAATAGACAGCTGAATGCAGCTGAACGAAACTATACCACTACCGAACGAGAGGGATTAGGCATGGTGTACGCAGTCAAAAAGTTTAGGCATTATTTTCTTGCAAATAAGTTTAAATTTTTTACTGATTATCAAGCTCTACTATACTTGGTTAACAAGCCTTGTAATACTGGCAGATTAGTTCTTACTAATGGAATATGACTTTGAGGTAGTAGTGAGGAAAGGCAGGACTCATTTGAGAGCAGACCATCTCTCTAGGCTCACATCTGGAGAAGCCCCACAAGGAGTATCAGATGACCTTCCTGATGCTTACTTGTTTAATTTGGAAGTGGTGCCGCAGTGGGCTAAGCCATTAGTGCCAGTATTGACATACGGGCCTAACCATCCAGTAATAACCACACAGGATCGAGAAGTTGTAAAAGCCCAAAGGTATCATATCTTGGCAGGAAGTATGTACAAGCACATAGATCAAGGCATCTTGGCTTGTTGAGTGGAAGAGGATGAGTATGCCAAATGGTTGCAATTAGCACATGTAGGTGCATTAGAGCAACACTACTCAAAGCAATGAACCTTACAGACACTAAGGAGACTCGGAGTGCATTGGCCGACGATGGAAGCCGATGTCCAAAAGTTGTGTAAAGAATGCCCAATCTATTGCACTAAACCACCTGTGGAACATGCCACACTTTATCAAGTGTCCATAGTGCCAGATTGGAGTGAACCACTAGTATCTTTCTTGAGGACGAAAACATTCCCTCCAGACATGAACCTGGCTAGGAAAAGAAGCCTAGAACAAGAAGCCCTAGATTACTCACTCATTGGTGATAATCTATACAAGCGGGGTAAAGATGATTACCTGAGACTATGTGTTCATGAGAGTGAATACCTAAAAGTCTTGGAAACTGCTCACCAGGGCGTAGCAGGAGGCCACTTTGGACCAGATCGGGTGATCAAGGCAGTACTATTTGCGGGCTTCTGGTGGCCTACCCTTCATATGGATGCACATACCTATGTGAAGAGGTGTGATGTATGTCAGCGAGCTCAGCCTCCTACACGTAAGGATGAGATGCCACTGAAACCCATGGTGGGAGGACGAGCATTCTCTAAGTGGGGAATAGACTTTGTTGGTCCTATTAATCCCCCAGCTATGGGCTCCCATGCAGAATATATCATTGTTGCCACGGACTATCTAACCAAGTGGGTAGAGGTAAAAGCCACAACAAAGAACGATGCACAAACAACAACTAAGTTCTTATTTGAGAATGTATTCACAAGATATGGGCTACCTATAGAGCTGGTAAGTGATAGAGGCACTCACTTCTTGAATGAAGTTATTGAAAACCTGCTCCAAGAGTTCTTGGTAGTACATAAGAAGTCTGCCCCCTATCACCCCCAAGCTAATGGCCAGGCTCAGAGCACAAACAAGATCTTGTGTAATGTACTGACCAAACTAGTGAATAATAAACGCTCTGATTGGGACAAACAGCTACACCATGCTGTTTGGGCATACCGAGTGGCCTATAAAACGGTACTTCAAGCCACACCCTTTCAGCTGGTGTTCGGTCAGAATGCGGTGCTACCCTTGGACTTCTTGATACCTACATTGAAAGTAGCACAAGAGCACGACTGGACAGGCCATGAACTCTCTTCAAGACTGTTTGATCTTGAGCGATTAGGTGAAACCAGACTAAGAGCAGCTGCAGGAATATATGCAGCAAAGAAACGACAAAAGGCATACTTTGATGCCCATGTGAAGGACAAAGGTTTGAAAGCTGGAGATCTAGTTTTAGTCTACACATTGAAACAACACGCAAGGAAACTAGAAAAGAGAGGCTACAGACCTATGATAATAAATAGGATCTCCACAAGTGGAGCAGTGCAACTAGCCACATTAGAGGGTGATGTTCTCCCAAACTATATTAGCGGATGCAGAGTCAAGTTGTATCAGGAACCCCTCACAGAGGAAATGCTCAGTCGACTCAAGACGACTAAGAAACGTAAAGAGGAGGAAAAACGAATTCGAGAAGAAGCACAGGCAGAGGCCTTAGAGCGCATCAGACGAATGAAGCTGAGGAGACAAGGGAGGGATCAACCTATGCCTGACCCTCAAGAGTCCCCAGGTTATCACATGGCCATGTGTGAGGTTTCCGGTGAACATTCTCATAGAATAATCGATCGAAGACCTTTTGTAACCCTAGAAATAGGACAAGGAGACAATCCAACTAGTGTGAGAGCTTTAATTGATTCAGGAGCCGCCACTAGTGCAGTTCGGCTTTCTTACTGCCAACAACTGCAATTGGAGATAAAACCCCTGGAAGCATATCTGATAGGTTTAGGAGGTGTCGAAACCCCTTGCATGGGAGAGGTGGAGCTTCCTCTCTACATTCAGGAGGTACTAATGCTAGTAAAAGTGCTAGTATGTGAAGACGAGGATCTTACCGAACCTCTTATCTTAGGCCAAGACTGGATCTATGATCACGCAGTCAACCTCAACCTAAGAAGTGGATTTCTTCAGGCTTGGGTAGGCCAAAGTCGTCTTACGATTGAATTAGAAAATCAAGCACTCAAATCCTTAAAATGGATACCAACTCCTGGTCCCTCCAAGAATCCCCATGAAGTTAATAATGTTGTTCCTGTCCCGAGTTCTATGGTGCAGAGGAGTGTCCAGCTTACTGAAGGTACAGGAGCCAATAGGAAGTTCCCAGTTGATCCAAAGAAGAATCTAAAATGGCAGACCGAACATCATTCGACACGAAGGAGACTGCTGATCAAGAAGCAAGAGCGCCAACCATTGCAATACGGAGCACCTTGTGGGGTGAAGCAGATCGGGATACGCAAAGGGGAGAACACCGCAGCTCCAGAGACAGGCTCTCAAATAAGCATCAGGCGAGCCTCACCATCAAGGAACAAAGTGAAGAAGCCCCCTAGGATAACTCCTAGGCATACCATTTCTATTTGGGTTCCTAAGCGGTCAATGAAGGCCATCCCTAATGCTAGACAGATATGGGTGACCAAGGCCTGCTTACAAGCCCAAATTACTTCACCTTCAGGCACTAGGATGAAGCAACTTTCACAAGCACTCGTGGCCAACAACTCAGAAAATGAAAAGATACCTACACCTCTCACTGTCTCCACTCCAATCAACCCTAGGAATGTCTGGAAATGGGTACCCAAAAGGTCCCAAATACATCACACTCTCATCCAGAAATCTTCACCTGTCTTTAGTTCTAAGAGCTACGAATCCTCTATCAAAGTTTGGAGAATTAAACTGTGTATCAAACCCCCTGACCCAATTTTAAATCCGTCCACTCTAACACAGGAGCATTCTGAGCCCATTGCATAACCAAAGTATGCATCTAGGATGACACTGACCTCTAATCACCACTCACACCTATCACAAACACTTCACCACTAACCACTGACCTCCGGGATTGTCATGTTAGTATTGTGAAGGGAACACCATTACATCTTGTTTCCTATGCAACACTAATGTGCCTTTCTTCTTCCAGCAGATAAGCAACCTACTCTCATGGCAACAGCAGCAGGCACAAGCTCTCAGGCAGGTCTGGTGCTCAAATCAATTGGGATGCCATGCTGGTGGAGGCCCCACCAACAGCTCGGCCTGAAGAGTTCGTGAACGTGCGGAGAATTCCTATTCCAGATCCACCAAATGGCCTAACCGAAAGAGTAAAAGGGCACTCTCATTGGTTCAATGAGATGCCAGGAGACTTGGGAGACGCAGATCATATATGGGAGTCCAAGATGGAGTGTGGTGGACCTTCCAGTTCTTTTCAAGAGAATTCGAAACCTTACAGAATGCAGCTCCACTTCAAGATATCTGGAAAAAGCAGGATTAAAAACTTATTTTAGTGCAGCTCTGCCTAAACCCGATTTCCTCAGGTGCTACTACCTAATTGCCACACTGAAGCCGACAGGTGATAAAGATCATTCAGGCACATTCTAGGTGCCCTCCTTATCAAACCGGGAAGAAATGAGGAAGTTTGAATTGAATATTACCTTAATCAGGGAAGCCCTTCAAATGTATGGCACTCACGTACCGTCGGATCGCGATCCCTTGATACCAGACTCGATGAAGAGCAACAAAATCAAAAAGCTAAAGGAAATGTGTGCCCTCACCCCTAACATCGCCATACCTCTGCGAATGTGCCTACAACACTTCGCATTTCCAGCTCAAGTCCGCTTCACCCAACCACACAAGAAAATATGGTATGGGTTATATCTAGCAGAGATTGGAAGCTTGCCCATTAAGATGCCTGTATGGATATTGGACCAAGTGTATGAAGCAGGCAAGCGGGGTGTGAGGAAGCCTACTCTACACGGCTGCTGTGCGCTTACAAGGATTATCTATCGATGTCTTGCATATGACGTGCCGGTTGCCAGAGCCCTAAAATATTCAGAGCTGGAGTTTTTCAAAGGACGGAAGTCAGGGAGCCAGCCTGCGAAACGAATGCGTGGATCACTCTCCCAGGTAATGATCCCTCATGAGGCCACGACCGAAGCTTCCCCCAGAGAAGAAGCCCAGGTCGCACCTTTCACGATCCATCTTCAAGGAGTTCAAGCAGGGGACGTGGTACAGCCCACCCCATCCGCCCCTCCACTACCTACTGAGGCCGAGTTTGCATCTATGGCCGCTTTAACTGAGGATCCCAATTTTGATTTTGAAAGATTCCTGCAGACGGCCCACTTATCTGATAGTGAAGATTTTCCTGACAATGCCGATCCGGGATCATCATTCCAAGGAGAACATCCACAGGGCGAGACAAGCAGGGTACATTTGGGAGAAGAGGCACCACATACTCATGGTCCTAGCACACAAAATCAGGAAGAAGAACGGGGGAATGAACCAGAGGAGAGTGAAGAGGAGGCCCCTGCTTACACAGCACAACTCAAGTGGCTATACAAGACAATCAAGCAGGTACAGAGAAGACATAAGATGACAGAAGAGGCGAACAGAGCCCTAGTGAACCAAATGCTGCAGGCCGAGAATGTAGACCCACATTTTGTTGAATCATTGAATCTGTTGGCGGACACATGTGGGATCGGGGAAGCAATGAGGATAATGGTCTATCGGGAGAACCCTACCTATGATCAACGAAGGATTGATACACGACCCCGGTGAGGAAAAATGATTCAAATGGAAGTGCCTACCACAATTTCAGAGGATGTTCACATGACTAGCCCAAGTCCCACTGATGAACAAGATGTAAATACACAGGTACCATCTCCACCGTCACCTTCCATTCAACCCTCAACACCCTTCTCCACTAGTCTTTCTGAACAACCGATATCCACCCATCATGAAACCATTGTACACACCTCCGTTTTTACATCCTCCACCTTACCCACATCCATCACTTCCGCCCAAATTTGTGAATCTCACACAGGACATCCTGCCACCGATCAAACCATAATAGGTTACCCTTCCTATCTCCCCGCCCTTAGACAACCACTTGCCACTAGCCAGACCTTATCCCATCCTTTTCCATTCACCCACACATTTCCCCTCTCCCAAACCCTATCCACCACTTCCCTTGTAACTGCCTCAGGCTCAACCCAAGTCACACAACCGTCATTCTGGACAAACCTTGTAAATATACTCCAACAGGTGGAGAATTATAATAAAAAGTCCCTTCCCCAACCCCACTCCCCCACATTCACTGCCACCACTAACACACCACCTACCGTTCCCGTATTCACAATTCACACTTCAAACACTATCACATCCAATCCCATGGGATATTTCACCATCCACAAGAGCACCCACCGCCACGTCTGTTCTACCATCATCACATCTCACTTCACTCATAGGCACATCATCCACTTTTCCCTTCCCCATTTCCCGACCCTTTGCATGTTCCACCTCTACCCATGCATCCACATCATTTAGTAATGCACTAGACACCATGGTTGAAGCGGCCACTCAGCTTAAGCAAGAGTATAAGCTATTAGAAGAAAATAACACAGAGCTGTGCAATCTCTCGGCTCAACTCCAGGCATGAGTCGATGCCTTGGAACTAGGTAATACAACACTACAACACCAGGTGACTGACCTTCAACAATCGAAGACAGAACTCGAAGCTAAGTATGCAGAGACAGGCAAAGCTATGGAGGAACAACTCAGAGAACAAATGGGCCGCAATGCGAGACTTCAACGCAACATGGCTCTACTACGTCGCCATCTAGCAGCGGCTCAAGAAGAGAACAGTAGGCTACAACAACAAAACCAGGAGAACCTAGAAGCGGCCATGGAAAACACCCCGGGAGCACCCATCGACCCTGCTAAATTCCAAGCCATCCCCTCAGAAAACATACAACAAATATTGGAAACCTATGCCAATCTCTTAGAAGCACATGATCAGTTTGCTGACCAAGTCAAAGACCTACAAAAATCCCAAGTGCCTGCGCCACACCAACGAGAACCTAAAGAGATGGCCAACGCTGCAACCTCACCAGAGCCGGAATTATCAGTAACCAATGAAGTACTAGAGCTACGTCAGCAGGTGGCCGAGTTAAAAATTAAATTATTACAATATGAACGACCCCCCTCCCCACCTGATCAGCCAAGTGAAGAGGAGACCATTGCCATTCCGATGGAAGAAACATTCGAAGATAATTATGAGCCACAACCTCTTCCAGGTGGCAGGATCACTGAAGAGGGACAGGATACATATGAGGAACCCCCGTCAGCATGGATGAAGCAGGTAGAGGAGATGGGCCACACTCACGAAGAGCGGGTTGCAACCCAGATGCTAGCCATGAAAACCATAGAGGAGACCATACTCAAGTCTGAATATTTCTCAAACTTGGCTCCTAGGCGGTTGATAACTAGCTCAGAGTTACAATATAAACCTTATTTTGTATTGTTGGCGGACTACAATGCTGAGATCAAACGCATAACCAACAAGTATCCCTCTTTCGCAACACAGTTCGAACCCGAGGACATCCCAGAGGCAGCCAAAAAAGGGGCCATATTCCAGCCCATATGGAGGCAAAAGTTACTGGAGACCTATCCGGAAATGTTACGAACATGGGATCATGCTCCCATGCATCTGAAATATAACCCATGCTTTGGACCGGTACAAAGAAGACGCTCCTGGAAAGCATTCGCCATCAAGGTTCAGAACAATGTGAATTGCAAACAGTGGCTGAACTACCCCAAAATCGCACCACCAACAGGCCCACCTACAACAGCGTACATGATGGCTACCATCCGATATTGGCTTCCACGCCTCCACTCCATGCCAGATATAGCTGCACAGATGCTACTCAAGATATTTGATATGATGCAGGTTGTGCTCAAAACCTTCCGCAACGTATGTAACATTCAGCCTCTGATTCCCGGCTTCATCAATGGTAATTATGACCTCCTGTATGATATGAGCACAACCCCAAGCATACGAGTTGCTTATGCATGGCACGCACGCATCAGATATCTCCTTGCCTGCTATAAGCAAACTTTCGACGACATGTTCACCACGGGATTTTGGGAAGCACATTCAGAGGTATTTGCACCACGACCAACCCACCTGCTGCAACTATTTGCGTGCGAGCAAACAATGCATTCAGAGCTCTACACTATGCCACAACCTAACATGCCTGGAGCCGTGAATTGGGATGCCCTCCAGATAGAACAAGAATTGGCAACCGACCTCCTGCAAAAGTACATCGATCAAACAGTGGAGCAGAGGTCTGTCAGAGGCGACAGACACTAGGGGGGGGAGAGTGTTGACAGTATACGGGAAGAAGCAAGTACGGACAAACATGCAGATCTAGCACTAAGGCAACCCTTCATTTTTTTCAAAAACCCTTACATCATTTTAAAGTGATTCTCATCACTAAAAACCCCTGTAAATACCATTTTCACCTTTTTGTAGCCCCATTTTGTACAAGCCGAGGAGTCCTCGAGCTTGAGGAGCCTTAGAAGTAGTTGCCTATCAATTTTCGTATTTTTTAGATCTCGTTTGAGCCCTCAATTAAACACTGGAACCTAATTTTTAACTAGGCCGGACACTAGGTCTGGACAGGGCCAAAGCTAGGCAAAAACTATAAATAGAGCTAGAGAGCTCATTTTTGGGCTAGCTTCTTGTAGTTTTGAGCTTGTATGAGAACTTTGTTGCAATAGAAGTGATTCCATTGTCTTTCTCTCTTTGTTCTTGCCGTGTGTGCACGTGTGTGTGTATGTGTGTGCATGTTAGTGTGCTTCTCACTCACACATTTGTGCCTTCACTTGCTCGAGGTCTTCATACCATCCTCATGTCTTCCCGGATTGACATTAAAGGAGGTGCTACTCATCACTGAGCTACACTCATCCACCATTTATAAGCCTTAGGTCCAAGTGATAAACTTGTTTCTAACATTAGATAAGCTTCAGGGGTGTTTTTAAGTGATGCAAGTCTTTCCATTTTTATAAAAATGTCAAGACTGCATCTTTGTTTTGGTGTTTATCTTCCCCTGAAAATTGAGGTGGCTTTAAGTCTTTTGCAAAAGAAAGGCTTCTAGACTTAATGACAGTATGAGGAGGATTTACTTCATCATTCTTATTTTTTAAAGATATGTTACTCTGCAATGGTAAAGAGGCGTCTATTCCTTTACTAGATGATGGTTTCCTTGGTCGAATGGACAAGGAACCCATTTGGGTAGGTAAGGGTAAAGATGGACAAAGCATATTAAGAATTTGTTCCATCTTCCCTTTAACTTCATTAATTGAAGTACGAAGGGTACCCATCTCGTTTTGGATTTCCTTGACGATGAACATATCTGCTAAGATATCGTTCATCTTTTCATCCAATCCATTCAACTCTGTATAAATATTTATTTCCTACCTTTCTTCTTGGCCTATCTCTGGAAGACCTGGAGTGTAATCTAACTGTCTACCCCCTTCCTGCAGTGCATAATCCTCTTCCTGCCTAGGTATGTCTAATAACATGTTACTTGCGTAGGAATCCCCCATAATTCAGTGAATACTTTGGAATCAACTAGAAATAAGAAAATGCCGTTTCTAATACTAAAGGAAAATAGATGAAAATTAAATCCAGTACTTCCTCGATTATTTCTTTGATATTAGCTTCTAGTTGTAGGTCGGCTTGGGCCGCCTTGGACGATTCACCGAAACTTCAAATCACGTGATCTTCTTTGGAGATTCAATCAGTAGAACTCGTGGCTTTCTTTGAGGCTCTCAGAATGTTGATTAGCAGATGGCCTCCGTTGGGGAGTCTTTTTATCCCATATGTGCAACAAAATAAAGTTTAGAATTTCTTTATATGCAAAATAAAAATTCAATTTTGTGAAGAGATGGATAGGTATGTGCTTGAAGATGAAGAGGTGTTGCAAAATCCTTGTTCTACACCAGCCAAATGAACTCCAGGAGTATATGGTGGGCCCTTTTAGCTTGCCAATGGATGTATTAGACACCCTATGTACCTTGGAAGATCACTCTCAAAAAGATAGATCAAAACAGATAAGTTGGAGTTAGCTCAGAGGTGAAAACTTGCTATTCTTGGTTCATACACCTGTCCAGTGTTTTACATAATTCTCTAAGCACAGCAGTAATTATCTCAATTCCTCTTGGGGAAGTCTAGGCAACTTAAAGAGCTAACTTTCAAGAGTAATCTCATAAAAAATAATGAACCACACACTGAGAATGAGTTTTAACAAGTGATGACATCATCCCGATTTTCACGGGCTGCTACAGAAATAGACCAGTGAGCAGTAAAATCAACATAACTAAAAAGGTAGAAATCCAATGATTATGAAAATTTGTATGGTTATACTAGACAGTAATCTGAATCCAACAAGCTTTAAATCACTGAATTTAGATAGGTAACCATTGAGAAACACCTCTGACAAGATGAGTGAAAAAGTCGGGTACCTGACAGAGAAGTGAAGATGAACAGACCCTGTTTACTTCAAATGAACATAACTGAAGATTGCAACATCCAAATGACATGAAAATTTGTGAGCATATAGTAGACTTATAGAGCTAACTTTACCAAGTTAAATCACTGAAAATGATGTACCAAGCTCAGACAAAACATCTCTGCAAGCTGACTGACAAAACTGAGAGTAATGGCAGTGAGTAGTACACTTCACAAGAACATGGAAAGATGAAACCAAATAATCATGAAAATGAAAGTATATTGCTTGTACAATACAATGACTTACTGATACATATGTGTGCCTTGTAATCACACCTTGATATGGCATAAAGCTCAGCTCTTGGAGGTCTTCACATAGGTCTCTCTAACCACGACTAAAACTGCCATCTATTTATAGTTGAGTTTGGGAGGCTAACTTCCCTCAATCACTCTCCAATCAGTCAATGATTGATTTGATTCTCTACCTACCACAAATCACGAATTCGTGGCTCCTCTTTCCATTCTTGATCAAGTGGACTCAACCACTTAAGATTCTCTTACTTTTACATTAAGTAAACTCTTCAAAAGTTACAAGAGGTAGTTCACAAGTGAACTTTACATAGTCTTCTTTTTAAAGCTTCTTCTAAGACTTTGTGAGACTCAAGCCAATACTTAGGCTTGTCATAGACTTGCTCCAACATCTCCCCCTCAAGCCAAGTATGCTTGAGGTCTTCAATCTTCCAAGATTACCTACAAACCAATCATAGCCTTGAATTTGCAAAGCTTTGTACCATCCAATGCTTTGGTTAGAATATCTGCACATTGTTGATGAGTGAACACATATGATATTTGAATCTCTTTGCTTAGAACCTTCTCTCGTACATAGTGATAATGAACTTCAATATGTTTAGTCCTTGCATGAAAAATAGCATCCCATGAAATAAGCTTTGAACCTGCAAAGGTAAGATAACCTGAAGTGCTCCTTCTATCTTCCTTGGAGCCAGCCCAATCTGCATCAGAAAATAGCTTCAAACCTAAATCAGATACATAAGGATAATAAAGTCCTTCATTTATGGTTCCTTTGAGATACTTGAGAATCCTTTTGGCAGCATCCATATGTGGTTTCCTTGGTGTGTGCATAAAATTGGCTTAGCACACTCACACTGTAACATATATCTACTCTTGTCAATGTGGCATAGTTGAGACTACCCACTAGACTTTGATATGATGTGATGTCCTCTATGAGTTCACCTTCATGTGAGCTCAATTTGTGATTGACCTCCATTGGAGTACCTGCAATCTTACAATCTTGCATCTTGAATTTTGCCAACATGTCCTTAATGTACTTTCTTTGAGTGAGAAACAAACCATGATCTTTGTAGATAACTTCCAAACCTAGGAAGTAGGTAAGTGAACCCAAATCACTTATCTTGAACTCTTCTCTCATCTGATCTTTGATATTCTTCATACCATCTGCATCATTTCCTGTCAATATAATATCATCTACATATACACATAGGTAGATGACCTCGGAATTACTCTTTTTAATAAAGAGTGAAGGATCTGCCTTGCTTGGTTGAAAGCCTTTGTCCTGCAAGAATGAAACAATCCTAAAATTCCAAGCTCTTGGAGCTTGCTTGAGACCATACAATGCTTTGTTAAGTTTACACACATAATCAGGATAAACTTGGTTCTCAAAACCAGGTGGTTGTGCCATATATACCTCTTCTATTATCCAACCATTCAAAAATGCATTCTTTACATCTAGTTGAAGTATCTTCCAATTCTTGGAAGAGGCAATACTAAGCAAAACCCTAATAGTAGGCATCTTTGCCACAGGAGAGAAGGTCTCCTCATAATCAATTCCCTGAGTTTGTGCAAAGCCTTTTGCTACAAGCCTTGCCTTATACCTGTTAGTGGAACCATCAGAATTCTTCTTGAGTTTATAGACCCATCTTGAGCCTATTACCTTCATGGATGAAGTCTTGGGCACCAAATCCCAAGTGTTGTTTTCCTCAAGTGCTTCAATCTCTTCCTTCATTGCATGCTTCCATTCTGATTTTGCTTTGGCCTCTTCGAATGATAATGGCTCCTCTTGGTTTATGTCCTGTGCTATGTAGATAGAATGTTTAGTTACTAATGAGGTGTCAAACCCATACCTTTCTGGTTTTTTCTTTTCCCTCATAGATCTTCTTAGGCCATGATGTGATGATTCTGCCTCATGTCCAAGTTCCTGCAATTTTGCTTTACCTTTAGACTTCCATGCTTTTATCTTTTCCATGTGAGATTCTTCATCATCCTCTGAGGTGTCTTGTTCTTCAATCTTCGGTTGTTCTCTACCAAGCTTTGGAAAATCTTCTTCAAGATTATATGGTAAATTGACCTTCCTGCATGAATCTTCATACCATGAATTGTTCTCATAAAAAACTACATCTCTGCTTACCAAGAATCTTTTGTTGGTAGAGTTGTATAACCTGTAGCCCTTTTGATTGTTGTCATATCCAATAAATACACACCTTTCTGCCTTTGGATCCATCTTGCCTCTAACCTGTGAAGGAACATGAGCAAAAGCAATACATCCAAAAATTTTACAATGATCTAAGCTTGGTCTTCTTCCATTCCAAGCCTCATATGGAGTCATCCCATCAAGGGATTTTGAAGGCAACCTGTTAATCAAGTAAGTGGCTGTAGATACAGCCTCAGCTCATAAGTAATTAGGTAAATGCTTTTCATTTAACATAGACCTTGCAACTTCAACAATTGTCCTATTCCTCCTTTCTGCCACTCCATTTTGCTCAGGAGTGTACCTTGTAGTTACCTCTCTTTTGATTCCTCTTTCTTGAAGAAAAGAATCAAAATCATGGGAGAAGTATTCTCCCCCTCCATCTGACCTTAGCCTTTTTAGTGATTTACCTGTTTGATTCTCCACAAGAGCCAAATATCTTTTGAAACATGAAAAAACTTCATCTTTGTGTTTCATAAAGAATAGGATAGTCCATCTGCTGCAATCATCAATAAAGGAAACATAATACCTTGATCCAGATATTGAAGCTTCCTTGCTAGGTCCCCATACATCTATATGAACCAACTCCAAGAGATCTCCATGCATATAACCTTTCTTCATGAATGGTAACCTGTGAGACTTTCCAAATTGACATGCACTACACTTATAAATCATGTGTTGTTTTGACAAATTAGGAAGTCCAAGTACACTTTGGTCCCTGCAGATTTGCTTTAATGACCTTTCACCAATATGTGCTAACCTTTTGTGCCATACTTCCAATTCTGTGAGTGTCTGACTACCATAATTAAAGAGAGCAATGTTTCTAGTGTCCTGTAATTCAAATGTGAACAATCTACTTGTCTTTTCACCTTTTGCAATTCTTCTGAATCCTTGACTTGGATCTTCAACAAATGCTCCTGCTTTTGTGAACCTGACTTGCAACCCTTTCTCTACTATCTACCCAACACTTATCAAATTCTTTGTAATGGTAGGGACATAGAGTACCTTACTGAGTAGGTTGATGTTTCCATCAGGTGCTTTGACATTGCCTATTTTCTCCACTGGATGTTTTGTATCATCTCCTGTTTGTACCTCATGCTTATTCCTTGGATCTTCTAAATCTGATAGGAGTGCCACATTTCCTGCCACATGATTTGAACAACCTGAATCTATGTAGAAAACATGCTCATCAGATTTACCTTGTGGCATAGCCATGCTCATGATCAATAATGAATCCTCTTTGTTTGAGTCTTCTGTGTAGTTATTGTAGTCTCTCCTTCCTTTGTAGCCTCCTTGATAGTTTGAATGATTGTAGTTGTTGTAGTTGCCATGGTAGTTGTTGAACCTTCCTCTTGAGTAGCCATAACTTCCTCTATTGTATCCTCTGCCTCTTTGATTCCTGGAATTCCTAAAGCAATTTTCAGTTGTATGATTAGTTAATCCACAAATAGAACATGAGTTGGAGTCTTGGGATCTCCCCCTGCCTTGTCTACCTCCTCTTCCTCTACCTCTGCCATGTCTTCCTCTACCTGCATAGTTAGCTTGATATGTACCTGCTTCATCATCCACTTTCTTTGCCTTTCCTTTGTTATCTTTAGACTTGCTTTTATCCGTGTATAAAGCTGAAGATTGATTACCTTTAGAGCTTTCTCCATTTTTGATAAGCTTTGCCTCTTGAGTAAGTAGTTGTCCAATGAGTGTGTTGAAATCAGGTACATGCATGTCCATGTACAAATCCATAGCTGTGGTGAATGCTTCCCACTTATCATCTGCCTTCAAGCCATTGATGACTTGCCTTACAATTTGCTCTTCATCTATTACCTCTCCAATGCTTCCCAACTGATCCGCTATGTCCTTGAGCTTTGTGACAAAATCAGTCACATGTTGTTTGGGAGCCTTCTTGAGAGTTGTGAAATCCAGCCATAGTTGATGCTTCCTAGCTTTGGTACTTGAAGAAAAGAAAGCTTCAAGTGCATCCCACACTTCCTGAGATGTCTTACAACTTCTAATGTGAGGCAACAAAAAATCTGAGATAGAGTTGAGGAGATAAGACCTTGCAAGTGCATCCTTGGAGCACCATGTGCTCAATCTTTCTTGCTCTTCTTGTGTTGGTTGACTTTTGTTCCTGAAACTTGGCATAACTTCATCTCCAGCCACATAACCATATAAACTTCTACCTTGGAGATAAGCTTCCATCCTTAATGACCAAGCTGAGTAGTTACCTCTGTCCAATTTGTCAATTGATGAAGGAAATCCATCTGCCATGTTGTCCAACCTTGCTCTGATACCACTGTGAAGAGATGGATAGGTATGTGCTTGAAGATGAAGAGGTGTTGCAAAATCCTTGATCTACACCAGCCAAATGAACTCCAGGAGTATATGGTGGGCCCTTTTAGCTTGCCAATGGATGTATTAGACACCCTATGTACCTTGGAAGATCACTCTCAAAAAGATAGATCAAAACAGATAAGTTGGAGTTAGCTCAGAGGTGAAAACTTGCTATTCTTGGTTCATACACCTATCCAGTGTTTTACATGATTCTCTGAGCACAGCACCAATTATCTCAATTCCTCTTGGGGAAGTCTAGGCAACTTAAAGAGCTAACTTTCAAGAGTAATCTCATCAAAAATAATGAACCACACACTGAGAATGAGTTCTAACAAGTGATGACATCATCCCGATTTTCACGGGCTGCTACAGAAATAGACCAGTGAGCAGAAAAATCAACATAACTCAAAATGTAGAAATCCAATGATTATGAAAATTTGTATGGTTATACTAGACAGTAAGCTGAATTTAACAAGCTTTAAATCACTGAATTTGAATAAGTAACCACTGAGAAACACCTCTGACAAGATGAGTGAAAAAGTCGGGTACCTGACAGAGAAGTGAAGATGAACAAACCCTGTTGACTTCAAATGAACATAACTGAAGATTGCAACATCCAAATGACATGAAAATTTGTGAGCATATAGTAGACTTATAGAGCTAACTTTACCAAGTTAAATCACTGAAAATGATGTACCAAGCTCAGACAAAACATCTCTGCAAGCTGACTGAGAAAACTGAGAGTAATGGCAGTGAGTAGTACACTTCACAAGAACATGGAAAGATGAAACCAAATAATCATGAAAATGAAAGTATATTGCTTGTACAATACAATGACTTACTGATACATATGTGTGCCTTGTAATCACACCTTGATATGGCATAAAGCTCAGCTCTTGGAGGTCTTCACATAGGTCTCTCTAAGCACGACTAAAACTGCCATCTATTTATAGTTGAGTTTGGGAGGCTAACTTCCCTCAATCACTCTCCAATCAATCAATGATTGATTTGATTCTCTACCTACCACAAATCACGAATTTGTGGCTCCTCTTTCCATTCTTGATCAAGTGGACTCAACCACTTAAGATTCTCTTACTTTTACATTAAGTAAACTCCTCAAAAGTTACAAGAGGTAGTTCACAAGTGAACTTTACATAGTCTTCTTTTTAAAGATTCTTCTAAGACTTTGTGAGACTCAAGCCAATACTTAGGCTTGTCATAGACTTGCTCCAACAAATTTTGATTTGCTTCAAGAAGGATTCTTGCTGCGCAATGTTCGATCGTCCGTCGGCCAGAGACTCAATCTTTGGTCGTGTGTCGGCTGATGGGTCTCTCAGGCTGCCGGTTGGCTGGGGGAGGGGTCCTCCTCTGGTCATCGGTCAGCTGGGGGGTCTCTCTGGCTATCAGTTGGCTGGGGAAGTTCCTCCTCTGGTCGCGTGTTGGTTGGGGAATCTCTCTGGCCATCGGTTGACTGGGGGTCCTCCTCTCCAATTAATTCTTGTAAATTAAAGTAGCAAGTACCCTGAGCATCTACGACTGCAAGTAATCAGCACACAGACGTGAGTGCTACACTTTACTCGAGGCTGCAACTAGTCGACGCACATGAGTGAGAACATTCTTGAGTCGACGACGCCCATCTACTTAATTCCACACATTAAATGTGCACGTGGGCATCCTTCTGCTGCCTGGACATATGCGAATCATTCAAACAACTACTGTTCTCTAATGGACATGATGGCCAGCTGAGTTGGTATTCAGAGGATGATATTTTTTTCTCTTGCTCCCAGAAATAAAGTCTCTGCATGAGTACGCTTCCCAAGAGTGAGAAAAAATCACGTAGAGATTTCAAAGAACTCAGAGATTTTCCATAACTTCAAGAAGAGGACCCGCACAAGAATCAAGAAGTACTACAAGTACTTGCAACTGAAAAAGAACTTGGCTCTGATTACCACTGTTATGAAAACTTTTTCCTAGAGTATAGCATCCACCAGAGAGTGAGTGAGTATGTATCCACCCATCCAACTCCATCCATATATACCAAAGGTCCAAGGGTTGCATGTCTTAATTTTTATCCATGTGTCCTTCCAAGTGTCCTTCATGTGGATACTTTCCAAAGAGAATCACATGGCTTCTATTTCAATTGAAGCATTTCCTTCACGTGCGAGTCAATGTGTCACTTGGGAGAAGCTTCTCCCAAGACTAAGGGCTTTTTCTTCCTTAGGTTAATTATTCATAAGGTAACAAACACTTCAATTGACACTTTCATTGAAATAAAACCTCAAGGGTTAAAACCAAGAAACATAGGTTCCTTTTTGGAGGGTCTAACCCATTTAAACCAAGGATTCCCTATTGTTTGATGGTCTAAACCATGATTTATACAACAGATGGATACCTAAGCTTATATGTCCACAAAAGTGAGTATCTCAAGATTATAGAAACTACTCACCAAGGTGTGATAGGTGGACATTTTGGACCAGATAGGGTGATCAAAGAAATTCTATCCATAGGGCTTTGGTGTCCAATCCTTCACATGGATGCACATACCTATGTGAAGAGGTGTGACATTTGTTAGCAAACTCAATATCCGATATGTAAGGTCGAGATGCCACTGAGACCCATGATGGGAGGACGTGCATTCTCCAAGTGGGGAATATAATTTTTTGTCCTATTAACCCCCCACCTAAGAGTTCACATGCTAAGTATATTATCGTTGCCACATATTATTTAACCAAATGGGTAGAACTAAAAGCCATGAGGAAGAACGATGCACAAACTACCACTAAGTTTCTCTTCTAGAATGTGTTCAAGATATGGTTTGCCAATAGAACTAGTTAGTGACCATGGTGCCCACTTTTTGAATGAGGTCATTAAATACTTGTTACAAAAATTCATGGTCATTCACAAGAATTCGCCATGTATCACCCACAAGAAAATGGACAAGTAGAAAGGACAAATAAGATTTTATGTATTGTGTCGACAAAGTTGGTGGATAATAAATGTTCTGATTGAGACAAACAATTACATCATCTTGTTTGGGCCTATAGAGTTGCCTATAAGATCGTAGTCAACACCACCCCCTTTAAGCTGGTGTTTGTTCAAAATGTAATGTTTCCACTAGATTTCTTGATCCCTACATTAAAATTAGCACAAGAGCTCAATGGACTGGCCATGAGGTCTCATCTAGAATCTTTGATCTTGAACAATTACGTGAAACTAGATTACGAGTAGCTGATGGAATATATGATGTCAAGAAGATACAGAAGGATTACTTTAATCCCCACATAAAAGATAAGGGATTAAAGGCATGATACTTAGTCTTGGTGTATACACTAAAACAACATATAAGGAAATTGGAGAAACGTGGACTCATGATCATCAACAAAATCTCCACTAGTGGAGCTATCTAGTTAGCTACCCTAGAAGGCAACATCCTGCCTAGTTACGTTAGTGGATGCAGAGTCAAATTATATCAAGAACCTGTTGGAGTTAGACGTCTGCGGAAGCACGCGAACAACACAAGGAAGAAGAAGAAGCTTGGAGCACAACACACAAGACTGAATGTATTACTAGAGAATGTACAAAGATAAGTAGCCCATTAGGGCAATAGGCGTATATACAAGCCGGGGGAAAAAACCTCCTAAAGAGGGAAAAAAGTGCCGCGGCGGTCCTAGAGTGTTCACACACATCACTACCTAAATATATCAACAAATCCCCCCTGGGAGTGATGCGACGAACAAGGAGCTGGCACTCATGTATAAGGAAGTGCCGAGCTATGTGGAAATCACTCCACAAAAGGAAGTAAGCCCAAAGCTTTGCGGAAAGCTTCAAACTTCTCCCTAGGCAGAGCCTTCGTGAAAAGGTCTGCAATGTTCTCCTGCGTGGGCACATATGCCAAGCTGATCTCCCCAGCAGAGAACCTCTCCCTGACATAGTGATAATGCACCTCAATGTGCTTAGTGCGAGCATGGAACACAGGGTTCCTCGCAACTGCCAATGCGCTCTGACTGTCAGTGAAGATGGTGGTGGCAGAAGACTGGCAAACACCCAAATCAGCCATAAGGCGTCTGAGCCACACACACTCAACAGTCGCTGTGAAAGCTGCCCTATACTCAGCCTCACAACTAGAAGTGGCCACAGTAGGCTGCTTCTTGCTCAACCAAGATATACATGAGCTACCAAGCATGAAGCAAAAACCACTGGTGGACACACGAGTGTCATAGCAACCAGCCCAATCTGAGTCAGAAAAAGCATGCAAATCTGGCGGTAGTGATCCCCCCTTGGGATAAAACAACCCAAGTAGCCGAGTACCACTCAAGTAGCGAAAGATGCGTTTAACCGCTTTCCAATGCGTGACTCCTGGGCAATGCATAAACCTGCTCATCTGTGAGACAGCAAACTGAATATCTGGCCGAGTAATGCATAAGTAAATCAAGCATCCAACAGCCTGCTGATAGAGAACAGCATCAAATGCATCTCCAGCATCATGAAGACTCAATCGTAAACCTGTCTCCATAGGAGTGGCAATAGGCTTACAGTCTTCAAGGCCAAAACGCTGCAATAATGTGTCAATATATTTCGTTTGACACAAAGCCATTCCACCATCAACTTGCATAAACTGAATGCCCAAATAGTGATGCAAATGCCCCAAATCAGACATCTCAAATGAGGCATGCAAATCAGCCTTGAAATCAGCAATATGCTTCTCAAGAGGACCAGTGAGCAGCATGTCGTCTACATAGACAACAATGATCAAAAGCACATCATTAGCACGCTTAACATATAAGGTGCTTTCAGTTGGACTGTTCTCAAAACCATGTGCAATCAGATAGGCATGTATTTTCTCATACCAAGCACGTGGTGCTTGCTTTAAACCATATAATGCCTTCTTTAACCTGCACACCTGGTTTTCATGCCCTTTCTGCACAAAGCCACGGGGCTGAAAAACATACACTTCTTCATGCAAGTCACCATTCAGAAATGCTGTTTTAATGTCCAGCTGATGTACATTCCAACCATGATGGGCTGCAAGTGCACAAATGCTCCGAACAGTAGTCATACGGCATGTAGGTGCAAAGGTCTCATCAAAATCAATGCCTCTTTCCTGCGCATAACCCTTTGCAACAAGCCTAGCCTTATACCTGTCAACTGTACCATCAGGTTTACGCTTCAGCTTGTATACCCACTTAGTGCCAATGGCCTTCTTGCCAGGAGGCAAGTCACATAAAGACCATGTACCATTCTTCATTATAGCATCATATTCAGATTGCATAGCAGCCATCCAATTTTCTGAATTTTGTGCTTCATCAAAAGAAACAGGCTCATTCTCATCACAGAGACTAGATGCAGCCATAGCATAGCAATCTGATGCAAAGGAGGTACTATGAGAGCCTGAACGAGTACTATATGACAGAGGTGCATCTAATTTGTTGTCACGCAAAGTCTGCACCAGCCATTTTGGCATAGTTTTTGCCTGTTCAATATCAGCTCTCTCATCAACAAGTGCATCATGTAAATCTGCATCAGAAATGGAATGATCTGCATCATCATATGAAACCTGCAAAGGCTGAGAAGTTGCCTCATTAGGACCAGCGCTAGCCTGTCCACCTGTAAAAAGAGGCATCAAAGTATCATACATGTCTTTGGAGCTAACAGATGTCTCCTTAGTACATGAAGCAATGGCTGAATAGCATCTTCCACAAAGACAACATCGCGGCTAACCAGAATGTGTTTAGTCTGTGGATGATACAGACGATAGCCTTTACTTTCAGAACTGTACCCAACAAAAATACATTTTACTGCCTTATCATCCAATTTTCTGCGATGTTGTTCAGGCACTAATGCATATGCCAAACAACCAAAAACACGCAGATGAGCAACATATGGCTTGCAGTCATGCCAAGCCTCATATGGAGTGATAGACTGCAACGCTTTAGTGGGACACCTGTTCAGTACATATGCTGCACACATGACAGCCTCAAGCCAGAAACTATGTGGTAAAGCCTGACTTTTGACCATGCACCTCGCCATCTCCATGAGTGACCTGTTCTTTCGTTCAGCAACTCCATTCTGTTGAGGTGTATACGGCACTGTACACTGGTGTTTTATCCCACGTTCAGCCAGAAATGCATTAAAATCTGAAGACATATATTCCCCCCCTCGATCAGAACGGAGGGTGCCCATTTTACATGCTGATAGATTTTCAGCCAAAACCAAAAACTGTTTGAAGCACATGAACACTTCGGACTTTGCTTTGAGTGGATATACCCATGCATGCCTGGAAAAATCATCAATGAAATTCACGAAGTAAAGGTAATTTCCAAAAGAGGGTGTCTGCATAGGACCACAGACATCACTATGTACAAGCTGCAATTTCTGCATAGCCCGAACTGTACCATCTTTTGGAAAGGAAGAACGCTGCATTTTGCCCAAAATACAGCCTTCACAAACATGTTTTCCAGGTGCCTCAAGTTTGGGCAAAGAGGACACCATTTCAGATTTCTGCAGGCGTAACAAACTAGCAAAATTCAGATGACCAAAGCGTGCATGCCAAAGCTTTGCATCTGACATAGCCTGAGAATCATGAACTGCACATGCCGAATCATTCACAGATTTTTCATAGTCTATGAGCTTATACAGCCCACGACATAAAATGCCAGAAGCAATAATCACATCGCCATTTGAGAGATCATGGACTGTACACCTGTCATCAACGAATTTCACAACCAAGCCAATCTTGGCTAATGCAGAAACAGATAACAGGTTCTTTTTGATCCCTGGCACAAATAAAGCATCTGACAAAGTGAAAGAACTACCATCAGCAGTAGTCAGAATGATCTTACCAACTCCCATAACAGGATAAGAGGAGTTATTGGCGCATGTGACAGTATTCCCTGTAGGGGCAGGCTCGAGTGAAGAGAAGAAACTGCGCTGCGAGGTAATATGTTTGGTTGCCCCACTGTCAAAGTACCAAACATCTGAGTCTACTGCAGACATGCACTGATCATGAGAAGATGGGTCAAAATTGCAGACAGTAGTAAACGCCCATTCTTCTTCCTGCACAAGATTTGCAGACTCTGTTTTTGGTGTAGAGGCCTCTGCAACAACCATTCCAGCCTCTTTCTTCTTTGCCTCTTTAGCAGCCAGTTTTGGACAGTTCTTTATAATATGATCATTTCCTTTACAGTACTTGCAGAACAATTTCTGCTTTTCTGATTTCTTCTCATCTTTATCCTGGTTCTTCGATTGTGCAGCATTTGCAGATTTCTGCTTACTAGTAGAAGAGCTCCATTTTCCTTTGCCCTTCTGACTAGCCAGGAAAGCTTGATCTGCAACACGCATAATGGACCTGTTTTGCCTGGACTGATCTTCTTGCAACAGAACAGAGACTAATTCCTCAAATGACAAGGCATTCGGATTGCCTTTCATCATCAATCGAAGAGTAGAGGCAAAACTCTGATATGAATCAGGAAGGCCATTCAGAACGGTCTGCACAAGTGAGCTATCTGGTATAACCTCATCAGCAGAAATCAATTGTTCCTTCAGGTCTTTGATCTTTGTAAGAAAACTGTCCATCGAATCACCTTCATTCATGTGCTCACTCTCCAACTGTTTTCGGAGGTAAGCAACACGAGCCTCATTCCTAGCCTGGTACAAAGTGGTAAGTGTATCCCAAGCATCCTTTGCTGTTCTGCAAGAGCGAATGTGAGGAATAATGGCACGTTTGACAGACAAAGCTATCAATGCATGTGCCTGGGCATCTCTGCCATCCCAACGAATCTGCTCTGTAGTAGGTGCAACAGAAACAGCAGCACGAACAGGAATCTGCGGAATATCATCTTCGACACCATCTTCATCAGCTCCAACACCTGTATTTGCAGTACCTGTTGTTACAAGTGTAACAGGACGTCTTTCAACACCCTGCACAATGTTCCACAATCCTTTTGCAACCAGTACATGTCGCATCATATAAGCCCATAATGGGTAGTTGGTACCATCCAACTTATCCTCAACAGCCAACATACGGAATACATCACTGCTTTCAGCCATGGCCGGTGACTAAAATACCTTGATGCAGAAAATTGATTGTATCTCAAAAAGTTGAACAGAACTGCCCAGACGAGTTCTGCTAGACCTGTAGCAGACTTCGAGACGCTTAAACTGGCGAACAGAAACTGGTATATACCTTTGGCACAAAAGGACGAAATAGCCTGCACAAGCACTGCGATAGTGCGTTCGGAGGCCGAAACGAGCTCAGATCGCGATTTCGGCACCACAAAGCGAAGCCGTTTTGATCTCGGAAACACCCTGAGTATGCTCACCAAATTTTGTGCGAATCTGAGACTCCAAACGGAGGAGTGTCGACAGTGCCCTAGAAGAAGCAACGACCTGCTCTGATACCAATTGTTGGAGTTAGACGTCTGCGGAAGCACGCGAACAGCACAAGGAAGAAGAAGAAGCTTGGAGCACAACACACAAGATTGAATGTATTACTAGAGAATGTACAAAGATAAGTAGCCCATTAGGGCAATAGGCGTATATACAAGCCGGGGGAAAAAAACCTCCTAAAGAGGGAAAAAAGTGCCCCGGCGGTCCTAGAGTGTTCACACACATCACTACCTAAATATATCAACAGAACCCCTCATGGAGGAAATGCTTACTCGACTAAACATTGCTACAAAGCCTAAAGAAGAAGCCCTCGAACACATTAGACGTATGAAATTGAGAAGACAAGGTAGAGATCAACCTACGCAAGAAACCTATGAGGCACCAAGATATCACATGGCCATGTGTCAAACGATGAGTGGAACCCATCACAGGATAGGCATTTGATAATGTGAAGGAACTACCATCAATCCAAGACAAAATGATCTTTCCAACTCCCATGATAGGATAAGAGGAGTTGTTAGCACATGTGGTAGTATTCCTTGTAGTAGTAGACTCAAATGAAGTGAAGAAACTACACTACGGGGGTTGGTTCTACCACTATCAAAGTACTAAACCTTTGAGTCTATTACAGACATAAATTGCTCATGATTCATAGCTGGAATGAGTTGTAGATATCCATTCTTCATTCTAAAGAGGATTAGCAAACTTTGTTTTTGGTGTAGAGGCTTGTACAACAACCATTCTAGCATCTTTCTTCTTTGCCTCCTTTGCAAACAATTAAGGAAAACTCTTTATGACATGATCATTTTCCTTGTAGTACTTGCATGACTATTTCTATTTTTTTTTGTTTCCTTGTTATCTTTGCCTTCCCCCTTGAACCTGCGGCATTAGTAGATTTTTGCTTAATAGTAGATGAGATTCATTTACATTTGCCCTCTTGACTAGCTAAGAAACGTTGACATGCAATGCACAAAATCGACCCATTCCACCTAGACGATCTTCCTATAGAAAAATAGTGAATAAAAAACGCAATTGGATTGCCTTTCATCATCAACTAAAGAGTAGAAGCAAAACTCCATTAAGAATGTCGAGTACAATTAAAAACATTTTGTAAAAGCGAACTACTAGCAAGATTTCATCCATAAAAATCAAGTACTCTTTCAAATCTTTGATCTCTGTCATGAAATTGTCCACTTAGTCTCCTTCATTCATATGTTCACTCTCCAACTATTTTTGGAGATAAGAAATGTGAGCCTCATTTTTTGCTTGGTTTAATGTTGTAAGAGTATCCCAAGCATCTTATGTTGACTTGCAAGAGAAAACTTGAGGCTTAATGGCAGGTTTGAAAGACAAAGCTATCATTGCATGTACATGTGAATCTCCACCATCCCAAAGAAGTTGCTCGCTAGTAGTAGCAAGAACAACAACATGACTAGGAAATTGAAGATATATCGTCATCTTCAACATCGTCTCCATCACCTTCAATCATTGTATTTGTAAGTGTAGTAAGACATTTTTCAGCACCTTGCACAAAATTCCACATACCTTTTCCTACCAATACATGATGCATCATGTATGCTCGCGATGGGAAATAAGTACCATCCAATTGATCCCCAATAGCCAACATGCGAAATACATGACTGATTTCATCCATGGCTAATGACTGAATATCGTGATGCAAAAAATTAATTGCATCTCAAAAAATTGAATCAAAATAGTGAAATGAGCTTTGCCAAGTCTGTAGCAGACATCCAGGTGCTTGTACTAGCAAACCACAAAAATGTATATATGTTTGGCACAAAAGAAAAAAATTGTTTGCATAGCCATTGATAGTGCATTGAAGCCAAAACAAGCTCAAATTCTCCCGAGTATGCTCACCAATTTTCATGCACTTTTGAGACTATGATTGCGGGGCTGCTAGCGATGCCCTAGATGAAGCAGCAACCTACTTTGACATCAATTGCTAGAGTTTGAGGTCTACAATAGGACAAGGAAGAAGAAGCTTGGAGCACAACACAATACTGAGTGTATTACCAAGTGAATGTACAGGTTGGGACTTTTGCCGCTTGAGGCGGGGGTGAGGGTTCAACCCCCCTCTATGTAGAACATGTGTGAGCCTAAGGCGAGTGTAATGCCTTCGGGCAATTTCTCCTAGTGTTTGCTTTCAGGCAGTCTAACCCCTGCTTTGTAGAATATAGGGGGTCTCGTGGGTACTATGCCTGTTCACTTGTACAATTGTTCTTTTAATCAATTCAAGCAAAGGGATATTAGGTTTCGGATGAACGTCCTCTTTAGAAAAAAAAAACACACACACACACATATACACACACACACACACATATATATATATATATATATATATGTGTGTGTGTGTGTGTGTGTGTGTGACCCATTAGGGTTAGGGGCATATAATATACGATCCGGGGGAAACAAACGTCCTAAAGGGGGAAAAAACGTACCCTAGCAATGCTAGGTGTGTTCACATATATCACTACCAAAATATATCGACAGAAAGGGCATGGACGTGATTAGAAATGACTAAAGTTGTATGGATTCTACCAATTTTTTTTTTGTGTTATAAATAATAATGTACATGAATAATCCGCTCCCCCCCTTCCTACTCCACAATTTTCTTTTTGTGTTTAAATAATAATGTACATGAATAATCCGTTCCCCCCCTTCCTACTCCATAAGTTTGAATGCCGCTTACTTCTTTTTTAGAACTAAGAAAGATGTCCTTAGTGTGTTCGCACACATCGTTACCAAAATGTACCAACACAAACAATACAATACAAAAGAAAAGATGTTTTTTTTTTTTTTTTTTTTAATGGAGGTTTGGTCGAGGCCTACTCCCCCGGACTTTAACTTTGAAATTGCAACTGTACAAGGAAGAGCATAGTACCCATGGGACCCTCTTATCCCACAAGAACAGGGGTTTACAAGACTGGGTTAAACGGCGGTCAACACTACCGCAAGGATAGACAAACGGTGGCACTCAGAAACAATGCAACATCTTTCCAGATTACATGTCCCTTACATGTTGGTGCCAGGGATTGAACCCTCGCCCCCGCCTCAAGAGGCGAGAGGCCCAACCACTGGGCCAGCGAACTGGGACAAGAAAAGGTGTATTACTCTTACGAAATGGTCATCACTTACTGTGTATGTACCTCTTGTTGGAGATTGATAGCTCTATATATGATGAGAATTAAAATTTCCATATAGCATTTGTGCTGTGACTACCCATATTCTTTTCACATCTTCATGGTAGTCATAATCTCATATTGTTTGGTCCTCCTACTACATATATGTGTATTATATAGGTCATTCTCCAAGGAGTACTTTTGATTTTGTCTATGCTGATAATAAAAAATAGGATTTAAAATTCCCCCTCTATGTAAATTTACATAGTAGCCTGTTTTAATCTACCCCAAGTCGCATTGCAAGACCATGTCATTATTTGCATAATCCTAGCGTTATCTTATAAAGTTGCTGGATTTGAAGAAAATGTCCACCATAGTTTAGAAAAGGATTATACTGGCCAACAATCTCTAAGACTAATGCCATTTTTTGGTTTCTCATAATTTCCACCCCTTAGGTCTTTTTTTTTTTTTTTGGGCTTTGTTTCACCATTTCTGAAAAGTATATGCGTGTTGAGAAAAGGCATGGACGTAATTAGAAATAGATGGTCTTTGCCGAGCCGAAGCTTTGATAATGGTAGTACAAATAATGGCCTTTCATCTTTCATTGACCTTGTAGGAGCAAGCTTGCTGACCTTTTCTAGGGGGCTTCCGAGCATTGGTGATTCCTTTCAATCCCTCAAGGAACTTGGTATTACCATGCAAAAAGGCTGTGTTAATGTAACCCTTTGCTTATATATAATATACCCTTGCCCTCTCTCCATAGTCACGACAATTCTCTAGTCTCTAGCTCCATTCTTCATAGTTTCTCTAAGGGTTGTTGCTTCTAACCCTTCTATCATAGTGTAATCCTAAGAAGAAGAGAAAACAATTTGTAGGAATATATATATATATATATATATATATATATATCAATTTAATGAAAATCTCAATCTTCTTTTGGATATCAAGTTTGGTTCCGTTGTGGCCTAAAAGCACTTAATTTCATGTTGGACTAGTCACGTGGAATTTGTTTCGTCTCTTTCCAACGTACCCCGGATACTCTTCTATTCTTCTCGCATATTTCGATAAGCCTTTGGCAATCTCCATACCATTTTTATCTCTGTATGTGATATTTGAGGATCTCCGATGTCACATCTCCTGAATTCAGATAATTATCTTCCCTGAATTTGAACCCGACGTGAATCGAACACGCAACCTTCTGATCGGAATAAGACGCGCTACCATTGCGCCACGGATCCGGTTTTTAAATTTTCGCTTTTAAATTACATTTTATATATTTTTTTAATCAGAAAAACCTTCATCATCAACAAAGGTTCCATTTTGTACGTACATAGACGCACACACATCCATGGAGTGTGTATATATATATATATACACACACACAAAACACAAGTACGTACACACACTTACATTCATGCATATTGGGAGAATGCGAACACAAATATGTATTTGTACGTTCAAATACACAAACAAGAACACATACTTAACATTCATTCAATGCATATCGAATGCATGCATTCGTCCATACATACATAGAATTTTCTAGCCACTGATGATCACTGATAGTGTCTAACTCATATGGATGGACTGGACACATGGATGGATGGATGGATGGATCCAAAGTACTAGAGAAGGTTAAATGCTACATGGTAAATGCCTATGCATGTCCATTCTTCTCCCTTTTCCTTTCGTTTGAGAGCAAGGACACTAAAGCTCCTCTCTTACACGGCTTCTATTGTCGTCTTGCAACATATATGGGATCAACATTTTCTACTACCATCATCTTATAGCATATATGGGATCACGAAAGATCGCTCATGTGGGTCCATTCTCTATACAACTAATCGGCCACTTTTCTTTGGGGTTTTCTTGCATTCCAGAGCCCACACACAGCAAGAGAAACTTCCACATGAACATGTGTTTTCTATTACAGAAGATGTGTAAAAATTAGCTTGGCCTCTTCTTGCTCAAGCTATGGAAACTCTCCTATACTGAGTAGTTTCTTCTACCATCTCTCTCAGATGAACACTTGACATTTCACGTTTCTGTTATTCATCTGTACATACACGATCTATGGCATCTTCTGAAAACTTCTCACTCACTCTCTCTTCAATCTCTATACGTACGCGATCTCTGGCGTCTTCTCACTTTTCTCATCTCTCTGTTCTCTCCTATATTTTTAACCTCTGTATGTGCTCTATTTATACTGCGCGCTCTTCTCACGCACGTTCTAGCTCGCACTTCCCTCTCATTATTCTTATGCACGTTCTCTCTGTATATACAGTTTGATTTGGTGTAACGAATTTTGATCCTACAAGATTCTGTAATGTACATAACGGCTGTGAATTTGTCCCTTCATTAAGGCTTTTGATTTTCTGAATATTTGATTCCGCTTCTCTTTATCTTCCTTTGTCTGTACGTCAAATTCGTGAGTGATTCTTCAACAGCTCCCCCTCAATCACTAATTTGACTCTTCCTGTCTTCATATATTTTTCTTTCTTTTATACCTGCCATTTCTTTGAATCTCTTGTCTTTGTTCCATCCAAGCTTTTTGTCAAAATATCTGCAATCTGATCTTTTGTAGGAGTGTATATTATTTCTATCTCCTTCTCCATTACCTTTTCCCTCAGGAAATGATACTGAATTTCTATGTGCTTTGTTCTTGCATGAAATACTGGATTTGCTGCAAGATACAGCAGGCTCATGTTATCTCCATGTATGATGGGTATACCTTGATCAATACCCATGCTTTTGAACAAGGTCTACATCCATATCACTTCTTTAGCTGCTTCTACAAGTCCTTTATATTCTGCTTCTGTTGACGATAAAGCCACTATGTGTTGTTTCTTCGAACACCAGCTTACTAGCTTATCTCCTAGGTATATCATATACCCATGTGTTGATCTTCTGTCATCTTGACTTCCTGCCCAGTCTGAGTCACTGTATGCTCTCAGCTGTATATCTGACGTAAAAGGATAATATAATCCTTCCTTTATAGTTCTTTTGATATATCTAAGAACTCTTTGTCCTACAACCCAATGTTGACTTTCGGACAATGCATGAACTGTGAGAGAACTCCCACTGCATAGTTAAGATCCGGTCGTGTTAGTGTAGCGTAGATTAGGCTTCCCACTAACGACCGATACTTTCTCATATCTTTAAACTCTGCACCACTATATTTGCTGAGTTTATGATTTGCTTCAAGCGGTGTTGAAGCTTCTCTGCAATTCTCTATATTAAACTTCTTTAGTAAGTTTTGGAGATACCTTTCTTGCGTCACATATACACCATGATCTGTGTATGTGATTTCCATTCCTAGAAAGTATGACAAATTTCCTAGGTCACTGATCTGAAACTCCTTTTCGAGTAATCTCTTTACTTCTTTAATTCCTTCATCTGAAGTACCTGTGATTATAATGTCGTCTACATAAATGCAAATGTAGATCATACCTTCTTCTGTTCTCTTAATGAGTAGACTTGCATCTGCTTTCGAACTTTGGTATCCAAGTTCATTGAGATATTTCACAAGCCTGTAATTCCAAGCTCTTGGAGCTTGCTTCAGTCCGTAAAGTGCTTTTCTTAATCTGCAAACAAAATTTGGGTATCTGGAACTTACAAACCCTTCCGGTTGTTCCATGTAGACTTCATCTGATATGTATCCATTCAGAAATGCATTCTTGATATCCAGTTGACTTAGCTTCCATCCTTTTGATGCTGCTATAGCAATCACTGTCCTTATGGTTGACATCTTTGCCACCGGACTAAACGTCTCATCGTAATCTATGCCATGCATCTGAGCATAGCCCTTGATAACCAGTCTGGCTTTGTATTTGGCTATCCTTCCATCTGCAAGCTTCTTAACTTTGAAAACCCATTTGTTTCCAATTACTTTCTTACCATTTGGTTTAGGAACAAGTTCCCATGTCTTGTTCTCTTCTAGTGCGCTAAAATCTTCTTCCATTGCTTCTTCCCATTTCTTCTTGCCTTTAGCTTCATCATAGTTCTGAGGTTCTTCATCATCTTTGACCATATATGCATCTGAGTTATGTACTAAGTATCATATGAATACCTTTCTGGTTGTCTTCTGTTCCTATTTGACCTTCTTGGTTCAAACTCTTCATGTGTATCTGAATACACATCTTCATCAAATCCCTGTTCATCTTCATTTCTCATACTTGATCCGATCCTGGACGTACTTGCCTGCATATGCTCTTCATCTCTGTTCACCTGCACAATTGATTTCCCTTTCTCTTTTCTTCTTACTTCTTCTTCAAATTCTTTTGTTGTATGACTTTGATCTGTATACTAGCTTTTCTGTTCATCAAATGTAACATCTCTGGACTCCATCAAATGTAACATCAAATGTAAATTGTTTTGTTAGAGGACTCCATAACCTATAGCCCATCTGCTTTTCATCATATCCGACGAACACATATTTCTCTGCTTTTGGTTCGAGCTTATGTCTGAGTTGTGATGGTACATAAGCATAAGCTACTGATCCAAACACTTTGCAATGATCAAGTGTTGGCTTCTTTCCCCACCAGGCTTCATATGGGGTCATTCCATCTAATGCCGTACATGGTAATCTGTTTACCAAGTATGTAGCTGTATTTATAGCTTCAGCCCAAAGATAATTTGGACAATCCTTTTCTTTTAGCATAGCTTGTGCAAACTCAACTAGAGTTCGGTTCCTTCTTTCTGCTACACCATTTTGTTGTGGTGTGAACCTGTAGGTTATTTCTCTCTTAATACCTGCATTCCAAAGATAGTCATTGAAATCTCGGGAGAAGTATTCTCCCCCTCCATCAGACCTCAGTCTCTTAAGCTTTCGACCTGTGAGTCTTTCAGCATATGCATGAAAATGCCTGAAAGCTCCAAACACTTCTGATTTCTCTTTCAAAACATAAAGAGTTATCCATCTTGTAGCATCATCAATGAAAAGAACATAATACCTCGATCCGCTGATTGATCCTTCTTTTGTTGGACCCCATACATCTGTATGAATGAGTTCGAGTACTCCATCATGTTTGAATCCTTTCTTCTGGAAAGGTAACCTGTGGGCTTTTCCCATCTGACATGCTCCGCACTTGTGAATCATATGTTGATTCTGTACATTCGGTAATCCGAGTACTGACTGATTTGCAATCATAGCTTTAATTCCCTTTTTCATTGAAATGACCTAATCTCTTATGCCAGAGATCAAGTTCTGTAATCACCTTTTCACCATGTGTGAGCAACGCTTGGCCAATGTTCCCTTGTACTCTTAAAGTAAAGAGTCTACCTTCTTTCTTACTAGAGACAATCTGATTATATCCGTTCTCGGGATCTTCTACAAATACTCCTTCATTTGTAAATCTGACCTGAAAACCTTTCTCAACTATCTGTCCTACACTAATTAAATTTTTCGGTATTGTTGGAACATACAAAACATTTGTTAGCAAATCTGCTCCACTCTTACACTTCACTTTTCCAATTGAATGTACACTATGCCTCGTATTGTCACCTGTTTGAACAGTATGACTGGAACTACCTTTTTCCAATTCTGACATCAGTTCTATATTTCTTGACAAGTGATTAAAACATCCAGAATCAATGTAAAATACCTTTAGGTCTTCGTTATCTGATGTGCTGATTGAGTTCATCATCAATGATGTATGACTTTCATTCTGTGTGTCATTTGCGTAATTGTTGTAGGTGGTGTTATAGGATTGATTCTGTCCCCAACTTCTTGCTCCACCTCTACCATAGCCTCCTCTTTGATTTTGTCTTCCTCTTTGAAGGTTATTCTGATATCTTCCGCTTCTACCTCTGCTATTACTGTTCTGATTTTGACTTGATCCTTGTTGATTGTGCCAGCAATCATGAGCCAAATGATTACTTAGTCCACAGATCCAGCAAGCCTTCTTGTTGTTATTCTGGCTACTTCTTCCTCTTCCAAAACCTCTTGCTCTTCCTCTGCCGGTGCCTTTACCTCTTGCATAATAAGCCTGAGAACTCGACTCTTCTTCGTCTTTTGACTTACCTTTGTCTTTCTTCTTGTTCTTCATGTACATTGCAGAACTTTGTCCTTTATCTGCATCTCCTTTCAGGTCTTGCTCATATATGAGCACCAAACCAAGCAACTGATTTAAATCTGGTACAAAATGATTTAAAGAAAGTTCAGATGAGAGTACGAAAGGTTTCCACATTTCATCTGCTCTCAAACCTGTTAGCAGTTGCGCTATCAATCTGTGATCTTCGACATCTTCATTTATGGATCCAAGACTATCTGCTAGATCCTTCATCTTAGTAACATAGTCACTAATGCTTTGACTCGACTTCTTTTTGAATGTTGTGAACTCGGACCATAAGCTAGCCTTCCTAGCTTTCGTAGTATTTTGGAAGTGATCTTCCAACACACTCCATATGTCCTCCGCTTTCTCCAGACCTCTAATGTGCGGTAATAGATGATCTGTAACGGTATTATAAATGTAAGCTCTTGCTCAGTGTTGCATCTTTCTTCTGCCACAGCTTCAAGGCTTCTAATTCTTCTTTTTCTGGTTGACTATCATCTTCGAAAGTCGGCTTCTTTTCATCTCCGGTTACATACGTCATTAAGTTCTTACTCATAAGTAAGGCTTCCATGCGCATTACCCATGCGGGATAATTATCTCTGTCCAATTTATCAATTTGGACATGATCTTCCATAATCTTCTTGTTTCTGTTACTTCCGGTGAACTTTTAAGAATCTTTCTGCTCTTCAGAATCTTTCTCGTTCTGGTTCCACTTGTTGTGGTTAACCTGCTCTGCGATACCAATTTTGGTATGCTGGCTCTGACACCAATTATGGTGAATACTCAGGCTCTGAACCCACTTCTTGGATCTCACTGCTCTGATATCAATTATGGTCAATAACCTGGGCTCTGATACCACTTGTGGGCGATTAACTTTCGCTCTGATACCACTTGTGGGCGATTAACTTTCGCTCTGATACCACTTCTGATGGTCGACGCGGCAAAGGCCCGAACCTTGTCATTCCTGCGGAATTCGCTGCACCACCGAAAAATTGGTTGCCAAGCTAGAGTGATATTAGAACACCTCTATAATCAGCAGTAGCTCAGCAGAGTTACTGTCACTCAAACGTATAAGACTTTGTTTTGAATTTACGGAGAAATTCACTGGGACTTCACCAGACTGTCACTGGACTGTCACCGTAATTATACCGGAATCTTATCGGAATCAACTCCTATTTTGTTTGTAATTACTTCAAGTGAGTATACAAGAAGTAAGGAAGTGATGCGTGAACTTCCTTCATTGAGTGAACTCTTTCTAAAGTTTAAGAGAAAACTCCTCCGGTTCAGAATGTCTCTTTCTGGTTAGACTTTGTACTGTGTGTACATATCCATTTCACCGAAATCCTTGACGAACTCATAGTAGAGATGTCTAGCTATAAGATAAGCTATCTCTCATACAAAACTTTAATTTACTTTGCGAAATATACTTCGTTGTTCTACCAGAAAACACGTTTTCTGAGAAAACTGTAACTGACCGAAACATTCGTTTACTGAGATAGTACCGAGGGACACGTTTACTAACGAACTGTAACCGTTAACAAACTTTCTACCATAACATGAAAATACTCAGAGTGCTTCACATATGAATAGTGCGTGCAAACTTCCACATGAACATGTGTTTTCTATTAGAGAAGATGTGTACAAATTAGCTTGGCATCTTCTTGCTCAAACTATGGAAACTCTCCTATACTGAGTAGTTTCTTCTTCCATCTCTCCTATATGTTTGACCTCTGTATGTGCTCTATTTATACTACACGCTCTTCTCACGCACGTTCTAGCTCGCACTTCCCTCTCATTATTCTTATGCACATTCTCTCTGTATATACAGTTTGATTCGGTGTAACGAATTCTGATTCTGCAAGATTCTATAATGTACATAACGGTTGTGAATTTGTCCCTTCATTAAGGCTTTTGATTTTATGAATATTTAATTCCGCTTCTCTTTATCTTCCTTTGTCTGTACGTCAAATTCGTTAGTGATTCTTCAACAGAACCATGATCAAATGTTGTAATTCACTAAGTACACAGGTCATGTACTCCATAAGGAACATAACCCATAAGGATTCACTCAATCCGTAGTTAAACCTAATCACTCCCATTGCATCAAACCTACTATAGATGAACATCAGAACATACCCTTAATCCTAGGCACTATAGGGAATGGCATAGTATTTTGTCAGCTCAAAGTGTCCAAGTGAATCTTGTTTGTATCATTTCTATCCACATTTGAGAAATTCCCAATGATCTAAAATTTTGCTTCTATACAAAATACAATCATTTGAACATGCATGGATCTTGTTGTATTCCATGCCTACTAATGTGAGTAACTTTTTTGCATCCTTTCTAGATGGTGGCATTTCATTTCCTATAGGTAGTACTTTCTCTCTTAGTAATCTAAAGAGATTAGTAACACTTGCATCTGACCACCCATACACCTCGTACAAATTCATAAACGAAAGACATGTTTGAAGAACAAAGATATTTGCATCTTTGTGTATTGGATGAAAAACCAACACTCGTAACACATCTTTTGGTTTTTCACAATGAGTAGCATATTCATGGTGATCATGCTTAGAGATATCTTCATCTACATTGGTACTATCATCAAAAAATATATCTATCATGTCCTCCCTTTCTTCATTCCATATTTCATTGCTAATATCAACATGGTCTTGGTTGACTACTCTGGCTCTCTTTGGATCATGAATTGTCCCTATTTAATTTCAATGCACTAAGCCTCTTCCATGTGATTCAGATCTTTCAGCCAAAAAAAAACTACGATCAAATTCTTGATACTTCCACAGGTTCTCTAGTTAATCTTATTTTCCTTGCACTTTGATACATACAATTATTGCAAGGACATGCTATTTTTCCTCCAAATCTGCCCAAGGATTGCTACTACTATATGTAACGGATACTTGAAATATTCAAACACAAAATTCTTCATGTATTATAAACATATACAATTATAAATCTTTAGACTCTAATTTTTTATTTGTTCATGTATGAAGACTTATATGTATCATAAAACCCTAAATTTACTGTCTTTACCTACATAGAAATATATAAATCAGTAAACCCTAATTTTTAATTAGTTTATGTATGTATACAATTATATATTGTAATACCCTAAATTTTAATGTGCTTATGTACATATAGATCACTAAACTCTAATTTTGTATTTGTTTATGTAGATATACTAATATATATCCTAAAACCCTAAATTTTAATATATTTATGTACATATAATAATATAAATCCTTAAACCCTAAGTTTTTATGTTTTATGTATGTATACTAATATATATCCAAAAGCCCTAATTTTTAATGTATATATGAATGTAAATCCATAAACCCAGGTTATATATATATATATATATATATATATATATATATATATATATATATATATATATATATATATATATATATATGTGTGTGTGTGTGTGTGTGTGTATATATATATATATATATATATATATATATATATATATATATATATATATATATATATATATATATATATATATATATATATATATATATATATATATATATACATACATATATCTTAAAATCTTCATTTCATATTTTTTAGGCATATACTAATATATATTGTAAAACCCAATTTTTTTATCTACTTATGTATATATACTAATATATATATCATAAAACACCAAACAATGCTTATGAATACATACATACATACACACACACACACACACACATCCATATTTTTCACTTTATATTTCCTTGGTACAATCAATGGCAACATCAAATGTCCTCTCTTGATCACGAACCATGATCAAATGTTGTAATTCACTAAGTACACAGATCATGTACTCCATAAGGAACATTTTAACCCATAAGGATTCACTCAATCCGTAGTTAAACCTAATCACTCCCATTGCATCAAACCTACTATAGATGAACATCAGAACATACCCTTAATCCTAGGCACTATAGGGAATGGCATAGTATTTTGTCAGCTCAAAGTGTCCAAGTGAATCATGTTTGTATCATTTCTATCCACATTTGAGAAATTCCCAATGATCTAAAATTTTGCTTCTATACAAAATACAATCATTTGAACATGCATGGATCTTGTTGTATTCCATGCCTACTAATGTGAGTAACTTTTTTGCATCCTTTCTAGATGGTGGCATTTCATTTCCTATAGGTAGTACTTTCTCTCTTAGTAATCTAAAGAGATTAGTAGCACTTGCATCTAACCACCCATACACCTCGTACAAATTCATAAACGAAAGACATGTTTGAAGAACAAAGATATTTGCATCTTTGTGTATTGGATGAAAAACCAACACTCGTAACACATCTTTTGGTTTTTCACAATGAGTAGCATATTCATGGTGATCATGCTTAGAGATATACTAATATATATCCTAAAACCCTAAATTTTAATATATTTATGTACATATAATAATATAAATCCTTAAACCCTAAGTTTTTATGTTTTATGTATGTATACTAATATATATCCAAAAGCCCTAATTTTTAATGTATATATGAATGTAAATCCATAAACGCAGGTTATATATATACATACATATATATATATATATATATATATATATATATATATATATATATGCGTGTGTATGTGAGTGTACGTGTATGTGTGTATGAATGTGTGTATGTTTATGTCTTTGTGTGCGTATGTGTGTATAATGCCATATGTAATTCCATATGCCAAGGAACATTATTTTGACAACATTTCCCCTAGAATACGGAACTTACCAAAAATAACCATAAGGCTCACAGGCCATAGGCAAAGAAGGCTCGCAGCCATAAGGAAAGAAGGCTTGCAAGCACTTGCAAAAGATACTCTACTTGCAAAATGATCATTGTACTTGCAAAAATAACATTATATATATGTGTGTGTATGTGTACGCATGTGTATATGTGTATGTGTGTGTATATTTATGTCTTTGTGTGTGTACGTGTTTGTTTGTATGTAAGTATGACTGTATGTACGCATGTGTGTATTCGTGTATGTATGTGATAAGTATGTGTCTATGTAAAAAGTATGTGTGTATGTAAAAAGTATGTGTGTATGTATGCATGTGTATGCGTGTGTGTTTGTGTATTTCTTTCATTAATAGTACCCTTCTTTTAAAGGAAAAATCTATGATGATAAATTAATATTGATTAAACTGAATAAATAGTACATTTCGATTAAAAGATAAATAAAGAATTGAAGATATTCACTTACTTGAAGCTCCTTGAATTGAATTGCATAAAAAGGAACTCTGAAAGCTTTAGTGCATAGATCGATCCCTATGTAATCGTTGATGTACTTTAGATCTCATGAAAAAGACCTAACAATACAACATGTCTTTGGAGCTAACAGATGTCTCCTTAGTACATGAAAGCAATGGCTGAATAGCATCTTCCACAAAGACAACATCACGGCTAACCAGAATGCGTTTAGTCTGTGGATGATACAGACGATAGCCTTTACTTTCAGACCTGTACCCAACAAAAATACATTTTACTACCTTATCATCCAATTTTCTGTGATGTTGTTCAGGCACTAATGCATATGCCAAACAACCAAAAACACGCAGATGAGCAACAGATGGCTTGCGGTCATGCCAAGCCTCATATGGAGTGATAGACTGCAACGCTTTAGTGGGACACCTGTTGAGTACATATGCTGCACACATGACAGCCTCAAGCCAGAAACTATGTGGTAAAGCCTGACTTTTGACCATGCACCTCGCCATCTCCATGAGTGACATGTTCTTTCGTTCAGCAACTCCATTCTGTTGAGGTGTATACGGCACTGTACATTGGTGTTTTATCCCACATTCAGCCAGAAATGCATTAAAATCTAAAGACATATTCCCCCCCCTCGATCAGAACGGAGGGTGCCCATTTTACATGCTGACAGATTTTCAGCCAAAACCAAAAACTATTTGAAGCACATGAACACTTCGGACTTTGCTTTGAGTGGATATACCCATGCATGCCTGGAAAAATCATCAATGAAAGTCACGAAGTAAAGGTAATTTCCAAAAGAGGGTGTCTGCATAGGACCACAGACATCACTATGTACAAGCTGCAATTTCTGCGTAGCCCGAACTGAACCATCTTTTGGAAAGGAAGAACACTGCATTTTGCCCAAAATACAGCCTTCACAAACATGTTTTCCAGGAGCCTCAAGTTTGGGCAAAGAGGACACCATTTCAGATTTCTGTAGGCGTAGCAAACTAGCAAAATTCAGATGACCAAAGCGTGCATGCCAAAGCTTTGCATCTGACATAGCTTGAGAATCATGAACTGCACATGCCGAATCATTCACAGATCTTTCATAGTCTATGAGCTTATACAGCCCACAACATAAGTTGCCAGAAGCAATAATCACATCACCATTTGAGAGATCATGGACTGTACACCTGTCATCAACGAATTTCACAACCAAGCCAATCTTGGCTAATGCAGAAACTGATAGCAGGTTCTTTTTGATCCCTGGCACAAATAAAGCATCTGACAAAGTGAAAGAACTACCATCAAAAGTAGTCAGAATGATCTTACCAACTCCCATAACAGGATAAGAGGAGTTATTGGCGCATGTGACAGTATTCCCTGTAGGGGCAGGCTCGAGTGAAGAGAAGAAACTGCGCTGCGAGGTAATATGTTTGGTCGCCCCACTGTCAAAGTACCAAACATCTAAGTCTACTACAGACATGCACTGATCATGAGAAGATGGGTCAAAATTGCAGACAGTAATAAACACCCATTCTTCTTCCTGCACAAGATTTGCAGACTCAATTTTTGGTGTAGAGGCCTCTGCAACAACCATTCCAGCCTCTTTCTTCTTTGCCTCTTTAGCAACCAGTTTTGGACAGTTCTTTATAATATGATCATTTCCTTTACAGTACTTGCAGAACAATTTCTGCTTTTCTGATTTCTTCTCATCTTTATGCTGGTTCTTCGATTGTGCAGCATTTGCAGATTTCTGCTTACTAGTAGAAGAGCTCCATTTTCCTTTGCCCTTCTGACTAGCCAGGAAAGCTTGATCTACAACACGCATAATGGACCTGTTCTGCTTGGACTGATCTTCCTACAACAGAACAGAGACTAATTCCTCAAATGACAAGGCATTCGGATTGCCTTTCATCATCAACCGAAGAGTAGAGGCAAATCTCATATGAATCACGAAGACCATTCAGAACGGTCTGCACAAGTGAGCTATCTGGTATAACCTCATCAGCAGAAATCAATTGTTCCTTCAGGGCTTTGATCTTTGTAAGAAAACTGTCCATAGAATCACCTTCATTCATGTGCTCACTCTCCAACCGTTTTCGGAGGTAAGCAACACGAGCCTCATTCCTAGCTTGGTACAAAGTGGTAAGTGTATCCCAAGCATCCTTTGCTATTCTACAAGAGCGAATGTGAGGAATAATGGCACGTTTGACAGACAAAGCTATCAATGCATGTGCTTGGGCATATCTGCCATCCCAACGAATCTGCTCTGGAGTAGGTGCAACAGAAACAGCAGCACGAACAGGAATATGTGGAATATCATCTTCGACACCATCTTCATCAGCTCCAGCACCTCCAGCACCTCCAGCACCTGTATTTGTAGTACCTGTAGTCGCAGGTGTAACAGGACGTCTTTCAACACCCTGCACAATGTTCCACAGTCCTTTTGCAACCAGTACATGTCGCATCATATAAGCCCATAATGGGTAGTTGGTACCATCCAACTTATCCTCAACAACCAACATACGGAATACATCACTGCTTTCAGCCATGGCCAGTGACTAAAATACCTTGATGCAAAAAATTGATTGTATCTCAAAAAGTTGAACGGAACTGCCCAGACAAGTTCTGCTAGACCTGTAGCAGACTTCGAGACGCTTAAACTGGCGAACAGAAACTGGTATATACCTTTGGCACAAAAGGACGAAATAGCCTGCACAAGCGCTACGATAGTGCGTTCGAAGGCCGAAACGAGCTCAGATCGCGATTTGGGCACCACAAAGCGAAGCCGTTTTGATCTCGAAAACACCCTGAGTATGCTCACCAAATTTCGTGCGAATCTGAGACTGCAAACGGAGGAGTGTCGACGGCGCCCTAGAAGAAGCGATGACCTGCTCTGATACCAAGCCAGGCACTAATGCATATGCCAAACAACCAAAAACACGCAGATGAGCAACAGATGGCTTGCGGTCATGCCAAGCCTCATATGGAGTGATAGACTGCAACGCTTTAGTGGGACACCTGTTCAGTACATATGCTGCACACATGACAACCTCAAGCCAGAAACTATGTGGTAAAGCTTGACTTTTGACCATGCACCTCGTCCATGAGTGACATGTTCTTTCGTTCAGCAACTCCATTCTGTTGAGGTGTATACGGCACTGTACATTGGTGTTTTATCCCACATTCAGCCAGAAATGCATTAAAATCTAAAGACATATATTCCCCCCCTCGATCAGAACGGAGGGTGCCCATTTTACATGCTCACAGATTTTCAGCCAAAACCAAAAACTATTTGAAGCACATGAACACTTCGGACTTTGCTTTGAGTGGATATGCCCATGCATGCCTGGAAAAATCATCAATGAAAGTCATGAAGTAAAGGTAATTTCCAAAAGAGGCTGTCTGCATAGGACCACAGACATCACTATGTACAAGTTGCAATTTCTGCGTAGCCCGAACTGAACCATCTTTTGGAAAGGAAGAACACTGCATTTTGCCCAAAATACAGCCTTCACAAACATGTTTTCCAGGAGCCTCAAGTTTGGGCAAAGAGGACACCATTTCAGATTTCTGTAGGCGTAGCAAACTAGCAAAATTCAGATGACCAAAGCGTGCATGCCAAAGCTTTGCATCTGACATAGCCTGAGAATCATGAACTGCATGCCGAATCATTCACAGATCTTTCATAGTCTATGAGCTTATACAACCCACAACATAAGTTGCCAGAAGCAATAATCACATCACCATTTGAGAGATCATGGACTGTACACTTGTCATCAACGAATTTCACAACCAAGCCAATCTTGGCTAATGCAGAAACTGATAGCAAGTTCTTTTTTATCCCTGGCACAAATAAAGCATCTGACAAAGTGAAAGAACTACCATCAAAAGTAGTCAGAATGATCTTACCAACTCCCATAACAGGATAAGAGGAGTTATTGGCGCATGTGACAGTATTCCCTGTAGGGGCAGGCTCGAGTGAAGAGAAGAAACTGCGCTGCGAGGTAATATGTTTGGTCGCCCCACTGTCAAAGTACCAAACATCTGAGTCTACTACAGACATGCACTGATCATGAGAAGATGGGTCAAAACTGCAGACAGTAATAAACACCCATTCTTCTTCCTGCACAAGATTTGCAGACTCTGTTTTTGGTGTAGAGGCCTCTGCAACAACCATTCCAGCCTCTTTCTTCTTTGCCTCTTTAGCAACCAGTTTTGGACAGTTCTTTATAATATGATCATTTCCTTTATAGTACTTGCAGAACAATTTCTGCTTTTCTGATTTCTTCTCATCTTTATCATGGTTCTTCGATTGTGCAGCATTTGGAGATTTCTGCTTACTAGTAGAAGAGCTCCATTTTCCTTTGCCCTTCTGACTAGCCAGGAAAGCTTGATCTACAACACGCATAATGGACCTGTTCTGCTTGGACTGATCTTCCTACAACAGAACAGAGACTAATTCCTCAAATGACAAGGCATTCGGATTGCCTTTCATCATCAACCGAAGAGTAGAGGCAAATCTCATATGAATCACGAAGACCATTCAGAACGGTCTGCACAAGTGAGCTATCTGGTATAACCTCATCAGCAGAAATCAATTGTTCCTTCAGGGCTTTGATCTTTGTAAGAAAACTGTCCATAGAATCACCTTCATTCATGTGCTCACTCTCCAACTGTTTTCGGAGGTAAGCAACACGAGCCTCATTCCTAGCTTGGTACAAAGTGGTAAGTGTATCCCAAGCATCCTTTGCTATTCTGCAAGAGCGAATGTGAGGAATAATGGCACGTTTGACAGACAAAGCTATCAATGCATGTGCTTGGGCATATCTGCCATCCCAACGAATCTGCTCTGGAGTAGGTGCAACAGAAACAGCAGCACGAACAGGAATATGTGGAATATCATCTTCGACACCATCTTCATCAGCTCCAGCACCTCCAGCACCTGTATTTGTAGTACCTGTAGTCGCAGGTGTAACAGGACGTCTTTCAACACCCTGCACAATGTTCCACAGTCCTTTTGCAACCAGTACATGTCGCATCATATAAGCCCATAATGGGTAGTTGGTACCATCCAACTTATCCTCAACAACCAACATACGGAATACATCACTGCTTTCAGCCATGGCCGGTGACTAAAATACCTTGATGCAAAAAATTGACTGTATCTCAAAAAGTTGAACGGAACTGCCCAGACAAGTTCTGCTAGACCTGTAGCAGACTTCGAGACGCTTAAACTGGCGAACAGAAACTGGTATATACCTTTGGCACAAAAGGACGAAATAGCCTGCACAAGCGCTACGATAGTGCGTTCGAAGGCCGAAACGAGCTCAGATCGCAATTTGGGCACCACAAAGCGAAGCCGTTTTGATCTCGAAAACACCCTGAGTATGCTCACCAAATTTTGTGCGAATCTGAGACTGCAAACGGAGGAGTGTCGACGGCGCCCTAGAAGAAGCGATGACCTGCTCTGATACCAATTGTTGGAGATAGACGTCTGCGGAAGCACGCGAACAGCACAAGGAAGAAGAAGAAGCTTGGAACACAAACACACAATACTGAATGTAGTACTAGAGAATGTATGAAAGATGAGTAGCCCATTAGTGCAATAGGCGTATATACAAGCCGGGGGAAAAAAACCTCCTAAAGAGGGAAAAAAGTGCCCCGGCGGTCCTAAAGTGTTCACACACATCACTACCTAAATATATCAACAGTGTCTATGTATGCTTATAATATGCGTAAAGAAAAAGTTTGGGAACTTAGCGAAAATAACCATAAGGCTCGTAGGCCATAAGCACAAAAGGCTCGCGTGCCATAAGTTAAAAGGGCTTGCAAGGTATAACTTGAAAAAATTCGTTCCACCTGCAAAAGAAAGTCTACTTGCGAAAAAGGTATTGTACTTGCAAAAAAACATTCCATATGTAGAAAAACACTCCACATGTATTCCATATGCAAAACAAATAAACATTCCTTATGCATGTATGTGTTTGTACATATATGTTCGTGTGTTTGTGTGCGTATGTATGAGCAATATATGTGTGTATGTAAGTATATGTATGTGTGTATGTTTATGTCTTCTGTGTGTATGTGTACATATGTGAGTATATGTGTGTGGATGTATGTGTCTGGATTTCTGTATATGTGTGTAAGTATGTGAGTGTACGTGTATGTGTGTATGAATGTGTGTATGTTTATGTCTTTGTGTGCGTATGTGTGTATGTAATTCCATATAGCAAGAAACATTATTTTGACAACATTTCCCCTAGAATAGGGAACTTACCAAAAATAACCATAAGGCTCACAGGCCATAGGCAACGAAGGCTCGCAGCCATAAGGAAAGAAGGCTTGCAAGCACTTGCAAAAGATACTCTACTTGCAAAAATAACATTATATATATATGTGTGTGTATGTGTGTGTATATTTATGTCTTTGTGTGTGTACGTATTTGTTTGTATGTAAGTATGACTGTATGTACGCATGTGTGTAATCGTGTATGTATGTGATAAGTATGTATGCATGTTGGCATGTGTATGCGTGTGTGTTTGTGTATTTCTTTCATTAATAGTACCCTTCTTTTAAAGGAAAAATCTATGATGATAAATTAATATTGATTAAACTGAATAATTAGAACATTTCGATTAAAAGATAAATAAAGAATTGAAGATATTCACTTACTTGAAGCTCCTTGAATTGAATTGCTTAAAAAGGAACTCTGAAAGCTTTAGTGCATAGATCGATCCCTATGTAATCGTTGATGTACTTAAGATCACATGAAAAAGACCTAACAATACAACAAAACTAATGAATTATGGTAATACTAGAGTAAGAACAATGACAAAAATACATGAAACGAAACCTCTCTTGATTCTTTGTGAATCCAAAGGAGTTGATTTTGATGAGTTACTTGACCTAGATTATCCTTATGTTGAAATGTAAGAATATTCATAGTAAACTTGGTAGGCTAAGGAATTTTAGGTGCCTCTATTCTTCTTTGCTTGAGCACATCCACATAGGACATCATTTTAGGAGCTTTGAACCTCCAAATAAGCTTACTATTTTCTTGTTCCATTGTGGAATGCTTAATATTAGTCACTTGTTGCCCCTTATGCAGATAGATAGGCTTATTGCACTCATAGTGCCTTTTCAAGGATTAAGTGATCGGAGAAGGTTGCGATGCAATGGTAGATGGTAAAATAGTTAGCGCAAATCGTAATGGACTTCTGGAGGAAGAAGATCGACACAACAAAATACAAACAAACACATGATTACAACATGAAAAAAGAGAAACCATAGGAAGAGATGGGGTTGAGACACTCCAAGAACACCATGAAAACTCCAAATAAAGAAGGAAATGAGAAATAAGAGCCTAAGAAGAAAGGTGCACGAGATTCCGCTCTATTTCATTCCAAACGTTACTTATAGCTTATGGTATGTAACCTTTATAGCCAAGGATTTGATCCATTTCACATTGTTTTTTGCCAAAAAACTTAAAAATAAATTCCTAGAGCTAGTATGAACATGAAAATGATGTTTAGAATGACTAGAAAATTTAGAAAATGATTGGGATGTACTTCATAGGCTCAAGGAATCCATGGCCTTTACAAAAGTAGAGCCATATGTAAAAATTACATGGAAACTGTAGAAAAATAAGCCACAAAATGATATGTCTTGCTTGCCTCTAATGATTCCAAACGCTTTCAATCAATGATTCTTTATTTCTTGGATTGACCCAAAGGATCTAACATACTCTTTATAGCCCAAATCTGAAAATCGGGTGGGCCTATTCATGCCTCCAATGCTTTGCTCCAAGTCTTTTGTTCTAATGCACTTGTTGGCAACTCCCCCTCCCTAGACCTTGTCATCCTTGAAAGGTATTAAGTGGATATTGGGGGATTCTTTTGCAAAATGGGGCTTGAGTGTTTGTAGGAGAAGGAAGAAGAAGAAGAAGAAGAAGAAGAAGTGGGACACAGACATCAGAAGCTTTCGTATATTGATTACCAAAAGGAAAATACAATAATGATGTATAAAACAAGACCAAGTGTTCTCCATGAGGAGTACTTAATCCAAAAGAATACACACACACAAGGTTACAAGATAACCAAAGTTCCTTATGCTACCAAACTTCTCCACACCAAACCTCCACCTTCTCCAAGAGCTTGCTCTTGTGCACACCTTGCACTCAACCTTCCGATAGGGTAGGAGGGAGGGACACCTTCTATCGACGTGCACACCTCTTCAATGGTACCTTGTGCCACCTTGATTGTTTTGCTTACTGGTTCTTTGTACTCCTTCTCTGCACACACTAGATCACTCTTCTTGCACACTTTGTCTTTCACTTGCTTCTCTGCATCACGCACTAGTTGAATGTCTCTTGCTCCTCTCACCTAGTGTAGACTATTCTCTCACTTTCTTAGTCTAACTCCAAGAATAATGCCCATGAGTTGTGTGTCGATTCACTCATGTATGCCACTCCTAACTGATAGATTATCTTGTTGCTCACTTTGATGTCCCAAGAATGTCTCAAAATGTGTATAGCCAATGACTTCCTATTTTGTCCTATAGTGACTTTAGGACAAAAACAAAATTTTAAATGGGGGGCTATACATACACTTTTGCATACTGCTTCTTCTTCACATGCCTTCATTTTTGCATTCATTTCTTAAATATATGAACCTAAGGGAGGGTTCACCTAAACCTTCCAAACACTTTAAAACCCTTCAAACCTTACAAAAAGACACTCTGCAACCTGCATTCAACTTTCTGCAAAACCATAGCCTTTGTGAATAATTTGATTGTGCACTACTTGTGCACCTTGACCAACTTAACTTTGATCACTTTCACTTTGACCAAGTTGACTTTGGCCATCTTGATTTTGACCAATGTGACTTTGATGGGCTCAACAGTTGCCCACCACCTAATGGGCCTTTCATCCCCGAGAGCTAACAACCAAACCATGAGCAGAGATGTTCATCTTGATACCTGTGTGCAAAACCTTCAAAGGGACACATTAGCAACCACCAAGGTCACCATGAGCATGAGAGAACAATCCAAATGGAAGAACCAAAATTGTATACTAACTCATTGAAGAAGCAAAAGCGGTAGAATGGAGGGTAGGAAGGAAAGGTTAGGGAGGGATGAAGGGTTAAGAAGGATAGGATAAGGATAGATAAGGGTAGGGATGGGTGGAGGTATAAGGGGAAGGGCAAGGAGTATGAGTAGGGGCTCTGGGGAGGGCGAAAAGGCTAAGAAATGAAAGCTACAGAGGGTTCATATGGAAAAATGTGAAACATGTGGGAAAATAAAGATGGAATAGAACATGTGGACCACATACATAATAATAAACACATGTTAAATGTGCACAAAACATGTGAGTTTAGACCAAAAGGAGAAAAGTCTAGATCTTGGCAAAACTAATGTAAAAATTGAGTCCATCATTGTCAAGAGACATGAAATTGACCCCAAATTTAAAAGAATGGCCATATGAGGCACAATCTAGAGCCAACAACATTTTTCCAAAAAAAATATAAAAAAATAGAATCACACCATAGGATAAATTTAACCTATGGTGGAAGGGTGTGATGGTCCAAGTCCAAGGGGGGTTTTTTCTTGAGCCCACAAGGAGAAGGATGACCATGAGTTAAAGGGGCAATCCCCTTAAGTAACCCAGAAGCTGAAGCAGGATGAGATGCTGTAGGTGACCTGAAGGCTAGTTGCAGCAGAAGATGGGACTTAACCCAGAAGATGAGAGGGATGACTACCGAAGGGGGTCCAACCTGGTGGTACATTGCCATCAAGTCCATGGTTTTCGTTTTCCAAGAGGCATAGTGTCTTTCCTTTGCCACACACATCCAAAGCCCCTTTGAGTGAGCAGGCAAGATGAGGGACAGGCCAGCCCAATGCCAGCCCATCTGACCCGTCAAGGTGCAAAATCCGTCAAGGATGGACGGGAGGCATTCCAGTTGTCAGGCATCTACCCATGATGCAAGGGACAATTGACGTTCTCAAGAAACGTGAGGAAGGGAAGGCTCAACACTCATGCCCATGGTGCTTCGTCACCCTGACATTGGGGGCGTTCCTAGCCGGTCTGCAGTCCAGAGGAATGCATGGTTACCACTCCCCTTATAGTTGTGCACAATTCGGCACAGTAGGCAAACCACCCAAGCACCAAGGTGGGTTGGATAGAAAACCAAGGAGGCAGGCAAAGGGGCATGACACCACCCCCTCTCCAATAGACTTCGTTTCCTCGTGAAGTCCACCTACGGGCCTTAGAATGATTCTCGTTTACAATGAAGTCAAAAGGGTGACAAGCCTATTGGTGGCCGTGTGGCATTTGGCACAAAGGCACGAATGTGTGGTGCATAGAGCGACTTACCTTCACGTCGACCATTTTTACTTGAAAACAAGCCTTAGGTGCCCCTCGCTTCATCTGCGCAAAAACCCAGAGATGTGGTGCATAAGCACCTTTCATGCCAATCATTTCACTTGAAAACTTTGCCCTGACCATGAAGGGACCCACAGGTAGCATCCATTTAAGGCACGGATGGGAGGGCAAGGCCACACACCTGCCGGCTAACTTACTTGATACTTTGCCCCGGCCACAAAGGGACCCACGAGTAAGGTGCAGACAAGAGGGTAAGGCCACACACCTGCCGGCCAACACACATTTCCACTTTTTCCATGACCACAAAGGGAATTGCGAGCGTCGCCCACAAGGCACAGATGGGAGGACAAGGCCACACACCCATCGATTGCATGAAAATGGGCCTATCATCGGCCCTAGCTTCGCTTTGCATCTAGGCATGGACGTGCGGTGCATAGTGTGTCATACATTCATGCCGATTGTTTTACTTGAATCTTTGCCCCGGCCATGAAGGGACCCGATGAAATTCACATAGGGCACGATGGGAGGGCCAAGCCACAAGCCCGCTGACCATCATTTTTCCCATAGTGCATTCACGAGCCCCGTATGGCCCGACAAGAAGCATCTCACTTCATTTTGTTGACTCTAGGCATGTCGGCCAAAGAGTAAAAGATAGGGACATTTTTCCAACCAAAAAGAACTTGGCCTCAGGGCATTCCCTACCCCGACCGATGGGATAGCCTCGTGGGAGAACACGGTTCTGTTGGCCTTTATGCTTCCATAACTTTGCTTGGCTCAAGTCTCAAGTAAATGATATTACAATATTGCAAAGGGACATGTCTTACGATCCACAAGTGGGTTATGCGTGTTTCGTTTCGGCACATGGTAGCATCAACATTTTCCATAGCACTCTATCTTGCAGGTCCACTCGTGATGAAGCATGGAGGGACTACCCTATGTTGCTCCCAAATTTAGTCTCATAGACGGGGGCCCCACCCCAAAGGGATGCGGCTTACAACGGCTCGTACGACTTACGATGCTACCCGGACCTGGAGAACAAGGTGGTCTTGCCGGCATATGGAGGATGGGTCCTCCCTCCCCTCAGTGGGAAGCCACAGAATGAACGTCACAAGGCTAGACCCGAGGCGGAATACGTAAACGACAGTGGGCTAACAAGCGGGTCAGGCCCATAAACACATGAACAGGCAAATCATCCTGCCTAACAAAGGATCATAAAAGATCGGGGTGGCCTCTCATGTCAACCCCAGGACCCATGCCACTCAAGCCTGAAGCTCTGATCCGCTCCCGTTTGCTGATGACCCAAGTGGGGGACCGATGGCAGACGTTGTGACATACATAAAAATTTTCTCCATATTTGTGCCAAAACAAGCTGAGGTCCAAGCGAGGACCAACGGCCAATGTATCTCATGTTTAAAAAAAAATTTCTCTTTTTGTTGACAGACCGACGACCGGCACCATCCACAATGGACTCACTGACCGACTGAGAGCCGAAGCTTTGATACCAAATGTGACGGTCCAAGTCCAAGGGGGGCTTTTTCTTGAGCCCACAAGGAGAAGGACGACCACAAGTTAAAGGGGAAATCCCCTTAAGTAACTCAGAGGCCGAAGCAGGATGAGATGATGCACGTGGCCTGGAGGCCAATTGCAGGGGAAGATGGGACTTAACCCGGAAGATGAGAGGCATGGCTGTTGAAGGTAGGACAACCTGGCTGTACGTTGCCATCAAGTCCATGGTTACCATTTTCCAAGAGTCATAGTGGCTCTCCTTTGCCACACACATCCAAAGCTCCTTTGAGTGACCATGCAACATGAGGGATGAGCAGTCCTGGTGTCGGCCTATCTGGCCGTCAAGGTGCAAGACTCGTCAAGGATGGACGGGGGGCTTTCCCATTGTTGGGCATCTACCCATAATGCAAGGGACAACCGACATTCCCAAGAAATGTGAGGAAGGGAAGGCTCAACACTCACTCCCATGGTGCTTCCTCACCCGAATGTTGGGGGCATTCCTAGTTGGTATGTAGTCCAGAGGCATGCATGGTTATTACTGCTAGTTGCACACAATTTGGCACACTAGGGCAAACCACCCAAGAACCAAGGTCTTAAGTGATCCAGAAAGCTTTACGTGTGCTAGTGATAGGTCTTGAGTCTAGATGTGATGAGGAATGGAAGCTCTTTGCCCTCCATAGTCTCTAACTATACCACACTTCATTTGAATTGTCTTCCTTTTGGCCATACTAACCATCTGATAGGGCCGCCTTGAATACTTCATTGGAATAATATTTCCAGCATACTCCATCTTTTGTTTCTCTATTTTAGCAACTTTTTGATTTAAATTATAACATTTCCATCTTATTGTTCCCACTTATTTAGTCAATGGAATCCCTATTTCCAAAGACCTACAGATACTCCGTCCACATCCTTTTAATGCCCTGCACTTACTGCCATAAAAATTATATTAATAGATGATATCCATACCAGTATTCATAACCAAGTGACCATTGATATAAGATTCGAATCAACTTCATTAATGTTGCACTTAAGGGCATTTCTTTTCTTCTTTCTTCTATGGCCTATGAATGGCTCACCTGAATCAGCAACCTGAATGATATCCTCTTTTCCTTCATAGAATTCCTCTCTCCTTGAGTTTTTTGGAAAAATTCCATAGCAGTAAGATGACTCTTCTCCATGTAGCCAATCCAACATGTTCTCTTCTTCATATAAATATGCCTCTAGGTTGTGCAACATATCTTCTTCCATAGAAATACCAATTCTTTGCATCGTGCTTGTATATCTTTGGTTGTCTGGTCCTTCTTCTAAAAATATCTACTGCAACTCTTTTCCCTCTTGCTTTACCCACATTGTGTCCTTACCCCACTCATGCAGCACATTGGCATGCCTTAACCAAGATATCCCAATCAATAGTGGGAAACTTCCATCTACTTGTGGCATCCTTAAGACAACAAAATCCAAGGTGAAGATGTTACCTTGTATCTCCACTCGGACTCCAGGGACAACTCCCATAGGTCTTACTATGCTGATTTTCCAATGTTATAATGAAGTTGGCAGGTCTTGAAGGCTATAATCCAAGATTTCTTATGGTATGTTTAGACATCAGGTTAATGCCAGAATCTCCATCCACAATAACTCCCTCTAACTCATGCCCTCTAATAGTGATTGTTAGATGCGAGCTCTTATAATATGTGAGGGCTTCCCTTACATTTTTATCCTTACTCAAAGTGGCAATCTTTGCCACTAATGTTGTTGTAGAGACCTCATCAATGATTTGCAAGACCTCTACCTTGAATTTTGCATCCATATTTATTAAATAAAAAATATTAAAATCCTTTTTAATTGATTTGAGTAGTCTTGAAGCTTCATATTCTTGAGCATGGGCTCTATTTGACTGTTCAAACTCCTCATGAGCCTTGCTAAATGCATGCCCAATGGCATCACTAGTGCCTATGAGCTCTTCTTTTTGCCTTGCATCTTCACCTATATTGGCCTTGTCTTCGGATGCCCATTTGTCCTTGTTCAGTCCATTAGTCCTTGACTCTTGACTTATGTCTAATTGAGCCTTCCCCTTGCTTCTTTTCTGCATTACAAAAGAGTCAATTTCTTCTAACTACACTACTCTAGTAGATGGTGATGGCACATTGACTTGTTCTGCAACCTTTTCTTTGTTCATCGAGATCATTTGTATATGAGGCCTAGATGTAGATGCCTAGTTCTTTGGACAACAATGTGTATAATGGTCCCTAGCCTCTGGGCAATTTCTGCAAGGAGGGGCATTCTCTGATAGAATGCACCTACTTTTGTAATGACCATATTCTCCACATCTAAAACAAATGATTGGCCTCCTTGACCCATTTCCAAAGTTATCCCTATGACGAGGGTTGTAAGAGTTACCTTGACTAGGTGCAGCTACCATCATATTAGTTGGTGGTTGGACTCCTCCTTATGCCCAATATGTTTGTGCAAGCATCCACCCTTCTAATGTTGTTGGGAAAAGAATTAAAAATGCATCTTCTCTTCCCTACAAACTTCTTGTCTTGCATAAGGCCAAAAATCTTCTAATATGTTCATCTAGGTCTTCTTATGCTAATCCCTTGAAACATGGAAATTTGATATTTAAATTAGAGAGTAGAGTTTCTAAGGCTACCTGAGCCGCCATGTTTCTCACTGATGATGTTGATGATAGAGGGTTGGTTGATCTCCGAATAGCTTATCTTCTTGTTGCTTTGCAAGGGGCCATCAAAGTTTGAGACCAGGTTGCGGGCATGAGCTGCTCATTCTCCTCTTAGGCTAAGAGAATTCCAAACAGAAGAAAGATTACCTTTCAAACCAGCATTGTCAGTATCCTTGCACTTCTTCTACACCTTGCAAATATTGTTTCTCCTATGCTCAAGCCTCGTTGTGGTCCCACCATGCGTGCCAAATTTTTTTGGGGGATTCTATTACAGAAAGGACTTGAGTGTTTGTAGGAGAAGTAAGAAGAAGAAGAAGTGGGACACAGGCACCAGAAGCTTCTGTATATTGATTACCAGTATGAAAATACAATAATGATGTGTAAAACAAGACCAAGTGTTCTCTGTGTGGAGTGCTTAATCCAAAAGAATATATACACACAAGGTTACAATATAACCAAAGTTCCTTATGTCACCAACCTTTTCTACACCAGATGTCCACCTTCTCCAGGAGCTTGCTCTTGTGCACACCTTGCACTCAAGCTTCCAAGAGGGTAGGAGGGAGGGAGTGTCACCTTCTGTCGACGTGCACACCCCTTTAATGGTACCTTGTGCCACCTTGATTGCCTTGCTTATTGGTTCTCTCTACTCCTTCTCTGCACACACTAGATCACTCTTCTTGCACACTTTGACTCATACTTGCTTCTCTGTATCGCACATTGGCTGAATGTCTCTTGCTCTTCTCACCTAGTGTAGACTATGCTCTCACTTGCTTAGTCTAACTCTAAGAATAATGCCCATGTCTTTTGTGTCAATTCACTCGTGTACTCTTGGTGCTCACTTTGATGTCCCAAGAATGTCTTAGAATGTGCACAACCAATGACTCCCTATTTTTTCCTATAGTAACTTTAAGACAAAAACAAATTTTTAAATGGGGGGCTATACATACACTTTCGTGTACCACTTCCTCTTCACATGCCTTCACTTTTGCCTTCATTTTGTTCAATATGTGTACCTAAGGGAGGGTTCACTTGAACCTTCCAAACACTTTAAAACCCTTAAAACCTTATAGAAAGACACTCTGCAACTTGCATTCAAATTTCTGCAAAACCATAGCCTTTGTGAATAATTTAATTGTGCACTACCTGTGCACCTTGACCAAGTTGACTTCGACCACTTTGACTTTGACCAAGTTGACTTTCACCACTTTGACTTTGACCAATTTTACTTTGATGGGCTCAATAGTGGATCTTGGGATCATAGTCATCTGGATACTTTGTGGGTTGCATGGTTTCTTATGGTTCTTATGTGCCAATAACATTAATCTCTCATTCTGTTGTACACTTTTGGCTCTTAAATTCATTAATATCATTTCGATCTATTTAATTTCTAGTGACATGGACGTCAATCATTTTATGGAAGATCTCTGAAATCATGTATGGAAGGTTTCCTTGAAGGTGAGCATATGGTGGTTATCAAGGAACTAACACTGATATAATAATCTAAGAGGCAAGGTGGGTTGGATAGAAAACCAAGGAGGCAGGCAAAGGGGCATGACACCACCCCCTCTCCAATAGACTTCGTTTCCTCGTGAAGTCCACCTACGGGCCTTAGAATGATTCTCGTTTACAATGAAGTCAAAAGGGTGACAAGCCCATTGGTGGCCGTGTGGCATTTGGCACAAAGGCACGAATGTGCGGTGCATAGAGCGACTTACCTTCACGTCGACCATTTTTACTTGAAAACAAGCCTTAGGTGCCCCTCGCTTCATCTGCGCAAAAACCCAGAGATGTGGTGCATAAGCACCTTTCATGCCAATCATTTCACTTGAAAACTTTGCCCTGACCATGAAGGGACCCACAGGTAGCATCCATTTAAGGCACGGATGGGAGGGCAAGGCCACACACCTGCCGGCTAACTTACTTGATACTTTGCCCCGGCCACAAAGGGACCCACGAGTAAGGTGCAGACAAGAGGGTAAGGCCACACACCTGCCGGCCAACACACATTTCCACTTTTGCCATGACCACAAAGGGAATTGCGAGCGTCGCCCATAAGGCACAGATGGGAGGACAAGGCCACACACCCATCGACTGCATGAAAATGGGCCTATCATCGGCCCTAGCTTCACTTTGCATCTAGGCATGGACGTGTGGTGCATAGTGTGTCATACATTCATGCCAATTGTTTTACTTGAATCTTTGCCCCGGCCATGAAGGGACCCGATGAAATTCACATAGGGCACGATGGGAGGGCCAAGCCACAAGCCCGCTGACCATCATTTTTCCCATAGTGCATTCACGAGCCCCGTATGGCCCGACAAGAAGCATCTCACTTCATTTTGTTGACTCTAGGCATTTCGGCCAAAGAGTAAAAGATAGGGACATTTTTCCAACCAAAAAGAACTTGGCCTCAGGGCATTCCCTACCCCGACCGATGGGATAGCCTCGTGGGAGAACACGGTTCTGTTGGCCTTTATGCTTCCATAACTTTGCTTGGCTCAAGTCTCAAGTAAATGATATTACAATATTGCAAAGGGACAGGTCTTATGATCGACAAGTGGGTTATGCGTGTTTCGTTTCGGCACATGGTAGCATCAATATTTTCCATAGCACTCTATCTTGCAAGTCCACTCGTGATGAAGCATGGAGGGACTACCCTGTGTTGCTCCCAAATTTAGTCTCATAGGTGGGGGCCCCACCCCAAAGGGATGCAGCTTACAATGGCTCTTGCGACTTACGATGCTACCCCGACCTGGAGAACAAGGTGCTCTTGCCGGCATATGGAGGATGGGTCCTCCCTCCCCTCAGTGGGAAGCCGCGGAATGAACGTCACAGGGCTAGACCCGAGGCGGAATATGTAAACGGCAGTGGGCTGACAAGCGGGTCAGGCCCATAAACACATGAACGGGCAAATCATCCTACCTAACAAAGGATCATAAAAGATCGGGGTGGCCTCTCATGTCAACCCCAGGACCCATGCCACTCAAGCCTGAAGCTCTGATCCGCTCCCATTTGTTGATGACCCAAGTGGGGGACCGATGGCGGACGTTGTGACATACATAAAAAATTTCTCCATATTTGTGCCAAAACAAGCCGAGGTCCAAGCGAGGACCAACGGCCAATGTATCTCATGTTTTAAAAAAAATTTCCCTTTTTGTTGACAGGCCGACGACCGGCACCATCCACAATGGACTCACTGACCGACTGAGAGCCGAAGCTGTGATACCAAATGTGATGGTCCAAGTCCAAGGGGGGCTTTTTCTTGAGCCCACAAGGAGAAGGACGACCACAAGTTAAAGGGGAAATCCCCTTAAGTAACTTAGAGGCCGAAGCAGGATGAGATGATGCACGTGGCCTGGAGGCCAATTGCAGGGGAAGATGGGACTTAACCCGAAAGATGAGAGGCATGGCTGTTGAAGGTAGGACAACCTGGCTGTACGTTGCCATCAAGTCCATGGTTACCATTTTCCAAGAGGCATAGTGGCTCTCCTTTGCCACACACATCCAAAGCTCCTTTGAGTGACCAGGCAACATGAGGGATGAGCAGTCCTGGTGTCGGCCTATCTGGCCGTCAAGGTGCAAGACTCGTCAAGGATGGACGGGGGGCTTTCCCATTGTTGGGCATCTACCCATAATGCAAGGGACAACCGACATTCCCAAGAAATGTGAGGAAGGGAAGGCTCAACACTCACTCCCATGGTGCTTCCTCACCCGAATGTTGGGGGCATTCCTAGTTGGTATGTAGTCCAGAGGCATGCATGGTTATTACTGCTAGTTGCACACAATTTGGCACACTAGGGCAAACCACCCAAGAACCAAGGTCTTAAGTGATCCAGAAAGCTTTACGTGTGCTAGTGATAGGTCTTGAGTCTAGATGTGATGAGGAATGGAAGCTCTTTGCCCTCCATAGTCTCTAACTATACCACACTTCATTTGAATTGTCTTCCTTTTGGCCATACTAACCATCTGATAGGGCCGCCTTCAATACTTCATTGGAATAATATTTCCAGCATACTCCATCTTTTGTTTCTCTATTTTAGCAACTTTTTGATTTAAATTATAACATTTCCATCTTATTGTTCCCACTTATTTAGTCAATGGAATTCCTATTTCCAAAGACCTATAGATACTCTGTCCACATCCTTTTAATGCCCTGCACTTACTGCCATAAAAATTATATTAATAGATGATATCCATACCAGTATTCATAACCAAGTGACCATTGATATAAGATTCGAATCAACTTCATTAATGTTGCACTTAAGGGCATTTCTTTTCTTCTTTCTTCTATGGCCTATGAATGGCTCACCTGAATCAGCAACCTGAATGATATCCTCTTTTCCTTCATAGAATTCCTCTCTCCTTGAGTTTTTTGGAAAAATTCCATAGCAGTAAGATGACTCTTCTCCATGTAGCCAATCCAAGATGTTCTCTTCTTCATATAAATATGCCTCTAGGTTGTGCAACATATCTTCTTCCATAGAAATACCAATTCTTTGCATCGTGCTTGTATATCTTTGGTTGTCTGGTCCTTCTTCTAAAAATATCTACTGCAACTCTTTTCCCTCTTGCTTTACCCACATTGTGTCCTTACCCCAATCATGCAGCACATTGGCATGCCTTAACCAAGATATCCCAATCAATAGTGGGAAACTTCCATCTACTTGTGGCATCCTTAAGACAACAAAATCCAAGGTGAAGATGTTACCTTGTATCTCCACTCGGACTCCAGGGACAACTCCCATAGGTCTTACTATGCTGATTTGCCAATGTTACAATGAAGTTGGCAGGTCTTGAAGGCTATAATCCAAGATTTCTTATGGTATGTTTAGACATCAGGTTAATGCCAGAATCTCCATCCACAATAACTCCCTCTAACTCATGCCCTCTAATAGTGATTGTTAGATGCGGGCTCTTATAATATGTGAGGGCTTCCCTTACATTTTTATCCTTACTCAAAGTGGCAATCTTTGCCACTAATGTTATTGTAGAGACCTCATCAATGATTTGCAAGACCTCTACCTTGAATTTTGCATCCATATTTATTAAATAAAAAATATTAAAATCCTTTTTAATTGATTTGAGTAGTCTTGAAGCTTCATATTCTTGAGCATGGGCTCTATTTGACTGTTCAAACTCCTCATGAGCCTTGCTAAATGCATGCCCAATGGCATCACTAGTACCTATGAGCTCTTCTTTTTGCCTTGCATCTTCACCTATATTGGCCTTGTCTTCGGATGTCCATTTGTCCTTGTTCAGTCCATTAGTCCTTGACTCTTGACTTATGTCTAATTGAGCCTTCCCCTTGCTTCTTTTCTGCATTACAAAAGAGTCAATTTCTTCTAACTACACTACTCTGGTAGATGGTGATGGCACATTGACTTGTTCTGCAACCTTTTCTTTGTTCATCGAGATCATTTGTATATGAGGTCTAGATGTAGATGCCTAGTTCTTTGGACAACAATGTGTATAATGGTCCCTAGCCTCTGGGCAATTTCTGCAAGGAGGGGCATTCTCTGATAGAATGCACCTACTTTTGTAATGACCATATTCTCCACATCTAAAACAAATGATTGGCCTCCTTGACCCATTTCCAAAGTTATCCCTATGACGAGGGTTGTAAGAGTTACCTTGACTAGGTGCAGCTACCATCATATTAGTTGGTGGTTGGACTCCTCCTTATGCCCAATATGTTTGTGCAAGCATCCACCCTTCTAATGTTGTTGGGAAAAGAATTAAAAATGCATCTTCTCTTCCCTACAAACTTCTTGTCTTGCATAAGGCCAAAAATCTTCTAATATGTTCATCTAGGTCTTCTTATGCTAATCCCTTGAAACATGGAAATTTGATATTTAAATTAGAGAGTAGAGTTTCTAAGGCTACCTGAGCCGCCATGTTTCTCACTGATGATGTTGATGATAGAGGGTTGGTTGATCTCCGAATAGCTTATCTTCTTGTTGCTTTGCAAGGGGCCATCAAAGTTTGAGACCAGGTTGCGGGCATGAGCTGCTCATTCTCCTCTTAGGCTAAGAGAATTCCAAATAGAAGAAAGATTACCTTTCAAACCAGCATTGTCAGTATCCTTGCACTTCTTCTACACCTTGCAAATATTGTTTCTCCTATGCTCAAGCCTCGTTGTGGTCCCACCATGCGTGCCAAATTTTTTTGGGGGATTCTATTATAGAAAGGACTTGAGTGTTTGTAGGAGAAGTAAGAAGAAGAAGAAGTGGGACACAGGCACCATAAGCTTCTGTATATTGATTACCAGTATGAAAATACAATAATGATGTGTAAAACAAGACCAAGTGTTCTCTGTGTGGAGTGCTTAATCCAAAAGAATATATACACACAAGGTTACAATATAACCAAAGTTCCTTATGTCACCAACCTTTTCTACACCAGATGTCCACCTTCTCCAGGAGCTTGCTCTTGTGCACACCTTGCACTCAAGCTTCCAAGAGGGTAGGAGGGAGGGAGTGTCACCTTCTGTCGACGTGCACACCCCTTTAATGGTACCTTGCGCCACCTTGATTGCCTTGCTTATTGGTTCTCTCTACTCCTTCTCTGCACACACTAGATCACTCTTCTTGCACACTTTGACTCATACTTGCTTCTCTGTATCGCACATTGGTTGAATGTCTCTTGCTCTTCTCACCTAGTGTAGACTATGCTCTCACTTGCTTAGTCTAACTCTAAGAATAATGCCCATGTCTTTTGTGTCAATTCACTCGTGTACTCTTGGTGCTCACTTTGATGTCCCAAGAATGTCTTAGAATGTGCACAACCAATGACTCCCTATTTTGTCCTATAGTAACTTTAAGACAAAAACAAAATTTTAAATGGGGGGCTATACATACACTTTCGCGTACCACTTCCTCTTCACATGCCTTCACTTTTGCCTTCATTTTGTTCAATATGTGTACCTAAGGGAGGGTTCACTTGAACCTTCCAAACACTTTAAAACCCTTAAAACCTTATAGAAAGACACTCTGCAACTTGCATTCAAATTTCTACAAAACCATAGCCTTTGTGAATAATTTAATTGTGCACTACCTGTGCACCTTGACCAAGTTGACTTCGACCACTTTGACTTTGACCAAGTTGACTTTCACCACTTTGACTTTGACCAATTTTACTTTGATGGGCTCAATAGTGGATCTTGGGATCATAGTCATCTGGATACTTTGTGGGTTGCATGGTTTCTTATGGTTCTTATGTGCCAATAACATTAATCTCTCATTCTGTTATACACTTTTGGCTCTTAAATTCAGTAATATCATTTCGATCTATTTAATTTCTAGTGACATGGACGTCAATCATTTTATGGAAGATCTCTGAAATCATGTATGGAAAGTTTCCTTGAAGGTGAGCATATGGTGGTTATCAAGGAACTAACACTGATATAATAATCTAAGAGGCAAGTTAGAGTCCAATTTTGGCTAAAATAAAAAAGTAGTATCCTAATACCATAGCAAAATAGGAAATGGAAGTTTAAGAATGGGTCACAAAGGTAACTTGTCATATGCGGAGAGTATCCAAAAACATTATTAACATCTCACATGTGCGTGAGGGGAGTTGGGTACTTTTTTCTTCAAAACTTCAATTGTAGTAAACATGTTTTGTAGATTGGTTACATTTTCTTTAAGTGCAGCCATTGTGAGATAGTTAAGCCAAAACTTTGTGATGAGGGACTAATATTGCATCATATCATATTTTGGCCATGTGCATCTTCTTTTGAATAGTGCATATACTTATATCTAATATATGTGGGAATACTATTGTACACAAGATCCATATTTGGCTTCTCTTACATACACCTTCTTTGCCAACTTGGATTGGCTGCAATGATCTCTTTCCTTTTCAAACCCTTGACATGGTCATAGTTTAACATATGCGCATCATCAACCTTAATCCCTATTTTCACTTTGATATATTCTTCAACTTGTGATCTAAGGTTACCATACATAGCTCTCCATTGCAATACCAAATCTTTCTTGTGAATCTTGCCCATTTCTTTAAGAAGTTCTTTGTCTAGTGTTGGCATTCAAAGCCAAGTGAGATGAACATTAGGTGGAGGATAGAGCATCCATAGGAGGAGAGGAAGTACATGAGAAGAAGCTCCATAGTTCAAACCAATCAAGCATTCAATCTTCTATGATATGATGAATTTTGTTGCAACCTCATTATATAAAATCCCATTTCTATAAATAGATGCTCCATTTTATACAAGTTGAGGATTTCTTCAACTTGAGGATCCCAAATAGAATTCATGTTTCGAATTTCACAGTTTTTGGATATCATTTGAGCCTTCAAATGAGCATTTGGACCTAATTCTTAACTAGGCCAAATGCTAGGTTTCAAACTACTCAAAATCACTAAAAAATTATTAAAAGAGATAGAGAGATCATTTGAGAGGACTTATTTGTAAGACTAGTTTTGGACTTACTTTTGAGAAGAGAGCTTGTATTCTTGTGAGGTGGTAGACATATCCGTTGATCCATATCTTCTACTCTTCCTTGTGTGTGTGTGTACATGTGTGTGTGGATGTGTGTGCATGTGTGTGATCATCTCATGTACTTGTCACCTTGACATCTATGTATATCACTTGCTCATGATATTCATATCACCCTCACGTCTCCATGGATTGATAATTACGAGGTCAATCTTCAACAATTTTGATGCTCATCATTATTCTATGAGCGACAACAACAAAAGTTTGGCATTATTATCAAGGAGCATATATGATTTTGAGGTAGTGGTGAGAAAAAGTGAAACCCACCTATGGGGTGAGCACCTCTCAAAACTAACTTTAGTTGGTGTCACTCTAGCACAATGGTGAGTACCAACGTGAGAAGATTCACCTCATAATTGTCAATCCGTGGAGACATGAGGACTAGTATGAAGACTATGAGCAAGTGAAGGCACAAGTGTGTGAGTGAGAAGCACACAAGCATGCACACACATACACACACACGCACACAAGGCAAGAACAAGGAGAGGAACAATGGAGTTCTTTGCATTAGTCAAAAAGTCTCTTACATAAGCTCAATTCACAAACAATCTAACCCCAAAAATGAGCTCTCTAGCTCTTTTTATAGTTTTCTCACTAGCTTTGGCCTTGTCCAGACCTAGTGTCCGGCCTAGTTAAAAATTAGGTTCTAGAGCCTATTTGAGGGCTCAAACGGAGTCTAAAAATTATGAAAATTGGTACGTAGCTAATTCTAATACTCCTCAAGCTCGAGAACTCCTCGGCTTGAACAAAATGGAGACTATTCTACCAAAAATGGGATCTACAATGTGTGTACTAATAAAAATCACTTGAATTGGAAATACTTTAAGAGAAAAATTGATTGGTCCTTGTTGCCGTATTGTGCATGACTGCTCCGTTGTGCCTGTATTCTCTTTATATGACTTGGATTCCAACAGAGAATCACTACAAGTATTGTCGGATGAACTTCTTGATTCTTACCTGTTTAACTTAAAAGTGGTCCCAAGTTGGGCAAAGCAACTCATAGCTATTTTAACTTTTGTACCTCTAAACCACATGGTAAGAGCAGGTGAGCAAGCACCATATATTAGTAGGAAGTATTTATAAGCAAGGTGATCTAGCAATTTTATCTTGCTATGTGCATGAGGAAGAACATCACAAGTGGTTACACTAGGCACATGTAGATGCACTAGACAAATGTTGAAATGCTAAGGAGTATATTGGTCAGCAATGGATTGTGACATTCATGCATTGATTAAATAGTGCCCTATCTTTACCACTACACCCCCAATAGAGTATGCTACCTTGTATCATGTCTCATTGCTACCTAAGTAGAGCATCCCATTAGTCACTTTTTGAAGGTAAAAGCCTTTCCCAAGGAGATGACACTAGCTAGATAATAGATCCTAGCTCAAGAAGTGTAAGATTATGCATTAGTTGGAGACAATATGTACAAACATGATAGAGATGGATATTTATGATTGTGCATACATGAGAATGATTATTTGGGAATCTTAGAAACTATGCATAACAGTGTTGTAGGTGGACACTTTGGACCTGATCATGTGATTAAGGCCATTCTATTTTCAAGTCTTTAGTGACCCACCCTTCACAAGGATGATCATACCTATGTGAAACATTGTGACACTTTTCAAAGAGCTTAGAACTGTATTAGAAAAATTGAGATGCCACTAAGACCCATGATGGGAGGTCATAAATTTGCCAAGTGGGTAATATACTTTGTAGGACCTATCAACCCCCTTGCAAGAAACTCTCATGACTGGTATACATTATAGTTGCCATGGACTACCTAACCAAGTGGGTAGAGGTAAAAACCACATGTAAGAATGAAACTGCTCGAGTGTGGACCTAGCAAAATAGATGGATCTCTTACCTTTTCAAGGCTTGGAAAAGTCTCCTTAAATTGAGGTTGATCAAAACATCTAAATAGGATGTTTCTCACTATTTTCTACTTCTTAACCAACATTTACTGATCCTTTTTCCAAATACACAACTACCATGTCCTATTGTACTTTAGAGTCAAGGTAGAATGTAGGAAAGAAGTGATTCCATTCTTTGGGCATCCAACCTAAAAATGATTTTCCCAAGACTTTCTAAAAAGCCTTGACTTGTTTGGAACTGTTAGAATCTATTAACGATTCCTAAGAGCTTTATTTCAAATTCTTTTAAGAGAACTTTTTTAGATGCTTCATCCATTGATCTTAAAGCAATATTAGATGGATGAATGAATTCTCTTAAACTTTAAGTGTCTTCTGAAATTGAAAGGGTTTTATACAAAACATCCATCTTTTGATGTTTAATTTGGTTATCCATTCCATCTAGCTAAACGTGATCTAGGAGTGACTTTGAAGATTCCTTCCAAGTCAAATGCAAGGTCTAGAAAAGGAAGGACCAAAACTCGATGTAACCGGTTCAACTTCTGAAACACTAAAATGATTTGAGTCAAATCAGATGAGACTCAAAACTTTAAGGATTAATCTAGCTAATGGTTTGAAGCTTTGTTTCCATGAGATTGAATCTAAATTCTCAAGAAGATCCTTTGGGTAAAGTTAAACCATCATCCATTTACCAAATTCTAGTGGTATAAAACATCGATGTCTTGAGCCATCAAATTTTGATGATGTTCAACTTTACTCTCAAACTATGATGCTTTAGATATCTTAATTAAAAAGTTAGTCTTTTTCAATCTCTTAAGACTCCTATAGATTCGACTACCAAGTCTAACATAAATCTCTTACTTTTGGAGATTGATTATCTTGTTGTACTATCAAAAAGATGGTTTGGAGTAACTTAGTCTAAACCCAATTTTGTAGATAACTAAGTGCATCTTTTTCAATATCTCTTGATACATCTTTATTCTAAAAAATATTAACTTACTTAGTTGTATTTTTCAACTAAGTGTGTTATCCGAGATTGACTCAGTCAGATTGACCTTTCTTGAAAGGATCTTTCCAAGTTCTCTCTCTAAAAATCCATGTAGCATTTTTGATAAAGAATTACAAAATCCTTAAATCGAACTTTCTTAGTTACTTGATATGGTCATATTCTTGACCAACCTATACTTCATTTTTTATCTATGAAATTTCAGTTTCCATTGGGATGGAGTTTCACTCCAACTCATGAGCCCAATACTAAAAGATACCTATCATATCAAGGTCTGATGTCCCATAACATCATTCCTACATTAATGTGAATATAAAGGATAGTATCCCATACCACTATACTTTATATCCAACACTGATGTGTGAAAGATATTTATCTTAAAGTCTAGAAGCTTAATCTAACTATAGAATACCCTTTACTTAGATTCTTCTTACTAGAATCTGAAGTCAAGGAGTTACTTCCATATTTTCCACCTTGTTTAGGCTTCAGACACAAGATTGCTCTATGATCTTAATTATCCTAAACTTATATTGGAATCTCTAAACCTTTTGATGGAATAAACATCCATCCTCATGGAATAAACATCCATCCTCATGGAATAAACATGCATCCTTTCTTTCTAAGGTTTTGAGTGTGATTCCAAGTATCTCTTGAATCATATTCAAGATCTACTTAGTTCTTCCTTAACTAACTTGAAGTGACAAGAGATTACTCTTGCCTTTTAGATTCCTTTGTTTATCCAAAGCTTTCAAAAAGATACCCTAGGGTTTTCTAGGAATCTCATTTACTACTTAAGTCTAAGCATCTTCTAATGCTTTTGGATTTCCCTTGAAATCCATTTAAGAATAGGTGAATACAAGTTTTCACCTTCCCGAGACTTAAGTAACATTTAACAAAGCTGCAGACTCTGTACTTTGTACATTCTCTCCTTCTTGATTCCCTTTAGATAAGTATAAGACTTGGCATGCTTTATTTGGGCTTGTGGTTTACAACCACCTTTTTCAAAATCTTTTGTGATATTGTTGGGATCCCATGCTAAATTTAGCATGCCATGAAGTTGTTCTCTGAGCAACTCATTGTTTGCCAAACATCTTATATATAAAAGATGTTCTTTTATCTTATCATCTATATTCTAAGTTTCTCTTTATGGAATTAATTGTACAGATTCTTGATAAGTTTTGGTACTTTCTTCCCCCCTTTGAAGAATTTTCGTCCTCGAAAACTGTGAAATCTATGGCTTCAACTAGAGAGTCAATACTCTGACTCCTTCCAATAGTGGACTATTCAACCAAACTTATACTTGTGTAGAACTTGAAAACTTTCTAGAAGATTTACTAGAAATAAATTCTAGTTTTGATGTCTTTTAGAAGATCTTCTAGAGGAAGCTAAGCGACCACCTATCCTAACTTGCTCATGAACTTCCTCTTGAATTTATGGGAATGCTCATGAGTTCTCATATTTTGCAACAATGCAATGCTTATGCCTATTTGTGTTAGGAGAGGTGGCTTTGATTTTTCAATGCTAATCAAAGCATAAGAGGTTTGAAGGTACTATGAAATAAGAAAACTATTTCCATTTCATTTTTGTACCTATAGAACTTTAAGTTTCTTCCATTAAGAACCAAAACCTTATTTGACTTTCCTGAGATGAATGTTGTTAAACGTTGTTCTACTGTCAGAAGCACGTTTAAACGAGTATTGGGTTCTTGGGAGTGGAAGGGGTCTGTAAAGACAGAGGCTCTATGCTTGTTTCCCAAAATTACTTCACAACACAATATACCAACATTCAAGATTTTATCAAGAATTGGTATCTCATTCTCGATCCTTACGGTTCATCATTTTAACCTATCAGAGTCTGCCGAACACACTGTACCAGACTATCAGTATCGTAATACCAAATTACCTCAGAACCCTTTTTTCGAATACACACTACTGTAACATTTAACAGTAGTTCAACCTTCACCGAATAGCGCTCACAATCCTACAAACCAAAAACACAGGAGGACTCAACAGTTTCAGACACACAGTGTTGAAGACTAACACACACTGGAGATAACCATTATTGTAGCCAAATCTCACCGTACAAGTACAGATCTCAATACTGAGGACAACACAATCCTGCACAGCGTTTTAGGGACACTACCACAGTTACACAAACTTCACCAAACAATTGGCAGAACATTTCAAGAAAGAGGGACACAGCGATATACGTACTTAACAGAACAATCACCACAGAGACCTGCAGAACGACTCTTTGAGACAACAGTCCGACGATCTACTGGATGTAAATAAAACTCACAGCCGCAACAGAGATCGATAGACAACGAAAACGGATACGCATAGTATACTCAGAATACTCAGAAATTAGACAAGCAAACACTACAACAACCCGAACAAGTGTCGATAATACAACACAGAAATGAAACACAGTACTCCAAATTAGCCAACTCGACACACAATAACGACAAAGACAATCACCCAGACAGACAGTCTGGTGATTCCACGAATCGTTACCTTGTGTCTCTTTTACATTGCTTTATATAAAGATTACAAATGTCTTTGTAACAACTTTTCGTGCGTGCGAAACAAGATTCAGTTATACAGTTGCCAATCTGGCGGCCGACTAACACTCTGGCACGCACGGTGGACTCGAACCCGCAGGTTTTTACAAAATTACTATTCGTCTATAATGCCTTCTAAATACATGTTTCTAGCTAATCTAAAGGTTCGGGCAATTTTCTTTTTTAAAGTTTCTAACATCTGTTTGAGAGTGTCCGACTCTACTAATTGTGCATCTATTCTTACAGAACTTAATGAAATAGCTTCGGTCAGCAAAATTTCTGCTTGCGTCTGCAGAAAGGCTTCTTGTAGGTAGAAATCGTTTGATAAGGCCGCATCTCTGGAAACTTTCATTTCTGCCACTTGTTTCTCTATCTTGGTTACTCTTTCTTTCTGATTTTCTAGCTGATTCTCCCTTCTTTCGATCTCTTGATTTTGAAAATTTATGGTTCTGGAGTATGCATCCCTTTCTCTTCGGAGATCTGTTATTAGCTTCTGTGTTTGAGCTTCCTTGGTCAAATAGTGTTTAAGCATGTTGTTGACATCTGATAAAGTTTTGTTTGTTCTTTGGAGTTCTTCTTCTGTTTTCATAGCCTGCTTATGTTGTTCTTGGCTTTGTTGTACTACTTCGTGTAGATGAACTCTGGTTTCTTCTAATAAATTGCCTAAGGCTACTCTGGCATCTTCTTTATCCTCTAGCTCTTGCTTCATTTGACTGATTTCGGCATTTGCATTATTTAACAATTCGTTCTTGTTTCGGAGCTCTGTCAGTGCTGCATCCCTTTGTGCTGTAACTTCTACCTGTTCGGTCATCCGGGCTTGTAACTCCTTCAGGTGTTCTTGTAAGGCTTGATTTTCTGCTTTGGCTACTAGTAATTCTTCCTGTAGGGGGCTAATGTCGGCCTCCAGTACATCTACTTTATGTTGAAATTCATTGCGAATATTCTCTGTTACTTGCTTCATTTGCGCAGGTAGTTGTTGTGATAAATTGATTAACATCTGTCCCATATTTGCAAGCTCCGAAAATACCGGGAGTGTTGGAAGCGAAAGAAGAGGGCGAGGTTGAGAAGAGGATTCTGTGAAAAGCTGTTGTGAGTTTGGTGGAGAATAGTTTGGGGATGAGGAAGAAAAGGTAGTATGTTCTTCAGTCAGGATGGGTGGAGTAGGGATAATGGGGTTGAGCGGAGGTTCCGATGGTGGAGTGGGGAGAACAGAGCGAGGTTCTGTTACCTTTTCTGTTGTTTGTTGTGTTTCAGCATTGTCGACATCTATGGACTCAACTGCTTTCAGAATTTCGTCAAAAACGTCTTTAATGATCTGTTCTTCATCTCTTTGCCTTTTTGGCTCCGATTGTTGCTGCGATGCCTCTTGTGAGGAGCTTGTTTCCGATTCAGAGTGATCTTCCTGTTCTTGTTGTCCTTCTGATGAAGATTGTGCTGATGATTCGTGCTGCATAGACGTTGCGGTGTCATGGAAAGTTTCTTCGTCTTGTTTTTCTTCTTCTTTGTCATTTCCTTCGGTTGAACCCTGTGCTTCACTTTCGGATGAACTGATTCTAATCCTTTTCCGACGGAAGAGTTGATTGAGTTCCTCTTCGTCTTCTTCATCATCTTCCAATAATTGGGCCGATTCTTCATGGTGCAGGACCGGGCCTCTGGGTGGTGGTTGTGCTGCAAGTATGGCCGGAAAAAGGAAAGAAATGATGTGTGACAGTCTCGACCTCGGCATTCCTCCCTTGTTTACCTGTTTGATTATTGAAACGCATTCCTTGTGAATGCGGTGGAAGAAGTAAGATGCAAAATTGATGGGTTCTCGAGCAGCTAAATCAATAGCGGAGTAGAAAGGCCTAGAGATACCATAAGTTCGCTTCTGGAGGTTAAGAATGGCTACGAGGAATTGCAGTGCGGATCTCTCAGGTTCCGGTCGACATAGGATCACGTATTGGTTTGATGAATACCTAGGAAACAATTCTATCATTGTTGCTACTGGCAAACTCGGGCAATTTTCTCGACCTTGTCGAGGGAGTCTAAATGTGTCAGCAAAAGCTTGGAAGGTGATTACGGCTCGGGAGGGTAGGGATGTGATAGCCCAACTTTTCTCGTTGGCAGGTGTTTTAGCAATAGCGGCTATTATCTGGGCAAAGAACAGGTGGGATTCCACTGAATGCCATGGCAGTTCAGCGAAATTGGCCAACCCATGTATGCGCAGGAACTCTCCTACATCGGCAGGGAGTCCATCACGGAAAGCAGCATAGTTTGCCAGAGCTTCCATGGCGCAAACGATGACAGCAAGCACAAAACACAAGCGCACAGGGTATACACAGTCACACAAATCACGCAAGCACAATAGCGATTTTTGGCGAAACGGAGAAGGTTAAGTAGATGCACTGCAGTGGAGAGCAATTAAAATCACTAATCATCGTGTGACGTTGAGATGATAACTTCTTAACTTCGGTGTGCATGTATGAGTAGTTGGAAAGGGCAGGGCGGCTGTTGACATAATTAGGTATCAAAACGCGGATATTTACATACTTATTATTTTAAGCATGCAAAAACAAAAGGAAAGAAAAGAAAAGAAAAGGAAAGAAAAGAGAACGCCAAAAGACGCGGCCAACCGCGAAACGTTTTAGTGCGGGTTAGATGTTTGTTGATACGGCCGCAGCTTCGAACCGTTGATGAATTTCGGAAGAGGACTTCCGGTCAAAGTAGTCAACCAAAATGTTGCTGGGCCCACTTGTTCAGAAATCCGGTAGGGGCCAAACCATCGTAACTTGAATTTTCCAGCAGAGCGATTCGACTTTGCATTGTAAAATAGTACAAGTTGTCCCACCGTAAAAACTGGGGTCTTTAGATAGCGATCATGTGTTCGAGCTTGTCTTAACTATACTTCCTGCATAGTCAGAAAACTTTGTCATCAGTGCTCATCCAGTTCTCTGAGTGTATCTAGCCAAAATGATAAAGAATCTTCTTGTATTAATTTCTGAGTGAGAGCCACATGTAAGCTTGGCACAATAATTTCCATGGGTGCTATGGCTTCCAATCCATAAGCTAGTTTGAAGGGTGTTAGACCTGTTGTTACCTTATAGGTAGTCCTGTATGCCCATAATACTGTAGGTAACAGTTGATCCCATCTTTCCGGTGCTTCCAGAATCAGTTTTCGAAGCATATTCAGCAGGGTCTTGTTCGTACTCTCAGCCAAACCATTTGCACGAGGATAATAAGGTGAACTGAATTTATGCGTGATCTGAAAAGAATGTGTGAGTACTTTCATTAGATTGTTAACAAAATGAGTGCCCTGATCTGTAACAAGCTCTAGAGGTAAGCCAAAACGTGGAAAGATATCTTTCATTAGACACGTTGCTACCGAAACAGCTGTGGAAGACTTTAAAGCCCAAGCTTCTGCCCATCTGGTTGCATAGTCTGTACAAGTTAGAATATAATGATTATTGCTGAGTATTGCTGGTGGTGTAATAGGTCCGATAAAGTGTAGACCCCACTTTTGAAAAGGTTCTAATGGCAAGACAGGTTGTAGAGGGAAAAAATGGCGCTGCAACGGCTGTCCAGATCTCTGACAATTATCACACTTTTTGACAAACTACAATACATCCCTGTACATAGTAGGCCACCAAAGTCCACTCTGCAGAATTTTCCGGTGTGTTAAATCTGCAGCAAAATGGCCACCGGAAGGAATTGAGTGAGCCAAAGTAATAACTGAATCAACTTCGTGTGGAGGGATACAACGAAGTAAAATTCCAGTGTGATCCATATAGTATAATTCCCCAGCAATTAACCAAAATTTGCGACTGTACACTACAATCTTCCTACGCATTGCAGGAGAAGCCTGAGAAGGAAGGCATCCATCAGTAAGAAAAGTTAATATCTGATCATAATATGTAGATGGCATAGGTGGGTCTGCAGTTTCATCATTAGTTGGTTCAGAAACATAAATCGCTGGTGTTGTGTCATCTACACCGACCAGAGCTTCACCGGAATCTAAACGAGAAAGGAATTCTACTAAGGCATGTGAATTGTCGGGCCTATGAATCACTTCGTAATCAAATTCTTGTAAGAGCAGAACCCATCGCGCTAATCGACCACCTACATGTTGTTGTCGTACCAGGTAGACAAGTGCAGCATGATCTACGTGAAAAGTAAATTTTCGGTCAAGTAAATAATGCCTAAATTTCTTGACTGAGTATACTAAGCCCAGACATTCCCTTTCGGTTACAGAGTAATTCTTCTCAATAGGAGCAAGCCTTCGGCTGGCATAGTACACAGGTCGAAACCACTTATCGGTGTGTTGCATTAGAACACTGCCAATGGCAATATCTGAAGCATCAACAAATATATGAAATGGGCGATCCCAGTCAGGAGGCTGTAGGATTGGAACCTGTGTTAGTAATCCCTTTAGACGATCAAAAGCAATTTGGCATTCTTGAGTCTACTCAAATTGTCGAGGAGTCTTGGTTATTAACCTGTTCAGTGGTATTGCCAAATGAGCAAGCCACCGTAAGTGCCGACCATGCCATCTTACTTGGCCCATGAAGCGCATCACTTCCTTAGGTGTAGTGGGCATAGGTGCTTCTAACACAACTGTAATTTTATCTGGATCCACCTGTATACCTTGTGCAGATACGATGTGGCCAAGTAGCCTTCCACAGGAAACCGCAAACACGGATTTGTTTGGGTTCAAACAGAGTCTGTATTCTCTGCACTTCTCAAAGCAACACCGTAAATGGAACAAGTGTGCTACCATTTTTCCAAATAACGAAAAATCATCAAGATAAACTTGCATAAACGAGGTAAGGTAAGGGGAGAATATTTCCTGCATACACCTCTAAAAAGTACTTGGGCATTTCTTAATCCAAACCACATTACGGTACAAGCAAAAACACCCCAATTGGTAATGAAGGCGGTCTTCGGTATATCCTACTCAGCCATTCTAACTTGATTATACCCACTGTATCCATCTAGGAATGAATACATTTCATGTCCTGCTACTCTATCAAGCATAGTGTCAAGAAAAGGTAGCGGAAATGGATCAGGCACCGTAGCTGCGTTCAGTTTCCGGTAGTCCACACAAATTCACAGCCGCTTATTATTTTTAGGAACAATAACAATTGGTGAGATCCATTCAGCATGCTCTACTGGTACAATGAATCCGACTTTGAGTAGCCTATCAAGTTCTACCTTTACCTGTGATGCATAGTTCGGATTCATCCGGTAGTTGGGTTGCTTGATTAGCTTTGCTTCCGGCTTCAGCATGACCCTGTGTTGATAGATGCGCGGGTCCAAACCTTTCATATCTTTGTAATCCCATGCAAAGACGTCAGAAAACTCTCGGAGTAGTTGGATTAAGTCTGCTTGAAATAATTCCGATAGTCTTTCCCTTATCTTGACAGGACGCGGATGGTCCTCATCTCCTAAATTATAGGTGATCAATTGATCCTCTGGGACATAAAATTGTCGGGGCTTCTCTATATCGTCAGTTGGCTTAAAGAGTTGTTGTAGATCAGCGTCATCTATAGCAATGGTATCTTCTTTCTTATCTTCTTTTGTTACAGGGATCACCGTACAAACTGCGGGATTCCAATTATCTACAACAGATTGTAGATCAACAGTTCCTAGGGAGATCAAATCAATATTATTCTTCAAAAACTCTTCTTCTTCATCATCTGACAACCCATCTAACATATGAACTGGTTCTGCAAAATACGGTCTAGCATGCAATTCGCAAGGCTGTATAGCATCTAATTTTACCACATATTTACGATTATTATCTTTGAGTTCCTGTGCAGACCAATCTTGTATGATCTTAGCTTGCTTCAGCCAAGGACGGCCAAAAAGAAGATTATAATCAAGGGTGGATTCTGGTAATTCTAGGATTACAAAAGTCATCTTAAAGGTGGTACCCTGCAAAGTTATTGGTACATTCCGAACAAGACCTACTGGATGGACTCTTGACTGGTCAGCCATTCTGACAAAGAACTGAACTGGTTCGATCTCGGTCCATCCTAACTTTTTACATAGTGCAGTAGTAGCAATGTTGACACCAGATCCTCCATTAATTAGTACTTGTGTAATTTTATGGTTTTTATACCACCGTAATTAAAGGAACCGAATGATCGACCGTAGAATCAGGTTCTGGTTGCACTGTCGCTGTTGCTGGAATGCAAGAAGGTACAGGACTGAAGTGTTATTGGAATTGTTGTCGAACTGCTGGTACTAGTGTAAGTAATTGGCCAAGAGGAAGAGTAATGGACACTTTAGATAAAATTTCCCAGGCCTTATGTGATTGAATTGTGTTTTCCGCCGATTCGGAAGATGATGCGCTGGTTGAAGATGATGTTTTTGCTGAAGATGATGTGCCTGCTACTGAATTAGAATCTTGTTTTTGTGTTCCTTCCTTGGTTAATGGAGCCTGGGTCACCGGAATAGGATATGGAAACACTGGAGGTTCGACGGTGGTCCATTGACTTGCCTTATCATACATCCTTTGTTGTTCACGTATGCCTGGTTCAAAGACTTTTGCTGCTGGTTGTAGTTGCTTACCGGATCGTGTCTGAATTACTCCAGCTTGCATTTCTACTGGTGTGATTTGTACCATATTAGTCATAGGGTTTTGATGTTCTTTCTTCCTCTGATCATACTCAGCTGCATCCTTACAAAATCTTCTAATGTGACCAAATTCACCACAAAAATGGCAGCGAGGTGGTGGCAAATTAATATTTTCCTGTGCTGGTCCGGCTTGCCAGCGATTTGCATTGTAGTTATTATTTCGCTGTCCTTTGTAATTTCGATAGCCTTGTTGCTGATTATTTCTCATTTGCGGAGGTACATAATGATTGGCTAGCTGTCCTGGTTCCTATATAATAGCATTGACAGTTGCGGTTCCCTGCACTTTGGCGTTGTATGCACAGTTTTCGGTGGTATGTCCGGTCGTGTTGCAGATAGCGCAAGACAACTGATTAAGTGCACAAGTGACACTGGTGTGCCCTGAGTTTTTACAAGTGGTGCAGTAAATCTGTCTGGTCGGATCTTCTGCAACAGTTTTATTTGCTTTTAACCACTCCAGGTCTTCTGTAAATCCTCCAACCTTGTTTTCAAGCTGCAAAGCCATTGCTATCACCGCATCTAGTGTCATAGCTCCTACATAGTGTATGATCATAATCTGTTCGAGTTGCGGAGTCAATCCATTGATAAACCATTGAGTTATAACGTCATCCGATAGGTTGGCATGTGCTGGTGGTAACTGCCTCAAATGAGTCCTGAATAGGGTGGCGTATTCCTGCACCGTTTGATTTATCTTCTGTCTATTGTTTTGCAGGTAGTCGAAAATTTTGGCTGGATTCTTCTTTAGCCTGAACCTTTGCAAAAATGCATCCCTTACTGCTTCATAGGTGCCGAAGTGGTTAATATCATATTCTGTAAGCCATCTGGCTGCTTCGTTAACCAATGTAGACTGGAAGACAATAGCTTTATACGCCGGATCAGGTGGATGATTGAGCATTGCGTAGCTTATCTCAAATGTGCGTACATGAGCATCTGGGTCATCCCTTGGAAATCCACCGAATTTAGTGTACGTTACTCCTGTTGGAGTCGGCATTGGTGGGCATAGTTGTTGTTGTTGTTGTTGTCCGTTCATTGTGCTGATGGTTGTATTGTGACTATCTTCTGTATCCCGAGGCTGAATATCTGGATTGTCAAAATCTGTATTGTCAGCCTGTGCACTTTCCGGTTCGATAATATTGTTCAATATGTTCCTGATCTCAGCTTCGAATAGGCTACCTTCCTTTTTGATATCAAATGTAGGAAAGCTTACTCCCAATTTGGCTAAGGCGTTTCTATTCGTATACAAATTCGAATCTTGATCCAATGGTGCTAAATTAACTTCATGCTGCGTCCCGATAGATTCTGGGGTTACTATACCTTTGACAAACTGTGCCGAAATCGCACCGGAATCTGCCAGAAATGTAGTGCATTCCACCAGAATATGGCCGGAATCACTACTAAGGTTCTTCACTTTCTTGGCAGCTGGGTTAAACCTATCTGCGCTTCTACCTCCTGGAGGTGTCCTTAGCAAATTAGGTACCCAAGGCTGTCGATTCTTTGGATACGTTTCACCGGATCTAGTAACCGACATGTATCATCTTTTGTACTAATCGTGTACTATTACTGTCGATTTACAATCTACAGTCACTTTTCACAATCGATTTGCAATATGCTGGTGCCACTTGCTGATAGTTAAGTGCCATCTTCCCATAGACGGTGCCAGTGTTAAACGCTGTTCTACTCTCAGAAGCACATTTAAACGAGTATTGGGTTCTTGGGAGTGGAAGGGGTCTATAAAGACAGAGGCCCTATGCTTGTTTCCCAAAATTACTTCACAACACAATATACCAACATTCAAGATTTTATCAAGAATTGGTATCTCATTCTCGATCCTTACGGTTCATCATTTTAACTCTATCAGAGTTTGCCGAACACATTGTACCAGACTATCAGTATCGTAATACCAAATTACCTCAGAACCCTTTTTCCAAATACACACTACTGTAACATTTAACAGTAGTTCAACCTTCACCGAATAGCGCTCACAATCCTACAAACCGAAAACACAGAGGACTCATTTCAGACACACAGTGTTGAAGACTAACACACACTGGAGATAACCATTACTGTAGCCAAATCTCACCGTACAAGTACAGATCTCAATACTGAGGACAACACAATCCTGCACAGCGTTTTTAGGGACACTACCACAGTTACACAGACTTCACCAAACAATTGGCAGAACATTTCAAGAAAGAGGGACACCGCTTAACAAAATAATCACCACAGAGACCTGCAGAACGACTCTTTCAGACAACAGTCCGACGATCTACTAGATGTAAATAAAACTCACAGCCGCAACAGAGATCGATAGACAACGAACACGAATACGCACAGTATACTCAGAATACTCAGAAATTAGACAAGCAAACACTACAACAACCCGAACAAGTGTCGATAATACAACACAGAAATGAAACACAATACTCCAAATTAGCCATACCAGAGAACTTGGATTTTTTTTTTTGGTTAAAAACTCTTTCATTTGCGTCAAGTAAACATCTTACTTAAGTCCTTGGCCTTATTGATTAGGCATGCTATGGGTTTTATGGAACTTGAGGATCCATAAATAAGACTCGAAGCTTGAGGTTTATTTATTTGTGTTAAGCTTTGGTTGTTTTTGGATCAGGCCAAAATATAATGGTCTATAAGTCTCATACCATTAAACTTTTATGCTTTTAACTTCTTGTGAAGAAGTCATTTCCTATCTTAAGCTTAACCTTAATCTCTCTCATAAAAGCAATGCATATGGAATGTCGTTTATTGATTTTGCATACTTAGTGTATGCTAGAAACATATACATCTTCAATCAAAGATATACATATTTACTCAAAGATGCTTAGCATGCATAAGGTTCATAATTGAACCCCTCTTTAAAGCATGCATGGAATTCTTATCTTGAACTCCATTTTATTCAATGAGGTGCTCTTTGTTTGCATTCGTTTTCATGCCATGAATGATTCTAATAATTCGTAGTCAAGACCTTTCATAATCTTGTGTTTCCTTTTAGTGCACAAACATGTGCTTCTCTATGATGCATCATCATGCTAATGCACATACATTCTTCACATTCCTTGTAACAATGCATGCAAATGCTTGATGTGCTAGATTTCACCTCAACTATGCATGTTTTCCTCTTGTACGCTAAAAGTACCCTTTCTTTGCATGTGAACTTGGACCTAATCACCAATAAAAGTCCTAAATCGTGTTTCAATTATGTATACATGCAAAGATATTGAAAAATAAGGCAAACAAGCACTAAACATAAAAAAAGTACTTAGCTTTATAAGAAGCTTCATCCTTCCTTTGCATTTAGGGGAGGGTCAATCCTTTGCTTGTAACTTCTCCAAAAGTTGATGTGCTCTGTGCTCCTTCATGTCCCTTCATCATGCTCCAAGAGATAGATGTTGAGGTGAATACTTCCTCATATGCCCATGAGGTAGATTCATTTTGATGTTTTGCTGTGACAATTCTGCATCCATAGTATACCATAGAGGAAAATTAGTTCACTATGGGTATCTCATGGCTACAATTCCTAATGCATATAATCTCACGTTAGACTATTTGGCTATCAATTTTATATTGTATATCTATCGTATTTCAAAACAACGATGAAACTTTTCACGAGTGCTAGTGAGGATAGATTCTAATGTATAGAACCGTCAGTAGACGTCGCAAAAGGCGGCAAAAATCCCACATGCAAGATAGCTGTACAGTTTTATGACTATATATAATCTGAAGGTGTTGCTCTGAAAAGATCAAGCAGAAGTCGCGCTCGCGGATGGGCTGCACATGTCACTTACGTACATCCACTCCCGTGCATACGGCAGTAGAGTGCGGGCCGTTTTCATTTGAATCCTCCCTTGTCTAGATACGGGTTCCCATGCACGGAGCTACAATCTATTTCTATAGAGGTGTAGAGAGACTCCACCTCGAGAATCGGACGCAAGTGGCGTTCGAAGAAGCTCGCAGAAATAACTCAACTATCAAGTGGCTCTACTCAAACCCACAAGACTAAACCCATAAGGGGTGAGAGATGATTCTCGGATGCAAGTGGCGTTCCAAGAAGCTCCCATAAGGGGTGAGAGATGCACGTAACCACCCAACCAACTCCACCCATATATATACCTCAATGCCAAGGGGGGAAATGTGAGGAGAGCTTGTCAAGTGTCCTCTCCACATGGATTCTAATCCAAGGCCTTCTAACCTTGGAAATCACATGGAATCATATGGCTCTTCACATGGATTCTAAAAAGACTTCTCCCAAATTGTGAGGAGAGCTTGTCAAGTGTCCTCTCAACATGGATTCTAATCCAAGGCCTTCTAACTTTGGAAATCACATGGTCTCAACATGGATTCTAATCCAAGGCCTTCTAACTTTGGAAATCACATGGAATCATATGGCTCTTCACATGGATTCTAAAAAGACTTCTCCCAAGCTTGTACTTGTACGTACAAGTCTCAAGACTTAGACTTGAGAGGCCTCCCTAAGGGTTAAATATCATACTTTTAGGAAATATCAATCCTAAGGATCAAAACCCTTCAATTAGGAGCAAATAAATCCAAATAACTCAAGGGTTCAAACCATACATTTGGAGAGACTTTCCCAAGGGTTTGCCAACAAAATCCAAGGGTTCTCCAAGTGGTTTTGGACCCTCAAAACCCATGTTTTTGGCCACTTTGACCCATAGTTATACAACACTTTCTCACTTGTGGCCAAAATGCCAACCATCAGGGTATTGGTAAGTGTGATTGCATCAAGGAATTGGAATATGTACCGATTGGATGTAAAAAATGCTTTCTTAATGGCTGGATTTCACAGGAGGTGTACATGTCTCAACCTCTTGGTTATGAGGACCCAAGCAAGGTATCATATGTATGTAAGCTAAACAAAGCTCTTTATGGATTGAAGCAGGCACCTAGGGCATGGAATCATAGGGTTGACTACGTATCTCCAAGATCAAGGATTCATCATGAGCAAAGCAAATACTTCTCTATTTGTTAAGAGAAGTAATTTAGAGGTGATATACCTATGTGTGTATGTTGATGATAACATATTTACAGGTAATGATGCCAATGGCATTAAGTAGATCAAGAATTAAATGATGCAGGAGTTCAAAATCCGTGATTTAGGGTTACTAAAGTATTTTCTTGGACTTGAATTAGTCTATACAAATTTTGATATTTATATCACTCAAAGAAAGTATGTGCAGGATATGTTGAAGAAGTTTCACTTGGAGAATGCCAAGGTAGCAAGCACTCCTATGGAGGTAAATAAAAAATTAAGTGCTCATGAAGGTGATGTGCTTGAAAATGTTACAGGATACCAAAGCATAGTTGGAAGACTAAACTATGCTACATTGACAAGGATTGATATTGCTTATGGAGTAAGTGTCTTAATTTATGCACAAACCTAGAGCACATCATTTGGAAGCTACCAAGAGGATTTTGAAGTACCTTAAGGGTACTCAAAATCAATGTTTATACTTCCCTTATACTTCAGATTTGGACATCAAAATATACTCATATGGAGATTGGGCATGTTGCAAGGATGAAAGGAGGAGTACCTCAGGTGATCTTTCTTTTGCAGGTGATAATCCCATTTCATGGTCTTCTAAGAAGCAACCTACTGTTGCTTTATCTTCAATAGAGGAAAAATATAGAGGATTGGCCAATGCCACTCAAGAGGTCATATGGATCAGATTGCTATATGCAGATTTGGGATTACATTCTAACTCACCAATGATTTTTGGTGACAACACTAGCTCTTTACATCTTGCAGCAAATTCTCTCTATTATGCGAGGACTAAGCATATAGAGGTTCACTATCATTATGTGAGAGAGAAGCTATTAAGAAAGGAAATTCAGTTGGCATATGTATCCACTAATATGCAATGTGCAGACTTATTGACCAAAGCACTTGATGGTACTAAACTTTGCAGGTTTAAAGCAATGATTGGATTGTAGGACATTCAAGAGGATTGAAGAAGACCAAGCCAAGATGTTTGGCTTGCGGGGGAGCTGTTGGTGCAAGTTCCAAGCCTTAACACTTGGATAGGCATTGAAAACTTTTATGTGCAAATATTTGAAGACCCATAAGAACCATTACTTATGGTTTTACTCTTGTAAAAGTAACTTGTCTTAAAAGAATCTTTGTAAATGTCACTAAACACGTGGAGTTAGGAAACCTTTATGGTACGACTTCATTTAGAGAGAATATCTCCTAGATTAAGGGATCACTTTTTAGTGAGAGCCAAAGTTGAATTCAAATTCAAATTTTGAATGAAGCATCTATCAAAGATGATTGTAAAATCTTGTAGGGTACCTCTCCATCCTAGAGCCTTTAGTGGATCATATTACAGAGATTGTGTGGCTCACACTATAGCCTACACTTCTCACTATCATTGGGCATTATTATTCATGCCAATGATCATGTACAACATTGTAATATAATACAATATATCATTGATAATCTATGTTGGTCTCTCTGTCATTGCCACTCAAAATAGTGTTCTTTTCTTACTCATATCTCAGTCATTACACCATCATTTTCAATATTCTATAGCTCATTGGAATCAGATCAAAGTCTACTACAAGTTGATAGATTTTGAAGGCATTCCATTCAGCCAATTGAGAGAAAAACATCTCGATGTGATCACTGGTCATTTTTTGTAGAGGTCCTAAAAAATCAGGGGTAATGCTTTACTTGCTAAATTGATTGCTCTGTGTATAGTCAATCATTTTAAGTGATTCCACTTGGAATCATTAGATATTTAAGCCAATTAGATACCCTCAGAAGGAATTTTTCTAATTGCTGCTGTGCTGGGAGTACTAAGCTTAAGATCCACCAGGTGTGTGAACCAAAATAGCAAGTTTTTGTAGAAATCCTTACAAAAAGAGGCCTTTGTATTTCTCATTAGTAAAATAGCCACCCAAGATGTAGGCCTAGCTTTTGAGTTTGAAATAATAGACCCTTTGCCAGACTTTGAATCCTTGGAAACTCAATATGTATCTCAAGAATATGAATGCCTGAGTTGTCTTGATTCTTAGATCGATAGAAAAGAAGAGAAGGAACAAAATGAAGACAACAATAAGATGAAGCAGATGATGAAGACTAACCTGATCATCTTGCCTACACGAATTAACTAGAAAGGTTATACACATGCATGGAAGAAGTCCGAGCTTGAAACCAACTAAATGTTGAAACAATTCATGTCTTAATAGAGTAATGATTGACTGATAGTGGTTTTGATGAATCTTTTATCAAAACTATGCACTTATTGATGGAAGTTTTAGGAGTAGTAGATACACTATGGTGAATGCATGGCAATGTGAGCACTAATAAGCCTTACATGAAACTTTCTAATCCATAACTAATTAGTTGTTCCATTAGCTCCTTGTACACTAGGTCAATCATGGGTAACTACTCCTCAAATTTTGAGTTATTTGAAAAGTTTAATATTTGATATTGCTTGTTCACATTATCTCACTCAATAATGAAGATATGAAATAATTATGAACGTATCAAGATTGATGCCTAACCAGTCCCACTAAGTTTGCATGAATGTACAAGTCAGGGAGAAGAACACAATTGAGCTTAGGCGATCATGTTGACTTAGATGCAGTCACTCTTGCTCTAGACTTATGAGGAGAGAAATTGTTGATTCAAGTGAGGATGAAAAAGGAAAAAACGAGACTAGCTCTAAATACATGTTTCTCTTCATTCACTTATTGTTGTAGGATTAGGGAACACTAACTATGTATGTTCAAGGTTCTTAATTTGTTTGGATTATTTTTCACATATCACAAACATATGCAACAAACATGTTGATGTTGAAGTGATGACAATCTGTAAGGTAATCGACCTAGTAGAATAGTCTGTGTGAGTGACATAATGTAGAAAGGACATTCGATCACTATTTAGTAGTCTATGGTAGTGCTTGAATGTTAACTATTGGAATTTACTAAACTTGCATTACAAAGGTAAGCGTATTGGAGAAGATGACCCACATTTTAAAACATAAATCTTTGTATATTGGTTAAAAATGAATTGCATATATACTTCATATATATGCATTCCTAGCTAATGTCGTGGATTACACATTTCATATGGTTAGGCAGATATAATCATTACTTTTTCCAACACATCCCCTTAATGCAAAATGTCCACAAAAGAGGTGGTTGAGATTTATTGATGAAATCTAATCTATATGCATTACATCATGACATGCAAGATGATAGATAGTCTGATTTAACGCCTCATGAATTTGAATGATAGAATTTGCTCTTTTATCAAACTTCATTTCTATACTTCTTCAATCATACTTTTTATCCCCATCCATTATGTTCAAATGCAATAGCAATATGAGTACAAATGGTTCATAAAGGAGATACAACAACACCATTGAAATAGGATCATAGAATAGAATGACATCATCTATGTTGCATGAGTTGCATGAAGCACTAGTTACTAGGTTGTGGGTGAGGTAGGATATGTTCAATTGTCATTGTGGTAGAAATCTTTGTACGGGAAGACATAGCTTCATATTTGAGGTTCTTTTTGTCATAGAATTTTCGGAGGCAAGGCACTTGTTCATATCATCGAAGGATTGAAGGATTCTTTGTAAGGCTCCTAAATGATAGTTTGCTTGTTGAAGATTCACTATGAAAACTAAACCATAGTCAATGGCTCAAAATAAATGGAGATGATAGTTATATAAAAATGATTTGCGAGCACAATAGGACCAATTTGCATATTAATAATGCAAAATATTTGTCTCCATGGCCTCTTGTTGTGGGTTATAGAGTTCATATGGCTAGACATCATAAGCATTAATTTATCCAACATTAACATGCATGTTTTCTCCTCTAATCTATTATTCCTGTTCTATTACAGGTGGGTAGTACCTCCATATTTGAAGGTCATTGACTATATAGCTTCTTTTGTCATACAAAAGAGTAGTTCCACTTAAAATATGGCCTTTTCTTACTATTATCAATCTTGCAATCATATCAAAGAGATCCATAGTGCATGAGATAGATAGCTATTTTTCTTCAAGGTCATGTGGGTAAGGGTCAAATTAAAACTTAAGCATGTAAGGCCGGAGCTGTTTGATGCAGTTACGGTGTTGCATCAAAAGGTCTACCAAGAGATACTAGTAAACTATGAGCTCACTATACTCTTTGCTAGAGGTTTTGCTTATGATTTTTGCATGACAACAAAGCAGTCTCCAAACAACTCAATGTACAAAGTTGGTTGGGCTATTGCAGTGGAAGCCCATGTGGAAAGACACAATAAAAATTGGAATTTTTTTCACTATGACATCTAATGCGGATGTGCCAAACATAGAATCGACTATGATGAAATCATTGCAACACAAACTGCATGACATTCGTAAGAATCTTTGAGTAATAGTGTGATTCATGTGCAACGTTATGCATTGTTGGCAACACTCCATGAAAAAATGGAGAGGGAAAAAGTAAAGTTGTCTAGCATTCATAGAGATTTGAGATGCAAAGGCAGTCAAGGTAGCTGAATCAAAATGTAGTATAGTTTTGGAGGAGATGAGGAAGAAGTTGCATAGTGCTAAAACAAAACTAAACCTTGAATTAGATTTAGATGAAGGTAAAAGAATACAATCGGAGACACAATAAAATTTTTGTCAATGAACATAAAACTTCTTGGAGTTGATGATATTGCACAAGATATAGTGCCTATAATACATGTACAATTGTGGTTGAGTTAATTTATTTTTTGTGTGTTGATTTTTTTTTTATGATTCTTATGATTTTCATGCAGGGTCAATATGAGGAGCAGTTGTGATTAGTAGATCAAATCATAGCTATGATTAGTAGATCAAATCAGTAGGCAACAAGAGTTTGCCAATACCCTTCTAAGAATATTGTAGATATGTGAGCTACCCAAAAACTTGCCTCTACCTCCACTTGTGTGCCCACAACATTCGAATTTAGTGCATCATCCACATGCTTGGCATGTGCTTTGAGCATTGCAGACAATGTTAGTTTCCTAGTACGTTGATGCCTTGTGGTCATACATATCACCACATATGTTTTGCAGCTATGTGCAAAACAACAAAGTGTTTTGTGGGTGAATGTTGCACCAAAATCCACGTTAGCTTCATGAATCAGATCTCAATAGGGTACAAATTATACAATGCATCTCAAATCAAAACCAACGAAGGTAATGCCATAATCTTAGCACTTTGTTATAGATAACAATTAGTTATCTTTAAGATAAAACCTATATCTATTAGCTAACATTATTAGTTAGCTATCTTTCAGCTTACACCTCTATCTCTCAACTAGATATCTTTCAGCTAATGGTATTACATAATATTATTTGAGTAAGTCAGCTTATCTATGCTCCTCTATTCCTTTATTTAGTTATTAAGTTAATGGTACATAACTAATATAGCTGGCTATCAATTGTATATAGTTATATTATAAATAGAACAATTGACTTATAGTGCTTAGCTAATAGGTGACATCAATTAGTTGATTTTGGTTTGCTAGTACCTAGCTATTTCTCAACTGATAGTACTTAGCTATTACGTAATAATACTCAGCCAAAAGGTGATAATATTAGCTAACCTATGTAAAGTGGTTACCTACATAGAGATTTCTTAGCTATTTTCCAATACCTAAACACATGTTTTCTTTAGCTAATACTTAGCTATTTCTCAACTAATAGTACTTAGCTAAAAAGTGACAATAATTTGCTTAAGTCTATGTAAACTAGTTACTTACATAGCTATTTCTTAAGCTATCTCATAGTAGCTCAATACATTTTGCTCTAGCTAATACTTAGATATTTTTCAACTAATAGTACTTAGCTAAAATTTGATAATAGCTAGATTAATTCTATGTGCAAATGGTTACTTAAATAGCTATTTCTTAGCTACTTTGTAGAAGCTAAAAACCTTATGCTTTACCTAATACTTAGCTATTTCTCAGCCACTAGTACTTAGATGATAGGTGATAAAAATTAGCTAAATTGTGATAAAAATTAGCTAATTATACTTAGATAGTTTCTGAGCTAATAGTACTTAGCTAATAGGTGACAAAAATTATCTTAAATCAATGTAAAGTAGTTACTTACACAATTATTTCTTAGCTACTTTGTAGTAGTTAAATACATTTTACTTTAGCTAATACTTAGTTATTTCTCAACTAATAGTACTTAGTTAATTGGTGATACTAATTAGTTAATACTTAGGTATTTGCTTAGAGAATAGTACTTAGCTGATAGGTGATTACAAGTAGCTAATTGGTGATAATAGTTACCTAATACTTAGGTATTTTCTCAACTAAGAGTACTTGGGTAATAGGTGACAATGGATAGCTTAAATCAATGTAAATTAGTTCCTTACATAACTACTTCTTAGCTACTTTGTAGTACTTCACATTTTACTTTAGCTAATACTTAGCTATTTCTCACCTAATAGTACTTAGCTGACTCGTGATAAAAATTAGCTAGTACTTGGGTATTTTCTCACTAAATAGTAGGTATTTTCTCACTAAATGTTACCGTTAGTGTCCATGTGAAAGGCCAAATGGCCACCGGACACTTCTTTGTATATGTTCTTTAATAAAACATATAGTGGCCTGGTCAGTCACAGTCTGTAAGTTCGACCGCATTTGTAAGACCTAAGTAGTCTGTCTTCGTGCTTCCTGTGTACTATGTTTTTTGCGTATCTACAACCTCTTTTTGCGGAGTGTTGTGTGCGGCCTCAGGAGCTCGGTTTTCTACTCCGATCATATCGTCGTGGAGCTCTCGAGAAGGAGAGCGCACTTTCTCCAAGGCTTACGACTAAGGCGGCGACCAAGGCATAGACCTTGGCATACCTTGTCATCCGAGTCACCGAAGTCACCGTTGGCTCCGCGCGAGGGAGGACCTCAACGATCAAGGAATATAGAGGTTCCCGGTACTTCCTGGGAGGTCACCCATCCCAGTACTGTTCTCCCCAGAGCTCGCTTAACCGTGGCAATCTCTTGCCACTAAGCTACACTCTTGTGGTGTTTGAATAAGGGGAAAGACTAAGGTTGACATTACCTTGAACAAGTTTTGGTGCCTCAAAGCTTCATTTTTTGCTTTCAAAGCCTATTTTCTTAAGCAATTTGGGGGTGTCTTTTGGAGCCATTTTGGAGTACTTCCACACATAGTTCTCTTCACACAGGTCAACATCAAGAAGAGTGTTCTTTGTACTTCTTAGAAAATAAATATCAACCTTTGGGGTTGTATTTTCAGCCACACTCGTAAAACTACAGGTTTCTCGAGAGGTCTTCAGTTTTGGTGGGAGCAGCCGCTGCAAATTTATGCAGGTTTTTTAAAGCCTAAAACATCATAGTTGACAAACACTTGCAGGTGCTATTGGCTAGTTTCTGGTCTGTGTATTCAGCCTTTTAGTGTCATTTTACTGCATATATTGAGCACATACACACCATGTACGCTTTTGTGGATACCGCTTATGTAAGTCCATGTGGCCATTGATATAGCGGTTACGTTCTTTGCATAAAGCCTTTTACGTTTGATAAAGAGGGGGAGCTATAACTTGCAGGGCAAAGACCATTTTGAGATCCGAAAATTTGATGGCACAAACTTTGCTCTATGGAAGAATCAGATTAAAGATGTGTTGATTCAAAGGAGGCAATGGAAGCCAGTAAATGGGATTTCAAAGAAGCTTGCTGACATGGATGAAGATGATTGGGATGAGTTAGATGAAATGGCCAGGTCTACCATTCGCTTGCACCTGGCAGATAATGTTTACTTTACAGTACTAGACTGTGAAAGTGCAGAGGAGCTTTGGAAGAAGTTATGCAATACATATGAAAAAGAGACGGCATCAAATAAAGTGTATTTGATGAGAAAATTATATGACCTTTGTATGAAGGACACAGATAGTGTTGTTGCTCATCTAAATGAGTTTGATGCTATATTCTCCCAGTTACAAGCTCAGAAAATGGATATGGATAATGAAATGAAAGCAGTATTGCTGTTATGCACCCTGCCATCATCATGGGATACGTTTTGCACAGCTATTAGCAACAGTGCACCTGGTGGTAAACTCGTCTATGATGACATATGTGGAGCACTCTTGAGTGAGGAGATTCGTAGAAAATCTATGGTTGGCACTCAGAGTGGAGATGCATATAATGTTCGTGATTCTTACCAAGGAAAGAATCAACAATGTGGTAGGAGCAAGAACAAGGAAAAGAATGGTCAACGGAATAAGAGTAGAAGTAAATCAAGGAAGAGGGATATCAAATGCCATTATTGTCATAAGAAAGGACACATGAAGAAAGATTGTTATGCATTAAAGAATGCTAAAGGTAAAGGACAGAATGTTGATGGGCATGTTAAACAGTTACCTGCACCATCTACTTCGACTATGAAGATTGAAGAAATTAATGCTATTTCTGATGATGCTGATGTATTGACACTTGATAGTACTGTGCCATCTGAGGCACTTATGGCTGATTCTCTTTCCCACACCTGGCTGCTAGATTCTGGTGCTTCTTTCCATGTGACACCACATAGAGAATGGTTCTCTAATTATGCAGCAAAGTCTCTTGGTACCGTGAGACTTGGTGACTCTTACTAGTGTGATGTTGTGGGGATTGGAGATGTGGTTGTGCAGTTCATTGATGGTTCAAAATTTACTATGCATAATGTACGCCATGTACCTCAATTATCACACAGTTTGATGTCAGTTGGTCAACTTGATGACCTTGGTTACAAGGTGGTCTTCTATGCTCAGTCCTTTCGTATATCAAAGGGCAATATGGTTATTGCAAAAGGAAGCAAAGTTGGCTCACTTTATCCTTTATTTGTATCACAAAAAGAACACTTGTTAGCTGTTACTGAACAACCTATGGCTTTGGCATGGTCGTTTGGGCCATATATCTCGTAGTGGAATGGAAAATCTTTCTTGTTTTGGCTACTTACCTGTGTTATCTTTCTCTAATTTTTCATTTTGTGAGCATTGTCAATATGGAAAGCAAACTAGAAATGTGCATAGAACGCACATTGACTCTTCAATTCAGCCTTTAGATCACGTTCATACAGATGTGTGTGGTCCTATGCCCACTAGGTCCTTAGGTGGTTCTCTTTACTTTGTCACTTTCATAGATGATGCTACTAGAAAAGTCTGGGTATATCCTATCAAATCAAAGGATGATGTATTCCCTACTTTCAAAAAATGGCTTGCTTCAGTTGAGACTGAAAAAGGAACTAAGCTTAAGGCTTTACGTTCAGATAATGGGGGTGAGTATACCTCACATGAATTCAGCCTTTTCTGTCAGTCTAGAGGGATTCGTAGAGAGTTTACAGCTCCTGATACCCCAGTACAGAATGGTGTAGCTGAGAGGATGAATAGAACTATTCAAGATAGAGTAGTCTCTATGTTGCATCATGCAAACCTCTCACAAGGTTTTTGGGCAGAAGCAGTATTGACTGCAGTTCATGTGATTAACCTTTCACCTAGTACTGCCAAAGTTCTGAAAGTGGCACAAGAGTTATGGACAGGGAAACCACCATATTATGATCATCTTTGAGTTTTTGGGTGTGAAGCATATGTTCATAGCCCAAGAATCTTAGACAAAAGTTGGACCATCAGTCAAAGAAATGCATTTTTCTTGGATATGGTCGAGAAGGACAATTTGGATATCGCTTATGGGATCCTGAAACACGGTCAGTGATCAAAAGTAATGATGTCATTTTTAATGAGTCTAAGATGCATAAACAGCCCATTAAGGAGGTTGAAGTGAGAAGAGTGGTGTTTGAGGATACTAGTCCTCCGGTTAGCATGCATAAAAATGTTGCACATAGGGATGTTCAAGAGAATGTCCATTCAGATCAGTCTGCACATGTTCCTGTTCAGCAGCCATTGAGACGTTTTGCACGTGTCTCATATCCACCTGATAGATATGTTCCAGGTTTAGATTTTGTTATGCTAACAGATGCCGGTGAGCCTTCTTGCTACAAAGAGGCTATGCAGACAGAAGATCACGTCAAGTGGGAGCGTGCCATGAAGAGTGAGTTGGATTCTATTCACGAGAATGGTACTTGGGACTTAGTACCTTTGCCAAAGGGCAGGAAATCTTTACCATGTAAATGGGTATATAAGCTGAAATTCACATCAGATAGTGCTTCTCCAAAATATAAAGCACGACTTGTTGCAAAGGGTTTTAAGCAACAACATGGTGTTGATTTTGAGGAAATCTTCTCTCCAGTGGTCAAGATGACTACTTTGCGCATGTTGCTTGGATTCGTTGCAATGGAGGACTTAGAGCTAGTCCAAATGGATGTGAAAACAGCTTTCTTGCATGGAGATCTTACAGATGAGATCTATATGGAACAACCAGAGGGTTATGTAGTTCTTGGCAAGGAAAGTTTAGTTTGTAAGCTCAAGAAGAGCTTGTATGGACTTAAACAGTCTCCTAGACAATGGTACCAAAAATTTGATGCTTTTATGAAGTCCCAAGGCTATTCTCCGAGCAATGAGGATCATTGTCTCTACACAAAGAGATGCTCTGATGGCAGCTTGATATGCTTGATACTTTACGTCGATGATATGTTGATTGCTGGGAAGTCCTCTTATGATTTGTCAATTCTCAAAAAGAAGTTGAGTCAGACATTTGATATGAAGGATTTGGGGGATGCCAAACATATTCTTGGCATGCGCATTACTCGTGATAGGAGTAAAAGATGCATACACTTGTCTCAAAGTGAGTACATATCCAAAGTACTTCACCGGTTCAATATGCAGGGTGGTAAGGCATTGAGTACACCTTTACCCACATATGTGAAATTGAGCAAGGATGACAGCCCCAAATCAGATGAGGAAAAGGAATTCATGACCAAAATTCCTTATCAGTCTGCTGTTGGTAGTCTCATGTACGCTATGGTAGCTACGAGACTAGACATTGCATTTGCAGTGGGAGTTGTGAGCAGATATATGTCTAATCCTAGCAAGAAACATTGGGAAGTGGTCAAGATGATTTTGAGATATCTGAGTGGCACTAAGGACAAGTGTCTATGCTTAGGTAGAGGGAAACCATCCATTATTGGTTACACAGATTCTGACTATGCTGGTTGTGTAGAAAATCGTAAGTCTACATCAGCGTACATTTTTCATTTTGCTGGAGGTGCTATCTCTTGGAGATCTCGTCTTCAAGAATGTAGAACTGTTTCCACCATAGAAGCAGAGTATGTTGCAGCAAGTGAGGCCTATAAGGAAGCATTATGGCTTTCTCATCTTGCTTGTGATATGGGTTTACCTCAGCATGTACCTCACTTTCTCAGTGATAGTTAGAGTGCCATTGCTTTGGCTAAGAATCCGGTCTATCATGCAAAGACCAAGCACATTGGGGTGAGGTATCACTTCATTAGAGATTGCTTAGCCACTGAACGCATTATTCTTGAGAAGGTTCACACTCTCGATAATGCTGCAGATGCTTTGACTAAAGCTCTACCACATGATAGCTTTCGACACTGTTGTCACTTGATGGGGGTTACTTGATTCTTCATCTTACGTAGTCACTTGTATACTGTGTAACATGCCCATCAGGTGGGAGGTATAGTTTGTATACTTACATTCAGGTATTCTTTATCATTCTTTATTTTTCTCCCATAGTTACTCTAGCCATATTGGCCTTTAGTGGGAGATTGTTACCGTTAGTGTCCATGTGAAAGGCCAAATGGCCACCGGACACTTCTTTGTATATGTTCTTTAATAAAACATATAGTGGCCTGGTCAGTCACAGTCTGTAAGTTCGACCGCATTTGTAAGACCTAAGTAGTCTGTCTTCGTGCTTCCTGTGTACTGTGTTTTCTACGTATCTATAACCTCTTTTTGCGGAGTGTTGTGTGCAGCCTCAGGAGCTCGGTTTTCTACTCCGATCATATCGTCGTGGAGCTCTCGAGAAGGAGAGCGCACTATGGTGCATCGCCATCGAAATACTTCACTAAATAGTACTTTAGTAATAGTTATAACAATTATCTATAAACTCTGAGTATTGGTAATTGATACCTTTAGCTATTCCTCAGCTACCTATCTATTTCTTAACTAAAAGTACTTAGATAATAGATGATAATAGTTAATTTAAATCTATGTAAATTAGTTACTTGCACAACTATTCCCAACCTACTTTGTAGTAGCTAAAAACATTTTTCTTTAGCCAATACTTAGCTATTTGTTAGCTAATAGTACTTAGCTAATTGGTGATAAAAATGATCTAATACTTACGTATTTTATCAATTAATAGCACTTAGCTAATATGTTATAACAATTATCTATAAACTTTGAATAGTGATCATTGATACCTTCAACTATCTCTCAACTACCTAGCTATTTCTCATCTAATAGTACTTAGCTAATAGGTGAAAACAATTAACTTAAATCTATATAAAGTAGTTACATAGCTATTTCTTAGCTACTTTGCAGTAGTTGACATGTCGTACTTTAGATAATACTTAGTTATTTTTGAGCTAGTAGTACTTAGCTAGCTGGCAATAACAATTAGCTAATATTTTGGTATTTTATAAGTTAATAGTACTTAGCAATAGGTTCTAACAATTAGCTATCAACTTTGAATAGTAGTAATTGATCAACTATTTCTTATCCACCTAACTATCTCTCAACTAATAGTACTTAGCTAAAATGTGACATTAGTTATCTTAAATCTATGCAAATAGCTACTTACAAAACTATTTCTTAGCTAATTTGTAGTGGCTAAGCACATTTTACTTTAGCTAATACTTAGCTATTTCTCATTTAATAGTACTTAGCTAATTGGTGATAATAATTAGCTAATACTTACATATTTTGTCATTTAATAGTACTTAGCTAATAGGTTATAACAATTAGCTATCAACTTTGAATAGTAGTAATTGATACTTTATCTATTTCTTAGCTACTGATCTTATTCTCAACTAATAGTACTTTGCTAATAGTTGACAATCTATGTAAATTCTTATTTACACAACTATGACTTATCTATTTTGTAGCAGACAAACACATCTTACTTTAGCTAATGCTTAGCTATTTCTTAGCCAATAGTACTTAGCCAATTGATAACAATTGGCTAATAATTAAGTATTTTCTCAATTAGTAGTACTTAGGTAATATGTTATAACAATTAGCCATCAACTTTGAATAGTAGTAATTGATACCTTCAGCTATTTCTTGGCTACCTAGCTATTTCTCACTTAATAGCTAAGAAAATCCACCTTGTATAGACAATTCCTATCAACCTCATCTACTATATGCAAAAGAAAGTTTACTTGAATGGTAAAAGAATTGGTGGGTAAATATTTATCTACAAGGCAAACAATTTCAATCAAATTCAGACAAGAATTTGTTTTTTTTTTTAATCTCTTTAGAAGAAATCCATCCAATCAAATTAGCCAATTTTTATATAATACTTTGAATCTCAAGTGTCAAAGATTCCTTGATAGAAATTGGTAATATGTACTAGAAAAATGTATTCCAATCATTGTTAGACATTGGTCTATAAAGATCATCTCATGTGTGTGTGGGATAAGGGCTAGTCACAGCCAAGGTCCCTAGCTCGGGGGATATCCTAAGATCTTCAATGGTAATGGGAATGATTGTTGCATGGTGGCCACATGTGAGCACTAGATCATTTGAGAACATTGCTATTTTGAATACAAGGGGATATAATGGATGGGAGGAGAGTGGCACACACATCATTCATGTGTTCTTATTTTCAAGCTTTGAAGAGAGATTTGAGGAAGTGCTAACAATCCTGAGTTTTCTTGGAAGATAACTCTTTCGCTTGAGTGAAGGCAGTCATCATTGATCGCATACATCCACTTGGAGTTCTAAAAGAGGAAATTATTAACCTCACTCTTTGTAATACCTCTCTTTGCAGAACCCATGGTAATTGAGGAATTTTATTGCTATCCGTAGTACACCATAACTGTATTCATTTACCAATTGTGTTTAAATCCTCTCTTTGTCCATGGGTATCTCTTTGACCTATGATCATTTTCCAAAGCAACTCGCTTATATTTTGCAAACATAGATGAGATTAATCAAGCGATTTATCAATAGTTATCCCAATATGGAAGTGAATGCAAAATAGATAGTATGTTCATCCTTAAAACATATGAGTCTTCACTTCTCTCCCGCATACTATGCCAATCATGTACATGTAGACAAACATTTCCCATTTGAACCAACTGTCCATCATGTAAGTGATCTTCATTTGGAAGATAATGGATAACATCTTGATATATTACCTGAATTGAAGATTTCAATCATCAAGTGTCTAATGAAACCACACATTGGACATACCTTATATCCAAAATTTTTATCCTATAAATTCACCATATCCACACCAATCATGCATGGTTCACATCAAAAGACCTTCTATTTTAATATTTCTTTATGAAGATGCTTATGATGCATCTACTACATCAATTGCTTCCCATAACTCATAAAGCTCTTCAATTAGAGGTGCTAAGTAAACATCCATATTTTTCACTTTATGTTTCCTTGATACAAATAATGACAACATCAAATGTCCTCCTCTTGATTGCAAGCCATGGTCAAATGTTGTAATACACTAAGCACACATGCCATGTACTCCAAAAAGAAATTTTAACTCATAAGGATAGCCTCAATCCATAGCTAAGCCTAATCATAAATTTTGAGGCTCGAATTGTCATTATTTCTCAATATGCTTCCATGTCTTAGAGTCTATATGGACATGAGATATATCACATGTGGATACGTTTGATGCATGCCATTGCATCAAAGCTACCATAGAGGAACGTCAAAACAGATTTTTTGTTCTAGGAAGTATAAGGAAACAACATAGTACTTTTGCCATATCAAAGTGTCCAAGTGAACCTTTTTTGCATCATTTTTCTCCACATTTAAGACATTCTTAATGACTTACAAATTCCCTTATACAAAATGGAAACATTTGGGCATGCAAGGATCTTGTTGTATTCCATGTTGTTGGAGTTAGACGTCCTACCGAAGCACACGAACAATGAAAGGAAGAAGAAGAAGCTTGGAGCACAACACACAATACTGAATGTATTACCATACAAAGATAAGTAACCCGTCAAGTCTATATGCGTATATACAAGAGGGGGGGGGAACCTCCTAAAGAGGGAAAACAATGCCTTAGTGGTTCTAGTGTGTTTTCACACATCACTACCTAAATATATCAAAAAATCCCCCCTAGGAGTGATGCGGTGAACAAGGAGCTTGCACTCATGTATAAGGAAGTGCCAAGATATGTGGAATCAATCCACAAAAGGAAGTAAGCCAAAAGCTTTGCGAAAAGCTTCAAACTTCTCCCTAGGCAGAGCCTTCGTGAAAAGGTCTGCAATATTCTCCTATGTGGGCACATATGCCAAGCTGATCTCTCTAGCAGATAACCTCTCCTTGACATAATGATAATGCACCTCAATGTGCTTAGTGCAAGCATGGAACACAGGGTTCCTCATAACTGCCAATGCGCTCTGATTGTGAGTGAAGATGGTGGTGGCAGAAGACTGACCAAAACCCAAATCATCCATAAGTCGTATGAGCCACACACACTCAATAGTCACAGTAAAAGCTGCCCGATACTCAACCTCACAATTGGAAGTGGCCATAGTAGGTTGCTTCTTGCTCAGCCAAGATATGCATGAGCTACCAAGCATGAAGCAAAAACCACTAATGGATATACGAGTGTCGTAGAAACCAGCTGAGTCAGAGTTAGAAAAAGCATGCACATCTGGCGGTAGTGATCCCCCCTCAAGTAGCAAAAGATGCACATAACCGCCTACCAATGCTTGACACCTAGGCAATGCATGAACCTGCTCATCTGTGAGACAACAAACTGAATATCTACCTGAGTAATGCATAAGTAAATCAAGCATCCAATAGCCTGCTGATAGAGAACAACATCAAATGCATTTCCAGCATCATGAAGACTCAATCATAAACTTGTCTCCATATGAGTGGCAATAGCTTTATAGTCTTCAAGGCCAAAACACTGCAATAATGTGTCAATATATTTCGTTTGACACAAAGCTATTCCACCATCAACTTGCATAAATTGAATGCCCAAATAATGATGCAAATGCCTCAAATTAGACATCTCAAATGAGGCATGCAAATCAACCTTAAGATCAACAATATGTTTCTCATGAGGACCAGTGAGCAGCATGTCATCAACATACATAACAATGATAAGAAGTACATCATTAGCATGCTTAACATATAAGGTGTTTTCAGTTGGACTATTCTCAAAACCATGTGCAATCAGATAGGCATGTTTCATTTCATATCAAGTATGTGGTGCTTGCTTTAAACCATATAATGCCTTCTTTAACTGCACACCTAGTTTTCATGCCCTTTTTGCACAAGGCCATGGAGTTGGACAACATACACTTCTTCATGAAAAGAACCATTCAAAAATGCTATTTTAATGTCCAACTGATGTACATTCCAACCATGATGAGTTGGAAGTGCACAGATGCTATGAACAGTAGTCATTCAGCAAATAGGAGCAAAGGATTCATCAAAATCAATGCCTCTTTCCTACGCATAACCCTTTGCAACAAGCCTAGCCTTATACATGTCAACTGTTCTATCAGGTTTATGCTTCAGCTTGTATACCCACTTAGTGCCAATGGCCTTCTTGCTAAGAGGCAAGTCACATAAAGAGCAAGTACCATTTTTCATGATGGCATCATATTCAAATTGCATTGCAGCTATCCAATGTTGAAAATTTTCTGCTTCATCAAACGAAAAGGCTGAATCTCATCATAGAGACTAGAGGTAGCCATAGCATAGCAATCTAATGCCAAAGAGGCACTGTGAGAGCCTGAACGAGTACTAGAGGTGCATCTAATTTGCTATCATGCAAAGTCTGCACTAGCCATTTTGGCATAGTTTTTTGCCTAAAAATATCAGCTCTCTCATCAACAAGTGCATCTGTTATGAGGATCTTTAGTGCACGCACACACAGAGGCATAAAGAAGACGAAACAAGAATCGGAAACAGAGAGATAATCAACGGAATAATGGGTGCAATCTCCCCTCGTGTACTCTGATGGACAAGTCTCTCATAGTACACGTATTTATAGGTTTATTTCTATTATGTCTTGAAAATAGAAGTTACATGAGGGCCTTCGCTTTTAAAAGCGTCTTTTTAGGTAAAACTACTTTATTTACAAAAGGTGTCACTTTCTAAAGCGAACCACTACTTTTACAACAAGATAATCCTAAATATAACTATTCTAGAAGTCTTCAATTTAGTCTTTGAGTTTATTTATTTATGCGCATCCACTTGTATCCATGCCCTCATGCTTGTTCATGTGCTAGATCAAACACAACCACATTAAAACCTTCTAGACATTTAAAACATTAAAGATCCATTTAACCTTCCATGATTCCATAATATACAACATGCCTCCACTGTTATCAGGATCTTCAGTGCACTCACACACAAAGGCAGAAAGAAGACAAAACAGGAATCAAAAACAGAGAGACAATCAACGCAATAATGGGTGCAATCTCCCCCCGTGTACTCTGATGGATGAGTCTCTTAGAGTACATATATTTCTAGGTTTATTTCTATTACGTCATGAAAATAGAAGTTACATGAGGGCCGTCGCTTTTAAAAGCGTCTTTTTAGGTAAAACTACTTTATTTACAAAAGGCGTCGCTTTCTAAAGCGAACCACTACTTTTACAACAAGATAAACCTAAATATAAATATTCTAGAAGTCTTCGATTTAGTCTTTGAATTTATTTATTTATGCGCATCCACTTGTATCCATGCCCTCATGCTTCTTCACCTGTTAGATCAAACACAACCACATTAAAACCTTTTGGACAATTAAAATATTAAAAATCCATTTAACTTTCCATGATTCCATAATATACAACAGCATCATGCAAATCTCCATAAAAAATGGAATGATCTGCATCATCACATGAAACCTGTAATGGCTGAAAAGTTGCCTCATTAGGGCCAACACTAGATTGTCCACTTGTAAAAAGAGGCAGCAGAGTATCATACATGTCTTTGGAGCTAAGAGATGTCTCGTTCGTACATGAAAGTAAAGGTTGAATAGCATCTTCCATTAAAACAACATCACGGCTAACCAAAATGTGTATAGTCTATGGATGATGCAGATGATAGCCTTTGCTTTCAAAATTGTACCCAACAAAAATACATTTTACTGCTTTATCATCCAATTTCCTGCGATGTTGTTTAGGCACTAATGCATATGCCAGACAACCAAAAACACACAAATAAGCAACAGATGGCTTGCGACCATGCCAAGCCTCATATGGAGTGATAGACCGCAGTGCTTTAGTGGGACACGTGTTAAGTGTGAAGAGATGGATAGGTATGTGCTTGAAGATGAAGAGGTGTTGCAAAATCCTTGATCTACACCAGCCAAATGAACTCCAGGAGTATATGGTGGGCCCTTTTAGCTTGCCAATGGATGTATTAGACACCCTATGTACCTTGGAATATCACTCTCAAAAAGATAGATCAAAACAGATAAGTTGGAGTTAGCTCAGAGGTGAAAACTTGCTATTCTTGGTTCATACACATGTCCAGTGTTTTACATAATTCTCTGAGCACAGCAGCAATTAGCTTAATTCCTCTTGGGGAAGTCTAGGTAGCTTAAAGAGCTAACTTTCAAGAGTAATCTCATCAAAAATAACAAAGCACACACTGAGAATGAGTTTTAACAAGTGATGACATCATCCCGATTTTCACGGGCTGCTACTGAAATAGACCAATGAGCAGAAAAATCAACATAACTCAAAATGTAGGAATCCAATGATTATGAAAATTTGTATGGTTATACTAGACAGTATGCTGAATCCAACAAGCTTTAAATCACTGAATTTGGATAAGTAACCACTGAGAAACACCTCTGACAAGATGAGTGAAAAAAAGTCGGGTACCTGACAGAGAGGTGAAGATGAACAGACCCTGTTGACTTCAAATGACCATAACTGAAGATTGCAACATCCAAATGACATGAAACTTTATGAGCATATAGTAGACTTATAGAGCTAACTTTACCAAGTTAAATCACTGAAAATGATGCACCAAGCTCAGAGAAAACATCTCTGCAAGCTGACTGAGAAAACTGAGAGTAATGGCAGTGAGTAGTACACTTCACAAGAACATGGAAATATGAACCCAAATGATACTGAAAATGAAAGTATATTGCTTGTAAAATACAATGGACTTACTGATACATATGTGTGCCTTGTAATCACACCTTGATATGGCATAAAGCTCAGCTCTTGGAGGTCTTCACATAGGTCTCTCTAACCACGACTAAAACTGCCATCTATTTATAGTTGAGTTTGGGAGGCTAACTTCCCTCAATCACTCTCCAATCAATCAATGATTGATTTGATTCTCTACCTACCACAAATCATGAATTCGTGGCTCCTCTTTCCATTCTTGATCAAGTGGACTCAACCACTTAAGATTCTCTTACTTTTACATTAAGTAAACTCTTCAAAAGTTACAAGAGGTAGTTCACAAGTGAGCTTTACATAGTCTTCATTTTAAAGCTTCTTTTATGACTTTGTGGGACTCAAGCCAATACTTAGGCTTGTCATAGACTTGCTCCAACAGCTCCCCCTCAAGCCAAGTATGCTTGAGGTCTTCAATCTTCCAAGATTACCTGCAAACCAATCATAGCCTTGAATTTGCAAAGCTTTGTACCATCCAATGCTTTGGTTAGAATATCTGCACATTGTTGATGAGTGGACACATATGATATTTGAATCTCTTTGCTTAGAACCTTCTCTCGTACATAGTGATAATGAACTTCAATATGTTTAGTCCTTGCATGAAAAATAGGATTAGCAGCCAAGTGAATAGAACTCATATTGTCACCAAAAATAGTTGGAGTTCCAAACTCCAATCCAACGTCTTTGAATAATGTCTTCATCCACATAGCTTCTTGTGTAGCTATAGCAAGACCTCTATATTCAGCTTCAGTAGAAGAGAGAGTAACTGTGGGTTGCTTCTTGGATGACCATGAAATAAGCTTTGAACCTGCAAAGGTAAGATAACCTGAAGTGCTCCTTCTATCTTCCTTGGAGCCAGCCCAATCTGCATCAGAAAATAGCTTCAAACCTAAATCAGATACATAAGGATAATAAAGTCCTTCATTTATGGTTCCTTTGAGATACTTGAGAATCCTTTTGGCAGCATCCATATGTGGTTTCCTTGGTGTGTGCATAAATTGGCTTAGCACACTCACACTGTAACATATATCTACTCTTGTCAATGTGGCATAGTTGAGACTACCCACTAGATTTTGATATGATGTGATGTCCTCTATGAGTTCACCTTCATGTGAGCTCAATTTGTGATTGACCTCCATTGGAGTACCTGCAATCTTACAATCTTGCATCTTGAATTTTGCCAACATGTCCTTAATGTACTTTCTTTGAGTGAGAAACAAACCATGATCTTTGTAGACAACTTCCAAACCTAGGAAGTAGGTAAGTGAACCCAAATCACTTATCTTGAACTCTTCTCTCATCTGATCTTTGATCTTCTTCATACCATCTGCATCATTTCCTGTCAATATAATATCATCTACATATACACATAGGTAGATGACCTCGGAATTACTCTTTTTAATAAAGAGTGAAGGATCTGCCTTGCTTGGTTGAAAGCCTTTGTCCTGCAAGAATGAAACAAGCCTGAAATTCCAAGCTCTTGGAGCTTGCTTGAGACCATACAATGCTTTGTTAAGTTTACACACATAATCAGGATAAACTTGATTCTCAAAACCAGGTGGTTGTGCCATATATACCTCTTCTGTTATCCAACCATTCAAGAATGCATTCTTTACATCTAGTTGAAGTATCTTCCAATTCTTGGAAGAGGCAATACTAAGCAAAACCCTAATAGTAGGCATCTTTGCCACAGGAGAGAAAGTCTCCTCATAATCAATTCCCTGAGTTTGTGCAAAGCCTTTTGCTACAAGCCTTGCCTTATACCTCTTAATGGAACCATCAGAATTCTTCTTGAGTTTATAGACCCATCTTGAGCCTATTACCTTCATGGATGAAGTCTTGGGCACCAAATCCCAAGTGTTGTTTTCCTCAAGTGCTTCAATCTCTTCCTTCATTGCATGCTTCCATTCTGTTTTTGCTTTGGCCTCTTCAAATGATGATGGCTCCTCTTGGTTTATGTCCTGTGCTATGTAGATAGAATGTTTAGTTACTAATGAGGTGTCAAACCCATACCTTTCTGGTTTTTTCTTTTCCCTCATAGATCTTCTTAGGCCATGATGTGATGATTCTGCTTCATGTCCAAGTTCCTGCAATTTTGCTTTACCTTTAGACTTCCATGCTTTGATCTTTTCCATGTGAGATTCTTCATCATCCTATGAGGTGTCTTGTTCTTCAATCTTTGATTGTTCTCTACCAAGCTTTGGAAAATCTTCTTCAAGATCATATGGTAAATTGATCTTCCTGCATGAATCTTCATACCATGAATTGTTCTCATCAAAAACTACATCTCTGCTTACCAAGAATCCTTTGTTGGTAGGGTTGTATAACCTGTAGCCCTTTTGATTGTTGTCATATCCAATAAATACACACCTTTCTGCCTTTGGATCCATCTTGCCTCTAACTTGTGAAGGAACATGAGCAAAAGCAATACATCCAAAAATTTTACAATGATCTAAGCTTGGTCTTCTTCCATTCCAAGCCTCATATGGAGTCATCCCATCAAGGGATTTTGAAGGCAACCTGTTAATCAAGTAAGTGGCTGTAGATACAGCCTCAGCCCATAAGTAATTAGGTAAATGCTTTTCATTTAACATAGACCTTGCAGCTTCAACAATTGTCCTATTCCTCCTTTCTGCCACTCCATTTTGCTCAGGAGTATACCTTGTAGTTACCTCTCTTTTGATTCCTCTTTCTTGAAGAAAAGAATCAAACTCATGGGAGAAATATTCTCCCCCTCCATCTGACCTTAGCCTTTTCAGTGATTTACCTGTTTGATTCTCCACAAGAGCCAAATATCTTTTGAAACATGAAAAAACTTCATCTTTGTGTTTCATAAAGAATAGGATAGTCCATCTGCTGCAATCATCAATAAAGGAAACATAATACCTTGATCCAGATATTGAAGCTTCCTTGCTAGGTCCCCATACATCTGTATGAACCAACTCCAAGAGATCTCCATGCATATAACCTTTCTTCATGAATGGTAACCTGTGAGACTTTCCAAATTGACATGCACTGCACTTATAAATCATATGTTGTTTTGACAAATTAGGAAGTCCAAGTACACTTTGGTCCCTGCAGATTTGCTTTAATGACCTTTCACCAATATGTGCTAACCTTTTGTGCCATACTTCCAATTCTGTGAGTGTCTGACTACCATAATTAAAGAGAGCAATGTTTCTAGTGTCGTGTAATTCAAATGTGAACAATCTACCTGTCTTTTCACCTTTTGCAATTCTTCTGAATCCTTGACTTGGATCTTCAACAAATGCTCCTGCTTTTGTGAACCTGACTTGCAACCCTTTCTCTACTATCTGCCCAACACTTATCAAATTCTTTGTAATGGTAGGGACATAGAGTACCTTACTGAGTAGGTTGATGTTTCCATCAGGTGCTTTGACATTGCCTATTTTCTCCACAGGATGTTTTGTATCATCTCTTGTTTGTACCTCATGCTTATTCCTTGGATCTTCTAAATCTGATAGGAGTGCCACATTTCCTGCCACATGATTTGAACAACCTGAATCTATGTAGAAAACATGCTCATCAGATTTACCTTGTGGCATAGCCATGTTCATAATCAATAATGAATCCTCTTTGTTTGAGTCTTCTGTGTAGTTATTGTAGTCTCTCCTTCCTTTGTAGCCTCCTTGATAGTTTGAATGATTGTAGTTGTTGTAGTTGCCATGGTAGTTTTTGAACCTTCCTCTTGAGTAGCCATAACTTCCTCTATTGTATCCTCTGCCTCTTTGATTCCTGGAATTCCTAAAGCAATTTTCAGTTGTATGATTAGTTAATCCACAAAGGTGGTGCAAATGCACAACCCCGATCAACCCATTGGATTGGAACATCCAGTGGTGAAATTCGAGAGAGACGCGTACATAGACAAGGAAGGAACAATGTACATCTTAAGTACGCAGCCAAACAATACCAACGAGTTTGGCGTGATTCAGCTAGAGACGGAAACTAAATCTCAAGGAAAAGAACCATTAGAAGAGCCTAGAACACCTAGAGGGAAATCTGTACTGACACGAGTACTAATCCCGGAATGGATCCCTCAGGACAACAGAAGCATAGAGTTGTTTGTAAATAAAGAAACTGATGAAGCCTTTTGGAGATACAAGACAGAACTACTTAGTGAAGTAGGTATCATCACGATATACGAATTCAAGGACCCGGATACACCTGGAAAGGTTGTATACCTGGATGAGACTTCAGAAAGAGTCTTTGTGGTACCTGACCACGCTAAAAACACATACACATGGAGAGGTGAATTGGTATTCCCTCTATCTAGAACGAACATGAATACAAGTCAACAAGGGGCAGGAACATCATCAGCCCATGGAAATCAAAGAGAGACCGGAAGTAAGCTTTAATCACCCCATGGGGAGAGATAGAACAACCACGGACACTAATAGAGCGGATAGACAAAGAGATCATGGAATACCAGGTGGTAGAGATGATTTTCCTCTACCTAGACCACGTGAACAGGCAAGAATATTGAGACCCACTCAATTAGTAAAATCAATGAAAAATTATTTTGATGGGACAGGAGATCCCTATGACCATGTCGCAGAATTCAAGCAAGTACTAAGAGTAGAACAAGTCGAAGACATGTTCACGCAATACAACGCATTTGGACTAACGTTAAAAAATACCGCTTTAACTTGGTTCCAACCGTTGCAACAAAGGCAATTTAGAGACATCCATCACTTTTTAGAGTCATTCATCACTGAATTCTCTAAAAGTGGGATTAGACATGACACGTCTTCGTTGATTCATAGCTTCAAACAGACCCCTCAGGAAACAGTAAGACTGGCAGGACGTAGGTTTAGACATTATGTTGAACGATGTCCAATGCAAGAGATACCCTCACAAGCCAAGCAAGTGTCATTGTTTCTAGATGGCTTGTTGAGCTCTAAACTACGCTCCTATGTGTACCTAAAAGAACCCAGAATGCTAGAGCAATGTATAAGAATTTGTATAGACATTGAGGACAACTTAGGAGACGAGTTGGAACTCTCAAAGGTCTATAAGGACTCAGATTGTTCATCTCTAGCATCCACAAAATTGTCTAACTCGATAGAAGATCTAGCATAAAAAGTGGCCCAGAAACTAGGAGTTTCTAGTAAACCTAGGGTGCTAACAAACAAGCATTGTTACACCTGTGGTGGAAATCATTTGGCAAATGTGTGTCCCAATGCACCCACAACCACAAGCCAACCCTAGTGGCCAGTACTGTACAATTGAGAGAAGATACACGAATCATATGGCTCAGGACTGCCCATACAACAAACAAATCGTGAGACAGAACTACCCGCAAGCATACCAATAGCCAGGTAGGTATCAAGGCCATTACAATGCTCAGCCTTATTACTATAGGCCTCCTCAGAACTACCCATACCAGGCTCAACAGAGACCTCAACTTGTCTTAGCTCAGCAACCACCCCCACCAGCGAATGTCATCTCAGTCAAATACGCTACTGTAGAAGAGAACCTAAGTAGGGCTTTAGTGCCTTCTTCACCTTTGATCACAGAAAGTGACCCGAACTCAAACAGTTTTGACTCTACGCATGTAGATAGTCCACCCGCATATTACACGGAGTCACCAGAACATGTGGAGACATATCATTACGATAGTCCACCAGTGGAACCTAGTTGGGAGCCAGACTATGCTAATGTGATGTACACAAACCCAAATCCACGGCCCCAAGTAAGACAACAGAGACCACAGGGCCCTAGAGGACCATGCTTTAGGTGTCAAGGAGACCATTTCATAAAGGATTGTCCACATCCCCCGATATCAGGACAATCACAGTACTATAACATCCAAGGCTTTTGTGCCGATTGTGGCAAAGAGCACATAATCAAAGATTGTCCTAAGAACCCTGTTAATGCTTCGAATGTGACACCGATCAACGTGATAGGTATTGTAAATAACACAGATGGATCCAACCCTACATACGTGCCTATCCAAGCTATCACCAGAGCCCAGGTGCTCTTACAGAACCAACAGCTTAATCAAGAGAAAGCAGCCGGAAGTAGTGAAGTTGCAGAATCTAGCAGTAAAAAGACGAAATCTTGGAAAGATTCTAGAGAAAGGATAAAGAGAAAATGGAGTAAAAAGATAACTGAGTTGGAAGGAAGTTTGAAGGAATCTAGAGCCAAAATCCTAGAATTGACTTCACAGGAATTGAATCAAGAGAATCCAGCTCAGAAATCAGGATCAGTTTTAGCGGAACCCATACCAGAAAATCTAGACATGATGTTTCGTGCATATCAGGCTAGATTGAAAGAGGGACCTTAGGTAGCTGAAATGAGCAAAAACTACCCACGAGCTGATCTAGAAATTGAGAGGACTAAACTGTGCATGAAGATGGTAGAATTAGCACAAGCTTTGTTCGAAGCCTCTAGATATATTAATTGGAATAACATGGCAAAACCGGAACTACACTTTCAAGGACTAATGGAGAGGCTAGAATACTTGATAGAGAGTAAAGAGAAAAAGGATCAGCATAGGAACCCCATTGTCCCAGAGACACAGGAAAGGAATGCACCATCCCTGTCTCAAGTACCCAATATAGAAAGTCAAGACAATTTGTCTTCCATACATAGGTACTCTCATGAATTTTTGAGAGAAATCCAAGAAGAGAAATGGAGAAAAGAACAAGGAACTCATCCTCCTATTCAAGAAATAAATGACTTGCAGGAGCAATTTCCCCAAGACATTCCCTCTATTTACGATGATGTAGAGGAAGAGCAACTGAGTGAACACACATGATTTGAATCTAATTCTTTACAAGAATTACCTCAGTTCACAGGACCTTGGGAAGCAAAGTCTATTAATATGAGAGCACCCACGATAATAGTGAGGAATGAAGAATCAGTAATCCCTAGAAACACAGAAGTGATCAAGAATACCAAAGTACAGTGTAATCTCACTCTAGAGGAGTTGTTAAAGGTAAAACCAGAATTGTGGAAACATGTAGCAAATCAATTCCCCGAGCTTGCTACTACTCCCTCACAAATAGGATCACAAAATAAGGTATCAGAGATACCAGTAGAAAAGATAGGAGATGTAAGCGAAGGAGAGGAAGGTAACACTTATCTTCCGATAACCCATCAGGGCTACACCACGAAAGCCATCTTAGATTCAAGAGCCGGAGCAGCCATCGCTACCACCGCTTTATGGAAACGTTGGGGTAAGCCAGCACTCAGACCTACCAGGATGAAGCTACAAATGGCTGACGGACACATAGAAAAACCATTCGGCTTACTAGAAGGCATATCTCTCACCACTTGTGGTGTAGAATTTGAGCATACTTTCGCCATTTGTGATTTTAGTAAAAATCATGCTTATGAGATGATATTGGGATGACCATTCATGCGTCAGTTGCAAATTGTACAAGATTGGGGAACTAATTCGTTGTACTTGCAACATTTAGGAGTGACTACCAAAGTCAATCTTAAAGACTATTCACATAGAGATGTACCCCCAATACAATGGAATACCATCCATAAGACTCAGGTAGAGACGGAATCCGTGCACTCATTAGAATCAGATCCTTCTTGGTTGCATGAGGATACTCATTTATGGATGTGTAAAGTTGCAAAACAAGAGGAAGAAAGATTAGAAGCCAGGACCTTAGGTGCAGAACAACATCCACGAACCCTTCAAGATCCAGCTTACGCACCAGTAGTATTCCCAGACGAAGAGTTTGAACCCCATGGTTGGGCAGAAATCCTAGCAACCATGGATGTAGCCATCAACGAAGAACAATGGACACCCCACTGTGACGAGGATGGCTATGACATTTCAGTTTTCACGATAGAGCCAATCATGTGCGATGCAATTTTAGAAGAATGTGAACCGAACACTGATGCATTTGAGGATGCAAGTGATTTTGATTTAGAATCAATTATCATGGACCCACCCTTTGCATCAGAGGAAGAATATTTCTACGAAGTAGAAACTCACCCTCAGAGACAGGAAGAAGTTTTGAATGATGTGAGAATCGCCACTCAAGTGACTAACAAGAGTGAAGGCAAGAAAAGAAAGAAGAAAGAAACCATGTCAGAAAAAGAAGAATCTTTGTTTGAAGTACCCGAGAATTTCAAGAAATATGAAATCGAAGATAGAAGAATCATGGTACGAATGCCTAATAGAAAGGCGAATGACGGACAAGTATATGATAATCGAGAGAAAACCAAGAAAATAATAGTTGCTATAGAAGGAGAAGAAGAAAAATGTACATACATAGGGCATGATTTGACGAAGGAAGAAGAAGAAGAGCTAGTGGCCCTATTGCGCGAATATAGAGATGTGTTCGCTTGGAGTTACAAAGATTTGAAAGGAGTAGATCCAGATATATGCTCTCATAGAATCCCTATGACTCCAGATGCAAAACCTACGAAACTGAAACCTTACACGTACAATGATAACTACGCTGCGAAGATTAAAGAGGAGATAGATCGGCTGATAGAAGCAGGATTCATTTACGAGATTGAGCATACCGAATGGGTATCCCCTATTGTGGTAGTGCCCAAGAAGAATGGAAAATTGCGTGTGTGTATTAACCTTAAAAAAGTTAATGTCGCCACAATTAGAGACAGTTATCCTCTTCCTATCACGGAACACTTATTGGAAAGAGTTGCGGGCAAGGAAGTTTACAGCTTCCTTGATGGTTTCTCAGGCTATAATCAAGTAGCCATTGCTCCAGAAGATCAACACAAGATGGCTTTTGCCACTGAATGGGGCATATTTGCATTTCGTGTAATGCCTTTTGGGCTAACAAATGCACCTGCCACTTTCCAGCGACTCAGGTGTCATGTTTTTAAGGAATTCTTACGCAAGAGTTTTGAAGTTTATGTCGATGACATATGTGCTCATTCTAATATCAGGCAGACGCATATCCCAGAGTTAAGACAAATATTTGACAAATGTCAAGAATATCAGGTTTGTTTGAACCCAGAAAAGTGCGTTTTCATGGTCAGACAAGGCAAAATTCTAGGACACATTGTGTCAAAAAATGGAATCTCTACGGATGAGGAAAAAGTGAAGGTGATTGCAAATCTACCTAGGCCGACGAACATCAAAGAGGTACAAGCATTTATGGGCCATTGCGGCTATTATAGGAGATTCATACACATGTATGCAATCATAGCCAAGCCCTTGTACTCTCTTTTAACCAACTTTGAATGGACAGATGAATGTGAAAATTCATTCAATGAACTTAAACGACGCTTGTGCTCAGCACCTATATTGACTACCCCAGATTGGAGTAAGCCATTCCATGTACATGTGGATGCATCCAATTATGCCATAGGATGCGTGTTAGCACAACCCACGAATGAAGGTAACATAGATCTCCCCATAGCTTACGCGAGCAGACAATTGAACGCAGCAGAGAGAAATTACACCACGACAGAACGAGAAGGATTAGGGATGATCTATGCGGTAAAGAAATTCAGACATTATTTGTTGGCCAACAAATTCAAGTTCTTTACAGATCATCAAGCCCTATTGTACCTAGTCAACAAACCCTGTAACACAGAACGACTAATACGTTGGTTTCTATTACTCATGGAGTACGATTTTGAAGTAGTAGTCAGGAAAGGAAAGACACATCTTAGAGCTGACCACCTTTCGAGATTAACCTCAGGAGAAGCTCCTTAAGGAGTAGCGGATGATCTACCAGATGCATACTTGTTTAATCTTGAGATAGCACCAGAATGGGCTAAACCAATAGTCCCTATTCTCACATATGGACCCAAGGATCCTAGGATAAAGATCAAAGAAGGAGAGATTACCAAGTCTCAGAGATACCAAATCTTAGCAGGAAGCATATATAAATAGGATAATCAAAAGATTCTTGCTTGTTGTGTAGATGAATCAGAACATGCAAATTGGTTGCAATTAGCACACATAGGTGCATTAAAGCAACATCATTCGAAACATCGAACATTACAGACTTTGCATAGACTAGGAGTATATTGGCCTTCGATGGAAGCAGATGTCTACAAGTTGTGTAAAGAATGCCATGATTGTTGTGAAAGACCACCAGTAGAGCATGCTACATTATATCACGTGTCTCTCACACCAGACTGGAGTGAACCTTTAGTGACATACTTGAGGACGAAGACATTCCCTCAAGAAATGACCTTAGCTCGACAACGCAGTCTGGAGCAGGAAGCTCAAGACTATTCACTTATAGGCGATAATCTATACAAAAGAGGATGAGATGGATATCTAAGACAATGTGTTCATGAAAGCGATTATCTGAGCATATTAGAGACTGCACACCAAAGTGTTGCAGGAGGTCATTTTGGACCCGATAGGATAATCAAAGCCATCCTCTTTGCAGGATTATGGTGGCCCACTCTTCACATGGATGCTCATACCTATGTTAAGAGATGTGATGTGTGCCAAAGAACTCAATTTCCTACTCGCAGAGATGAAATGCCATTGAAACCCATGATGGGAGGACGTGCATTTTCTAAGTGGGGTATAGACTTTGTAGGACCCACTAACCCCCCTGCAAAAGGTACACATGCTGAATACATTATTGTCGCGACGGATTATCTTACCAAATGGGTAGAGGCAAAAGCCACAAAAAAGAATGATGCACACACAACTGCAAAATTCTTATTTGAAAATGTCTTTACAAGATATGGATTGCCTATAGAGTTAGTGAGTGATCGAGGAACTCACTTTCTAAACCAAGTCATTGAATATTTGTTACAGGATTTTATGGTGATTCACAAGAAATCTGCACCATATCATCCTCAGGCCAATGGTCAGGCTGAAAGCACTAATAAGATCCTTTGTAACGTACTGACGAAACTCGTGAACAACAAACGTTCAGATTGGGACAAACAGTTACACCACGCTGTTTGGGCATATCGAGTGGCCTACAAGACCGTACTCAATGCAACTCCCTTTCAGATGGTTTTTGGTCAGAATGCAGTGCTTCCTTTGGACTTCTTGATACCGACCCTTAAGGTTGCACAAGAACATCAGTGGACCGGCCATGAATTATCAGCAAGAATAATGGACTTGGAACGATTAGGAGAAACCAGGCTAAAGGCAGCATCAGGCAGAAGCGACAGAAAGCCTATTTTGATGCGCATGTGAAATATAAGGGCTTAAAAGAAGGAGATTTAGTTCTAGTATATACGCTGAAACAACAGGCACGGAAGTTAGAAAAGCGAGGTTATGGACCTATGATCATTAACAGACTCTCAACAAGTGGAGCAGTACAATTAGCCACTTTAGAAGGAGATATAATGCCTAATTATATTAGTGGCTGTAGAGTCAAGTTATATCAGGAACCTCTTACTGAGGATATGCTTAGACGACTCACGTTGGCAAAGAACCGTAAGGAGGAAGAAAATAGAATACGAGCGGAAGCTCAGGCAGAAGCAATAGAACGCATTAAACGCATGAAGTTAAGAAGACAAGGACTAGGGAGAGAACATTATAATCATCTGGAAACAACACCCAGATACCCCATGGCCATGTGTCAAGTAAAGTCAACCACTCATCCTAGTATAGTGGACAAGAGACCATTCATTACAGTTAGGCTAGAGCACGACAACCCTTGCCAAGAGCTCAGGGCTTTAATTGACTCAGGTGCTGCGATTAGTGTGATTAGATGGTCCCACTATAAGGATTCAGGAATAGAAATGCGGCCAATTGAGGCATACCTCATAGGCTTAGGAGGCATGGAAACCCCTTGCATGGGTGAGGTGGACCTTCCTATCCTCATAAACGAAGTGACCTTGACAGTGAAGCTACTAGTGTGCCATGATGACGACCTGATAGAACCCCTAATCCTTGGCCAAGATTGGCTATACGATCACTCAGTGGACCTAAATCTTAGACAAGGCTCCTTACAGATTGGAACCTTAGAGCAGAAGCGAGTGATACCGCTTGACTTCCCTAACGGCATTCCAACGGAGGTTTGTAACCCTAGACCCTATGAAATACATGTGACGGAAGACCGGAAGATCTTGGGTCAGATCAGTCACGTTACGTCTACACCAACCCACTCGGGCTTGGCTATAGACAATTGTCAATCAGAAGGACGACAGGAGATCTTCCCTGGGGCTTCCTGCAAACTAGAAGGGGCAGCTACCCAACCGCTAGGGCAGATGGACACAATCAGCGGTCAGGTGGGTTGCATCAGCGGCCAAATGAGCACAATACCCTGCGGTGCTCATCCTTCCAAACTTGCTGCGGACTGGCCTAGATTACAGATAGATAACGAATCACTTCCTAATGGGCAGGTCACGCAAGTGTTGGATCTCCCTTCTTTTCCAAAGCAGAGCGTCCATTGGACCTCTCAAACCCAACCACAAAGGAGTCAACCAGAACAGAGGAACCCAGACCGACGACACCACCAGATAAGGCAAAGAAAGCAGCAGTATCAACATCACAGAACAAGTGGCACGAGACAAATATGGGTGCCAAAAGGACAGCAACCACAACCTACTGGAAACAATGCAGACAAGAACAGGACAAAGTTTCAAAAGAAGCAGAGTCAGTATCCAAAGTCCCCTCGATCTTCTTCTACAAGTACAAATACTCGACAGATTTGGATCGCCAAGAAGTACCTAACGAATAGACCCACACCCACACAGATTTGGGTACCCAAACAATGTAGTATAGTTCAACCCTCAAGCCATGTAATATATACCCCTCAGAAATCTTTCCATCCTTCAATACCACCAAACCCGATACCACTTTTTGTCCCTCAGCAGAAACACACCACACACTCAAAGACTCTTAGGAAATGGATACCGAAACGTATCCAAACGTCTTCTTGTACCCCCTTATCTAACGATTCTCCCACCCCGTTTAAACTCCACCCTTGTAATAATTCACCCTCAACCAAACCTTGTATGAATTCATACACCAAACCCCACATCACTCATAATAAAAGCTCATCAAGAAATGTATGCATAATCTGAAGCATGTAGGCAACTAATATGATGGTAGCTGCACCTAGTCAAGGTAACTCTTACAACCCTCCTCATAGGGATAACTTTGGAAATGGGTCAAGGAGGCCAATCATTTGTTTTAGATGTGGAGAATATGGTCATTACAAAAGTAGGTGCATTCTATCAGAGAATGCCCCTCCTTGCAGAAATTGCCCAGAGGCTAGGGACCATTATACACATTGTTGTCCAAAGAACTAGGCATCTACATCTAGACCTCATATACAAATGATCTCGATGAACAAAGAAAAGGTTGCAGAACAAGTCAATGTGCCATCACCATCTACCAGAGTAGTGTAGTTAGAAGAAATTGACTCTTTTGTAATGCAGAAAAGAAGCAAGGGGAAGGCTCAATTAGACATAAGTCAAGAGTCAAGGACTAATGGACTGAACAAGGACAAATGGACATCCGAAGACAAGGCCAATATAGGTGAAGATGCAAGGCAAAAAGAAGAGCTCATAGGTACTAGTGATGCCATTGGGCATGCATTTAGCAAGGCTCATGAGGAGTTTGAACAGTCAAATAGAGCCCATGCTCAAGAATATGAAGCTTCAAGACTACTCAAATCAATTAAAAAGGATTTTAATATTTTTTATTTAATAAATATGGATGCAAAATTCAAGGTAGAGGTCTTGCAAATCATTGATGAGGTCTCTACAACAACATTAGTGGCAAAGATTGCCACTTTGAGTAAGGATAAAAATGTAAGGGAAGCCCTCACATATTATAAGAGCCCGCATCTAACAATCACTATTAGAGGGCATGAGTTAGAGGGAGAGTTATTGTGGATGGAGATTCTGGCATTAACCTGATGTCTAAACATACCATAAGAAATCTTGGATTATAGCCTTCAAGACCTGCCAACTTCATTGTAACATTGGCAAATCAGCATAGTAAGACCTATGGGAGTTGTCCCTGGAGTCCGAGTGGAGATACAAGGTAACATCTTCACCTTGGATTTTGTTGTCTTAAGGATGCCACAAGTAGATGGAAGTTTCCCACTATTGATTGGGATATCTTGGTTAAGGCATGCCAATGTGCTGCATGATTGGGGTAAGGACACAATGTGGGTAAAGCAAGAGGGAAAAGAGTTGCAGTAGATATTTTTAGAAGAAGGACCAGACAACCAAAGATATACAAGCACGATGCAAAGAATTGGTATTTCTATGGAAGAAGATATGTTGCACAACCTAGAGGCATATTTATATGAAGAAGAGAATATCTTGGATTGGCTACATGGAGAAGAGTCATCTTACTGCTATGGAATTTTTCCAAAAAACTCAAGGAGAGAGGAATTCTATGAAGGAAAAGAGGATATCATTCAGGTTGCTGATTCAGGTGAGCCATTCATAGGCCATAGAAGAAAGAAGAAAAGAAATGCCCTTAAGTGCAACATTAATGAAGCTGATTCGAATCTTATATCAATGGTCACTTGGTTATGAATACTGGTATGGATATCATCTATTAATATAATTTTTATGGCAGTAAGTGCAGGGCATTAAAAGGATGTGGACGGAGTATCTGTAGGTCTTTGGAAATAGGGATTCCATTGACTAAATAAGTGGGAACAATAAGATGGAAATGTTATTAAATCAAAAAGTTGCTAAAATAGAGAAACAAAAGATGGAGTATGCTGGAAATATTATTCCAATGAAGTATTCAAGGCGGCCCTATCAGATGGTTAGTATGGCCAAAAGGAAGACAATTCAAATGAAGTGTGGTATAGTTAGAGACTATGGAGGGCAAAGAGCTTCCATTCCTCATCACATCTAGACTCAAGACCTATCACTAGCACACGTAAAGCTTTCTGGATCACTTAAGACCTTGGTTCTTGGGTGGTTTGCCCTAGTGTGCCAAATTGTGTGCAACTAGCAGTAATAACCATGCATGCCTCTGGACTACATACCAACTAGGAATGCCCCCAACATTCGGGTGAGGAAGCACCATGGGAGTGAGTGTTGAGCCTTCCCTTCCTCACATTTCTTGGGAATGTCGGTTGTCCCTTGCATTATGGGTAGATGCCCAACAATGGGAAAGCCCCCCGTCCATCCTTGACGAGTCTTGCACCTTGACGGCCAGATAGGCCGACACCAGGACTGCTCATCCCTCATGTTGCATGGTCACTCAAAGGAGCTTTGGATGTGTGTGGCAAAGGAGAGCCACTATGACTCTTGGAAAATGGTAACCATGGACTTGATGGCAACGTACAGCCAGGTTGTCCTACCTTCAATAGCCATGCCTCTCATCTTCCGGGTTAAGTCCCATCTTCCCCTGCAATTGGCCTCCAGGCCACGTGCATCATCTCATCCTGCTTCGGCCTCTGAGTTACTTAAGGGGATTTCCCCTTTAACTTGTGGTCGTCCTTCTCCTTGTGGGCTCAAGAAAAAGCCCCCCTTGGACTTGGACCGTCACATTTGGTATCAAAGCTTCGGCTCTCAGTCGGTCAGTGAGTCCATTGTGGATGGTGCCGGTCGTCGGCCTGTCAACAAAAAGAGAAATTTTTTTTTAAACATGAGATACATTGGCCGTTGGTCCTCGCTTGGACCTCAGCTTGTTTTGGCACAAATATGGAGAAAATTTTTATGTATGTCACAACGTCTGCCATCGGTCCCCCACTTGGGTCATCAGCAAATGGGAGCGGATCAGAGCTTCAGGCTTGAGTGGCATGGGTCCTGGGGTTGACATGAGAGGCCACCCCGATCTTTTATGATCCTTTGTTAGGCAGGATGATTTGCCCGTTCATGTGTTTATGGGCCTGACCCGCTTGTCAGCCCACTGCCGTTTACGTATTCCGCCTCGGGTCTAGCCCTGTGACGTTCATTCCGTGGCTTCCCACTGAGGGGAGGGAGGACCCATCCTCCATATGCTGGTAAGAGCACCTTGTTCTCCAGGTCGGGGTAGCATCGTAAGTCGCAAGAGCCATTGTAAGCTGCATCCCTTTGGGGTGGGGCCCCCACCTATGAGACTAAATTTGGGAGCAACACAGGGTAGTCCCTCCATGCTTCATCACGAGTGGACTTGCAAGATAGAGTGCTATGGAAAATGTTGATGCTACCATGTGCCGAAACGAAACACGCATAACCCACTTGTCGATCATAAGACCTGTCCCTTTGCAATATTGTAATATCATTTACTTGAGACTTGAGCCAAGCAAAGTTATGGAAGCATAAAGGCCAACAGAACCGTGTTCTCCCACGAGGCTATCCCATCGGTCGGGGTAGGGAATGCCCTGAGGCCAAGTTCTTTTTGGTTGGAAAAATGTCCCTATCTTTTACTCTTTGGCCGACATGCCTAGAGTCAACAAAATGAAGTGAGATGCTTCTTGTCGGGCCATACGGGGCTCGTGAATGCACTATGGGAAAAACGATGGTCAGCGGGCTTGTGGCTTGGCCCTCCCATCGTGCCCTATGTGAATTTCATCGGGTCCCTTCATGGCCGGGGCAAAGATTCAAGTAAAACAATCGGCATGAATGTATGACACACTATGCACCGCACGTCCATGCCTAGATGCAAAGCGAAGCTAGGGCCGATGATAGGCCCATTTTCATGCAATCGATGGGTGTGTGGCCTTGTCCTCCCATCTGTGCCTTGTGGGCGACGCTCGCAATTCCCTTTGTGGTCATCGAAAAAGTGGAAATGTGTGTTGGCCGGCAGGTGTGTGGCCTTACCCTCTTGTCTGCACCTTACTCGTGGGTCCCTTTGTGGCCGGGGCAAAGTATCAAGTAAGTTAGCCGGCAGGTGTGTGGCCTTGCCCTCCCATCCGTGCCTTAAATGGATGCTACCTGTGGGTCCCTTCATGGTCAGGGCAAAGTTTTCAAGTGAAATGATTGGCATGAAAGGTGCTGTTGTTGAAGTATGGGGAGTAACCAACCCAAACCGCCTCACATGGAAGTGAGGGGCTCTTCCAAGAGGAGTTGCAAGAAGTGCAAGCAACGCACACACACCCACGTCCAAGAACAATGGCACCATGGCCAACGTCAATAGGAACAAGGGAGGGCAATGCTCACACACAAGCCAACCCCAAATGCCAAACCCACACACATGGATCATCGCCTAGCACACAAGGAGAAATGTAGAAGCCAAATGACACCTTCTTCCATTACCAAAATGGACGCCAAGGCCATGGCCAAGGGACCTCCTCCTTTACAAATGAGGCTCTTCTTTATATAGAGAAGAGAGGCATATGTGAATAAAAACATGTGGTCAAAAGACCACATGTGCTAAATCAAAAAGAGGATCTTTATGAGATTTGGGAATTTCAAAAGATACCCACCTAGAGAGAGAGTGGGCACGTGGAGAATTCCTACGTGGGATTTTTGGACTTGAGCAAAAAGGAGGTTCAAGAAAAGGGCTTCAATACCATAGTCTAAAGCAAATATCAAAAAGGGGCTTAGGAGAGTGTTCATATGGACCTCTCCTAGATACAAGGAAAAAGGTATTTTTATGAAGGAAAAAGGATGCCATAGTGTGGAAAAAATATGGGCAGCCCTTAGAGCAACACTCCTCCCCCTCCTAGACTTTGTCGTCCTCGACAAAGCTAAGAGAAGAGCATACATAGCTGAACTGACCCAAGGTAGAGTCTTTCAAGTCTGAAAATCTTCAAGTCTTCAAAATCTGCAATACTTCAATCTGCCAAGCTTCAAGCTGCAAGTCTTCAGTCTTTACTTCAAGCTGCAAATCTTCAATGTTTAGAGCTGAGCGACACAATCCCCTTGGGGGGCAGTCAGCCCAGCCATTCCTCCCATTCTGCAGTCCTATGTAAGGCTGGAAATGCCTTCTTCAGCAGCTTCCCAACCTGAAATAAAATACAGCAAGCAAGTAGACTGCATCTAATAATGAGATAAACATTCACTTCAAATTTAGTTTCCACTTCAGGGGACATTAAGTCGGATTAGCTCTTCAAGTTCTCATAATGAGTTTTCCTTTTCCTCCAATTCATAGAAGCATTTATCAAACAGACCAATAGTTATCCCCGCAAATTAGGAGCCTCCGGTACCCTCCTCTTTGACCTGTACAAATCTGAATAATTTCTGAACAAATGAAGATCCATTCTTCATTTATGTGGTTAGAAAGTAGAAAATCAAAATCCCCAAAGGATCTGACCACGCTGAAGGTGTATTGATGATCATCAGAGTCATTCAAGCAATATAGATCTTTATCTGTATAGTGCATAAATGCCAAATAACGAAACATAGTAGCTATGAGCATAAGGTTCATTTTGCACATGCAAAGCTGCCAATCTTCTGAGCAAACAAGTCTTTCAATGAGAGAACAATTCACAATTTTGATCATAAGAACAGTTTGAGTATAGGGAGTCTAGTCTCAATCTGCAATGAGGATAGACAAACAACATCACCCCCATATTACCAAAAGATCTGTGAGATATGCCTATATAGGTGAAGAATGAATGCCACAATCATGGACATAGGCAAGCCTGTCATTACTAATCAGTGTAGAGACATACAAAGCTCATGATCAACCTCATTTACAACCCTTACTCTTTATGCAAAGATCATCAAAACATATCATAAAGTAAATTATTCATGGGCCAAGACTTGATCTAGTCATTATATAACAAAACTTCAATAGTTAAGACTCTTCATAGCGATTATGGGGGTCCTTCTGAGAAGAAACCTAATCTAGGCACACGAAGGTCGGAAGGATGTATCCTATTCACAATTCCCATGAAGGAGGTCAATCACTCAGAGCGGCCTAGTGGGTTAACGAACCTTGATGCCTGTGGTCATACTTGCAGCACATATGAGACTCAATTTTGATGCATCCGATTAGGATTGATATGAGGAAGATTCAACCATCATGAAGAATAAGGTTATACATTAATAGAGATCCATATAGATTAGAGACTGAGACACAATTTATACTCAAACTGTTGTGACTTTTAGTCCTAGAGCCTGGTCTGAACCCATGTAGTCTTCCCCTTAGCACAGAGATCATAAACAGAGTGCAAGGGAGTCAATCCAATAGCTACACCTATATTGTAGTGATAGAAGTTATTATGAAGATCATCATAATCCTGCAAAAAAGTAGCTCCAAATTAGAGTCCATAGCCTTCTAACTTTCAAATAAGCTTGCGCTGAGAGTTAACAAGATATTTAGTTGTATTCTTTGATAAGTTGTCATGCTTGGGTATGGGTTAGAAAACCTTCCAGTCATCATAAGCAATTTCTGCAAATCATAGTGTCACTTCATCTAGCAGAGGTAAGAATGATCTATGCAGCAGTTCAATAAGTGTAAGTCTATAATGTCAAACTTATTTGATTAATTCAGCCATTACTAGTCACACGGCTAAGATGATGATTGTATCAGAACACACCAATATTTTTAGTGCCTGAAATGTTAGTTACATGCGAGCCATTTCATATGAGAGTGATGCAGTGAGTAATCAAGATTAGACTGTAAGATCAGGTGAGCACATCACATAGGGAATCATTCCAGGAGTGATAGAATATGCAGGCAATTTATCCACAAAAGAAGCAACGCTAGTCATATGCCTCTAATCATACTAAGTTTCTCCAAACCAGTACAGACCAATCCCACAAGGTTCAGTTACAAGAATTCAAAATGATCATCAAACTTGTGAGTATTAACGAAACACATCATTCACAAGAGAGCCTCTATGAGAGTCAAAAGGATCAAGGCTAAGTTCTGCATGTGTTGGCCTATACTATATTAAGTGACCAAATAATTTCTTCCCTGAAAAAAAAAGCATTCAGATCTTTGTGACAGTGTTTCCAGCTTTACTGGAACCGGATATTCTCCAGATCTTTTCTTGATAGAATTGAGCAGGCATTGTGTAAAACACAGGTTAGTCAAGTCCCTAACATTGAACCTCATTATAATTGATTGTGCAAAATAAATAATTGCACCTCAATTATCAAACATGAGAGTAACCCAAAACATATCAATCATAAGAGATCAACTTCTACAAGTAAGGACATACACCAAATTTCATATGTAAGATCAAGCGCAGTCCTATAATTGGAGGCTGACAACCAGTAAAGTTCAGTAATCACAGGGGTTAATATACGCCAGTGTGAGTCTGGTCTGATTCTAGAATAGGAACAAGGATTTCCAGGGAAACTTATTCACAATTTTTCTTATCGAGAGCAATTAATTACTTCAAATATATATGCAACCATCTTTTGCTCCACCAAATATCAAAAACACCAAGAACCGTTAACGACCATTCGGAGCGAGCTCAAACATAAAAACATGCTTGCGATATACAGATTGGTAAGAGCGGAGTCGCCATGTCCTTCCCTCAATCCCGTCATTCTCAAAAAAAATATGAGCAACTTGAGAGATACCTAGCTTTAAAGAGACTAAAAAAGAACCCAGAGACCCAAAAAATTTTGTTTGAAGTTATAATTGCCATTGAGAACAGTCATGATTATTCCAATATTTTTCAAGTATAACAAATCATCCTAGTTCCTGATTGCACCAGGGTCATGTGTTGGCATAATTGCTACTAGTGAAATGTGGACACACCCCCCCCTCAATCATACAAACCTTGAGCAAGCCAATCTTCCTCATTGCCCATCTGCTCACCCTGGTCACATAAGCAAGCCTGACAAGTATTTTAATCCTTCCTCAAGGAATTTAGCCCAAAATGGGCTCAATAAAAACACAACTCAATAAAAACAGAGAGCACATTAGCACAATGAGCATAAACAGTGTGTTCATATAAGCATTGGAGTGGTGTGAGCAATCAAGTGAGTCAAACCAATGTCCACCTATCATTATAGCCATTGAACAAATAATGAGCCACCAATGTGAGCCAATGGATGACTTTATTCAGGCATTGAGGCAATCAGACAAAGATGACAGTCGCATAAACTATGTTGCAACCACCTTACCACCTCCAAAAGTGAGGGAACAAAACATCTGTATGGTCAGGAAATGAAAACACTACTAAGCATTGCTAGACCTAAATATCCTGACTCAAGTAGTTTTCAAGCAGTCAATCTTTCTTGAGATAAAAGATAATCACAATGCCTTAGTTTCCAGCATTCCAACGTATTCCCGAACATGTGAGGTCCCTCCACCGTGGGAAGCAATCTCCACGTGCCAAACTAATATGAAAATAGTGATGGAAGTTCAATCATAAGCACTTGTACATATTTGTTCCATGGCAAGATAAGAATGGTAAGAAATTATTACCCTTTGTTTTCATGAGCAAGTCATCATTACAAAACAACTTATATGTGCATGATTGCAATAGATGCTTAAAGACAGGACAAGCGCAACACATTTCGATAGAGTGAAGGCCTCAAACAGATGCTAGTGATAAGGCAAAGTATTCAGGAAGGGTAAAACTTTTAGAGACCTCCTTCAACATAGTCGAAGTATAACATGGAGAAAACTATTGATAGTTACACTCCTACGTAAGCAGACACACCTGACCCGCGACTGATTCTCAAGAAAACTATTTGCCAAGAACAAGATTGTAGCATAAAAGATCCATGACAAAATTTGGTTCATATTATCCTTTCAGTATAGGCTTAAAACAGAAGAAAACTCAAAAAATTCATCTGAGTGTAGAGGATACATCAACGGCCAAACCTATGTAATCCCATCACATGAGAGCTACCAGACTTTGTTTGCTTGGCGGACCTCCCCGAAAATCACAGAGAAGATGCCATGAGCAAGCATTCTTTGTGCACCCGGAACACCTCTGCTGAGTGAGAGGTTGCTGGATTTCGCGCAGCTGAGGGAGAAGGGAGACCATGCGCTCAACCCCAATGATGATAGTAATCGATGCAAACAGACAGTTTGGGAGAAGACAAGGGAACATGTGCACTTGAATCTTCGCACGACGCTTCTCCTGATAGGCGGAATAGGGAGCATGAAGGGCACGTAAATCAGTGTAGCAGGCAAAAGCTCTCGATCGGAGAATACCTCCGCAACAGACTAGATAGGGCAAGAAAAGATACTCATCATGAAAGGCCAAGAGCATCTGTGGCAATAGCTCCACCAGAAGCTTATGGAGGCAAGGGAGACAAGCACTATCAAAAAGCCTGAGGTTGCCGAAAGGAAACGAAGAAAGCCATAGCTGAGCTTACAACTACATCAGAAGATACAACAACAGGCAGAAAAACGTGCTAAACTGGTGATCAATCTTTGCAAATCGAGGGAGAAAGGGTCAAACCTACACTGACGCAGCAAAATCCATAGTGAGAGTAACTCCAATTCTTTGCAGAGCTCGATGATTGTGCAACCCAATGAAATCACTGTCAAGAAGAATCTTGACTCCCGAGAGTGGTGAATCCGAGGGTTCTATATGTCCGTTGAGCAGCGTCAGGGTGGGAAAGGGCCGAATCCACAGCCTGGGCATGGAAGACAACCTTATAGCAGGCGAAAGCTACACTAACACATACTGTCGTGTGAGGTAGCAGACAGAGGGAACTCTCCTCCTCGACGAAAGAGTGGAGGTAAAGGAGGGAGAAGACTGTCCACACAACGAAGGAGACTGGCGGGAGGCTTCATATGAGCCACAGACTGCTTGAGAGGAAAGCACCAAGCTGGTAATAGATCAATGCTCCGCGCGAGAGGTGGTTAAGGCACAATCCCAGACCATCGCACAGAGGGGGAAAGCCAAAGCTCACCGTAGTCAATCAAGGTCTGCGAAGTAGAAGGAGAGCTTAAGGGCTCAATATCGACAAAATGCATCAGAGAACGGGAGGGTGGGAGGTAAGGGAAGGTGCCTCCCCCACCTAACACACTCGCATCAACCAACGCATGCGATTGCAAGAGAGTTAAGGAGAATTCCTTTAACTCCTCCACCACGTCCTAGCTCTGACAGATCTTATGCGTGTCAATACATGATGAGAGAGAGCCTATCGACGTACTTCTTTACTTTCAAAACGTGCACAAAAAAAATCGTTAGAGTTGGTGTGAAGAAATGGGGATCCAAAGATAATGTTGCAGATTCAAAATTTATTTGGTTTTCTTGAAATTTGAAGAGAGGGAGGGAGAAAAAGAGAACTACCCGATCCCTCTTTCCAAGTCATGCACTAATTTAGAGACAACAAAGATGGAGTGTGATGCCACTGAGCATGTGGGAGAATGTGTTTGTGAGAGAGAAAGAGAGAGATAGAAGGGAGTAAGGGGTTGTTTTTGTGTGCAACAAACAAAAAATAAAGATCTAAACTACACAAAATGAGAAATAAGGGGTACCCTTGACCAACCGAAGGCCATACGGATCCACAACTCAATCCAAGTGTGAGGTGCATCCACAAAGTGTAGGCACGGCAAGCTTGAAAAAACCAACGGCTAAAGGCCGACCTCCCCGGCAACGGCGCCAAATTTGTTGTTGAAGTATGGGGAGTAACCAACCCAAACCGCCTCACATGGAAGTGAGGGGCTCTTCCAAGAGGAGTTGCAAGAAGTGCAAGCAACGCACACACACCCACGTCCAAGAACAATGGCACCATGGCCAACGTCAATAGGAACAAGGGAGGGCAATGCTCACACACAAGCCAACCCCAAATGCCAAACCCACACACATGGATCATCGCCTAGCACACAAGGAGAAATGTAGAAGCCAAATGACACCTTCTTCCATTACCAAAATGGAGGCCAAGGCCATGGCCAAGGGACCTCCTCCTTTACAAATGAGGCTCTTCTTTATATAGAGAAGAGAGGCATATGTGAATAAAAACATGTGGTCAAAAGACCACATGTGCTAAATCAAAAAGAGGATCTTTATGAGATTTGGGAATTTCAAAAGATACCCACCTAGAGAGAGAGTGGGCACGTGGAGAATTCCTACGTGGGATTTTTGGACTTGAGCAAAAAGGAGGTTCAAGAAAAGGGCTTCAATACCATAGTCTAAAGCAAATATCAAAAAGGGGCTTAGGAGAGTGTTCATATGGACCTCTCCTAGATACAAGGAAAAAGGTATTTTTATGAAGGAAAAAGGATGCCATAGTGTGGAAAAAATATGGGCAGCCCTTAGAGCAACAGGTGCTTATGCACCACATCTCTGGGTTTTTGCGCAGATGAAGCGAGGGGCACCTAAGGCTTGTTTTCAAGTAAAAATGGTCGACGTGAAGGTAAGTCGCTCTATGCACTGCACATTCGTGCCTTTGTGCCAAATGCCACACGGCCACCAATAGGCTTGTCACCCTTTTGACTTCATTATAAACGAGAATCATTCTAAGGCCCGTAGGTGGACTTCACGAGGAAACGAAGTCTATTGGAGAGGGGGTGGTGTCATGCCCCTTTGCCTGCCTCCTTGGTTTTCTATCCAACCCACCTTGGTGCTTGGGTGGTTTGCCTACTGTGCCGAATTGTGCACAACTATAAGGGGAGTGGTAACCATGCATTCCTCTGGACTGCAGACCGGCTAGGAACGCCCCCAATGTCAGGGTGACGAAGCACCATGGGCATGAGTGTTGAGCCTTCCCTTCCTCACGTTTCTTGAGAACGTCAATTGTCCCTTGCATCATGGGTAGATGCCTGACAACTGGAATGCCTCCCGTCCATCCTTGACGGATTTTGCACCTTGACGGGTCAGATGGGCTGGCATTGGGCTGGCCTGTCCCTCATCTTGCCTGCTCACTCAAAGGGGCTTTGGATGTGTGTGGCAAAGGAAAGACACTATGCCTCTTGGAAAACGAAAACCATGGACTTGATGGCAATGTACCACCAGGTTGGACCCCCTTCGGTAGTCATCCCTCTCATCTTCTGGGTTAAGTCCCATCTTCTGCTGCAACTAGCCTTCAGGTCACCTACAGCATCTCATCCTGCTTCAGCTTCTGGGTTACTTAAGGGGATTGCCCCTTTAACTCATGGTCATCCTTCTCCTTGTGGGCTCAAGAAAAAACCCCCCTTGGACTTGGACCATCACACCCTTCCACCATAGGTTAAATTTATCCTATGGTGTGATTCTATTTTTTTATATTTTTTTTGGAAAAATGTTGTTGGCTCTAGATTGTGCCTCATATGGCCATTCTTTTAAATTTGGGGTCAATTTCATGTCTCTTGACAATGATGGACTCAATTTTTACATTAGTTTTGCCAAGATCTAGACTTTTCTCCTTTTGGTCTAAACTCACATGTTTTGTGCACATTTAACATGTGTTTATTATTATGTATGTGGTCCACATGTTCTATTCCATCTTTATTTTCCCACATGTTTCACATTTTTCCATATGAACCCTCTGTAGCTTTCATTTCTTAGCCTTTTCGCCCTCCCCAGAGCCCCTACTCATACTCCTTGCCCTTCCCCTTATACCTCCACCCATCCCTACCCTTATCTATCCTTATCCTATCCTTCTTAACCCTTCATCCCTCCCTAACCTTTCCTTCCTACCCTCCATTCTACCGCTTTTGCTTCTTCAATGAGTTAGTATACAATTTTGGTTCTTCCATTTGGATTGTTCTCTCATGCTCATGGTGACCTTGGTGGTTGCTAATGTGTCCCTTTGAAGGTTTTGCACACAGGTATCAAGATGAACATCTCTGCTCATGGTTTGGTTGTTAGCTCTCGGGGATGAAAGGCCCATTAGGTGGTGGGCAACTGTTGAGCCCATCAAAGTCACATTGGTCAAAATCAAGATGGCCAAAGTCAACTTGGTCAAAGTGAAAGTGATCAAAGTTAAGTTGGTCAAGGTGCACAAGTAGTGCACAATCAAATTATTCACAAAGGCTATGGTTTTGCAGAAAGTTGAATGCAGGTTGCAGAGTGTCTTTTTGTAAGGTTTGAAGGGTTTTAAAGTGTTTGGAAGGTTTAGGTGAACCCTCCCTTAGGTTCATATATTTAAGAAATGAATGCAAAAATGAAGGCATGTGAAGAAGAAGCAGTATGCAAAAGTGTATGTATAGCCCCCCATTTAAAATTTTGTTTTTGTCCTAAAGTCACTATAGGACAAAATAGGAAGTCATTGGCTATACACATTTTGAGACATTCTTGGGACATCAAAGTGAGCAACAAGATAATCTATCAGTTAGGAGTGGCATACATGAGTGAATCGACACACAACTCATGGGCATTATTCTTGGAGTTAGACTAAGAAAGTGAGAGAATAGTCTACACTAGGTGAGAGGAGCAAGAGACATTCAACTAGTGCGTGATGCAGAGAAGCAAGTGAAAGACAAAGTGTGCAAGAAGAGTGATCTAGTGTGTGCAGAGAAGGAGTACAAAGAACCAGTAAGCAAAACAATCAAGGTGGCACAAGGTACCATTGAAGAGGTGTGCACGTCGATAGAAGGTGTCCCTCCCTCCTACCCTATCGGAAGGTTGAGTGCAAGGTGTGCACAAGAGCAAGCTCTTGGAGAAGGTGGAGGTTTGGTGTGGAGAAGTTTGGTAGCATAAGGAACTTTGGTTATCTTGTAACCTTGTGTGTGTGTATTCTTTTGGATTAAGTACTCCTCATGGAGAACACTTGGTCTTGTTTTATACATCATTATTGTATTTTCCTTTTGGTAATCAATATACGAAAGCTTCTGATGTCTGTGTCCCACTTCTTCTTCTTCTTCTTCTTCTTCTTCCTTCTCCTACAAACACTCAAGCCCCATTTTGCAAAAGAATCCCCCAATATCCACTTAATACCTTTCAAGGATGACAAGGTCTAGGGAGGGGGAGTTGCCAACAAGTGCATTAGAACAAAAGACTTGGAGCAAAGCATTGGAGGCATGAATAGGCCCACCCGATTTTCAGATTTGGGCTATAAAGAGTATGTTAGATCCTTTGGGTCAATCCAAGAAATAAAGAATCATTGATTGAAAGCGTTTGGAATCATTAGAGGCAAGCAAGACATATCATTTTGTGGCTTATTTTTCTACAGTTTCCATGTAATTTTTACATATGGCTCTACTTTTGTAAAGGCCATGGATTCCTTGAGCCTATGAAGTACATCCCAATCATTTTCTAAATTTTCTAGTCATTCTAAACATCATTTTCATGTTCATACTAGCTCTAGGAATTTATTTTTAAGTTTTTTGGCAAAAAACAATGTGAAATGGATCAAATCCTTGGCTATAAAGGTTACATACCATAAGCTATAAGTAACGTTTGGAATGAAATAGAGCGGAATCTCGTGCACCTTTCTTCTTAGGCTCTTATTTCTCATTTCCTTCTTTATTTGGAGTTTTCATGGTGTTCTTGGAGTGTCTCAACCCCATCTCTTCCTATGGTTTCTCTTTTTTCATGTTGTAATCATGTGTTTGTTTGTATTTTGTTGTGTCGATCTTCTTCCTCCAGAAGTCCATTACGATTTGCGCTAACTATTTTACCATCTACCATTGCATCGCAACCTTCTCCGATCACTTAATCCTTGAAAAGGCACTATGAGTGCAATAAGCCTATCTATCTGCATAAGGGGCAACAAGTGACTAATATTAAGCATTCCACAATGGAACAAGAAAATAGTAAGCTTATTTGGAGGTTCAAAGCTCCTAAAATGATGTCCTATGTGGATGTGCTCAAGCAAAGAAGAATAGAGGCACCTAAAATTCCTTAGCCTACCAAGTTTACTATGAATATTCTTACATTTCAACATAAGGATAATCTAGGTCAAGTAACTCATCAAAATCAACTCCTTTGGATTCACAAAGAATCAAGAGAGGTTTCGTTTCATGTATTTTTGTCATTGTTCTTACTCTAGTATTACCATAATTCATTAGTTTTGTTGTATTGTTAGGTCTTTTTCATGTGATCTTAAGTACATCAACGATTACATAGGGATCGATCTATGCACTAAAGCTTTCAGAGTTCCTTTTTAAGCAATTCAATTCAAGGAGCTTCAAGTAAGTGAATATCTTCAATTCTTTATTTATCTTTTAATCGAAATGTTCTAATTATTCAGTTTAATCAATATTAATTTATCATCATAGATTTTTCCTTTAAAAGAAGGGTACTATTAATGAAAGAAATACACAAACACACACGCATACACATGCCAACATGCATACATACTTATCACATACATACACGATTACACACATGCGTACATACAGTCATACTTACATACAAACAAATACGTACACACACAAAGACATAAATATACACACACATACACACACATATATATATAATGTTATTTTTGCAAGTAGAGTATCTTTTGCAAGTGCTTGCAAGCCTTCTTTCCTTATGGCTGCGAGCCTTCGTTGCCTATGGCCTGTGAGCCTTATGGTTATTTTTGGTAAGTTCCCTATTCTAGGGGAAATGTTGTCAAAATAATGTTTCTTGCTATATGGAATTACATACACACATACGCACACAAAGACATAAACATACACACATTCATACACACATACACGTACACTCACATACTTACACACATATACAGAAATCCAGACACATACATCCACACACATATACTCACATATGTACACATACACACAGAAGACATAAACATACACACATACATATACTTACATACACACATATATTGCTCATACATACGCACACAAACACACGAACATATATGTACAAACACATACATGCATAAGGAATGTTTATTTGTTTTGCATATGGAATACATGTGGAGTGTTTTTCTACATATGGAATGTTTTTTTGCAAGTACAATACCTTTTTCGCAAGTAGACTTTCTTTTGCAGGTGGAACGAATTTTTTCAAGTTATACCTTGCAAGCCCTTTTAACTTATGGCACGCGAGCCTTTTGTGCTTATGGCCTACGAGCCTTATGGTTATTTTCGCTAAGTTCCCAAACTTTTTCTTTACGCATATTATAAGCATACATAGACACTGTTGATATATTTAGGTAGTGATGTGTGTGAACACTTTAGGACCGCCGGGGCACTTTTTTCCCTCTTTAGGAGGTTTTTTTCCCCCGGCTTGTATATACGCCTATTGCACTAATGGGCTACTCATCTTTCATACATTCTCTAGTACTACATTCAGTATTGTGTGTTTGTGTTCCAAGCTTCTTCTTCTTCCTTGTGCTGTTCGCGTGCTTCCGCAGACGTCTATCTCCAACAATTGGTATCAGAGCAGGTCATCGCTTCTTCTAGGGCGCCGTCGACACTCCTCCGTTTGCAGTCTCAGATTCGCACAAAATTTGGTGAGCATACTCAGGGTGTTTTCGAGATCAAAACGGCTTCGCTTTGTGGTGCCCAAATTGCGATCTGAGCTCGTTTCGGCCTTCGAACGCACTATCGTAGCGCTTGTGCAGGCTATTTCGTCCTTTTGTGCCAAAGGTATATACCAGTTTCTGTTCGCCAGTTTAAGCGTCTCGAAGTCTGCTACAGGTCTAGCAGAACTTGTCTGGGCAGTTCCGTTCAACTTTTTGAGATACAGTCAATTTTTTGCATCAAGGTATTTTAGTCACCGGCCATGGCTGAAAGCAGTGATGTATTCCGTATGTTGGTTGTTGAGGATAAGTTGGATGGTACCAACTACCCATTATGGGCTTATATGATGCGACATGTACTGGTTGCAAAAGGACTGTGGAACATTGTGCAGGGTGTTGAAAGACGTCCTGTTACACCTGCGACTACAGGTACTACAAATACAGGTGCTGGAGGTGCTGGAGCTGATGAAGATGGTGTCGAAGATGATATTCCACATATTCCTGTTCGTGCTGCTGTTTCTGTTGCACCTACTCCAGAGCAGATTCGTTGGGATGGCAGATATGCCCAAGCACATGCATTGATAGCTTTGTCTGTCAAACGTGCCATTATTCCTCACATTCGCTCTTGCAGAATAGCAAAGGATGCTTGGGATACACTTACCACTTTGTACCAAGCTAGGAATGAGGCTCGTGTTGCTTACCTCCGAAAACAGTTGGAGAGTGAGCACATGAATGAAGGTGATTCTATGGACAGTTTTCTTACAAAGATCAAAGCCCTGAAGGAACAATTGATTTCTGCTGATGAGGTTATACCAGATAGCTCACTTGTGCAGACCGTTCTGAATGGTCTTCGTGATTCATATGAGATTTGCCTCTACTCTTCGGTTGATGATGAAAGGCAATCCGAATGCCTTGTCATTTGAGGAATTAGTCTCTGTTCTGTTGTAGGAAGATCAGTCCAAGCAGAACAGGTCCATTATGCGTGTTGTAGATCAAGCTTTCCTGGCTAGTCAGAAGGGCAAAGGAAAATGGAGCTCTTCTACTAGTAAGCAGAAATCTCCAAATGCTGCACAATCGAAGAACCAGGATAAAGATGAGAAGAAATCAGAAAAGCAGAAATTGTTCTGCAAGTACTGTAAAGGAAATGATCATATTATAAAGAACTGTCCAAAACTGGTTGCTAAAGAGGCAAAGAAGAAAGAGGCTGGAATGGTTGTTGCAGAGGCCTCTACACCAAAAACAGAGTCTGCAAATCTTGTGCAGGAAGAAGAATGGGTGTTTATTACTGTCTGCAGTTTTGACCCATCTTCTCATGATCAGTGCATGTCTGTAGTAGACTCAGATGTTTGGTACTTTGACAGTGGGGCGACCAAACATATTACCTCGCAGTGCAGTTTCTTCTCTTCACTCGAGCCTGCCCCTACAGGGAATACTGTCACATGCGCCAATAACTCCTCTTATCCTGTTATGGGAGTTGGTAAGATCATTCTGACTACTTTTGATGGTAGTTCTTTCACTTTGTCAGATGCTTTATTTGTGCCAGGGATAAAAAAGAACCTGCTATCAGTTTCTGCATTAGCCAAGATTGGCTTGGTTGTGAAATTCGTTGATGACAAGTGTACAGTCCATGATCTCTCAAATGGTGATGTGATTATTGCTTCTGGCAACTTATGTTGTGGGTTGTATAAGCTCATAGACTATGAAAGATCTGTGAATGATTCGGCATGCAGTTCATGATTCTCAGGCTATGTCAGATGCAAAGCTTTGGCATGCACGCTTTGGTCATCTGAATTTTGCTAGTTTGCTACGCCTACAGAAATCTGAAATGGTGTCCTCTTTGCCCAAACTTGAGGCTCCTGGAAAACATGTTTGTGAAGGCTGTATTTTGGGCAAAATGCAGTGTTCTTCCTTTCCAAAAGATGGTTCAGTTCGGGCTACGCAGAAATTGCAACTTGTACATAGTGATGTCTGTGGTCCTATGCAGACAGCCTCTTTTGGAAATTACCTTTACTTCGTGACTTTCATTGATGATTTTTCCAGGCATGCATGGGCATATCCACTCAAAGCAAAGTCCGAAGTGTTCATGTGCTTCAAATAGTTTTTGGTTTTGGCTGAAAATCTGTGAGCATGTAAAATGGGCACCCTCCGTTCTGATCGAGGGGGGGAATATATGTCTTTAGATTTTAATGCATTTCTGGCTGAATGTGGGATAAAACACCAATGTACAGTGCCGTATACACCTCAACAGAATGGAGTTGCTGAACGAAAGAACATGTCACTCATGGACGAGGTGCATGGTCAAAAGTCAAGCTTTACCACATAGTTTCTGGCTTGAGGTTGTCATGTGTGCAGCATATGTACTGAACAGGTGTCCCACTAAAGCGTTGCAGTCTATCACTCCATATGAGGCTTGGCATGACCGCAAGCCATCTGTTGCTCATCTGCGTGTTTTTGGTTGTTTGGCATATGCATTAGTGCCTGGCTTGGTATCAGAGCAGGTCATCGCTTCTTCTAGGGCGCCGTCGACACTCCTCCGTTTGCAGTCTCAGATTCGCACGAAATTTGGTGAGCATACTCAGGGTGTTTTCGAGATCAAAACGGCTTCGCTTTGTGGTGCCCAAATCGCGATCTGAGCTCGTTTCGGCCTTCGAACGCACTATCGTAGCGCTTGTGCAGGCTATTTCGTCCTTTTGTGCCAAAGGTATATACCAGTTTCTGTTCGCCAGTTTAAGCGTCTCGAAGTCTGCTACAGGTCTAGCAGAACTTGTCTGGGCAGTTCCGTTCAACTTTTTGAGATACAATCAATTTTTTGCATCAAGGTATTTTAGTCACTGGCCATGGCTGAAAGCAGTGATGTATTCCGTATGTTGGTTGTTGAGGATAAGTTGGATGGTACCAACTACCCATTATGGGCTTATATGATGCGACATGTACTGGTTGCAAAAGGACTGTGGAACATTGTGCAGGGTGTTGAAAGACGTCCTGTTACACCTGCGACTACAGGTACTACAAATACAGGTGCTGGAGGTGCTGGAGCTGATGAAGATGGTGTCGAAGATGATATTCCACATATTCCTGTTCGTGCTGCTGTTTCTGTTGCACCTACTCCAGAGCAGATTCGTTGGGATGGCAGATATGCCCAAGCACATGCATTGATAGCTTTGTCTGTCAAACGTGCCATTATTCCTCACATTCGCTCTTGTAGAATAGCAAAGGATGCTTGGGATACACTTACCACTTTGTACCAAGCTAGGAATGAGGCTCGTGTTGCTTACCTCCGAAAACGGTTGGAGAGTGAGCACATGAATGAAGGTGATTCTATGGACAGTTTTCTTACAAAGATCAAAGCCCTGAAGGAACAATTGATTTCTGCTGATGAGGTTATACCAGATAGCTCACTTGTGCAGACCGTTCTGAATGGTCTTCGTGATTCATATGAGA
>CM035438.1:81556038-81793538 GCA_020310875.1 Ceratopteris richardii | reverse complement strand
GCTATCAACCATGGAGATTTAGTGTTGCTAACTATCTTATGGGCAAGGGCCTATGGGGATTGATTAGTGCAAGTGAATCAAGACCTATGTTGGATGAAAATCCAACCAATCACCAGATAAGGGCTTTCAAGAAATGTAATGAAAGAGACAAGAGGGTGATCTTTAATATCCTTTCTCAACACATAAGCAATAGGATGAATGACCACATCATCCAAGATTTGGTTCAAGCATGAAGGTATGAGAGACACTTAAGAGGCTTTATTCAACAAGCACCAAAGCAAGGAAGATCTACATCAAGAATGATCTTAACAAGCTTAGGAAAAGCTTAAGGACTAGCATAAATGACTACATACTTAAATTCAAAGAATTTTTAGATGCATTGGGATCCATCAAGAGTCACATAGATGATGACTTTGTGATTTACACTCTCAATGGTTTGAGGGATGATGAGACATGCAAATGCTTTAGCACATTATTATAAATGATAATCTCCTTGATTTTGATCAATTATTGGATCTCTTGGTCACATAAGAAATGAACAAATCTGGAAGTTCAACTAAAAGCAACGATGCAGAAGTCTTTTATGCATGTAATCAATGGGGCAAAGGAAGAACATGGAAAAGTAAGGGAAAAGGCAAAAATATGCAATATCAATCTTCCAAGTTCAAGCCTTTGTGAGGAGAATGAGAAGATAGAAAAATTTTGTGCTTGTGTATATGGTATGATCTCTGTGGATTTAACTATATTAGTCGAGGTCAAAGCATATATGAGGGTATTCTCTTATTTCTCCATAAGCGTATAGTTTCATTGCTTAGTGGGTTTGAGTAAGAATTTTTTCCTTTTGTGTATTATTTTTTTCCTGGTGACTATTCTTAAGCATAGAGCAACATTACTCAGAGTTTGGATGTATGAAAACACTTACTTATAGTTTCTCTTGCTGTGTGTGGGCTCTGGAATGCAAGAAAACCCCAAAGAAAAGTGGCCGATTAGTTGTATAGAGAATGGACCCACATGAGCGATCTTTCGTGATCCCATATATGCTATAAGATGATAGTAGTAGAAAATGTTGATCCCATATATGTTGCAAGACGACAATAGAAGCCGTGTAAGAGAGGAGCTTTAGTGTCCTTGCTCTCAAACGAAAGGAAAAGGGAGAAGAATGGACATGCATAGGCATTTACCATGTAGCATTTAACCTTCTCTAGTATTTTGGATCCATCCATCCATCCATCCATGTGTCCAGTCCATCCATATGAGTTAGACACTATCAGTGATCAGTGGCTAGAAAATTCTATGTATGTATGGACGAATGCATGCATTCGATATGCATTGAATGAATGTTAAGTATGTGTTCTTGTTTGGGTATTTGAACGTACACATACATACTTGTGTTCGCATTCTCCCAATATGCGTGAATGTAAGTGTGTGTACGTACTTGTGTTTTGTGTGTGTATATATATATATATATACACACTCCATGGATGTGTGTGCGTCTATGTACGTACAAAATGGAACCTTTGTTGATGATAAAGGTTTTTCTGATTTAAAAGCGCATAATTTAAAAACCGGATCCGTGGCGCAATGGTAGCGCGTCTGACTCCAGATCAGAAGGTTGCGTGTTCGATTCACGTCGGGTTCAACATTATCCTCCATTTTCTCTTTGGGATTTTTCAAATTGAGGGAAGATAATTATCTGAATTCAGGAGATGTGACATGGGAGATCCTCAAATATCACATACGGAGATAAAAATGGTATTGAGATTGCCAAAGGCTTATCGAAATATGCGAGAAGAATAGAAAAGTATTCGGGGTACGTTGGAAAGAGACGAAACAAATTCCACGTGACTAGTCCAACATGAAATTAAGTGCTTTTAGGCCTCAACAACGGAACCAAACAGTTCCTGGTATCCAAAAGAAGATTGAGATTTTCATTAAATTGACATGGTTTTGCAATGCGACTTGGGGTAGTTTAAAACAGGCTACTATGTAAATTTACATAGAGGGGGAATTTTAAATCCTATTTTTTATTATCAGCATAGACAAAATCAAAAGTACTCCTTGCAGAACGACCTATATAATACACATATATGTAGTAGGAGGACCAAACAATATGAGATTATGACTACCATGAAGATGTGAAAAGAATATGGGTAGTCACAGCACAAATGCTATATGGAAATTTTAATTCTCATCATATATAGAGCTATCAATCTCCAACAAGAGGTACATACACAGTAAGTGATGACCATTTCGTAAGAGTAATACACCTTTTCTTGTCCCAGTTCACTGGCCCAGTGGTTGGGCCTCTCGCCTCTTGAGGCGGGGGCAAGGGTTCAATCCCTGGCACCAACATGTAAGGGACATGTAATCTGGAAAGATGTTGCATTGTTTCTGAGTGCCACCGTTTGTCTATCCTTGCGGTAGTGTTGACCGCCGTTTAACCTAGTCTTGTAAACACCTGTTCTTGTGGGATAAGGGGGGTCCCATGGGTACTATGCCCTTCCTTGTACAATTGCAATTTCAAAGTTAAAGTCCGGGGGAGTAGGCCTCGACCAAAACTCCATTTAAAAAAAAAAATACATCTTTTCTTTTGTATTGTATTGTTTGTGTTGGTATATTTTGGTAACGATGTGTGCGAACAAACTAAGGACATCTTTCTTAGTTCTAAAAAAGAAGTAAGCGGCATTCAAACTTATGGAGTAGGAAGGGGGGAACGGATTATTCATGTACATTATTATTTAAACACAAAAAAATTGGTAGAATCCATATAAGTTTAGTCATTTCTAATCACATCCATGCCTTTTCTGTTGATATATTTTGGTAGTGATCTATGTGCACATATCTAGGATCACCAAGGTGCTTTTTGTAGAGAGTACGCACGCGGAAGCAAAATGAAAAGTAAAGTACTCTCACAAAACAAAGAATGTGTGAGACACAAAATGAGTAGACCATGAAATGGGTAAACTCATGTGGATTAGAAATGAGCTTGCCAAGAGCATGGAGTAGGCTCCTCAAGCTTCTAACCAAGTACGAATGAGGGGAGAGGGCCTCCTTATATAGATTGGGAGGGGCTCTCAAAAGTACATCATATGTGGGATAAGTCTCCTGAAAGGAGAATGAATACAACTGGTAGAAGCACATGGCAAGGTACCCAAATACAAAGGAAATACAATATGAAATGGAAATAGACTAGAAATGGAGTGCCTCTTGGATACAAAATGGAGATGCACTCATGCGGATACAAATGTAGATGAAGTAGGAGCAATCATGTCGTGCAGCTCCATTTTGGAGCAGCTGAATGCTGTAGAGGTCCACCAAGCGCTGAAGCTGAACCGGAGGTAGAGCCTTCGTGAACATGTCCGCCAGGTTCTCTTGAGAGGTACAGTGCTCCAGAGTAATCTCCTGAGATATGAGCTTCTCACGGATGAAGTGGTACTAGATCTCGATGTGCTTCATCCGAGCGTGGAACACTGGATTCTTGGCGATGGCCAAAGGTGATTGGCTATCCGTGTGAAGACATGTCGGAGTATCCTGCAAAACACCAATGTCAGATAATAAATGTCTAAGCCAGATGGCCTCACATGTTGCAAAGCTCGATGCTCGATACTCGGCCTCCGTAGATGATAGAGCAACTATAGGCTGCTTCTTACTTGCCCAAGAGATAGGTCCTGAGCCAAGCAAGAATATATACCCAGAAGTAGACCGTCGAGAATCAGGATCACCAGCCCAATTTGAATCTGAATTTCGGCGAGTTTGATGCACCCATTATACCAAAGACCATGATGTCGGGTGAGGGCAAGGTATCGAAGTAGTCTCTGAGCAGCATCCCAATGAGTCTGACAAGGCTGATGTGCAAACTAACTGAGTATACCAACTGCATAAGCAATATCTGGTCTAATGTTGGCAAGATAGAGTAATGAGCCAACAAGCTGTCGATAGGTATGCATATCCACAAGTGATGATGAGTCCTCTAGTGTAAGCTTGATGTTTGGATCAAGTGGTGTAGAAACTGAGCGACAATGGTCCATGTTATATTTGGAAAGTAGATCAGAGCAGTACTTCTTCTGTGATAGGAATATACCTTCTTTTGTTTGCCAAACTTCCATACCCAAGAAGTAGTGTAGTAAGCCAAGATCTATCATAGAGTACTCAAGATGAAGCTGTGTGATGATGAACTGGATGCGTTCTTCATCTGAGCCTGTCAAGATCAAGTCATCTATATAGAGAATGATGATGGCTACTAAAGACTCCTTTTGATAGATATAGAGATTAGCATCAACATTGCTTCTGTGAAATCCCTTGTCTTCAAAGAACTTGTGAATCTTTTCATACCAGGCCTTGGGAGCTTGCTTAAGTCCGTAAAGTGCCTTGTGAAGCTTGTAGACTTGATCTTCTTTGCCTTTGATCTTGAAGCCTTCAGGTTGTTCAACATATACTTCTTCTTGAAGATCTCCATTGAGGAATGCACTTTTGACGTCCAGCTGGTAAATGGGCCACTTAAAGTGAGCAGTTAGTGCTAAAATGATTCTTATGGTTGTGAATCTTGCAATAGGAGCAAAGGTTTCTTCATAGTCAATGCCATGTTGTTGCTTGTATCCCTTAGCTACCAATCTTGCTTTGTACTTGTCTAATGTGCCATTTGACTTGTACTTAACTTTATAAAGCCACTTAACTCCAATGACTTGATGATTTGTGGGCTTAGGTACAACAGTCCAAGTTTTGTTCTTCTCAATTGCATCCATTTCGACTTGCATAGCTTCTTCCCACTTAGGTTGTCCTTGAGCTTCTTTGTAATTATATGGTTCTGGGATTTGTTGAATTTGATGCATTAAGGCGTAATTGACATAATGACTTTGTTCTCGCTGTCGCTTGTCAATAAGTCTTTGAGATCTTCTTGGATGACTTGAAGTACTTGCTTCTGAGTTGGAGTTTGGAAATACTGAGTCTGTTGGAACATCAAGCTTACACTATGCTTGAGGTGGATTTGATCTACATCAAAGGCTATCACGTCGAAAGAATATCCGTCGGAGAGTTCTTTTTCATATGCTCATTTATTGTATTTTTTTGAGAATATTTTGATGGCTCATTTACCGTTGTAAAAGCCTTGAGTTGTACACATGTAAAGGTAGAAAGATAGAGCCCAAATCCCACGAATTTGTGGTGGTTGAAGTTGCATTCAATCAAGCAATCAATCACGTAAAAGTAGATCAATCAAGATCTTCACTTTTCCTAGGTTGTAGGGAAGTGAATTGATTCCCTCCAACAACGATTCCCACCTTCATTTGAATTCAAATTCAAGTTGTAAAAGTCTTGGAACACTCCTAGAGGCTATATAAGGAGTTGAAATCCCTTGTATTATACATGGAAGCAATATACATACACTTGTGACCATCATTGTCTTGCTCCTTCGATTTTCTGCATCATCTTCTTCGCCAACAGTAATCTTGCAGAGGCTGCTGCTCTCTCCTTAGAGATCCAAATTGAGTGCAAGAGGACTCATTGGAAAGATATTAATGTTTAGTTTATGCATGTAAATTTTCAAAGCATTTGGTTTAGCAGATTTAGAGAAATCTTATTTTTTTTGCCTCGGGGTCAATCTCTACGTATTCCTGAAAAATAGGAAGTACCACCGGTGAATGTCGCATTCATTCCTATAGCATATTTTGCTTATTCCTTATATTTTTGTGCATTCCATACAATCAACTTTATGTGTATCACTCCCATAAAAGGATTTTTTCTAATTGTAATCACGCTGGTCGCTATGGGCATTTGAAGTTCATTGTCTCTTCCATAGATAGTAAGTTTTTGAGCTAGTCGACCCGCGAACCTATCTGTTTTGTATCGACTCATTCTCCTTGATGCTCCAAGGTACATAGTGTGTTTCTTTGCACTTATAACATGCCTATAAGGTCTATTTGAGTCTCCATAAGCTCAAGGGCTGGTCTTGTGCCGGTTGGCTTGACCAAACTTCGTCGCTTCGAAACGCACTTTTCTACCTTCGACAAGCTTCTCCAAGTTTCTTTCAGAGTCCCCATCTGAAGTGTAGATAGGTGGACTAAGACTTGTACTCGAATCCTTTCTTGAGTATGAGGAAGCTTCATTGAAGATCACATCCTTCGAAATGGTGATGGAGTGGTTTTCCATATCATATAGATGGTATGCCTTTGATTGGTCACTGTACACTATAAATATGTGTTTCTTGGACTTTGATTGTAACTTGTTTCTATCTTCTTTTGGTACATGGACAAAAGCTTCACTACCAAAGACATGAAATTAATTCACATTTGTTTTTCTTCCATAGTATGCTTCGAAGGGTGTTTTGTTGTGTAATGCACTTGTAAATCCTCGATTACGAATGTGAACGGCAGTATGCATGGCTTCTGCCCAAAACTTATAGGGTAGATCCTTGTGATGAAGCATAGTTCTTGCCATTTCCATCACACTGCATATCTTTCTTTCAGCTACTCCATTTTGGGATGGAGTATGAGGCTGAGTGACTTGTGTTTTGATCCCTTTTTGGTTGAGAAAGTTATCAAAGTCATGATTGATAAACTCACCACCTCCATCTGTTCTGATGGTTTTAACTTTAGTTGAAGCTTCATTCTCCACTTCCTTGATCCAAGTTTGAAACTTAGATAATGTGTCTGCCTTTGACTTCAAAAAGTACACCCAAATATAGCGAGAGTGGTCATCTACTAGAAGATAAAAGTAGAGGGATCCACTCAGGGATGGGGTGTTTATTGGTCCACCCATGTGGATGAGGGCAAGTGGGTTCCTCGCTCGTGTTGAAGCTTCCTTGGGAACTGGGGCCCTGTGTTGCTTGCCTTGGGTGCAAGCTTGGCAGACATTAGTAAGTTGCCCTATCTTTGGCAATCCCTTCACAAGTTGGGATGAAGAGATTTTTGATAAGTAAGAAGTGTGGCCAAATCTTTGATGCCACAAACTTGAGGTTGATTCTTTGGATACAAAGCAAGATAGTTTGTAGAGGCCCTTTTCTTCAATACCTTGAGCAATGACATCCTTTGTATGGGGATCAACTACCTTAACTGAGGTGTTATCAAACCATACGTGTTTGTCCTGATCTATAATGGCCTTGACGGAAAGTAGATTCATACATAAATTTGGAACAAAGAGAACATTGGATAAAGACTTGCATTCTCCCTGATTGTTGGTAATTTGAACTTTTCCTTTTCCTTCGATGGGTAAACTTTTGTTGTTGCCAAGATAGAATTCTCCCGTGTGTGCTTCGAGTTCTTGAAAGGAGTCCTTGTCTTTGAACATATGGGAGGTAGCTCGGCTATCAAAGATCCACTCATGCGGGGAGCTAGAAGTAACTAGTGCATTGGCTTCTGTGGAGATGAAGAGTTCCTCACTCGAGGAGTGGGATCTATGTTGGGATCCTTTGGATGCTTGCCTAGATGTAGAAGCCTTTGATGATTGTTTCTTTTTATAGCAAAACTTTTCTAAGTATCCTGATTTTCCGTAGAAATTACAGGTAAACTTCTTTGATGAATTATGCGATCCTTGCTTAGATCCATTGCTAGCCTAATGACTTGTGGTTTTGCCCTTATTGAATGGGCCTTTGGCCTTCATGGTTGACTCTTGTGAGGAAGTTGATGTGGCTCGCGAGTCGTGAAGGAGCAATAGTCGACGAGACTCTTTCCAAGATAAGACTTGGCCGCGATTATACAAAGTTGTGACAAATGTCTCGTATGACTTAGGTAACTTGTCGAGAAGCCTAATGGCCATGTCTTCACTAGAGATCTGCCTACCACACAGTGCTAATTTATGTTGGTAGTCCTCAAATTGGGCTATGACTTTGGTAATTGTGTCGTGTGGCCTAATTGTCAAATTATGAAACTTGGCCTCTAATGCATATATTTTCGAAGGAGTTTTGTCTTCATACAAAGTTGCTAACGTATCCCAAGCGTCCTTGGATGTCTTGTAGGTAGTGATATGTGCTGTTGTCAGTTCATCGTAGGCAAGTAATAGCTGACCTAAAGCTCTTTTGTCCTTGACATTCCACACATGCCAATTGTCTAAGTTGGTATCCCTATCAGGTTCGGGATCTTACCCATCTACTACCTTATGAAGAAGATTCGTGTAGAGATATGTGCGCATGACATCTTTCCATAGATTGTAATTTTGTCCATTGAGGCGTTCATCCTTAGGCATAAAAATAGGGGTGAAAGAGGGTAAGAAGTTAGCCATAGATGATGAGCTACCTTCACTTTTGGTCATTACAGAGCTTTGAGGGTAAAGTGTTTAGAAACACTATCAAGGACACTGCTTCAAAATACTTGCAAAGCTTGATATTAACCACACTTAAAATTCTTGGGGAGGGGGGGGGGGGCTTAGAGTAGCCGTTCGCTTGCAAAGCACTAAGATGAGTCGACGCTTCGGGGGAGGGGGGGGGGGTTAGAATAGCCCTTCACTTGTGCACAGAGAGACACCGTGGAGTGGGGAGAGTCGATGGTCAAAGAGAACTTGTGGGTGGGCTTAGACTAGCCTCCAATCCCACAATTAGACACACACAAGACTTTTTCTTTTATTACTCGAGTTTACAAGAGAGGGCACTTAGTGCCAAATTGATATGTCAAAGTAAGGGTCAATTATGCTTGACAAAAGCACCCTATAGATACAAGGGTTTGTGCCTTGTATGTGCAATAATTGAAGGATTATATAGAAGGGTAAATACCACATAATATGGCCAAGTGATCATTGATGCCTAGGTTCATTTTCCAAAGAATATATTCGAGTGGATATCAACATAATCCCTTAGTGTGAACCTCACAACATTTGAATCGTGTGTGACCAACAATTTTTCGAACTGTTTGCGCTCCTATTCAAACTGTAGTAATGACATCATGAGTGATGTCTTAGTAAACAGTTGATAGCTTTGGAAGTTTGCCACGTATGTTATAGCTTTATAGTGACTACACTAACGCACACAGACGATTCAATATTTTCCTCCAAAAAATAGAGTGATAATCTACCACCGTCTCCTGCATCAGAGTGATTAGCAGATCGTGATTCAGAAAGATCTCTCTCACTCTCTCTATCTCCTGCATGTGACTTTGTCTTCATTGCCGATGCGAATTATAAAAAACGCCCACTGTCAACACTGCGCACAGATCATAGACCTCCCAGATGTACTGCTCGTTCCATCGTGGTGCAAAGCTATCCACAATCATCCGGCTAAGGTTCTTGGCAGAGCAAGGATGGCTCGCGAGCTCTTTTGCTGCACTCTCTCTGTTTGTGATGAGTCACTACTTCTTCTCTAAGAAAAGCGATAGAGTCAGCCGCTTGTGTCTGCTTATTGGGTGCTCTATGATGCTCCCCCTGTATCACAGAGAGCGATGAGGTGTTGCACTAATAGATGATGATACTCTGTAGTCTTCCTCTCTGAGATTTTTTATCAAATCAGCTGATCTCTCTCACATGCGATCAGATGTTCATGCCCTGCTGTCGCTCTCTCTCTCTCTCTCTCTGTGTGTGTACTCGTCAGGGCTATGGCTACAGCCGCGCTTGCTATTGACAGAGATTGGCGCAGTTCAAGCCAGCGGCCGCTGTCCTCTTGGAGCCGAGAAGGGGGCAAAAGATGTGGTCATCTATAGACAATTTCCCTTTGTTTCTTTGTCTCGCTCTGCTTTCTCCCCTTTTGCTTTTTTTCTCTTTCCTGTAAGCCAAGAATGTTGAAGGCCACACCAAGCACCTATCATAGATCCATGACTCGAGCTTCTGGCTATTCACAAATTGCGTTCTTTATGAAAGCGCATACAGATCACCTTCCCTCTCCTCCTTCAGCTTCGGGATTCACTCTGGCTTCGACAACACACCACCTACACGCTTGATGTGTGTATGGACTTTAGTTCATAGTGTTGCGACTTTAGCTCCAAGCTTGGGTTGTAGATGAAGTGGCCAGAGGGTGTTGCTAGGCTTCCACACACTGGAACAGGCAAGAAACTCCCAGTGTCGCCTGCATGGCTGCCATCACCACTCAATAGTAGAGGGAACGAGCACCTTCTATCTTCAGAAGACAATGCAACACTTAGTTGTGTGCATACACATCCTGATTGAAGGTGAGCAGAAACGAAAAATTGATTGTAGTGTTATGGAGTATCGATTGCAGAATATAACAAGGAGAACAAGTTAAGAATGAACTAGGTCTGTAGTCAAACAGAATCAATAGTGTTGATAGACACTACTATGTAAGATCCTCAAAAGCATAATAGCAGAAAATGACTACAAAAGTGTTACTGATCATGAACAAAGTGTTTATAAACACTTCAAAGATTATGAGATTAAATATTAACTCCACTTCATGAACACAAAAATGAAGTAAACGAGCAAATGTTGCTACAACACAGGGTGGTTGGGAGGGAAAATGGGGTAAAGGGTGTTCAAAATGATGAAGAAAATGGGTGGGAGGGTGGGCAAATGGACAAAATGAAACCCCAAAGAGTAAAATGATGGCAAAATGCTCCCTCCAAATGAGTGGAGAGCAACACCACCAAACTCAAGCACCACCACCACCAAAATGACCACCAAACGCACCACCAAGACCTCCACCTAGAGCTCTGATACCATGTAGAGAGTACGCACGCAGAAGCAAAATGAAAAGTAAAGTACTCTCACAAAACAAAGAATGTGTGAGACACAAAATGAGTAGACCATGAAATGGCTAAACTCATGTGGATTAGAAATGAGCTTGCGAAGAGCATGGAGTAGGCTCCTCAAGCTTCTAACCAAGTACAAATGAGGGGAGAGGCCCTCCTTATATAGATTTGGGAGGGGCTCTCAAAATTACATCATATGTGGGATAAGTCTCCTGAAAGGAGAATGAATACAACTGGTAGAAGCACATGGCAAGGTACCCAAATACAAAGGAAATACAATATGAAATGGAAATAGACTAGAAATGGAGTGCCTCCTGGATACAAAATGGAGATGCACTCATGCGGATACAAATGTAGATGAAGTAGGAGCAATCATGTCGTCAATACTTTTTTCCCCCTTCAGGAGGTTATTTTCCCCGGGCTTGTATATTATATGCTTGTAACGCTAACGGGTCACTCATATATATATATATATATATATATATATATATATATATATGTGTGTGTGTGTGTGTGTGTGTGTCTTATGCAAACACCATCTTTTGGGAAATACCTTTACTTCGTGAATTTTATTGATGATTTCTCTAGGCATGCATGGGTTATCCATTGAAAGCAAAGTCCAAAGTGTTGATGTGCTTCAAACAGTTTTTGGTTATGGCTGAAAATATGTCAGCATGTAAATTGGGCACCCTTCATTCTAATTGGGGGGGGGGGGGGGTACATGTCTTTTGATTTTAATGCATTTTTGGATGAGTGTGGGATAAAACATCACTATACTGTGCCATATAAACCTCAACAAAAAGGAGTTCGTGAAAGAAGCAAGGGATCTCTCATGGATATAACGAGGTGTATAGTAAAAAGTCAAGCTTTAGCACATAGCTTCTAGCTTGAGGTTGCTATGCGTGCAACATATGCACTTAACAAACATCCCACCAAAGCACTGCAATCTATCACTCCATATGAAGCTTAGCATGGTTGCAAGCCATCTATTGTTCATCTCCATGGCTTTGGTTATTTGGCATATGCATTAGCGCATGAACAACAACACTTAAAGTTGGATGACAAAGCAATGAAATGTATTTTTGTTGGGTACAGTTCTGAAAGAAAAGGTGATCATCTGTATCATCCCCATAGTAACACATTTTGGTTAACCATGATATTGGATTTGTGGAAGATGCAGTTCAACCATTAGTTTCATGTACTTAGGATACATAAGTTAGCTCTAAAGATGTGTATGAAACTTTCTTCCTCTTTTTATAGGGGGATAGTCAAGTGCTTGTCCAAATGAGGTAATTTCTTAGCCTTTATAGGTTTTGAATAATGATATAGATCATTCCATTTCTGATGCAGATCTACATGATGCACTTGTTGATAAGAGGGCTGACATAGAGGAGGCTAAAAATATGCTTAAATGGCTAGTATATACTTTGAGAGATAGGAATAAGATGCACCTCTGTCATATCATACTTGTTCAAGCTTTCATAGTGCTTCCTTTGGATCAACTTGTTTTGCAATGGCTATCTTTAGCCTTTGTGATGAGAATAAGCCGATTTCTTTTGATGAAGCAAAAAATTTAGAAAATTGGATGACTACTGTGCAATCCGAATATGAGGTTATTATGAAGAATGTTACTTGCTCTTATGTGATTTTCCTCTAAACAAAAATGCCATTGATGCTAAATGGATATACAAGATCAAACATGAGATTGATGGAATAGTTGATAAGTATAAGGTTAGGCTTGGTGGCATAGGTTATGCTCAAGAAAAGGTCATGATTTTGATGACATTTTTGGCCCCATATGCAAAATGACCACTTTTCATAGCATCTACTCACTTGCAACTCATCATGGTTGGAATGTACATCAATTGGACAATAAAATTGCATTTATGAATGGGAGTTTACATGATCTAGTGCATGTGTTCCAAACCGATAATTTTGTGCAGAAAGTTCATGAAAATAAAGTGTGCAGGTTAAAGAAGGAATTGTATGGATTGAAGCAAGCATCACTTGATTGGTATGCAATGATACATGCCTAGTTTCTAGAATATGGCTTTGAGAATAGTCCAATTGAAAGCATCATATATGCTAAGCATGTAGGTCATGTACTTCTGATCATTGTTGTATACACTAATGATATGTTGCTCAGTGGTCCTAATGAGAAGCATATTGCTGAATTGGAGGCTGATTTGCAAGCCTCTTTTGAGATGTCAAATTTGGGGCATTTGCATCATTATTTGGGCATTTATCCAAGTTGATGGGGGAAAAGCATTGTGTCAAACAAAATACATTACCACAATATTGTAGTGTTTTGCTCTTGTATTTTGAAAACCTATTGCCACTCCTATGGAAATAGGTTTAGGATTGAGTCTTCATGATGTTGGAGATGCATTTGATATTATTCTCTATCAGCACGTTGTTGGATGTTTGATTTTCTTATGCATAACTCGACTTGATATTTCGTTTGTTGTCTTTCAAATGAGTAGGTTTATACAATTCTTAGGTGTTAAACATTGATAGGTAGTTAAGCATATCTTTTGTTGCTTGAGTGGTACCTGAATACTTGGATTGTTTTATCCCTAGGGAGGATCATTACCACCAAATTTACATGCGTTTTTCTAACTGAGACTGAGTTGCTGCCATGACACTCGTGTGTATATCAGTGATTTTGGCTTCATGCTTGGTAGCTCATGCATATCTTGTTTGAGAAAGAAGCTATTGTATAATTACATGGGTCTAAGGGGTAGAGCCCTTGGGTTTCTGGGTGTGAAACTCTTGGGAATTATGGTTTATTTACTCCTTTTAGATGGGTGTTGAACCTTAAGGCTAATTCCCTAAGGTTGAGTACCTTAGGCTTGATTGGAAGCTTCTCCTAGCCACTTGATTTGTACATGTAACATGAGAGCTTGGAGAGTCTTCTTTTAGAAGCCATGTGATTTCCTAAGCTTGGAAACCATGTGAACACCTTAGGAACCCCTGTGATGGAAGGTACATATGTCCCATTGAGAAGCATTCATAGGCAGTTAAGCATATCTTTTGTTACTTGAGTGGTACCTAAATACTTGGACTCTTTTATCCCTAGGGAGGATCATTATTACCAAATTCACATGTTTTTTCTAACTGAGACTGAGTTGGTTGCCATGATACTCATGTGTATATGAGTGATTTTGGCTTCATGCTTGGTAGCTCATGCATATCTTGGTTGAGCAAGAAGTTGTTGTATAATTACATGGGTACAAGGGATAGAAGCTTCAGTTTCTAGGTGTGAAAACCTTGGGATTTATGGTTTATCTACCCTTTTTAGATGGGTGTTGAACCTTAGGGATAATTCTCTAAGTTTGAGTACCTTAGGCTTGATTGGAAGCTTCTCCTAGCAACTTGGTTTGTACATGACAGCTTGGAGAGTCTTCTTTTAGAAGCCATGTGATTTCCTAAGCTTGGAAACCATGTGAACACCTTAGGGAGCCATGTTATGGAAGGTACACATGTCCCATTGAGAAGCATTCATAGGCAGTTAAGCATATCTTTTGTTACTCGATTGGTACCTGAATACTTGGATTGTTTTATCCCTAGGGAGGATCATTACCACCAAATTTACATCTGTTTTTCTAACTGAGACTGAGTTGGCTGCCATGCCACTCGTGTATATATCAGTGATTTTGGCTTCATGCTTGGTAGCTCATGCATATCTTGGTTGACCAAGAAGTTGTTGCATAATTACATGGGTCTAAGGGGTAGAACCTTATTTAACCCTTTTAGATGGGTCTTGAACCTTAGGGCTAATTCCCTAAAGTTGAGTACATTAGGCTTGATTCGAAGCTTCTCCTAGCCACTTGGTTTGTTCATGAGAGCTTGGAGAGTCTTTTTTTAGAAGCCATGTGATTTCATGTGATTTTCTAAGCTTGGAAACCATGTGAACACCTTAGGGAGCCATGTGATGGAAGGTACACATGTCCCATTGAGAAGCATTCATAGGCAGTTAACACATATCTTTTGTTACTCGAGTGGTACCTGAATACTTGGATTGTTTTATCCCTAGGGAGGATCATTACCACCAAATTTACATGCTTGTTTCTAACTGAGACTAAGTTGGTTGCAATGACACTCATGTGTATATCAGTGATTTTGGCTTCATGCTTGGTAGCTCATGCATATATTGGTTGACCAAGAAGCTGGTGTATAATTACATGGGTCTAAGGGGTAGAACCCTTGGGTTTCTAGGTGAGAAACCCTTGGGATTTATGATCTATTTAACCCTTTTAGATGGGTCGTGAACCATAGGGCTAATACCCTAAATTTGAGTACCTTAGGCTTGATTGGTCTCCTAGCCACTTGGTTTGTACATGAGAGCTTGGAGAGTCTTCTTTTAGAAGTTATGTGATTTCCTAAGCTTGGAAACCATGTGAACACCTTAGGGAGCCATGTGATGGAAGGTACACATGTCCCATTGAGAAGCATTCATAGGCAGTTAAGCATATCCTTTGTTACTTGAGTCATACCTGAATACTTGGATTGTTTTATCCCTAGGGAGGATTATTACCACCAAATTTACATGCTTTTTCCTAACTGAGATTGAGTTGGTTGCCATAGATGCTGGACATTTTCTTCAAATCCAGAAACCAAACCAACCAGTTAAAAAAAAATTTATAAGATTTACTAGGATTATGCAAATAATGACATGGATTTGCAATGCTACTTGGGGTAGTTTGAAACAGGCTGGTATGTAAATTTAAATAGAGGGGAGTTTTAAATCCTATTTTTTATTATTAGCATAAACAAAGTCAAAAGTATATTATTATTGGAGAAGAAGAATATTGGTGTGAGAGATACTATTCAGCCCAAAGAACGAGCTATATATATAATACACATATAGTAGTAGTAGGAGGACTAAGCAATATCTTTCAGCAAAGTCGGAGTCGAAGTTACGAAAGGGCATGAGATTATGACTACCATGAAGATGTGAGAAGAATATGTGTAGTTACAGCACAAATGCTACATGGAAATGGTACTTCTCATCATATAGAAGTATCGATCTCCCACAAGAGGTAAATATAGAGTAAGTGATGACTATATCGTAAGAGTAATACACCTTTTCTTTCGTATTGTGTTGATATATTTTGGTAGTGATGTGCATGAACACACTACCGACTCTTTGCCGGGGCGTTGTTTTCTTTCGTTGGCACATTTTTCTCCTGGATCTTATATATATATATATATATATATATATATATATATATATATATATATATATATATATATATATATATATATATATATATATATATATATATATATATATATATATATATATATCCAACCATGATGGATCACTTGTCTTTGTGCATTCACTTGGTAATACATTCAATTTTCCAAGCTTCTTCTTCTTCTTCTTCTTCTTCTTCCTTGTGTTGTTCATGTGCTTTCTCATGGAAGTAGGAAGTTTGGATATCTTCCTTAGTTCAGAAAAAAAAGTAAGCGGCATTCAAACTTATGGAGTAGGAAGGGCGGATTGGTGAGCATACTCGATGGCAATTTGAGCTCATTTTGGCTCGGAATGCACTATCCATGACTATGCAAACAATTTTTTCATTTTGTGCCAAACATATATACAATATGTGGTTTGCTAGTGCAAGTGCCTCGGTGTCTGCTACAGATTTGGTAGAGCTCGTTTTGGTATTTTGATTCAACTTTTTGAGGTGGAATCAGATTTTTGCATCAGGATATTCAATCATCAGCCATGGCTGACAGCAATCATGTATTCCGTATGTTGGCTATTGAGGATTAGTTGGATGGTACTTATTTCCCATCGTGGGCATACATGATGCATCATGTATTGGTAGGAAGAGAGGCATGTAAAATATTGTGCAAGGTTCTGAAAAATTTCTTGCTCCACGTGCCAATGTTTTGTATTACTTAGATACATATAGAGAGTTCCCTCAAATCTTTTGGTTGCTCATACTTCTTCTATGGCTTAAAAGTAGCTGTGACATGCTTTTCTTGGTAATTTGAACTTCAATAGGTTTATTTACTTGCAAAATAAGGATACGATTATTGGTTTCCAACACTTGAGTCCATTGAAAAGAATGCATGTGAAGGTTGTGTAGTTGGAAAAATACATCATGCATCTTTCCCCAAAAATGGTGCTACACATATTGATGCAGTCATGCCTCTGTTTCAAACTGGTCCACTTGACTATGGCCATGCACACCATCCAAATCAGGTTCAAAGAGGTGAAACATTTTAGCCAAACATAGTTGAAAATCTCTAGACAAAAATGGCTAAAAAATCCAATGAAAGATGGTTGAACATTTCTAAAAACTTGAATGAAATATGGATTAAAATTTACAACCAAATAGAGCTAAAAATTTTCAAACTTTGTAGCCAAACATACCTAAAAATACGACATGATATATATGCTCAGTGTGTGTAGAAGTGCGAGACACACAAAAGAAGCACACACAAGGAGCACAAACACAAAAAGACATATGGAGAAGACGGATGGCTGGAATAGCTCTCTCTATTGATGATGAATTATATCCCTAAGTACAAAGTACCACCACATATGAGTGTATGAAGTATGTGGTAATATGGGGAAAAAACCTCTAGCCAACAATAGAGTAAAAAGTGCCCATGTATACGGAAAAGGTTCACATCAAAGCTACTTGAGGAACACATAAGTGTAACAGACCCCCTGGAGTGAATGATGTGAACACATATAGGGAGTGACAGATCAGTCCCCCACAAGGTAATAAGCCTAAAGCTTTGTGAAAAGCTTCAAACTTTTCCTATGGAAGAGCTTTGCTGAATATGTCTACCACATTATCTTGTGTAGGCACATATACCAAATCGATATCTCTTGCATGAATGCGCTCTCTCACATAGTGATAATGCACCTCAATATGTTTGGTTCGTGCATGAAACATTGGGTTTCATGCGACAACCAATGCACTCTGACTATCAGTGGAATATGTGTAGCAACATCAATCTCCATGCAAAGATCCATCAATCAGCATCTCAGCCATATGCACCCCACTATAGCTGTGAAAATTGCCCTGTACTCAACTTCACAACTCGATGTTACCATTGTAGGTTGCTTCTTACTCAACCAAGATATGCATGAGTTTCCAAGGAAAAAGCATTTACCACTAGTGGACACGCGAGTATCATAACAACCAGCCCAATGACTATCTGTAAAAGCATGCACACATTGTTGAATATCTCTTCCATAAAAGAGACCTAAACTCAAAATGCCTTTGAGATACCTAAACACACATTTCACTGCTTGCCAAAGCTTAGTGCAAGGGCTATGCATGAATCGACTCAACTGGGAAACTGCATACTGTATAACCGGCCTTATGTTGCATCCCACAACTTGTTGATAAAGTGAAGTGTCAAATGCATCACTGGAATCCTCAACTGAGAACCTAGATCTTGTCTCAAACGGTGTGGAAACTCGCTTGCAATCCTCGAAGTCAAAACACTGAAGTACTTTTTCAACATACTTTGCTTGATGCATAGCAATTCCCCCCTCAACGGATATAAACTGGATGCCAAGATAGTAGCTCAAAAGACCAAGATAAGTGACATCAAAAGGATGTTGCAAATTAGCCATAAGAATGTCAAGTTTTGCATCACATGACCTAGTCAAGATTATGGCATCGACATAAAGAACAAGCACTGTAAGATCAGCCCCATCTTTGCGTACATAGAGTGTGCTTTCAATAGGACTACATGTGAAGCCAAGAGCAATCAAGTGCTTATGGATTTTGCCATACCATGCACGTGGAGCTTGATTGAGACCATACAAGGCTTTATGCAAGCGAACCGAACCATATGCTCTTTCCCTTTCATGGCAAATCTAGGAGGTTGCCTCACATAGACCTCTTCTTGCAAATCACCAATCAAGAAAACTATTTTATGTCCAACTGATGTACTTTCCAACCTCGATGGACAACCAATGCAACCACAATATGAATGATAGTCATGCGTGAAATAGGTGCAAAAGTTTCCTCATAGTGAATGCCATATTGTTGCTTTTTGGTGACCAATCTAGCTCTGTAGCAATCAATGCTACCATTAGAATTTCTCTTAATCTTGTAAACCCACTTTGTACCAATGGAATTTTTTCCTTTGGCAATTCACATAACTCCCAAGTACCATTCCTATATATGAAATCCATTTTTGATTGCATAGCACTCATCCATTGTGGATCATCACATTCATCTTCAAAAGTAAGTGGCTCTTCATTACATGCTATGGCAATAAGAGAATAGTCCACAAAGTTACTTAATGCATGGTGAGAGCTTGATCTTGTTCTACCAAGTAAAGGTGCACTCAATTTGATGTCCTGAAAAGTTTGTTTCTGTCACTTTGGCATAGTTTGTGCACTCTTGATAGACATGAATTCATTATGTAATACATTGTCAACATGTATATCATGCGATGGCTGAATTTCGTGCTCATTTTCAGCCATATTTTGATGCAAATGCTCAACCATACGTGGCTGAAAATTCGAGCAATTTTGATAATTTTTGGTTGAAAAATTTCAGCCATGTTTGGCTGAAAATCCTTTGCAGTTTCAGCTCCACTTGGTTGGAATTTTTCAGCCCTTTGAGACTCAATTGGCTGATCTACATGGCCATAGTCAAGCGTGCCACTTTGGAACAAAGACATGAGTGCATCGAACACATCTTATGAGATAACTGTTGGCTGTTTTTTGCATTCAAGTAGAGGGAAAACTGAATTTTTAGCAAATACCACATATCGACTCACAATAATTGTGTTCATCAATGGATGGTACAAATGATATCCCTTACTTGCAACAACATAACCAAAAAATATACATTTCTTTGCCTTTTCATTAAGTTTGTGATGTTTTTGTGATGGCACAAGAGCATATGCCAAACAACTAAACATTCGCATATGACTAACCATTGGCTTATGTCCATTCCAAGCCTCATAAGGAGTGATGAATCTCAATGCTTTTGTAGGATAGTGATTCAATACATAGTTTTCACACATGACCGCCCATCCAAAACTTATCAAGAAGGTGCTTTTCTTTAACCATACATCATGCCATTTCAAGAAGTGTTCTATTTTTCTGCTCGGCAACAACATTTTGCTGAGGTGTATATGGTGCCATGCATTGGTGTGAAATACCTCTTTCATGAAGAAAATCATTAAACTCATGCGACATGTATTCACCACCACAATCTGTGTGTACAGTCAAAAGCTTTTGTGAAGAAAAACTTTCAGCCATAGCTAAAAATGCTTTCAAGCAAGAAAATAATTCATTCTTTGCTTTCATAGAATACACCCATGTATGGGGAGTAGCATCATCAATGGAGGTAACAAAATATATATGCTTCCCAAAAGATGGAGTCTTGATGAGACCACATATATCACTATGAACAAGTTGCAATTTTCTTGTAGTGTGTGTATGATTATCTTGTGGAAAAGAAGCACGATGCATTTTTCCAAGAATGCAACCTTCACATGCATGCTTTTCAATGGACGAAAGTTTTAGCAAACCAATAACCATGTCCTTCTTTTGCAAGTAAAGTAAACTATTGAAGTTCAAGTGACCAAAACGAGCATGCCAAAGCTCCATTTTAGCCATGGAAGAAGTATGCACAACCAAGGCATTTTAGGTAGCCCTCTTGTATGTATCCATGCAATAAAAACCATTACGTAGTGTATCGGACATCACAATAATATCATCATTGCTAAAATCATGAACCATACACTTATCATCAACAAAGTGTACATGAAGTCCATCTTTGGCAATCAATGGAATTGAAATCAAGTTCTTCTTGATATTGGGAACATACAATGCATTTTTCAAGAGAATCACATCTCCATTTGTAGTCGTAAGCTCAATTTCTCCTACTCCAATGATAGGATAAGAGGCATTTTTTGCACACTTCACATGTCCTCCTTTGGGTGCATCTTTCAAATGTGCAAAAAATCTTTTGCATGATGTGATGTGCTTTCAAGCACCACTATCAAAGAACCAATACAAATCAGCCTCATTCACAACCATACATTTAGAATGCAAAGATGCATCATAATGACATGTAACAATGCATGCCCAACAATCTTGAACCGTGTTAGCTTCATCATTCTTTGCATTTGCTAAATTTTCAACAATAGACATGCTAGATTCATTCATCTTTTCATTGCGCTTAGCAAGATTTCTACACTCATCAATAGTATGACCAGCCTTTTGGCAATATTTGCATCTCTTCTTCTTTTGCAAATCAGCATCATTAGACGAATGAGTGAAAGAGGAATGTTGAGGCTTTGATTTTGATGAACCCAAAGCTAAACCATACTTGCTTTTCCCTTTTTGTGAGATACAAGTGCTTGCGTTCCCTAAGCAAACCACTTCTATTCACTCTAGATTGCTCTTCTTGCAAAACAAGAGACACAACCTCATCAAAAGCATACATATTAGGATTCCCTTTTGCAACCAAACAGAGTGTAGTGGCAAAGCTTTAAAAAGATTCTGGCAATCCTTTCAAGAATGTAGAGATGAGTGATGCATCTGTAATAATATCATCTATGTTTGCCAATTTCTCTTTATCTGTTACACACGACATACAAAGAAGCGAGAGTGTCCCATGCCTGCCTTGATGTAGAACATGACTGAATGTGTGGAACTATATGATGCTTCATAGAAAGTGCAATCAATGCATGAGCTTGAGCATCTTTTCCATCCCATCTAAGCTGCTTCTCTATAGGTGGAGAAGAAGTGACGATTGTACCTGAAGAAGAATCTCCATCTATGACAGTAGACTGTGAAGTAGAAGAACCTATGGGTCTTTGATTTACATCTGCCACTATGTTCCAAAGTTGTTTTGCAATAGAACATGCTTCATCATGTAAGAACACATTGGGATAGTCCCATCAAGTTATCTTCAACTTGAAGCATGCCAAACAAGTCACTGGTGCTCGCCATTTCACTAAAGAACAAGAATGTGAAAAAATATTTACTTCAACGAGAGTTTAAATGAATGTTGAAATTTTAGCTCACAAACCGTTACTTTGATGGCAATTTCGACTATAGGAATGACTTTGAAATGGGGGTAAAACTTCAATGCAACTATTGGAAATGTTTCTTGCCTGTTGAAATTCATTGTTTTATGCTTCGAAGTTGATTTGCACTGTTAAAAGTGTGCACATGCCGCGATGTGAAAAACCAAAACTTGAGAAGGAGCTGAACCTGCTCTGATACCACTGTTGGGTGTGTGTAGAAGTGTGACAGACACATAAGAAGCACAAACAAGGAACACAAATGTAGCAAGACACACAGAGAATATGGATGGCTAGAATAGCTCTCTCTATTGACAATGATTAGAAGTAAAGTAAGAGCCGAATAATATCCCTAAGTAAAATGTACCACCACATATGAGTGTATCACGTATGTGGTAACATGGGGAAAAAACCTCTAGTTAGCACTAGAGTAAAAAGTGCCCATGTATAGGGAACAATATATCCCACCAATGATGTATATTTTGATGATGCATTACATGAAGAATAGATATCTTTCAAGAACGCACAATCTATGCCAAAGTGTTCGCAAAAGACATTGCAAGATAGAAAAATTAATTATTTTGTACTTTCTAGAACAAGATCAATCTCTCACCATGCATGAAGTGATTTTGTGGATGTATCACTTATTGCAATTGCATGCAATGAAGATCCACTCACTTTTGAAGATGCATATGTTAATTCAAATTGGAACAATGCAATTGGAATTGTATTCTATTAAAAAGAAGTGTGATTGTGAGTTATAGGGACTACTAAAAGGTAAGAATTCCATTTGTACTAAGTGGATCTATAAGACTAAAAGAAAGTAAGATGGTAGCATTGATCATTACAAAGCCATATCAATTGCAAAAAGTTATGCACAAAAATATAGGATTCATTATAAGGAAAAACTTGCACCTACATTGTGCATGAATAACATTTATTGTGATTGCATAGGTTGCTCATCATCATTGGAAAGTGCATTGATTGGATAGAAAAACAACTTTCTTTAATGACAATTTGAAAGAAGAGGTCTATGTGAAGGAACCTTCCAGACTTTCCATCAAAGGTCAATAAGGTATGGTTTTCCACTTGCATAAGGCTTTGTATGGACTTAAGAAAGCTTCATGTGCATGGTATGACAAGATACATAAGCACTTAAGTGCACTTGGTTTTACATTTCCAATCAAAAGCACACTTTATGTACCAAATATTGGACTGATCTTATAGTGCTTGTCCTTTATGTTGATGAAGTTCTCTTGCTTGGGTCATGTGATGAGAAAATCATCATGCTTATGGATTATTTGTAGAATACTTTTTATGTCACATACTTTGTTCTTTTGGAATATTATCTTGGCATTCAATTTCTATCCTTTGAGGGGGGAAGCATTATGCATCAAGCAAAGTATCGTGAGAAAGTAACTTAGTTTCTTTATTTTGAGGATCCCAAGCCTATTCCAACACCACTGAAAACAAGATTTAGGTTCTCGATTGAGGATGAAAATGATGCATTTGATAGTCCTCTTTATCAACAAGCTATAGGATGTTTGATATATTCATCAAACAGAAAACCAAATATACAATATGTTGTTTCCTAGTTGAATCAATTTATGCATAGCCCTCACACTAATCATTGGCAAGCGGTAAAATGTCTGTTTAGATTTCTCGAAGGAACTTTGAGTTTGGGTCCTTTTAAGGTAGAGATGCTCAACCATGATTGAATGCTTTTATAGATGGTGATTGGGCTGGTTGTTATGGTTCACAAGTGTCCACTAGTGGTAATTGATTTTTCCTCTGAGGATCATGCATATCTTGGTTGAGTAAGAATCAATCAATTGTCTAATAGGGTACTATTCATAGCTACCGTGGAGTGTATATGGGTAAGATGATAATTAATGCATCTATACATGGATACTAATGCATCAATGCATTTTCTCACTAACAACCAAAGCATGTTGGTAGCTTCAAGAGATCTGGTGTTTCAAGCACACAAAAGAACATTCAAGTTTATCATCATTATGTTAAAGAGCATCACCATGCTGAAGATATTGAATTGATATATGTGCCTAAACAAGAAGATGTGGTAGAAATATCCATGGAAGCACTTCCATGGCAAAAGTTTGAAGCTTTTCTGAAATCTTTAGGTTTATTAAGTTTTGGGGGTTTGATCCATCACTTTTTATCTTTGTATGTGTTTACATCATTTGCTCTAGGTGGGTTTGTTACACTTATGCATCCTTACTGCTCTTGGTGTGTTCATTACACTTATGTATCCCATACTCTAGAGCTGGCTAGAGCTTTTTTCGCCATGTAACCACATACACATGATATACGTGGATGTGGTGGTACATACTAATTAGAGATTCACTTAAAGATCTCACTTCACTCATTCTCATATTACTAATCATTTTTCATCATCTATGAATAAATCAGGTTCACATATGCATGAATTTGTTTCACAATGGCCCATGAAGATTTGGACCTCATTTGCATTCTTTAGCCTATATAGATCAATGATGGACTTGATATTCTATTTCTTTATTGAAATGCCATGGTGGCTAATGTGTCCCAAGATTTTTCATTAGTGCACCATGAAAACATTTGTTTTCTCTAGTTCCACACAAAAGACCTTTCCTAAAGGAAAACATCCCCCATTCCATAGAAAATGTGAGTATTTTATTGGCCTTCATGAGCAAAATGAGCATACTCAGAGGGGATTAGGAGTTCAAAACAACTTGGTTTTGTGGCATCAAAATTTTGATATGAGATCATTTTGACCTCGAAATGCACTATCTTAATGATTCTACATGCAATTTGGTTCTTCTGTACAAATTTTTGAGATCAAGTCATTTTTTTGCATCAAGGTATTTAGTCACTTACTATGGCCAAAAGCAATGATATATTCCATATGTTGGTTGTTGAGGATAAGTTGGATAGTACTAATTACCCATTGTGGGAATATACGATGTGTTATGTATATGTAGCAAAAGGGTTGTGGAATATTGTGCAAAGTTTTGAAATGTAGATGATGATCTTCAAATTTGTGTTTGTGTTGCGGTTCATGCTGCATCTACTACAGAGCAGCTTTGTTGGGATGGAAGATATGCTTAGGCACATGTATTGATAGCTTTTTCTGTCAAACATGCCATTATCCCTCACATTCACTGTTGCAAAACAAAAAAAGATTCTTGGGATATACTTACCACCTTATGCTAGCAAAGACATGAGGATTGTGTTGCTTGCCCCCAAAAATAGTTGGAGAATGAGCATAAGAATGGAGATTCTATGGATAATTTTTTGACAAAGATCAAAGATTTGAAAGAGCACTTGATTTCTGCTGATGAAATCTTACTAGATAGTTCAAATTTTGGTCTTGAAGATTGCAAACCTATTGCCACTCCTATGGAAATAGGTTTACAATTGAGCCTTCATGATGTTCGAGATTCATTTGATGTTATTCTCTATCAACACATTATTGGATGTTTTAACTCAACTTGATATTGAGTTTTTGTATTTTAGATGAGAAGGTTTATGCATTGCCTAGATGTTAAGCATTCATAGGCAGTTAAGCACATCTTTAATTACTTAGTGGTACACGACTACTTGGATTGTTTTATTGCTAGGGGGGATCATTATCACTAGATTTACATACTTTTCTCTAACTAAAAATAGGCTCGCTGTGCTATGAGACATGTATACGTCAATGATTTTTGCTTCATGATTTGTAGCTCATGCATTGGTTGAGCAAGAAGAAGCCTACTCTCACCACTTCTAGTTGTGAGGCTCTGTATAGGGTATCTTTCACAATAACTATTGAGTGTGTATGGCTCACATGTCTTTTGGCTAATTTGGGTGTTAGTCAGTCTTTTTCCACCATCAATCTTTACTAATAGTCAGAGCACATTTGTAGTTGCAAAGAACCCTATGTTCTATGCTCACACAAAGCACATTGATGTGAACTATCAATATTTCAAGGAGAGAATCTTTGCTGGAGAGATCAATTTGGTTTATGTGCTTGCATAGGATTATTTTGCAGTCTTTTTTACAAAGGCTTTTCCTAGGGATAACTTTTAAGATTTTTGCAAATCTTTGAGATTAATTCCTTTTTTGGATTGATTTATTTCCACATAGCTTGGAAATTCCTTATACATGAGTGTTATCTCCATTCTACATGTATTATTGTGAATAAGGCTGATTCACGTTGGTTTTTTATAGTGGTGCTTCAAGGCATATCATTTAATGCAAGGATGAACCCAAGGGAGGACATGCTGTATGTCAAAACACTACTTCTTATCCTATTCTTTAAAGGATGCACCCAAGGGATAACATTTTTTATGTGAAAACATTGTTGCTCATGCTATTATTGAAGTTGGAGAAATTGAAATTGTGTAAGAATAAAGGTATTTTTAATCTCAAATGCATTTTATCTACCCAATATCATTGAAAACTCGATTTTAGTCCCTATTATTGCTAGTGTAACACTTCGTGTGCCATTTATTGATAAATATATATGGTTCACGATTTCAACAATGGATGTTATTATGCTACTAGAGGATGTTATGCAATGGTTTGTATCACTTAGATACATATGGAGAGTTGCCTCAAATCTCTTGCTTAGAAATTTTGGAGGCTCAAAATAGACTTAAAGAGATTTCAGATTAGTGTAAAATCACTTCATTTGGACACTAGATGATGCCTCAACCAACTGAATCAAAATATACAACTTGATCTCTTCACAGAGTATTAGCTAACTACATAGAAAGTATTCTAGAGATTTCTTTGAGATTGTGCAGGCACTGATCTTGAGACTTACATCACTGAAAGAAGATCTTATAAGCTTTCCAACTTGATAAAGATCATTGCAAATGGATTCGAGATGAAAGAGAAACAACAATTACAAGGCTAGGGGGTTTAAAAAGATCATCTAAAGAGACAGAGTATGTAAAAGTGAAATCTCTCCAAGATATGCAGAGAGCAACTAGTAGGGGGTGTGCTTAAGCAAGGTAGTAGCTTGATCACGTATTTCCACGACTCTAAGTCATAATAAAATTCATTAGAGGATTTCAAGGTCACATACCAACCTCTTTAAGAAATCAAAAGCATATACATGTCAAAATGTGAGGTCCAATCACATCAAGAGGTGACCTAAATCTTCTCTAATCAACTTCTTTCCATTGTAGACATGATTTGATGCCTCCAACTTGTGGAAGTCATCCTCCTTTGATTGTGGATAATGTGGAAGGCTCAATTTGGAGCATGTCCCCCCACCTTTGATCTTGAAATACAAAACTTTCAACACTCCCCCTCAAGCTCAAGTCTTTTTCCTTTGTTGCTTCATCTTATGTTGATTGCTTCCTTGAATCCTCCAAGCTTGGTACCTTCAAGAAACTTTGTCATCATGTTTGCAACCTGCACTTTAGTGTTTACATGCCTTATATCTAGATCCTTTGCCATCACCTTTTCTCTAATGAAGGTAATGAACCTATATGTGCTTGCTCCTTGCATGAAACATGGGATTGTTAGCTAGGTAGATGCTTGAAATGTTGTCTGCATAAAGAGGAAACTCCTCCACTTTAACTTCAAGGTCCTTAAGTAGCTTCTTAAGTCATAGTAGCTCACATGAGGCCACTGCTAAACCTGTGTACTCAAGCTGTGTGAATGAAAGAGAAATAGTGGGTTAGTTCTTAGAGCTCCATGAGATCACTTTTCTACCTAGCATGAAAACATAACCTGATGTACTCCTTTGATCATCTTTGCTTCATTCCTAATCAGCATCACTATAACCTTTAACACTTAGATCATCAACACAAGAGTAAAATAGACCTTGTTTGATGGTGTTATTGATGTACCTAAGCACTTTTCTTGCTACCATAAGATGATCACGAGTGGGTGCATGTAGAAATCGATATAGTACACCTACTACATATGCAAGATTAGGTCTAGTTAATGTAGCACAAATCAATGAACCAATTATGATTCTATATAGTGTAAAATATTGTATAGCATCTCCTTGGCCTACAAAAAACTTTGTATTGGGCTCCATGGGCTGAGAAAGTGGCTTACAACCACTCATACCAAACCTATATAGCACATTCTAGAAGTATTTTTTTGAATCAAGGAGATGCCATTGTGTGCATAGATTACTTCTATTCTCAAGAAGTACTTTAGTGTTCGGAGATTTGATATCTTGGAATCTTTTCCAAGCTTTGATTTGATATCTTTAATACCTGCAATATCACTTCTTGTGATGATCAAATCATCCACATAGCTGCATATGTATACTATCTTGTCTCCTTGATACTTCATGTAAAGTGATTGAAATACAACACTTTCAACTTAATAAATAATTTACTAACCCCTAATTCCACGCCCTTTGGGCTTTCTTTTTTCCATATAATGCTTTTCTTATCTTGCAAACATGATTTGGGTACCTCATACTAGCGAATCCTTGAGGTTGGCTCATGTAGACTACTTTTTCAAGCTCTCCATTGAGGAAGGCATTCTTCACATACAACTGATATGAGATCCATTTCTTTGATGTCAACACTCCAATCAAAGTCCTAATTGTTGGAATCTTGGCTATGGGGCTGCAATTTTCATTGTAATCTATCCCATAGCTTTGAGAGAAGCTGTTGGCCACCAACCTTGCTTTGTACCTAACAATGGAACCATTTGAATTTCTTTTAATTTTATAAACCCACTTATTACCTATCACCTTCATGCCTTTTTGAGCTGGTACAAGCTCAAACTATGGTTCCTATGAAGTTCCTTGAGCTCTTCCTTCATTGCCTCTTGCCATTCCTTGCAATCCTTAGCTTCTTCATAACTAGTAGATTATTTGTCCTTGATTACCTGAGTCATGTATGCATAATGCTTTGCAATGAAGTTATCGTATGTTAACCTTTGAACTCAATATATTACTCTTTAGGACCTTCTTTCACTTCCTTTAGGTGTGGTTGCAATCTTCTTTTTTTGTTTTTTCACTCCTAGGGTTTGACTTTCTTCTATCTCCTCATTTTCAACCAATGGTATTGAAAGTTTTGTATTTCAAGCTCGAGTTTGGGAACGTGCCCTGAATTGAACCTTCCACATCATGCACAATAAAAGAAGGATGATTTCCATGAGTTGGAGGCATCAAATCATGTATATAATGGAAAGAAGTTGATTAGAGAAGATTTAGGTCAACTCTTGATGTGATTGGACCTCACCTTTTGACATGTATATGCTTTTAATTGGTTAAAGATACCTTTAAAGCCTCTAATGAGTTGTATTATGACTTAGAGTCATGGAAACATGTGCCCAAGTTTCCCCCTTGCTTAAGCACACCCCCTATTAGCTGTTCTCTGCATATTTTGCATAGATTTCACTTTTACATACCCTATCTCTCTAGGTGATCTTGGTAGACACCTGGATCTTGTAATTGTTGTTTTGCTTTCATCCCAAATGCATTTACAATGATTTTTATCTTGTTGGAAAGCTTATATGTTGTACTTTGAGTGTTCTAAGTATTGGGATCAGTGCAAGCACATTCTCAGAGAAATGTTTAGAACAATGTCTGTGTAGTTAGGTAATACTTTGTGAAGAGATCAAGTTGTCTCCTTTGATTCAACTGGTTGAGGGATCACCCAGTGTCCAAATGATGTGATTTTATAATTATTTGAAATATTTTTAAGTTGATTTTTATCTTGTAAAATTTCATAATCAATTTTTGCATGTAATCAGATAAATGTAGAAACTATAGAGCCTATGTTTGAAAAATTTAGGATCCTAAGAGGGTTCATTTGCTTCCATTGTGCACATAGGAGTGTTTATCCTCAGCAGTGGTATTAGAGCTATAAGTGGAGTATAAAAGAGAGAATAAGGAGCTCTTGAAGTGAATAGAAGATCTCATCAAAGTTTGAAGGAAAGAAGCAAAGAACGGACACGTCAACAAGGGGAAGTAAGCAAGCCATCGAATCAAAGACAAAACTTTATCAAGAGGAGTACCTCTATTTTTTAGGTAAAAAGTCATCTTTTTCAACTTCATTGCATCAAGGGGAGGTTCAAGAGAGCTATAAGGCATCATGGATGATCTCAATGCTCATATTGAGAAGCTCAAAAAGTGAAATTACCAACCATGGCTATTTGCAATAAGCAATTTTTTGATGGGGAAAAATTTGTGGGGACTTGTGAGTGGTGGAGATCCAAAACCCTATATACATGAGTTAAATCCAACCAAAGACCAGAGAAAATCAATAAGAGAGTGGGATGAAAGGGACAAAAGAGTCACTTTTTTTTATCTCAGCATATTAGCAATTCCATGATAGGACATATATGGATACATCAAAGAAGGTGTGGGAGTGCTTGGAGAGATTGTACTCAACCTCAACAAAAGCTAGGAAAATTCAGCTCAAGAATGAGCTACATAATTTTAAGAAAGGCCCTTCTCAAGGTATTAATGATCGTATATTAAAGGTTAAAGAGCTTTTAGATGCAATAGGATCAATCAATTGAGCTCTAGATGATGATGATCTTGTAGCCCACACCTTGAATGGAATTAGGGATGGTGAAAAATGGAGGGCCTTCACAAAATCAGTGTATGTAAGGGACTCTCTTCTTGATTTTGATCAACTAATCACTACCATGGTGACATAGCAAATGAACCCTGGTGGTCATAATGCCAAGGATAGCCATGGATAATTGTTGTATGCAGGTAGAGGATGAGGAAGAAACAACCGAGGTGCTACAAGAGGAAGAGGAAGATATCAAAACAACCGAGGTCAAGGACAAAAAGAAAATGCAGGTCAAAGAGGTGGAAGAGCAAAAAATAGAGGAAGAAGTGGAAGATTTGGTGGAAGAGGACAACCGACTTCAAACGGATGCTTCATATGTGGTAAGCCGGGTCATTTTGCAAATGAATCTTACCATAGAGCTCAAAGACCAGGGAATTAAAGGAAAAACAACAATTATAGAGGGCAAGGTAACTATGTAAAGACATCATCCAACCAAGGGAATGATTATTTACTTGCCAATGTGAGGTATGGTGAAGATACAACTCAAGCTAATGAAGATGTATGGTATGTAGATAGTGGATGTAGCAATCATATGCCATGATAGAAGGATATTTTTTACTAATTTGCAGGTCCCAAAGCATTAAAGACATGTGGAAACAGGTGATGACTCAGAGCATACCATTCAGCATGCAGAAGATATCAAGGAAGGAAATCAAAGGGCAAAGTACTTCTCAGAGGTATTACATGTCCCTATGATTACCAAAACTTGATTTTAGTAGGCCAAATGGTAGAAAGAGTCTATCAAGTTAGGTTCAATGAAAGAGGATTTTTGTTAAGGATCCAAGGGCAGGTTTCAAGCTCATAGAAAACGGAAAAAAGCAAGGGAGAATGTTCACAATGGACATAAATCAGCCACACCATTCATTGTATGTCACATATGGAGACAAGAGGATAGCAGAGTTGGACCTATGGCATAAACAAATAGGTCACATCAACCTACAAAAGCTCCAAGACATGCAAAGGAGGAGCTTGTAAGAGCCCTACCAAATTTTACATCTAAAATGTTGCATGAAATTTTTGTAGCTTGCCAACAAGGGAAACAATGAAATCTTGATCATCATAGGCAGTGATATTGTAGGTATTAAGGATATCAAATCAAAGCTTGGGAAAGAGTTCAAGACATCGGATCTTGGAACACTAAAGTACTTCTTGGTAATAGAGGTAATCTATGGACACAATGGAATCTTCTTGATTCGAAGAGAATACTTGTTGGATGTGTTATATAGGTTTGGTATGAGTGGTTCTAAGCCACTTTCTCAGACCGTGGAGCCCAATACAAAGTTGGTTGCACATCAAGGAGAGGCTACAAAAGATATTACACTATACAAAAGAATAATTGGTTCAATGATTTATGCTAAATTCACTAGACCTTGATTTGCATATGTAGTAGGTGTACTCTCTCAATTTCTTCATGCATCCACTCATGATCATCTTATGGCAGCAAGAGAAGTGCTTAGATACATCAAGCACGCCATCAACCAACATCTATTTTACTCTTATGATGATAATCTACGTGTCAAAGGTTACAACGATGCTGATTGGGCAAGTAGCGAAGATGATCGAAGGAGTACATCAAGTTATGTTTTCATGCTAGGCACAAAAGTGATCTCATGGAGCACTAAGAAGCAACCCACTATTGCTCTTTCATCCACACACGCTATGTATAGACGTTTAGCATTGGCTACATGTGAGATACTATGGCTTAAGAAGCTACTTAAGGACCTTGAAGTGAAAGTGGAAGAGCTTCCTCTTTATGGAGACAACATTTAAAGTATCTACCTAGCTAACAATCCCATGTTTCATGCAAGGAGCAAGAACATAGAGGTTCATTACCACTTGATTAGAGAAAAGGTGATGGAAAAGGATCTAGATGTAAGCTATGTAGACACTAAAGTGCAGGTTGCACACATGATGACAAAGTTTCTTGAAGGTACAAAGCTTGGAGGATTCAAGGAAGCAATCAACATTAGAGACATAGGATGAAGCAACAAAGGAAAAAGATTTGAGCTTGAGGGGGATTGTTGAAAGTTTTTTATTTCAAGCTCAAGATTATGGGAACATGCCCCAAATTGAACCTTCCACATCATCCACAATTGGAGGATAATTTCCACAAGTTGGAGGCATCAAATCATGTTTGTAATGAAATCAAGCTAATTAGAGAAGATTTATGTCACTTCTTGATGTGATTGGACGTCACCTTTTGACATGTATATGCTTTTGACTGGTCAAAGAGCTGGCTATGTGACTTAGAAGCCTCTAATGACTTGTATTATGACTTAAAGTCATGTAAATATGTGCCCAAGCTGCCACCTTGCTTCTTTGCTTCAAACTTTGGCCACCAACTTTGCTTTGTATCTAACAATGGAACCATATGAATTTCTTTTATTTTTGTAAACCCACTTATAACCTATTACCGTCATGCCTTCTTCAGCTGGTACCAAGCTCCAAGTATGGTTCTCATCAAGTTCCTTGAGCTCTTCCTTCGTTGCCTCTTGACATTTTGTGCAATCCTTAGCTTCTTCATAACTAGTTGGTTCTTTGTTCTTGATTACCTGAGTCATGTATGCATAATGCTTTGCAATGAAATTATCATATGTTAACCTTTGAACTGGATAGATTACTCTTGAGGACCTTCTTTCACTTCCTTTAGGTGTGGTTGCCATCTTTTCTCTTTGTTTTTTCAATGTTAGGATTTGGATTTCCTCTATCTCTTCATCTTCCAACATGCTCTCATCCACATAGATTCCTTCTTCAATTGCAATCTTTTCTTTGCCTTTGGCTTTGCTTCCTTTAGAGCTGGTATCTCTTTCCCTAAACCGTCCACTCCATGGTGAGGGTGCCCTTGAGTTGGATGAGTTTCTTGGACCACTTAAATCCATGCTTTCTTGAATTCTATCATCATTATTCTTATCAGTCTCACTTATTTCTTCAACTTGCAATGGACTTGTGTATGCATACCAAGGATTCAACTCATCAAATACAACATCCCTACTTATCTTCAACTCCTTGGTGATGGGAATATAGCATTCATACCCCTTTTGTTCCATAGAATATCCCAAAAAGATACACCTTTTAGATGTGGCAACTAATTTTGACCTCAACTCTTGAGATACATGTACACAACATATACAACCAAAGATTCTAAGATGTGAAACACAATCTTTTCTTCCACTCCATGCTTCCTTAGGGATTAGATGATGTATACTTGATGTACATAATTAATCTATTCATGATTTATGTGGATGTATACATAGCCTCTCCCTAGTAACAGTGCGGCATATTCATTTCGTTGAGCATACACCTTGCTACCTCTGCTATGTTTATGTTCTTTCTCTCTACTATCCCATTTTGTTGCGGGGTATACCTACATGTAAATTTTCTGTTGAGATCATTAATCTCAAAAATTTTAGAAAATTCATGGGAGAAGTACTCTTCCCTCCACCAGATCTCAAAGTTTTGGTAAACTTATGAGACTCCTTCTCCACATGTGCCTTGAATTTCTTGAAGTGGTGGAACACATCTAATTTGTTTCTAATGCAATACAACCATACGTTTCTTGAATTTTCATCAATGAAGGTTACAAAATACCTATTTTTAGCAAGGGATGATTCTCTTGTTGGATCCCAAACATCCATGTAAATGAGTTCTAAAACATTTTCACTCACATAGGTACTCTTCTTGAAGGGTAGCCTTGATTGTTTCCGTTGTTGGAAAGTTGTAACATTTTAGATGTAAAATTTTGAAGGCCTCTTACCAAGCTCCTCCTTTGCATGTCCTTGAGGTTTTTTAGGTTAATGTGACATATTTTTTTATGCCATAGGTCCAATTCTGCTATCCTCTTGTCTCCATATGTGACATACATTGAATGGTGTGAGTGCTTTATGTCCATTGTGAACATCCTCCTTTGCTTTTTTCCTTTTGCTATGAGCTTGAAACCTACCCTTGGATCCTCAACAAAACACCCTCTTTTGTTGAACCTAACTTGATAGCCTTTTTCTACCATTTGACCTACCAAAATCAAGTTTTTGGTAATAGGGACATGTAATACCTTTGATAAGAACTTTTCCCTTTGATTACCTTCATAACTAATATCTCCCACATGTTGAATGGTGTGCTCTAATTTTTCACATGTTTCCACATGCCCTTGATGCTTTGGTACCTGCAACTTACTAAAAAGATCATTCCAACATGACATATGATTGCTACATCCACTGTTTACATACCATACATCTTCACTAGCTTGAGTTGTATCTTCACCATACCTCATGGCAAGTAAATAATCATTCCCTTTGTTGGATGATGTGCTTGCATAGTTACCCTGCCCTCTATAAATTTTTTCGTTGCTTTGATTCCCTAGTCTTTGAGCTCTATGATAACATTCATTTGCAAAATGACTCGACTTACCACATACAAAGCATCAATTTGAAGTGGGTTGTCCTCTTCCACCAAATTTTCCACCTCTTCCTCTATTTTTTGCTCTTCCACCAATTTGACCTAAGTTTTCTTGTTGTTCTTGACCTCCTTGGTTTCTTTGATATCTTCCTCTTCCTCTTGTAGCACCTTGGTTGTGTGATCCTCGTCCTCTAACTACATACAACAATTGCCCTTGGCTATCCTTGACCAGCAATGTTCATCTCCTTTGTCACCATGAGAGTGATTAGTTGATCAAAATCAAGAAGAGAGTCCCTTACATACATTCAAGGTGTCAAGGCCCTTGATTTTTCATCATCCCTATGTCCATTTAGGATGTGGGCTACAAGATCATCATCATCTAAGGCACAATTGATTGACCATAGTGCATCTGCAAGCTCTTTAACCTTTAATATATACTCATTAATACCTTGAGAAGAGCCTTTCCTAAGATTAGTGGCTCATTATTGAGCTGAAGTTTCCTAGATTTTGTGGAGGTTGAGTACAATCTCTCCAAGAACTCTAAGACCTTCTTTGATGTATCCAAATCCTGAATATGTCATATCATGGAGTTGCTAATATGCTGGAATAAAATAAAAATGACTCTTTTTTCCTTTTGCCCCACTCTCTTATTGCTATTCTCTGGTAATTGGTTGTATTTAACTCATTTATATAGGTTTTTTTCTCTCCACCACTCACAAGTCCCCAAAAACCTTTCCCCATCAAAAAATTGTTTATTCTAAATCGCCATGGTTGGTAGTTTTCCTTTTGAAGCTTCTCAATGTGAGCATTGAGATTTGCCATAATGCCTTATAGCTCTTTTCAACCTCCCCCTTAATGCAATGAAGTTGAAAAAGATGGATTTTACCTCAAAAAATAGAGCTACTAATCTTAATGAAGTTTTATCTTTGATTTAATAACTTGTTTGCTTCCCCTTGTTGACGTGCGTGTTCTTTACTTCTTCCTTCAAACTTTGATGAGATCTTCACTTCACTTCAATAGTATCTTCTTCCCCCTTTGATAATCCACTTATAGCTCGGATACCACTGTCTGAGGATAAACACTCCTATGTGCACAATGAAAGCAAATGGACCCTCCTAGGATCCTGAATTTTTTAGACATAGGCTCTATATTTTTTTAGTTTCTCTGATTACATGTGCATAATGAGTATGGATTTTTGTAGGCTGAAAGTAGACTTAAAGAGATTTCAAATGACTATAAAATGAATTCATTTGGACAATGGATGATATCTCAACGAGCTAAATCAAAATATGCAATGTGATCTCTTCACAAAGTTATAGCTAACTACAAAGACACTATTCTAGAAATTTTTCTAAGAATGTGCAGGTACTGATTTGGAAACTTACACCAATCAAGCTAGAACTTATACACTTTCCAAAAGAACAAAAAACATTGCAAATAGATTTGGGATAAAGGAGAAACAATTACAAAATCAAGGGGTCTCCCAAGATCATCTAGAGAGATAGAGTATGTAAAAGTGAAATCTTTGCAAAATATGTAGAGAACACCTAGTAGGGGGTGTCCTTAAGTAAGGGGGTAGATTGGGCACATATTTCCACGATTCTAAGTCATAATGAAACTCATTAGAGGCTTTAAAGGTTACATATCAATCTCTTTAACCAATCAAAAGCATATACATGCCAAAAGGTGAGGTCCAATCACATCAAGAGGTGACCTAAATCTTCTCTAATCTACACCTTTTCATTATAGACATGATTTGATGCATCTAACTCATGGAAATAGTCCTCTTTTGATTTTGGATGATGTGGAAGATTCAATTTGGGGCATGTTCCCACACTCTTGATCTTGAAATACAAAACTTTCAACAGGTGCTGCAATCATGCCTTTGTTTCAAATTGGTGCACTTGGCTATGGCCATGCACACCATCCAAACGATGTTCAAAGAGGTGAAATATTTTAGCCAAACACAATTAAAAATTTCAAGACAAAAAGTATTGAAAAAATCCAATAAAAGATGGTTGAAAATTTCTAAAAGTTGAATGAAACATCGATTGAAATGTAAATCCAAATATGGCTAAAAATTTGCAAACTTTGTAGCCAAACATAGCTGAAAATATGGCATGATATACAACCTACCAATGATGTATATTTTGATGATATATTACATGAATAATAAATATCTTTGAAGAATGCACACTCTATGCCAAAATGGTTGCAAGTGACATTGCAAGATAGAAAACTCAATTCTTCTTTTGCTTTGTAGAACAAGATCAACCTCTTGCCATGCATCAAGTGATTTTTAGAATGTATCACTTATTGCAATTGCATGCAATTAACAATCACTCACTTTTGAAGATGCATGTGATAATTTAAATTGAGTCATCACAATGCAATTGGAATTGTATTCTTTAAAAAAAGTGTAATTGCGAGTTATATGAACTACCAAAAGGTATTAATCTCTTTGTGTTGCACTCCCATCACAGGGATTGACCATTGGCTTGTCTTTCATTGTTGATGGATGTCCTTATTGATGGTAGCGCATGTTCCTATCTTTTCTTTTTCTTTTCAAGGAAGAGTGTCACAAAACAAGAAGAAAGAGGTTAGTATCAATAAAATAGTTTACATATGTCAAATGTGTCTCATGTGCCTCGAATTCTCAACTGTGTCTATGTAGGGCCTTGTAATGTGGCCCATATTAATGCATATTGTGGAAGCACATGACCTAAATAATGCAAAAGACAGGGTTATGCAAAGTGCACATGGTTTTTGCACGTTGAGGCTTCTTATGTTACTTGTAGACATTGATGCAATCTTTGTTTGGAGGTATCCATTGGATCACGAAATGATCCAATCAATCGATGGTTGAATGAAAAATGATCATTCTTCCTTATAGGGATCCATTTTGGAATAGTGTTTGGCTGCATATAGATCACTTTGGGCCTCTTCATCTTTGGATGGTTTCTTAGATTTTGTATCCCTTGTGGTTGGCTCTTTGGTTCTATGGGGGCTACTCATGCTTTTGTCTTGTGAACCCATACCCTTGTTGATTGTCTTTTTACTATTTCCAAAGAGGTAACTTGATCTTCTTTTGATCTCTATGCTTGGTTATGACCCTTGCCTCTCCTTGGCTTCTTTGTTGAGACTTTTTTCATGAGATTGAGCATAGGCTTTTGTGTATGTAGGAGTTCCTTGGGTATCCACATGTGAAATTGCAGTTGTTGAGCTGCAATTAATTCCTTAGGCACCCAAATTTGTTGGATACCTTGTGGTTGAGCTTGTCCTAGTTGGTTGGTTCTTCGTTTGGCATGGTTGTCTTGACTGGATGGGAATTGTTGGTGCAAAGCCTGTGGTTTCTTGCCCTTCATCACCCATATTTGTTTAGTCTTGAACATTGGTTCATGTTATTGTTGGTGCAGACCAATCACCAATTGAAGATTTGAAGTAAAGAAGATGGATACATTCACAAGAGTGAAGGACATGTACACATATGTACATTAGTTAAGACATAGGTTACATATACTTATGCTTTGATAAAAGTTTGTACATAATTGCCTATAAATACTTTTGGAAAATGTCGGGTTATAGAGAGAAGACAAGGAGAGACTATGTATGAGCATAGGAATAGAGAAAAAGTGATTGTAAATGTCAGTAGACACATGAGAAGTGAGTTGAAGTCTCTCTCTCATTTCAGTTGTAGTCTTCTCCAGAAATGAAAGAAATATTGCACCCGATGTTTCTGTGTTTGCTCCGTCTGTGGTAGATCATTTGTGAAATTCTTTTGAGGATATCTAAGTTCATAGTTAATGAGTCTATGGTCAGAGTTTCAGAGTCTAATTGTAAACAGGCTAGGAGAATTGTGTGTAGGAACATTCATATGTGATGAGTGTTCACAGTTCTCTGAAACAGGCGCAGATTTCGAGTCCAAAGAAATGAGTAGTGCTCAGTGCACAGTGTAAAGTTTTACACATATGATAGCTCAAAATCTAAGTTGAGAGATAAGCTATCTACAGCCAAAAGGATTTGGTAAAACGGGTTCGACATTGTGAGAACCAAAGTTAAGAAGTTAGGGGTGTCAAATCGACTTCTCAGAAGTGCAGATTTAGACATAGGTAACTTGTGAAGTTGATTTCTCAAGTTATACTAAACCTTTTGAATAACTTTAACTTGGAGGAGGTGCACAACTTCTAGGTGACACTCCATACAAAATATCATAGAAAACTTTACATGTTTGATAGGTCAATGAGAAGAAATTGTGCAGCAGACTTTCTGTGTTTTATCTTCTTCACAGAATTTTTCAACTTTTGATAATTTGGAGATTGGACCTCTAATTTGGTGAAGGTTTTGACTTACTCTTGATATAGAGGTGTTCTAAATTCAAGAGTAGGTTGTTCTTTTGGGGATTAACACTCTCCATCAGTGGTATCAGAGCAGGAGACATCAAATCAAGGAAAGGAGGATCCCGACTGCTGTAGATTCAAGAAATTCAATAATTGAAGAACTAAAAGGTGAAAGCTTGAAGGCAAAGCTTGAGGAGGAGACCGTACGACATCAAGAAAGACAAAAGGAGTCTAATTCGAAGCAAAGGTACATATATCATTTATAAAGCTTGAAGATTTCAATACACAGGTGGACACAAGATGGGAGATTCTCTTCAGATAGAGAAATTGGATAGGGAAAACTATCCTGCATGGTCAATGAGGATGGAAGCTCATCTTATGAGCAAAGATTTAATAGCCTACATCACAGGAGAAGAAGAGAAGCCAGAGTTCAGAGATCCTAGTGTTCCAACTAGGGAAGAGTTAGCAGATTTGAAAAATTGGATGAAGAAAGATGCTCAAGCTAGGAGCATTATATATATGGCCGTCAATGATTACTTGTTGCCTCACATTCGAGGTCTTGAAAGTGCTACTGATATTTGGAATGCTTTGGAGGAGCATTTCCAGAATACTACCAAGTCAAGGAAGGCATCTTTATGGGCAGAATTTACAACCTTTAAGAAGAAGGCTTCTCAATCTATTTCAGACTATGTAACAAGGATGAAAGACATTGCAGATGCTTTAGGAGCTGTTGATGAAGACATTGAGGAGGATAAATTGGTAAGGCAAATCCTTACAGGTTTAAGAGGTGATGACAAATGGAAGCCCTTCATTTTATCTACAGAGTTATCACTTGATCATTTCACTCCTGATTTAAATGAGTTGTTAGGTCATATGCTAACATTTGAGCAGGATGTTAAAGGAGATGGTGACAAGAGTGCAGGTCATGCAATGTACTCAAAGGACAAGAAGAAGAATAGCAAAGGAAAGCAACAAGCAGGTGAAGATGAAGGTACAACTAGTCAAGCCAACTTCCTAAGAGGAAGAGGAGGTGGCAAAGGTAGAGGAAGAGGCAGGAACAACAAAGATGGAGGCAAAGCTTGCTGGATTTGTGGTAAGACAAATCACTTAGCTAATGATTGTTGGCATAATAATCAGAGTAATGGTGGATATAATCAGAACTATAATTCAAGAGGAAGAGGAGGCAGAAATCAAAGAGGTAATTTCAGAGGCAGAGGTGGTAGGAGTTACTTTGGAAGAAATGCAGGTAGAGGATTCCAAAGTCAACAATACAACAACACCTACTACAATTATGCTTCAGATCAAAAGGAGGATTCAACATTAATAATGAATGCAACTTGTGAAAGGCAGAGTGAAGATCAGAGAGTCTTCTACATTGACTCAGGGTGTAGCAATCACCTAAGTGGTAATATAGCTTTGATGACTGATTTGGAGAATAAGGTTTTTAATCATGTTATTCAAACAGTTGACAACACAAAGCACAATGTGAAGTCAATTGGATCAGTAAAGGCCAAGGATGGTAGCACCTTATTGAGTAAGGTCTTGTATGTTCCTACAATTCCTAAGAATTTGATAAGTGTAGGACAAATTGTTGAAAAGGGATATGAAGTAAGGTTCACTAATGATGGAGTATATGTGGAAGACCCTAGTCAAGGGTATAAACAGATTGTTTCAGGGAAGAAAGAAGGAAGATTATTTACATTGAAGATTCAAGGCAATATTGGTCATGCTATGTTCACATATGAAGGACATAAGATCTCTGAGTTAGATCTTTGGCACAAGAGGCTTGGACATTTCAATGAAAGAGGTATCAAAGACATGGTTAACAATGGTTCAGTGCTTGGTTTGCCTAATGTTGCAGGTCAACATATGACATACAAATGTGAGGCATGTCAATTAGGTAAGGCTCATAAGCTTTCCTACTCCAAGCATGGTTTTATGTACTCAGAGAAGCTTGAATTGGTACACACAGATGTGTGGGGACCATCAAAGGATTACAGTATAAATGGGTCAAGGTATTATGTGATTTATGTTGATGATGCTACTAGGTGGATCACTATTTATGTGATCAAAGATAAGTCAGAAGTGTTTAATACATTTAAACACTATCATGCATATGCAGAAAGAATTACAGGACATAAGTTGAAAAGACTAAGGTCAGATGGAGGGGGAGAGTATTTTTCTAATGAGTTCAGTGATTACTTGTGGAATGCAGGTATAAAAAGGGAAGTTACTTGCAGGTACTCTCCTCAACAAAATGGTGTAGCAGAAAGGAGAAATAGAACACTTGTTGAGTTTGCAAGATCCATGATGAAGGAGAAAAATTGCCCTAATTATTTGTGGGCTGAGGCTGTAAATACAGCTACTTATTTGGTCAATAGGTTACCATGTAAAGCCTTGCAGGGTATGACACCATATGAGGCTTGGTGGGGTAAGAGACCTACCTTGGATCATTGCAAAGTTTTTGGATGTGTGGCATATGCATATGTGCCATCACAATTAAGGCACAAGTTGGAGCCTAAAGCTGAAAAATATGTTTTCATTGGTTATGATGATAAGCAGATGGGTTATAGATTGTGGAGTCCATCTACAAAACAATTCGTGGTTTCTAAAGATGTTACATTTGATGAGCAAAGTACTTGGTATGCAGGTACAATCAATATCAATACAGGTGATGAAGAAGAAGTGAGCCAAAGGAAAGGTAAATCAAAGGTTCAGATATTTGATGAACAAGAGAATAATGAAGTGCAGGTTGAAGTGGAAGAAACACCAAGATTTGATCCTGAATATGAAGAACCAGAAACCTCAAGAAGTGGAGAACTTAGGAGGTCTACAAGGAACAAATGGCAACCTACAAGGTATAGTTATGATACTTCATTTTTGGCCACAAAAGATTATGCTTATATGATGAAAACAGATGAAGACCCTTCTACATATGAAGAGGCAAAAGGTAAGGAAAAATGGGAGAAAGCTATGCAGGAAGAATATGATGCATTATTGGAGAATCAAACATGGGATTTGGTTCCTAAACCAAATAGTCAGAAGATTATTGGATGCAAGTGGGTTTACAAGACCAAGAGGTTTGCAGATGGAAGTGTGTCTAGATACAAAGCTAGACTTGTTGTCAAAGGGTTTGCTCAGACATATGGTGTTGATTATGATGAGACTTATAGTCCTATGGCAAAGATGATAACTATCAGGACATTTATAGCTATTGCTGCATGTAAAGGTTGGAAGTTATGTCAACTTGATGTGAAAAATGCTTTTTTGAATGGTTATATTTCAGATGATGTGTTCATGGAGCAACCTCAAGGGTTCAGAGATAAAAGGTATCCAGATCATGTGTGCAAGCTTAAGAGAGCTTTGTATGGCTTAAAGCAGGCCCCAAGGGCATGGAATTATAGACTTGTAAAGTTCTTGAAAGAACTTGGTTTTCAGGTGTCTAAAGCAGATAGTAGCTTGCTTGTCAAAGCAAGTGACAATGGTTTCATATACATGTGCATATATGTTGATGATATAATCCTTACAGGTGCAGATGAAGAAGGAATACAAAGACTCAAGAAGCAAATGGAAAAGGAGTTCAAAATAAGTGACTTGGGAGACTTGTCATACTTCTTGGGCATGGAGATTACATATACCCAACATGGAGTGACCCAAGAAAGGTATTTGAAAAACTTGTTAATCAAGTTTAAAATGGATGATTGCAGGGTAGCACCTACACCAATGGAGGTGAATCACAAATTGAGTAAATTTGGAGGTGAAGAATTCAAGGACATGAGACAATATCAGAGTTTGGTTGGTAGTCTTATCTATGCTACTTTAACTAGACCTGATTTATCATATGCAGTAGGGGTTTTGTCTCAATTTATGCATTGTCCTAGGAAAGAGCATTGGATTGCAGGACAAAGAGTGTTGAGGTACATTAAGGGTACACTCAATGAAGGTTTGTATTATGGTTTCACATCAGATACAAATATCAAGATCTATAGTGATGCAGATTGGGCAGGTAATCCAGATGATAGAAGATCAACTTTTGGATACATGTGTTATGTGGGAGATAAGTTAATCTCATGGTGTTCCAAGAAGCAACATACAGTTGCTTTGTCTTCTACAGAAGCTGAATATAAAGGCATGGTTGAAGCTGCAAAGGAAGTGATTTGGCTCAAGACATTGATGAAGAGTTTTGACATTGTGCATGGGATACCAATTATATATGGAGATAATATGAGTTCACTGTATTTAGCTGCTAATCCTGTTTTTCATGCCAGGACCAAACACATTGAGATACAGTATCACTTTCTAAGAGAGAAGGTGATGGATAAAGAGATTGAAGTCATACATACTTCAACTAAAGATCAAATAGCTGATATGCTTACAAAGAGCTTGGATGGACCAAAGCTACAGAAGTTTAAAGACATGGCAGGTATAAAGAAGAAAAGAGAAACCTCAAATGATGATTGAGGGGGAGCTGTTGGTGCAGACCAATCACCAATTGAAGATTTGAAGTAAAGAAGATGGATACATTCACAAGAGTGAAGGACATGTACACATATGTACATTAGTTAAGACATAGGTTACACATACTTATGCTTTGATAAAAGTTTGTACATAATTTCCTATAAATACTTTTGGAAAATGTCGAGTTATAGAGAGAAGACAAGGAGAGACTATGTATGAGCATAGGAATAGAGAAAAAGTGATTGTAAATGTCAGTAGACACATGAGAAGTGAGTTGAAGTCTCTCTCTCATTTCAGTTGTAGTCTTCTCCAGAAATGAAAGAAATATTGCGCCCGATGTTTCTGTGTTTGCTCCGTCTGTGGTAGATCATTTGTGAAATTCTTTTGAGGATATCTAAGTTCATAGTTAATGAGTCTATGGTCAGAGTTTCAGAGTCTAATTGTAAACAGGCTAGGAGAATTGTTTGTAGGAACATTCATATGTGATGAGTGTTCACAGTTCTCTGAAACAGGCGTAGATTTCGAGTCTAAAGAAATGAGTAGTGCTCAGTGCACAGTGTAAAGTTTTACACATATGATAGCTCAAAATCTAAGTTGAGAGATAAGCTATCTACAGCCAAAAGGATTTGGTAAAACGGGTTCGACATTGTGAGAACCCAAGTTAAGAAGTTAGGGGTGTCAAATCGACTTCTCAGAAGTGCAGATTTAGACATAGGTAACTTGTGAAGTTGATTTCTCAAGTTATACTAAACCTTTTGAAGAACTTTAACTTGGAGGAGGTGCGCAACTTCTAGATGACACTCCATACAAAATATCATAGAAAACTTTACATGTTTGATAGGTCAATGAGAAGAAATTGTGCAACAGACTTTCTGTGTTTTATCTTCTTCATAGAATTTTTCAACTTTTGATAATTTGGAAATTGGACCTCTAATTTGGTGAAGGTTTTGACTTACTTTTGATATAGAGGTGTTCTAAATTCAAGAGTAGGTTGTTCTTTTGGAGATTAACACTCTCCATCAGTTATGTCCTTGTGCATGAGGAGCGATGTTGTGTAGTAGCTTTTTGTCACTAAGGTGGCCTCCTTTTTGCCATTTGGTTGTAGTTGTCCTCCTCTCCTTTGTGAAATTGATTGTTCCAATTGTGATGTTGATACTTTTGGAAGAGAAAGGGGTTGCAACACTTGCATGAATTGCCCATCGATATATGAGGAATGGTGCACATTGGACTCTGTGGTGCTTGCAAAGTGTGGGGTATTGGAATCAAAAGGGCCTTTGCCTTCCAATTCAACTTCTATGCATTGCTTTTAACCCATATATGAAGCAATTGATGCCGCATGTTTAAGTCACTTGCATGATCGTACAACCAATCCTACCCTAATATCATATTTACTATGATGTCTTCGTCATGGCAAAGTAGCAACTTCACTATCAAAGGAACATCCTTTAAGAGGATAGGAATGTCATCCTTGCCGATACAAGGGGTTTCCACGCCTCTTAATCCCACTAGATAATCTTCTAATGGCTTAACTTCCATGCCCAATCCTTTATAGCATGAGTATCTAATCCCATTAGTGGTAGCTCTAGAATCAATCAGAGCTTTGATCGTCTTATTTGTAGTGATGTGCCCTATCTCAACCATGATGAATGCTTGTCTATGTATGATGCTAGGATGTGTACTCTTTTTGGTGCACATAGCCATCTAATATCTTCGGGCATTAGGATTGATATCTAGGCCTTTTCACCTTAACTTATTTCACCTAATGCACTCTCTAGCCTCTACCTATGCTTCTTCTATAACCCTTAAATATTCTTCTTTTTGTTTCTTCGTAGTGTTGAGTCTAATTAACATATCCTCTATAAGAGGTTCTTGATATAGCTTGACTCAACATCAACTAATATAGCTTGGCAAGATGTCACCTTCTAGAGTGACCAATTGAGTTGCACCACTAGTGGAAATCCTATTAATGATCATGGGTCCATATCCTCATTTTTCCAATTTAGGAGCATGCTACTTTAGTGTATAAACCAACACTAGGTCTCCCTCTTTCAACCCTTTATCGTTGATGTGTGCATCAAAGTATGCCTCTTGTCTTTTCTTTGCAACATAGATGCCTGTTGTCACTTGTAGTGTGGTCTCACCTAATTGTTCTAGATCAAATATCTTGCCAAGGACCACTCGTGTCCATTCCACTCGTGCTCTTGTGCTACTTTTAAAGTCGAGATCATGAAGTCTAATGGTAACATAACATTCTATCTGAAGACCATCTAAAATGGGGTGGCATTGAGTACTATTTTGTAGGCAACTTGTAAGCCCAAACAAAATGATGAAGTTGTTTATCCCAATCAGAGTTTTTATTATTTACCAATTTTGTCAATACATTACATAGGATCTTATTTGTGCTCTCATCTTGTCCATTACATTGGGATGATAGGCAACAAACTTCTCATGTATCACCAATAATTTTTGAGAAGGTTTTCAATGATTTCGTTCAAGAAAATCATACCTCTATCAATTATGAATTCTATTGGTAACCCCTATCTAGTGAACATGTTCTCGAATAAGAACTTATTCATCATTTGAACATGATTCTTTATCATGGCTTTTAGTTCTACCCACTTTTTAAGGTAATTTGTGGCAACAATAATGTGCGCATTAGGAGTTTCTAACTGGGGGGTTAATAGGACCTACAACCTCTATACCCCACTCCGAGAATGCACGTCCTCCCATCATTGGCCTCAAAGGCATCTCATCTTTTCTGATCGGATATTGTGCATGTTGGCATGTGTCACATATCTTCACATATGTATGTGCATCGGTATGAAGAGTGGGCCACCAAAGTCCTAATAATAGAATGGTCTCAATTACTCATTGAGGTCCGAAGTGTCCACTTGCAACACCGCTATGTGTAGTTTCTAAGATTGTGAAATAATATGATTTGTGAACGTACAATCTTAAGTAACCATCTTTGCCTCTTTGATATAGGTTGTCTCCTACTAAGGCATAGTCTTGAGCTTCTTGCTCCATCCTTCATTTTCTTGCTAGACTAGCCTCATTGGGTAGCATTCTTGATCTCATAAATTCTACCAATGGAGCAATCCATTCTGTAACTAACGACATGCTCAGGGTCTCTTTTGGCACATTGGACAATTCTTAATCCTCTCATGTATTTCTATATTCATACTAGGCCAATACACTCCTAAATGTTTCAAATTCTGAAATGTTTATTGTTTAGAATATTTATTTCCTAGTAATCCTTCATGGGCTTGTTGCAACCAAGTGATATGTTCATCCTCCTTGACAAAACAAGCTAGTACACCCTCTATTTCTTGTTTGTACATACTTCCTATCAATATTTGATATTTTTGTGATGTTATAATTTCATTTTTGTTCATTTTCACATTCTTGTTTGCGGGTCTGAAGGTTAGGACACATACCAACTTATTTGCCCATTTAGGAACAACTTGAACAAATAAGCATCAAGTAGTTCATTAGACACTCCACATGGTGATCTCCTAAAGTGATGCGAGAAAGGTGATCCACCCTAAGGTGGATCCTACCTTTCCTAACAACCACTTCAAAGTCGTATTCCATTAGTAAGAGGAACCATCTTACTAAGCATCATGTATTGCAAGTTTTATTGACCAAATACAATAAAGCCCGATGATCAATGAAAAACTTGAACTTGTTGGCCAATAGATAGTGTCTAAGCCTCTTCACGACATATATCATGCCTAAGCCTTGTCTTTTGATTTTTGTATAGTTTCATTCAATTGTGTTTAGTTGTCTAGATTTCCTTCACATATGGGTTGTGCCAGCACACATCCTATTGCATAATTGGATGCATCTACATGGACATGGAATGGTTTATTCCAATCAAGAGTGTTCAATATTGGTGTTGTGCATAAATGTCTCTTTAGATCATTGAAGGAATTTTTGCATTTATCATTCCATCCAAAATTTATCAACAAAGTGTAAGGAGGTTTAGTTATGATCGCATACATGTGGATAAATCTATGTTAATATCCACAATGGCCCATAAAGACTTGTACCTCTTTAACATTCCTCGGACTCTACAACTCTACTATGGCTCTTACTTTGTCCTCATCTGTTGAGATTCCATTCTTAGAAACAATATGACCTAAGATCTTACCTTGACGTACCATGAATACACAGTTTTCTATGTTCAGACACATTCCATATTCTCTACTTTTGTTGAAGATATGTATGAGATCTAGGATGTGGCATCTTCTTTCTTTGGGAATGAGCACATAAATCATCCACATACACTTCTAAGCTCTTTTGCAAGTACTCTTTGAAGACATGACACATAAGCCTTTGGAATGTTGCAAGTGCATTGGTGAGTCCAAATGACATCACACAAAATGCAAAGATTCCCCACTCTGTGGTGAAGGCTGTTTTGTGTTGATCTTCTTAGGCAATGGCTACTTGGTTGTAACCTAAAAATCCATTTTGGAAGCTACAAACTTCCTTTCTTGCAACATGCTCCAATGAATGTTTGGTGATTGGAAGTGGATAGCTATCTCTGATCATAGTGGCATTAACTTTTTTAAGGTCAATACACACTTGCAACTTTTTGTTCTTCTTGGGCACTACTACAATGGGGGACAGCCATTCAGTCTATCAATTTCTTCTTTTATTTTGGCTGCATAAGCATCATTATATGTGTAGGGATTCTGTTTGGTGGGTTGGCGTGAGCCATCATGGGGATCATATGAGATCATACTTTTGGATCTTCCCCCTTTAGGTCTCTATAGGTCCACACAAACACATCCCTATATTCCCTTAATAAAGCTACAAGCTCTAGTTCTTCTGCACTTAGGTCTTCTCCTATGTACACACATTGCTCTTTGTTCACTTCAATGGCTACAACAATTTTTCTGATCTTTTCTTTATTATCATATGCTTCTCCTCTGATGGCCTCTCTCTTAGGCATTCATACAGAAATTTTCTGGCCTTCAACTTCATATTTCTTGAAATTCTCTGGTACTTTGAAGAATGATTCCTCCTCTACTTGTTTCACTTCTTTTCTTTTCTTTTTGTTTTGACTACCTTCACTTTTCTTCCTTGAATTTTTAATTTTAACGCTTGTGAGAAGTTCTTCTTCTTTTTGGGTAAATACTTCTACATTTTCTAGATAGTGAAACTCTTAGTCAAAGGATCTATCCATCACAATTGACTCTAGTTCGTAGCCATCCTCTTCTTCTTTTATGACCTCATTAGAGTCACACTTCTAGCAAGGTTCACACATGAACAAAGAGATATCATAACCTTCCTCATCACAATGAGGTGTCCACTATTCTTCATTAACAGTGATGTCCATGGTGGCTAAGACTTCTACCCAAACATGAGGCTCAAATTCCTCATCTGGAAAGATCATTGGTGTGTAGGTTGGGTCTCTAACTAGTATGGCTCCTTGAGAAGTTCCTTCTTTTGTGGTTTTTAGGCATCTCTCCTCTTCCTCTATGAGCTTGCACATCCACAAGTGAGTATCTTCATGCACCCAGGATGGATCAGAAGAGCTTATATAATGCACAAAGATTGAATCTTCTTGCACATTGGGGATAGGATTCCATTGTAGGAGTGGTACATCTCTGAAGGTGTAATCCTTCATATTGACCTTGGTTGTGACCCCTAAGTCCTGCAAGTATAACGATTTGGTTCGCCAATCTTGTGCTATTTGTTGTTGCTATAGGAAGGCTCTTCCAAGGATCATTTCATATATTTATTTTTGCCGAAGTCACATATCACAAATATGTGTTCAAACTCTACACCACAAGTGGTTAGAGTTATCCCTTCTAGCAATCCTTGAGGTCTTTCAACATGGCCATCAGCCATTTGAAGCTTCATTCTAGTTGGTCTTAATGCAAGTTTGCCCCATTGCTTCCACAAGGAGCATTCGCAATTGCAACTCCAACACTTGAATCTAAGATAACTTTGGTAGGTGATTGGAAGATAAGTATAACCTTCTTCCCCTTCACCCATGTCTCCTATTTTTTCTAGAGGTATCTCTGGTACTTTTAGCTTAGAGTCCACTTTTGACATATTGGAACCAAGTTCTAAAACTTGATTCGCCACATGTTTCCACAGCTCAAGTTTTACTTTGAGTGTCTCTTCTAAAGTGAGTTGACACGACACCTTAGTGTTCTTCATGACTTAAATGTTTCTTGGAACCACTAATTCTTCATTTATTATCAATATTGAACTCTATTGTGAAGAGATTTAGACTTCCATGGGCTTGTGTATTATGGAAACTCTTGTAAAGAATTATATTCAAAACCTAATCTTTCATCTTCTTGTTGCTTTGTTTGGTCTCCATAAATAGATGGAATATCTTAGGTAAATTGATCATGATGATCATCAATTTCAAGAATAGGAGGGGGATTAACCTTCTCCTTGGCTTATTTTGCTTCTTATATTTCATGCAAGGACTCTTGAGAGTACTGCTGAATTGAAAGAGGTGTTCTAGCATCCATGACATCAGGAACATAAACTTTAGTTGGTGGTGAGATTTCTCTTTCAACAACTAGTTGAGCATGTGGAGGTAAAGAAACTTATGACTTGTTTACCAACTATCCTAGTCTTCCTAGTAAGCCTTGGAAATGCAAACTTGTTTTGACATAATTTTCTAATTGAAGAATTAACTGGTCTCAAGCATAGCCTAAGCTAGTTCTACCATTTTCATGAAAATTTTTGTCCGTTCAATGTCTAAATCTGATATAGGGTAACTTTTCTCTAGGTTTGCAGCTATTGGCCCTTCTTGAAGTCAACCCTGGTAGGCCTTGAAAATCATGTCCAAGACTTCATGGGTTGGATCTGCAACAACAGATGCTAGTTGTGGTCTATTCACAAAGGGTGGTGGGGTGGGATGAAGTGGTGTGGATGGATTTTTGGTATGCAAGTGGTTTTGAGATGCAATGTCTGCAATTTTTATTTTTGGATCTCTTAGGTTTTCTTCTAGTTCAAATAACTTTCTCACCCACTTAGGATTAGCCTTCTCCCTGTTATCCTTCTAGGTTCTTGTTTTCCTCTTACCAGGCTCTCTAGGTTCACTTGACTCTAATTGTTTAGTTGGCTTAGCATGTCTTAAGGCTTGTGCCCTAGTGACTGTATGTATAGGAGCCATGTTAATGCTACCTGAACTTGAATCCACCACTAAGATTACCACATTAATTGGTGTTACCTTGGGATCACTAGAGGGGTTCCTTGGATAATCTCTTCGGAGATGTTCCTTGCCACACTCAAGACAAAAGCCTTGTATTGTGATGGTGTGTCCTTGTCTCGGAGCAAGTGCGTGGGGACATTCATAAATGAAATGGTCGCTCTGACATCTAAAACATGGCCCTCTAGGGGCTTGTGGTCTCATTTCTCTCAATTGGGGCTTGGGGTTAGGATTTATATACATGACATTGGAGTATTCTGGCTCCCAATTTGGTTCCAAAGGTAGTGCCTCATATTGATCTGGATACATCTCACTATGCTCATGTGACTATGTGTAATAAGCTTGTGGACTATCTTCATGGGTGTAGTCAGAACTCTAAGCATGAGGGTCATTTTTTGAGACCAAAGGGGTCATCAACACCAATTCTCTATTAGGTTCTCCTCTACCACTGAATACCGAAAAGCAAATATGCCCCATTCTATAGCAAAAGCTATCTTATGCTCATCTTCTAGAGCAAATGGCCACTTGATTATAGTCAGAGAATCCATCAAGGAAGCTGTAAACTTCCTTGCCTGCTACCCTCTCTAATAGATGCTCACTGATAGGAAGGGGATAACTATCTCTAATTGTGGCTGCATTAACATTCTTCAAGTTAATGCACACATGTAACTTTTTGGTCTTTTTGGGCATCAATACAATGGAGGATACCCATTCAAAGTGTTTGATTTCATAAATGAATCCAACTTCTATAAATCTATGTATCTCCTCCTTGATCTTGGTAGCATAATTATCATTATACGTGTAGGGATTCTGTTTGGAAGGCTTGGCCTCTGAGGTCATGGGAATTGTATGGGAGCATATGTCAGGGTCTACTCCTTTTAAGTCCTTATAACTCCATGCAAACACATCTTTGTATTCTATTAGCAAGGTTATCAACTCTTGCTCCTCATCCTCTGTCACATCATGTATGTACACCGTTCTTCACCTTCTTCTATGGTCACAATGATTTTGTTTGTGGTTGTTATCATAGGCCTCTCCTGCTATTGCTTCTCATTTATGCATCCTTATCATGACTCTCTTATCTTCTATCTCATACTTATTGAAATTTTTAGGGACCTCAAACAAAGATTCTTCCTTGTCTGGCGAGACTTCTCACTTCTTCCTCTTCTTGCCTTCACTCTTGGCAGTCACCTATGTAGTTAACCTCACATCATTGGTAAGTTCTCCGTGCTCTTGGGGCTGAACTTCTACGTCATATAGGAATTCTTCTTCTGAGGCACAAAAAAAGGTCCATAATGATTGACTCTAGATCTGAGTCACTTACTTCCTCAAGTACATTAGTGCTCAGCTCACATTCTTCAAGAACTGAATCACACATAAGTGGTTCTATAGTGAAAATTGAAATGTCATAGCCTGCATCCTCATCACAATGTGGTGTCCATTGTTCTTCATTGATGACTATGTCCATTGTTGCTAGGATTTTTGCCCAACCATGAGGTTCAAACTCTTCATCCGAAAATACTACGGATGCTAGCTTGGGTCTTGAATTGATCTATGAGTTTTAGTCACACCTACCTCTCTGTCATTCTCTCTTTTCTCTTCTTCTTCTGCCACTTTGCACATCCATAGGTGAGTGTCTTCATGCATCCATGAGGATCTTGATCCTAGGGAATGCACTGACTTTGTATCATCTATGGCTCTATGGATGGGATTCCAATGTATAGGGGGCACATCTCTATGAGAGTAGTCCTTGAGATTGACTTTGTTTGTCACACATAAGTGTTGCAAATACAATGAATTGGTTCCCCAATCCTGTACTACTTGCAACTATCTCATGAATGGTCTTCCCAAAATCATCTCATAGGCCTGGTTTTTGCTAAAGTCACATATGGTGAAAGTGTGTTCAAACTCAACACCACAAGTAGTGAGAGTTGTCCCTTCTAGGAGTCCTTAAGGTCTCTCTATGTGACCATCAACCATTTGCAATTTCATTCTCGTTGGTCTGAGTGCTGGTTTGCCCCAACGCTTCCATAGGGAAGTGGTAGCAATTCCAACTCCCGCACCTAAATCCAAAATAGCCTTGCTGGTGTAACCTTGATGAGTGATTGGAAGATAGGTGTTGCCTTCTTCTCCTTCGCTCATGTCTCCTATCTTATCCAAGGGTATCCTTAGAACTGTTCTATGGGACCCTACATGGGAATGAGGTTTAGCTACTTTAGGCATTTGGTTGGGTTCATGTTTCCATAATTTTGGTTTGACCTTGAGTAGATCCTCTTAAGTGAGATTGCACTTCACTTTAGTGTTCTTTACTACTTCTGTGTTTCTAGGTATGATTGAGTCTTCATTCCTTATCATGACCGTGGGTGCTCTCATACATGTAGACTTTGCTTCCCATGGGCCTGTGAAATGGGGGAGTTCCTGCAAGAAATTAGACTCGAAGTCTAATCGCTCACTAGATTGGGCATCCTCCTGTTCTCGATAAATAGAAGGAATGTCTTGTGGGGATTGATCATGCAGGTCACCCACAAGTTCAATGGGAGGATGATTTTCACTTCCTTTAGCCCACTTCTCTTCTTGAATTTCTCTTAGAAATTTTGGGGAGTACCGATTCATAAAAGAAGAGGTGTCTCTGTTCTATGGAATTAGGCACATAAGCTTCCTAGGGAGGAATGCTCATTCTTTCACTTGCCTTGTCCTTACCTTAAGAGGTGGCTTCGTTTCTAGATTTTGCAATTAAAATCTCCAATATTTCTAAGAGTCCATCAAAATGCAACTAAGCCTTAGCTGAACTAGAGTAATTGAAGAGGCGGTTGGCTTCAAACATGGTTTGAGGCAATTCCACCAACTTAGCACAAAGCTTAGTTCATTCAATCTCTATCAGCTCTGGGGTAACATTGTTCATGATCTATCACTTTTGGCCCTTCTTGGATTCTGGCCTGATATGCCTTAAGCATCATGTCTAGGTCCTCAGGAGTGGGATGTGCTAAGATTGATCCTACTCTAGGGGGTGGTGGGGTTACGTGCGGTGGACTAGAGGGTGGTGGATTGGAAAGTGATGGGGATGGTGGTGGTGGTGATGTGTGAGAGTGCGTTTGAGATGTGAGCTCCATTATCTTGGCTTTCATTTTTCTTAGGCTTTCCTCAAGATTGCCCATTTTCTTAGACCATTGTCTTTTCATTCTCTCTCGGCTATCTTTCGAAGCTCTAGTCCTTTTCTTGGTTATACTCTCAGTCTCACTGATGCCATAACTCTTTTCATGTCCTAAGCCTTGGCTCTTTTGTAATGCATAAGCTCTTGTGACCACTTGCATTGGCATAGTGGAAGTCACACTTCTAGTTGAGTCTACTACTAACCCAATCACATTGATAGGAGTGATCTTTGGCCCATTGTTTGGGTTCTTTGAGCAGTCTCATAACTCTTTTCCACAATCTTGACAAAACCCTTGAATTGTCACTGATTGAGACTGCATTGGTGCAGGTAAAGGACAACCACGAATGAAGTGATCACCTTGGCATCTATACCATGGTCCTCTAGGTGCTTGGATTCTGAGTTGTCTAGCTTGGGGCCTAGAATTAGGATTTTCTTACATGACATTAGTGTAATCGGGCTCCCCACTAGATTTGCTAGGATCTTCAAAATAGTATGTTTCATTATGCTCAGGTGACTGCATATAGTAAGCCTGTGGACTATCCATATAAGTCAAGTAAAAAATATGATCATTTGGGTCACTTTCTGAAAGCAACGGTGATACTGCTAATAAGGCTCTATTCAAGTTTTCTTCAGTGGCTGCATACTTCACTAGAATCACAATGGTTGGAGTTGGAGGTTGCTGAGCTGACACACGCTGAGGCCTTTATTGGGTCTCGTAGAGTTGTTGGGGCCTGCAATACTACTGTGGGTACTGGTTTTGGTATCTCCCTTGTTGTGGATTTGGTTGTGGATAATTTTGTCTAATAGCTTGCCTGTTATAAGGGAAATCCTATGTGGTGTGATTAGTGTACCTCTGTTCTATGGTGCAGTATTGGCTGTTTAGGTTCACTTGGGGTTGAGCCATAATTGGACACACATTATCCATGCGGTCACCACCACAGGTGTAACATCTTTTCAATGGGGAAAATCTAGGTATCTGTTTGCCAGAGACTCCTAGTTTTTGAGCTACCTTCTATACAAGTTCCTCAATAGATGTGGATTGTTCGGAATTGAGGGTAGTAGAGTTATCTAAATCTTTATAGGATTTTGAAAGCTTTAATTCCTCCCCTAGATTATCCTCAATGTCTATACACATTCGTACACACTCTTCTATGGATCTAGGGTCCTTTAAGTACACATAAGACCTCAGTTTGGTACTTAAAAATCCATCTAAGAATAAAGCCACTGGTTTGGCTGAAGTGGGTAACTCTGGAACAGGGCATCTCTCTAGGTATTGCCCAAACCTTCTTCTTGCAATTATAATCATTTCTTGAGGTGTTTGTTTGAAGCTATGTATTAGGGAAGGGGTGTTGTGTCTAATGCCACTCTTAGAAAACTCCATAATGAAGGCTTCTAGCAGTTGGTCTAAGTTTCAAGTTGCCCCTCATGTAGTGGTTGAAACCACATAAGGGCAGTGTTCTTAAGTGTTAGACCAAAAGCGTTATATTTTGTGAATAGGTCATCAACTTGCTCAGCTCTCAATACTTGCCTAAATTCTACCACATGATCATAAGGGTCTCTTGTACCATCAAAGTAGTTCTTCATGGACTTAACCAGCTGTGTAGGCCTCAAGGTCCTCATGTGTTCTCAAGGTCCTCATGTGTTCTCTAGGCCTTGGTAGAGGGAATTCAACTCCATTCCTTTGATTCCTTGAGTCTGTATGTCTCTTGTTTTCCATTCTATCCATCTCTGTTCTCGTTCTTTCTCTTCCCATTGGGCTCACAAATCTTACCTCGGGTTTATCCCTACTCTTGTCCCTTTGATCTCCATGAACTTGGATGTTCCAGCTCCTTGGTGACCATAAGAGACATGAGATCTTGGTTGGGGAAAAAAAAATTCACCCTTCCAAGTGTAGGCATGCCTACCATGCTCCGTGACCACAAAGACCCTCTCTAAATTATTGTCTAAGTAGGTCACTTTGCCTGGGGTATCAAGATCTTTGAATTCATATATTGTAAGCATTCCCACTTCATTAGGCTGGTCAGGTTTATACCTCCAAAAATCCTGGTGTGTCTCTCACTTTAGGAGCAAATCTATGCTCTTATTGTCTTGGGGAACCCATTCTGGAGTCATTATTCTAGTCACAGCTGATTTTCCTTGAGGGGTTCTTGGCATGGTCCCTTGTTTATCTATGTATGCACCATTTTCAAATTTGATGACTGAATGTTCTAGTCCGATAGGTTGATCCGGGTTTTTAATCTGGACAACGGATCTTCTTAGACTGTCCTCATAGATGCGAGCACCTAATCGGTTGGTCCTGATGTATTCCATTTGAGTCTTGTAAGGTCCTTCTGGTTTTTCTAGGTACGCCACTCTTGAGCTACCTATGGGTTTTTCCATGCTAAATGACATCTCAGAGTCACTCGCTTCTAGATTTAGAGTGTATGGGTACTCACTCAATCTTCCTAAACTAAAGTTCATAAGCCTTGGTGGTTAACCCAATTTTTCCTAGTACAACCTCGCTGCAGAGCTCTTTTGTAATAGTCACTTGTTCTTTTGATTTCCTTAGGATGTCACTTCTTGTCCAATGGTTTTCATCGTGAAGAACACTTGAGTTTTATTGCACTTGAAGTTTGATTGCTCAATTTAAGTTCTTTTACTTTAGGTTTTTTCAAAGTTGCTTATCCCTTGCTCACACTTGAGTGCTCAAGACAATCGTTCTCAAGCTTGCAGTATGCTCGTGCTCTGGATGTCTTTTGATGCTCTCATTGGACTTGTTAAAGTCCCAAAGTTAGCTCAAGATTTCAATTTGATTGACATAACAAACCATGTTCATTCATGTAATTCACAGACCCAATGTTCCTTTGCTTTTATGAAAATTCCCTTAGAGATCCCTCAACTTTCTCACCCCTGTGGAAGGTCAACTTCAAAATAACATATCAAAACAAGATTTCCAATGAGCCCAAGATCACTCGAAATGGATTTCCTATGAAGAAGTTATGTCACTTCAGGGTTCAAGGGTCAAAACAAGGTAAAAAATGACTAATAAGAAAACAATATTTCTCGAATCATGTGCTTGGCGGTTGTCCATCGGGATTTGTCGATCATGATGGAGAGCTTGTCTGTCACGATGGACACTATCAATCACAATTGATGGGCTGTCCGTCAGGGTCTATCGATCACGATGGATAGGCTATCCGTTGTGATGGATACTGTCAATTGTGATTGATGGTGTCAATCGTGATGGATAGAGAAAATGCAATTTTTTTGAAAATTCTTGTGGATTTGTGATGTGCAAGGCCTCTAGACTATGAATATGCACTTAGTTTTACCAAATGGTCAAGTTTTGTATCAATTGTGATTGATAGAGCTCAACACCCCGAGACCTGTGCAAACATTTTCAGTACCTATGCAAGCTGTTGGAGATGATGATAAAGCCAAAACCTGTAATAAACACTCAAAACACACATAGAAAATAGATCGCACACAAGCTCTCTCTCGCTCTGTCTCGCAAGTGAAATGAGGTGAATGAGGTGGGGAAGGTGATATGACCAAAAAACTAAAAATTTTTTGAAGGTGGAGATGGAGGTGGGAGATGGTGAGGATGATGATGATGGTGAAGTAAGAATGAGAAAAATAAGGAAAAGTAGAGAAATTACCTACGACTTTAACATCACAACTCTACATCTTACCATCACACACTCATCCTCAAAGCTCTCTCCCTAGCAAAAAACACCAAATTTGGTGTCACTCTAGCACAATGGCAAGTACCAACATGAGGAGATCCACCTCGTAATTGTCAATCCGTGGAGACATGAGGACTAGTATGAGGACTATGAGCAAGTGATGGCACAAGTGCATGAGTGAGAAGCACACAAGCATGCACACACATACACACACACGTGCACACAAGGCAAGAACAAAGAAAGGAACAATGGAATTCTTTGTATTATTCAAAAAGTCTCTTACAATAGCTCAAAACTCTAACAAGCTCACCCCAAAAATGAGTGCTCTAGCTCTTTTTATAGTTTTTGACTAGGTTTTGGCCCTATCTAGACTTAGTGTCTAGCCTAGTTAAAAACTAGGTTCATCAATTCTTTATTTCTATTTCTCAGGTTGTCTGTTTGTCCATGTATACTTTTATTTGAGCTCCTAAAAGTTTGCTTCTATTTGATAAGCATACTTTCTTGGCTTTGCTGGTCTCATACCTACTTTGAAAATCTTTAGTTCTGATTGTCTGTTGAGCATGCAATATCCTAGCAGATAGCTCTTCACTTAGTGCCTTGACTGATTTCTTTCTCCTAAAGCTTTGTCATAATTGCTATCTGCTTCCATGAGCTCTTGTTGTGTATTCATGGATATCTGTATCATTTGTTTTATGATTGGCTTTAATTGTGCCACATCCACATTGAGCCAAGTTTTTATTATGCTCAGTGCTTTGCCTGTTTGTACATCTTTTTTTGGGGAAGATGGATGGACACTCCAGAAATTGAGTTGGTACTGCTAATTCTTCTTTGTACCAGCCCCCTTTTACTTCAAAGTTGAGTTGTAGGCTCTCTTAGATTTCCAATGACACTAAATATGTGCCTATGTACTTTGAAAATGATGTAAAATAATGTTTGATTCAAGACAGACTACTTCACACTTCACAATCCAATGAAAACCTTCTATTTTGATACACACACCTGCTACTTATTAAGCTCAGTGCTTCCACTATAGTAGAAATCAATCAAATTCCTTTTGGAGTTATCAAGTTAGCTTAATAAGATAATGATTCCAAGTGAAATTACTTAAAATGATTGACTATACTTAGAGCAATCAATTTAGCAAGTGTAGCATTAGCCTCAATTTTTAAGGATCTCTAAAGAGAATGACTAGTGACCAGTTCATGCGTTTTTCTCCCAATCCACTCAATGGAATGTTTTCAAAATTTCTCACATGTAGTAGACTTAGAGTTGATTCCAATGAGCTATAGAACATTGAAAATGGTGGAGTAATGACTAAGATATGAGCAATACAAGATGACTATTTTGAGTGACAATCATAGATAGATCAATAGAAAGCTGATTCCAATGAGCCATAGAACATTGAAAAGGGTGGAGTAATGATTGAGATATGAGCAATACAAGATGACTATTTTGAGTGACATCATAGAGAGATCAACAGATCTATTTGTATTATATGACAATGTTGTACATAATCATTGGCATGATAATCAATGCCCAATGATAGATAGAGGTGTAGGCTATGAAGTGAGCCTCACTCTCTTGCAAAGTGTTCAATCAAAGACTCATAATTGTAGTGATCTCTAAACGTGAGATTTTACACTCATCTTTTATAGATGCTCCATTCAAAATTTGAATTTGAATTCAACTTTGCCTCTCACTAAAAAGTGATCCACTAATCTAGGAGATATTCTCGTTACAAATTCATAGCTTTTTCAATCCAACTAACTCCACGAGTTTATTGGCTTTTACAAATATTCCTTCAAGTCAATTTGACTTTTACAAATGGTAAAAGATAATGAATCCATAGCAATGGTTCTCATGGGTCTTCAATCATTCACATGAAGCCTTCTCATGCTTAGCCAAGTGTATAGGCTTGGCACTTGCACCAACAGCTCCCCTTCAAGCCAAACATCTTGGTGTAGCTCAGTGATGAGTAGCACCTCCTTTAATGTCAATCCGGGAAGATGTGAGGATGGTATGAAGACCTCAAACAAGTGATGGCACAAGTGTGTGAGTGAGAAGCACACAAACATGCACACACATACACACACACGTGCACACAAGGCAAGAACAAAGAGAGAGACAATGGAGTTCTTTAGATTACTCAAAAGTGCTCTTACAAGCTCAATTCTACAACAAGCTAACCTCAAAAATGAGCTCTCTAGCTCTTTTTATAGTTTTTGACTAGCTTTGGCACTGTCCAGACCTAGTGTCTGGCCTAGTTAAAAAATTAGGTTCTAGGGCCTATTTGAGAGCTCAAACGGAGTCTAAAAAATATGAAAATTGATAGGTATGTACTTCTAATGCTCCTCAAGCTCAAGGACTCCTTGGCTTGCACAAAATGGAGCTAAAAAAATATGAAATGGTATTTACAATGGCTTTTAGTGATGAAAATCACTATTTTTGTAGGGATTTCTTCTGAAGATTTGACATACACTTCCTGGAGATCCCTACTTGCTCCTTCTTCTGGTGTGTCCACCTCTTTGATGTGCTCCTATGCTTTGTCCTTGACCTTCAGCTTCATGAAAAATGACAGGCCTATTTGCCAGATCTGCGTTGACTGCTTTGCCTGCTTGTTACTTGCTCTGACTCCCGTCTTTGGCTTCCTTGTCTCATAAGTCCTTGACTTCCCTGACCACTGCCAACACTCCCCCCTCTCTCGCATCTGTCGTCTCTGATAGACCCTTGTTTGGCTGAGCGTTTCACATAGTATTCAACCACATCAGTGGCTAAGTGGTGCTCTGTTAGCCTCAACCCCTTTGCCAAATCTGTTAGGAGGGCATCCCAATCCGTTGGACCTGGAACATCCGGGTGTGGCAAACACAGTTGTTCCGAATGTAAGGTTCGCTCCGTTGCAAAGAGGTGGAGGAGATGGGAGGGTCTGGGAACAAAGATTTCAGAGTGGTATTCCCAGAATCCTGTGATGAACATCTCTTCAAATGTTTGTTTGTAGCAGGTTGGGAGGTATTTAATTTGTGCGTGCCAAGCATATATCACCTGAATGGAGGGGGCTGTACTCATATTGTAGACCAAGTCAAGGTTACCTGCTGTGAATCCAACTGTTGAGAAATGTGGATCTTTAATACTTTTGAAGGTTCTGAAGGTTACTAGCATCAACTCAAATATTTTCATGCACATTTGTGCCATTACATCTGGGATGTTTTGCAGTCTTACTCCCTAGTGGCGGATGGTAGAGATCATGTATGCCACCGTAGCTTGTCCCCGTGGCGGTGCCAGGTATACGTAATTGAGCCACTTTGCACAGCCTTTAACATTCTTCACAGTGATGGCAAACTCAAGCCATGTGCGTCTTCTGAGTACGGGAGCATAACAGGGATTATACTTGATGAATACTGGCATGTTATTCCAAGTTCGAACCATCTCACGGTAAGTTTCTAGGAGTCGTAGCCACCATGTAGGTTGATAAATTGATCCTTGTTTCACACTTTCAGGTATATCATCGGGGCCGAATTGAGTGGCAAAGGTTGGGGCCTTGCCACATCGTCATTGAATTTCTGTGTTGTAGTCTGCTAAGAGCACACAATAGGGCACAAATTGATCGTCATTAGTGCCTATCCATCGGTGATGAGACATACTTCAGAAATATTCTAATTTGATACTAGTATCCTCAATCTTAGACATTGACTCAATTTGGACCACTACTCGATTGTCACACGTACTGGCCATTTTCTCAAGTTTTTGCATCCATTCTGGGGCTTCTACCTCTAGTGTGTCCAATCCTTTAGAGGTTTGTTGGCCACCCGACATTGGCATAGGAACAAATGGCTCCTCATAAGACTCATCTACCGTTATGGGTACCAATTCTTCCACTTCTGGTTTGATGATTGGGGAAGGTTGTCGTTCATACTGAAGGAGCTTCCTTTGCAATTCTTCTACCTCCTTTTTTAGCTGCTTTACCTCCTCTGTAGGTGATGTTGACTCTATGATTTTTGGTTGTTCTCCTTGTTCTTTTAGCTATCGGCGGTGTGTCTCATTCTTTTTCTACATCATCATGTGCTTCCAGAAGATCGGCTAGCTCTCAAGAATGGTCTTCATAGTCTCTGAAGGAACAACTTTGAATCTTTCGGGGTCGATCTCCTAGGGGGAACTCTCCATGGCTGCCTCTAAATTTTCTTCGGTCTGCTTTTGGAGTCGTTTATTTTCTTCTAGGGATGTGGCCAAGTGCTTCCGTAATAATGTTAGATTGCACCAGACATTGACATTCTCTTAACTTCGGAGGACTCAGATGGCTGGGGAGTTTCCAAAAGGGTCTGGTGGGCCTGTTTGAGTGTGGTGTAGCATTGATTCACGTCAGCATTTTCTTCTTCTATATTCGTGAGCCGTCTTTGTAGTTGCTGGTGGTCCATAGTTAGTTGACGATGGTGATCTTCGAGAGTCTGATATTCACTCTGTAGTTGATATACACATTGATGTAAAGTAGAAAACACATTATTTACATTTACGAATGTTGGGAAAGGAGATGATGCAGGGGGAATGGGGAAGGGAAAGGGAATCGTGAATGCGGTGGAACCTGTGGCTGTGTGTAGGGAGGGAGTGGTGCTATGGCTAGTGATGTTTCCATGGTGTCAAAAGTGTGTGTGACCGTGTAGATGGGGTCAGTGGGTGGGGTGGATGTGATGTTTGTGAATAGTGTTGTGAATGTGGGCATGGTACCCCCTCCGAATTGGATGCCTGGAGAGAGAGGAATTCCCATGACATATGTGGTGATTGTGGAAGTTGGGGTGGTCGTGTCATGGGGCGAAGTGAATTGTGCAGTGAGAGGTGAGGAGTGTGGTGATGGTGGTGCCTCATGATGTTCTTCCATCTATGTCGTATCTCGTGGTGCCGATACATCCATGTGGATTTGCTTTCCGGAGCGAGGGGGCTAGGTAGGCACTCGTTTCTCAAAGCGATGAATGTAAGCCATAGCCGAATGAATGGCTTCATCCAGGCCAAGCGCATCCGCATGAAGATTCATGGACTCAATAAATAGTTCATCTACACCTTCCTCTCCTAACATGTGGCTTATTAGCATCTTCCCTGTTTCGAGTGACAGCTTGTGATGCTCCTGAACCCGCTTCATGGTTTCATATAATCTTTTTATTTGTGCCGAATAAGCTGGGGCACCAACTAGTGCCGAAGTTTCTTCGTACTCTTGGTCATGTTCCTCATCTACTTCCTCTTCAGTCTCTTCTTCATCTTCATCTACTTCCACTACTTCAGGTTGTGTAGGAGATGAAGTTCATGTGGTTGGTTGGGGTCCCCTGGTCTGCTCTTCCTCCGTTTCAAGATTGGCCTCATTGATCATTCGGGCAATTTCTTCATCTGTCAAATTGTCTAGGGTGTAGCCCTGTGGGAACTCCAAGTCTGATGGAATCGGAGGGAAAACCAAATTGGGTCCTTCTGCACTTTTTCTGGGTAAGCAAATAGTAAATGGACGTACACTTTTGGTCTGAGGTGGTGTCATCTCTGGTGTGAGGGTGGCACCCCTTGCTTGTGCACAGGGTATTTGAACTGAACCCCTCATCTTCTTTGAAGTTGGCCTTGTTGTTGATAGCCTTCTCTAGAATTCTTGAGCTCTGGACCACACTAGTGCTCTTTGAATATGCACATCATAAGCTAAGCATCTGTAAATGATCCTCGTTAGCGCGCAACATCCATGAAGCACATTCTTATGTTTCTTATTCCAGCATTGATGTGCTAAATGGATTTGGTCTATGATCCAATGGGGTAGATTGATTGTGAGGTTTTCTGTCTCTGATAAGTACAAGCTAAACCAAATTCTTTTGGGTGGCATGGTGAAGCGCTCCTGAGCTGGGAAGGCAAAGTGTTGCATGATCGTGTGTAGGTGGAGGGCGATGGTCCGCGTCATAGCTACCATATCTTTTAGCTTGTTGAGATCTTTGTGCTTCATTCTCCCGAGAATCAATGTTTCTTTCTCTATGGGGATGTGCAAACCATGCATATCCAAGGCCTCCCGTACTAAATTGAGGGTAAGTTTAAATCTTTTCAATTCATGGCGTGGTGTTAGAGATGGGAGAACAAATGTACTATCTCCCCCTTTGGCTCTACTAGGAGTGATCGTGCTAATCAAGTAGGAGCAGCGTAGAAAATCAGGCTTAGGTAAAAGTGCTCTAAAATAGTTGTCCAAGCCCGCCTTTGTCCATACAAATCTCATTACTTCTGCATCCTGATATTTCTCAAATTCACGGGTGAAGAAATGATACCTCCCCCACTTGCCAGCTTGCGGCCTCTCGCTGAGTTGTGGTTCGAGAAGGAGAGTTTCAATATCCACTATTTGGGCATTGGATCCTGCTTGGGAACTAGTTCCTGCTGCTTCTGCCATGTTACTTCTTGTTTGCTGGTTCTGTGAGAATATAGAAGCATGTGTTAACATTGTAATGGACAAGATATAACAATTTTTTTCCCCGTTACAACATTAACATGAGGTTAGTGATAGGTTAGTTAGTCAATGAGTGCTCAGTAATTATGGGTGTAGTTAGTGGATGAATTTTCCTATGAGCTAAATGGAAAGATGCAGTGTGAGAATGATGCAGTTAGTAGGTGGAGATGAATTTACAAGTGGGGGTCGGGGGGTTTATTACAAGCTTTAGGCAGCCAAACACAGTGGATGGCTTTCGGTTTTGGTTCTGTGGAGACTCTGGAGGGCTTTATGAGAGTGTTTGCTTGGAAATGAGGCTTTTTAGGGACCCATTTACAAGTGATTCTGCTCTTGCTCATGGGTGAATATGTGTTCGTGTGTGTCGTATAAGAGTGGGTATCAACTGTTTGAGTGAGTGAACCATGTTGTACATGGTGTGTTTTGTGTGTGGCTATTTGAGCCCGCAAGCAAGCCTTAGGCACCCAAATTTTTCTTGATTGTGGGTCAACCTTCATCGACTTCTTGGGTACCCAGATAGACTTCACTTTAGTAGAAGAAATTATGAAAGACTTCTTATGAGTGTCCTGTCGTTGATCACTAATACGAAGTTAAGCCAGTGGTTGTGACTGGACCGCAATAGATTGGTCTCCTTTCCTCACCGATACTTGTTTTGGTGGTTGAGACATCGTGCTTCATACTTTCTTTTGGCTTCGAACATATATCATCTGTGTTTGTTGCATTTGATCCGCCTTTGGTTGTTATATCCCTATGGCCTTTGGAAAAGAAGGGAATTCCATCGTATCCTTGACTTCTCTGTTGAGACAATCATCCCTTTGCATCACATAGGTTTGGACAAGAATAGCATTGTCATCTTCATGTGTACCCTTGGAAGGACCAGGAGTTTGTGCCTTTCCTAATTCTTTGAGTGCTTCATTTTCTAACTCAAGTGTAATGCGGTTCCGATTTACCCAGACCTGAAGAAGTCCACTTCTTAGGTTTAGGTTGACTGCATGATCATAGATCCAGTCTTGACCCAAGACAAGAGGTTTAGTGAGATCCTCATCTTGACACACTAGTACTTTAACTGTCATTAAAACATCTTGAATGTAGAAGGGAAGTTCCACCTCGCCCATGCAAGGGGTTTCCACACCTCCCAATCCTATGAGATATGCTTCTATAGGATTGACACTTAATTTCAACTTTTGACAGTAAGAAGTTTAACAGCACTAGTGGTTGCACCTGAGTCAATCAAGGCCCATACAATCCTTGCATCTAGTCCTTGTCCTATCTCTAAGGTTACAAAAGGAAGTCGATCAATTATTCTGTGAGAGCTAGTACGTGAAACTTCACACATAGCCATATGATATCCTTGAGCTGCATAGGCATCTGTCCTAGGCTGATCTCTACCTTGTCTTCTCAGCTTCATCCTTTGGATGCGTTCCAATGCTTCTGCCTGTGTCTCTTCCCGAATTCGCTTTTCCTCTTCTTTACGTTTCTTGGCAGTATTGAGTCGATTTAACATCTCCTCGATGAGGGGTTCCTGATATAACTTGACTCTGCACCCACTGATGTGACTAGGAAGAACATCATCCTCTCGTGTAGCTAATTGAATTGCTCCACTCATTGAGATCCTATTTATGATCATAGGTCCATAACCTCTCTTCTCTAATTTCTGTGCATGTTGCTTCAAAGTGTACACCAGGACTAGGTCTCCTGCTTTTTAGCCCTTATCCTTCACATGTGTGTTGAAATATGCTTTTTGCCTCTTTTTGGGTGCATAAATTCTAGTTGCAGCTCTCAATCGTGTTTCACCTAATCGTTCAAGATCAAAGATTCTAGAGGAGAGCTCATGCCCGGTCCAGTTATGCTCTTGTGCTACTTTCAATGTAGGTATCAAAAAGTCCAATGGTAGCACTGCATTTTGGCCAAATACCATTTGAAAGGGTGTGTCTTGGAGTACCGTTTTATAAGCAACTCTATATGCCCAAACAGCATGGTGTAGTTGTTTGTTCCAATCATAGCGTTTATTAATCACCAATTTAGTCAGCACATTGCATAGAATCTTATTTGTGCTTTCGGCTTGCCCATTGGCTTGTGGATGATAGGGGGCAAACTTCTTGTGTAGCACCAAGAATTCTTGGAGAAGATTTTCAATGACTTCATTCAAGAAGTGAGTGCCCCTATCATAACTAGCTCTATAGGTAGCCTGTATCTAGTAAATTCATTCTCAAATAAGAACTTAGCTGTCGTTTGAGCATTGTTCTTTGTTTGGCTTTTACTTCTACCCACTTGGTTAGATAGTTTGTGGCCATGATGATGTATTCAGCATGTGAACTCTTGGTTGGGGGGTTAATAGGGCCTACAAAGTCTATTCCCCACTTAGAGAATGCACGTCCACCCATCATAGGTTTCAATGGCATCTCATCCTTGCGTATAGGATACTGAGTTTGCTGGCAAACCTCACACACTCTTCACATAGGTATGTGCATCCATGTGAAGTGTTGGCCACCACAAGCATGCAAATAGGATTGCCTTGATCACTCGATCTGGACCAAAATGTCCTGCTGCTACACCGTGGTGAGCAGTTTCCAATATCTTGAGGTATTCGCTCTCATGGACACATAATCTGAGGTAACCATCTTTACCACGCTTGTATAGATTATCACCAATGAGAGTATAGTCTAGTGCCTCTTGTTCTAAACTTCTTTGCCTAACGAGGATCATATCTTGAGGGAATGTTTTCGTCCTCAGAAAGTCTCCTAATGGTTTGCTCCAATTTGGTATTAGAGACACTTGGTACAAAGTAGCGTGCTCCACAGGTGGTCTAATATGACTTACTGGGCATTCCTTACACAACTTATGGACATCTGCTTCCATAGTCGGCCAATGCACTCCAAGTCTCCTCAATGTCTGTAAGGTTCTTTGCCTCGATTAGTGTTTCTCTAATGCATCCACATGTGCTAATTGCAACCATTTAGCGTACTCATCCTCTTCCACACAACAAGATAATATTCCTAGGTCTGTATGCTTGTACATACTTCCTACCATGATATGGTACTTCTGGGCTTTTACTACCTCCCTATCTTGAGTGTTTACTACTGGGTGATTAGGCCCGTATGTCAATACTAGCGCTAATGTCTTATCCCACTGAGGTACAACTTCCAAATTAAACAAGTAAGGATCAGGAAGGTCATCTGATACTCCTTATGGGGCTTCTCCAGATGTGAGCCTAGAGAGATGGTCTGCTCTCAAATGAGTCTTGCCTTTCCTTACCACAACCTCAAAGTCATATTCCATAAGTAGGAGCAACCATCTTACCATTCTACCTATATTGCATGGCTTGTTTACCAAGTATAGTAATGCTTGATGATCAGTGAAAAATTTAAACTTATTTGCAAGAAAATAGTGTCTAAACTTTTTAACCGCATATACCATACCTAATCCTTCTCTCTCAGTAGTGGTATAATTCCGTTCAGCGGCATTTAGTTGTCTACTAGCATAGGCAATTGGAAGATCCATATTACCTTCAACAGTAGGTTGTGCTAGCACACATCCAATAGCATAGTTGGATGCATCCACATGCACATGAAAGGGCTTATTCCAATCCGGTGTGGTCAAGATTGCTGCTGAACACAATCTTCTTTTGAGCTCTTTGAAGGAGTCTTCACATTCATCAGTCCACTCAAAATTGGTCAAAAGTCTGTACAGAGGCTTCGCAATGATGGCATGTGTATAAAACATCGGTTATAACCACAATGCCCCATGAAAGCTTGTACTTCCTTGATGTTCTTTGGTCTAGGTAGCTCTGCAATAGCTCTCACTTTCTCCTCATCCGTGGATATGCCATTCTTTGACACTATGTTTCCTAGGATCTTGCCTTGCCTGACCATGAAAACACACTTTTTTGGGTTCAAGCAGACGATATTCTCTACATTTGTCAAAGATTTGCTTGAGTTCAGGTATATGTGTCTGTCTAATGTTGGAATGAGCACAGAGATCATCAACATAGACTTCTAAATTCTTCCTCAAGAATTCTTTAAACACGTGGCACATCAGTCTCTGAAAGGTAGTTGGCGCATTGGTAAGCCCAAATGGCATTACTCAAAAAGCAAATATGCCCCACTCTGTGGCAAAAGCCGTCTTATGTTGATTTTCTTGCACAATGGCTACTTGATTCTCACCAGAGAAGCCATCAAGGAAGCTGTACACTTCCTTGCCAGCTACCCGTTCTAAGAGATGCTCAGTGATAGGAAGGGGATAGTTATCTCGAATAGTGGCTGCATTAACCTTCTTCAAGTTAATGCACACACGTAACTCTCCATTCTTCTTGGGCACCACTACAATGGGGGATACCCACTCAGTGTGCTCATTTTCATAGATAAATCCAGCTTCTACCAAGCGATCTATCTCTTCTTTGATCTTAGCAGCATAATTGTCATAATATGTGTATGGCTTTTGTTTAGAGGGTTTGGCCTCTGAGGTCATGGGGATAGTGTGTGAACATATGTCAAGATCTATGCCTTTCAAATCCTTATAGCTCCAAGCAAATACATTTCTCTATTCTCTTAGCAAAGCTATCAACTCTTGCTCCTCTTCCTCAGTCAAATCATGTCCAATGTATGTGCACTTTTCTTCTCCTTCTTCCATGGCTACAACAATTTTCTTGGTGGTTTCCTTGTTATCATAGGCCTCTCCTGCTTGTGCATTACGTTTAGGAATTCTTATCATGACTCTCCTATCCTCTATCTCATAATTTTTAAAGTTTTCTGGGACCTCAAACAAGGATTCTTCTTCTTCTGGTGTGACTTCTTTCTTCTTCCTCTTCTTGCCTTCACTCTTGGTGGACACTTGGGTGGTTAACCTCACATCACTCGTGAGCTCTTCATGTCTCTGAGGGTGAACTTCTACTTCATATAAGTATTCTTCATTTGATGCAAAAGGTGGGTCCATGATGATCGACTCCAGATCGGAGTCACTTGCATCCTTGAATGCATCACTGCTAGGTTCACATTCTTCCAAAACCGAATCTCCCATGATTGGCTCTATGGAGAAGACTGAAATGTCATAGCCATCCTCGTCACAGTGGGGTGTCCATTTTTCTTCATTGATGGCCACATCCATTGTTGCTAGAATTTCTACCCAGTCGTGAGGTTCAAATTCTTCATCAGGAAATACTACAGGTGCATAGGCTGGGTCTTGAATTGATCTATGGGTCTCCTTCGCACCTATCTCTCTGGTTTTTTCTCTCTTCTCTTCTTCTAGTGCAACTTTACACATCCACAAGTGAGTGTCTTCATGCATCCATGAGGATCCTGATCCTATGGAATGCACTGACTCAGTATCATCCTTGGCTCTATGGATGGGATTCCATTGGATGGGAGGGACATCTCGATGAGAGTAATCCTTGAGATTAACTTTGGTCGTGACACCTAAGTGTTGCAAGTACAGAGAATTGAATCCCCAATCCTGTACCACTTGCAGCATATAGCAAAAGTATGGTCGAACTCAACACCACATGTAGTGAGAGTTATTCCTTCTAGCAGTCCTAAGGGTCTTTCAATGTGACCATCGGCCATCTGCAATTTCATTCTCGTTGGCCTGAGTGCTCGCTTGCCCCAACGTTTCCATAGGGAAGTGGTAGCAATTGCAACTCGTGCACCTGAATCCGAAATTGCCTTGGTTGTGTATCCTTGATGAGTGATAGGGAGATAGGTGTTTCCTTCCTCTCCTTCACTCATGTCTCCTATCTTGTCCAAAGGTATTTCTGGCACCGTTCTATGTGAACCTGCCTGGGAACGAGGCTTTGCTACTTCTGGCACTTGATTGGCTACTTGTTTCCACAGTTCTGGCCTAACCTTGAGTAACTCTTCTAAAGTGAGATTGCACTGCACTTTAGTGTTCTTTACAACCTCTGTGTTCCTAGGTATGACTGAGTCTTCGTTTCTTACCATGACCGTGGGTGCTCTCATGCAAGTAGACTTTGCTTCCCACGGGCCTGTGAAATGGGGCAATTCCTGTAAGGAGTTAAACTCGAAATCTAATCTCTCTTGAGATTGGGTACTCTCTTGCTCCTCATAAATGGAAGGAACATCTTGTGGGAATCGATCATGCACGTCATCCACAAGTTCAATGGGAGGAGGGACTTCACTTTCTTTAGCCCATTTCTCTTCTTGAATCTCTCGCAGGAACTCTGGTGAATACCTATTCATAGAAGAAGAGGTGTCTGGTTCAGTGGAATTAGACACATAAGCTTCATGGGGGGGGGGAATGCTTATTCTTTCGCTTGCCTTGTCCTTAGTTTGAGAGGCGGGTTTCTTTTTTGATTGTGCTATTAGCCTCTCCAATCTTTCTAGCATTCCATCAAAGTGCAATTGTGTCCTAGTAGAACTAGAGAAGTTAAAGAGGCGACTGGCTTCAAACATGGTTTAAGCCAATGCTACCATTTTTGCACAAAGCTTAGTTCTCTCTATCTCTAGATAGCTCTAGGGTAGCACTTCTCATGATCCGTCACGTTTGGCCCTTCTTGGATTCTGGCCTGATATGCCTTAAGCATCATGTCTATGTCTTCAGGAGTGGGGTCAGCTAATACTGATCCTACTCTAGGGGGTGGTGGAATTGTATGAGGTGGGTTGGAGGGTGGTGGATTAGGTGGTGACAGGAATGAAGGTGGAGGTGGTATGTGAGAGTGTGTTTGAGAGGTAAGTTCAATAATTTTGGCTTTTGTTTCTCTTACGCTCTCTTCTAATTTGATCATCTTCTTAGACCATTAGCTTTTCATCCTTTCCCGACTATCTTTCCAGGCTCTCGTCCGTTTCTTGGTTATGCTCTAAGTTTCACTAACTTTGACACTCTTTTCTTGGCCTAAGCCTTCGTTCTACTGCAATGCCTGAGCTCTGGTGACCACTTGCATAGGTGCAGTGGAACTTACAATTCTTGTTGAGTCTACTACTAATCCAATAACATTGATACGAGTGATCATTGGCATATTATTGGGGTTCTTTGGGCAATCTCGTAAGAGATGCTCTTTTCTGCAATCTTGACAAAAGCCTTGAATTGTCACTGATTGGAGTTGAGTAGGGGTTGAGTAGGGGTTGAGTAGGGGCAGGCATTGGGCAATCACAAATGAGGGGATCTCCTTGACATCTGTAGCATGGTCCTCTAGGGAATGGGAGTTGTACCTACCTAGGCTGAGGTCTAGGATTGGGATTTGCATACATGACATTTGCGTACTCTGGATCCCAACTAGGTTCACTTCGTTCTTCACAATAGTAGGACTCACTATGCTCAGATGATTGCATGTAGTAGGCCTAGGGGCTATCAACATGAGTAGAGTCAAAGCTATGATCGCTAGGGTCACTTTTTGAAAGTAATGGTGTTACTGGCACTATTGCTCTATTCGGATTCTCTTCTGCAGCTACATACTTTATCAGAATCACATTGGTTGGGGTAGGAGGTTGCTGAGCTAACACAGGCTGAGGCCTTTGCTAGGTTTGGTAGGGTTGCTGATAGGGTTGTTGAGGTCTGCCATATTGATGTGGTGGGTACTGGTTCTGATATCTTCCCTGTTGTGGATATGGCTGAGGGTAGGTTTGCCTAACTGCTTGCTTATTGTATGGGCAGTCTTGTGTGTGTGATTAGTGTATCTCCGTTCTATGGTGCATTACTGGCTACTAGGATTCACTTGGGGTTGAGCCATAATGGGACATACATTCGCCATGTGGTAACCACCACATGTATAGCATCCCTTCACTGGGGCAAACCTTGGTATTTTTTTACTAGAGACTGCTATCTTCTGAGCTACTTTCTCAGCGAGTTCCTCAATAGATGTGGATTGCGAGGAAAAGAGGCTAGTAGAACTATCTGAATCTTTGTAGATTTTTGAAAGCTCTAATTCCTCCCCTAGATTATCCTCAATGTCGATGCACATACGTACACATTCTTCTATGGTTCTAGGTTCCTTCAAGTACACATATGATCTCAACTTCGTACTCAGCAGTCCATCTAGGAATAAAGCCACTTGTTTGGATGGTGTGGGTAACTCAGGAACATGACATCTCTCTAGATATTGCCTAAATCTTCTTCTTGCAAGTCTAACAATCTCTTGAGGTGTTTGCTTAAAGCTGTGAATCAATCATTTAGTGGTTGAAACCATGTAAGGGTGGTGTTCCTAAGGGTTAGACCAAAGGCATTACACTGGGTGAATAGGTCCTCAACTTCTTCAGCTCTCAAGACTTGCCTAAACTCGGCCACATGATCATATGGGTCTCCAATGCCATCAAAGTAATTCTTCATGGATTTAACTAGCTGTGTAGGTCTTAAAGTCCTCTTGTGCTCTCTAGGTCTTGGTAGGGGGAATTCATCAACATTTCTTTGGTTTCTTGGGAATCTAGGTCTCTCAGGTTCTACTCTATCTGTCTCTGTTCTCATCCTTTCTCTTCCCAAGGGGTTGGCAAAACTTACCTCTGGCCTATCTCTACTTCTGTCCCTTTGAGCTCCATGAGCTTGGGATGTTCTAGCTCCTTGGTGGCCATAAGAGATGTTAGATCTTGGTTGGGGAAAAATAAATTCACCTTGCCAAGTGTAGGCATGCCTACCATGCTCTGTGACCACAAAGACCCTCTTTGAAGTATTGTCTAGGTACGTCACCTTGCCTGGACTATCACGATCTTTAAACTCATAGATTGTGAGTCCAACCTCATTTGGTTGATCAGGCTTATACCTCCAAAATGCTTCATCGGTCTCTCGGTTCAAGAGCAGATCTATGCTCTTATTGTCCTGGGGAATCCACTCTGGTGCAAGGATTCTAGTCAGAACTGATTTGCCTTGAGGGGTTTTAGGCTCTCCACCTATGTTCCCTTGCTCTAGGTCACCTAAGTCCGTCTCTGGGATCACATTCCCAAATTTGTTTGTCCTATCTGGGTGACTAGTGACTACATATATGGTTCCTTCTTTGTCCAAGTATGCACCATTTTCAAACTTGACTGTTGGATGTTCTAGTCCGATGGGTTGGTCAGGGTTTTTAATCTGGACCACAGATCTTCCTAGGCTGTCCTCATAGATGCAAGCACCTAATCGGTTGGTCCTAAGGTATTCCAGTTGAGACTTGTAAGGGCCTTCTACCCTTTGTAAATATGGCACGCCTGAACTTCCTGTGGGTCTCTACATACCATGAGACATCTCAGACTCGCTAGTTTCAGAGCTAGGGTAGTGTGAATAATGGCTCAATTGCTGGGCCCAAGACCGAGCAGTATGATTGGCACTAGCCTTTGAAGACCTAACACTCAGTCTATCTCTCCCTAGGTGTCGTCCTGATCTAAGGTTCATATGCCTAATTGAATAGCCCCAATTTTTTCCAAAGTACAACCTCATTGCGGATCAATTTGTATTAATCACTTGTTCTTTTTAATTTTCATAGGATGTCACTTCTTGTCCAATCATCGTCACAAGGAACACTTAGGTTTTATCGCACTTGAGTTTGGTCGCTTGATTTAACTTCTTTTCCCTTAGGTTGTTTTGCAAATGTAATTTCCTTGTACTTGCACTTGAGTGATTAGAGTTCTTGGACTTGGTCGTGCTTAACGTAACCCTAATTTTTCAGAATCTCTATCTGCACTTAGCCTAAGCTAGGAATTGATACAGGGTGTTGAAAATTTCAAACCTTTAGTTTCCTTCTTTGGTTTCCCATGTGTGCCTAGGAAGCGTGTTCCCAAGCTTGCACTTACTCTTGCTTAGAATGCCCTTCGATGCTCTCAATGGACCTGTAATAGTCCCAAGGTTAGCTCAAGTTTTAAATTCAATTGACAGAAGAGACCATGTTCTTTCATGCAATTCAGAGATCAAATTGTTCTTTGGATTTGTGGAAAACAATCCAAAAGATCCCCGAGTTTTCTTCCCCCTGGGTATGGTCAACTTAAAAATACTATATCTAATAATCCTGGTATTCGTAATATTATCTAATAATATCTAATAATACTCGCCACGAGCTTTCCAACAAACCCAAAATCACAGCAAATGGATTTCGTATGAGAAAGTTATGCCAGCTCAGGGTTCTAGGGCTAAAATAGGGTCAAAACAGGCTAACAGACAAACAAGAATAACTCGTTCTGTGTTCTAAGGCTTGGCTATGTTCTTATGACCCTTAATTTTTTTCCCAAATTTTGACCAGAAATAGACCCTATGTCTTTGCCCTAAAAAATGGCCGAAATTGCCCGTCAATCGCGATCGAATGGTATGTCAATCACGATTGATGTGTCAGTCGCGATTGATGTGTCGGTCGCAATTGACAAGTCCGTCGTGGATGTCAGTCACGATTGATGGGTCAATCGCGATTGACACGTGGCCCGGAGATTCAGTCCGTCATGGTCAAACCGTCCTTGACTGGGTCGGTCACGATTGATGGGTCCGTCGTGGCTGTCAGTCGCGATTGATGGGTCGATCGCCATTGACACATGGCATGTGCAGTCTCTATCGGTCGTGGTCAATCAATCGTTGACTTTTTCGGTCACGATTGATAGGTCCATCGAGATCGTCAGTCGCAATTGATGGGTCGATCGCGGCTGATGGGTTGGTCGTGATTGACATGTGGCATGCAGAAGGCCTGTCGATCGTGGTCAGTCAATCGTTGACTCTGTCGGTCGTGATTGACAGGTCCGTCGGGATTGTCCGTCGTCGTTTGTCAATCACGATTGATGTGTCAATCACGATTGACAGAAAATAGAGGCATATTAAAATTTTAAGCACATATTTAGGAAGCTCAAGGCATGCACACCATGGTTATGTACTTAGTTTGGCAAAATGTTCACTTTTTTTGTCGGTCGCGATTGACAGAGGTCAACAAATCGAGACCTGCATAGTCAAATTTTTTACCTGTTGGAGCTGCTGCAGCTGCTGTGGATGCTGATTCTTGCAAAAAATCTCAAAAAACACAGAAAAGCACAAGCATACAAACGCTCTCTCGCTCTCTCTCTCACAAGTGAAATGAGGGAAAATGGTATGGGTATGGTGATATGACCAAAAAACTGAAATTTTCATGATGATGGAGATGGATATGGGAGATGGTGATGAAGGAAACCAAAAAAAGTAGATAAAAGTGAAGAAAATACCTATGACTCCAACGTCTCAACTCTACATCTTACCATCACATGCTCGTCCTCAAAGCTCGATCCCTGGCAACGACGCCAAAATTTGGTGTAGATCAGTGATGAGTAGCACCTCCTTTAATGTCAATCCAGGAAGACATGAGGATGGTATGAATACCTCGAACAAGTGATGGCACAAGTGTGTGACTAAGAAGCACACAAACATGCAGACACATACACACACACGCGCACACAAGGCAAGAACAAAGAGACAGACAATGGAGTTCTTTAGATTACTCAAAAGTTCTCTTACAAGTTCAATTCTACAACAAGCTAACCTCAAAAATGAGCTCTCTAACTCTTTTTATAGTTTTTGAGGTTAGCTTGTTGTAGAATTGAACTTGGCCCTGTCCACACCTAGTGTCCAGCCTAGTTAAAAAATTAGGTTCTAGGGCCTATTTGAGAGCTCAAACGGAGTCTAATAAATATGAAAATTGATAGGTAGGTACTTCTTAATGCTCCTCAAGCTCTAGGTTTGGCCCTGTCCACACCTAGTGTCCAGCCTAGTTAAAAAATTAGGTTCTAGGGCCTATTTGAGAGCTCAAACGGAGTCTAAAAAATATGAAAATTGATAGGTAGGTACTTCTTAATGCTCCTCAAGCTCAAGGAATCCTTGGCTTGCACAAAATGGAGCTACAAAAATATGAAATGGTATTTACAATGACTTTTAGTGATGAAAATCACTATTTTTGTAGGGATTTCTTCTGAAGATTTGACATACACTTCTTGGAGCTCCCTACTTGCTCCTTCTTCTGGTGTATCCACCTCTTTGATGTGCTCCTATGCTTTGTCCTTGACCTTCAACTTCATGAAAAATGACAAGCCTATTTGCCAGATCTGCGTTGATTGCTTTGCCTGCTTCTTCCTTGCTCTGACTCCCGTCCTTGGCTTCCTTGTCTCATAAGTCCTTGACTCCCCTGACCACTGCCAACACTTGGCTTGGTCTTCTTCTTCAATCCTCTTGAATGTCCTACAATCTAATCATAGCTTTAAACCTGCAAAGTTTAGTACCTTCAAGTGCTTTGGTTAATAAGTCTGCACATTGCATATTGGTTGATACATATGCCAATTGAATTTCCTTGCTCAATAGCTTCTCTCTCACATAATGATAGTGGACCTCTATATTCTTGGTCCTAGCATGATAAATAGGATTTGCTGCAAGATGTAATGAACTTGTATTATCTCCAAAGAATCATTGGAGATATAGTATGCAAACCCAAATCTGCATATAAGAATCAGATCCATATGGCCTCTTGAGTAGCATTGGCCAATCCTCTATATTATGCCTATGTTGAAGACAAAACAACAGTAGGTTGCTTCTTGGAAGACCATGATATAGGTTTGTCACCTGCAAAAGATAGATAACCTGAGGTACTCCTTCTATCATCCTTGCAACCTGCCCAATCTACATCTGAGTAAATCTTGATATCCAAATCTGAAGTATAAGGAAAATATAAACCTTGATTTTGAGTCCCCTTAAGGTACTTCAAAATCCTCTTGGCAGCTTCCAAGTGAGGTGCCCTAGGTTTGTGCATAAATTGGCTTAAGACACTTACTCCATAAGCAATATCAATCCTTGTCAATGTAGCATACTTTAGGCTTCCCACTATGCTTTGGTATCCTGCAATATTTTCAAGTACATCACCTTCATGAGCACTTAATTTTTGGTTTACCTGCATAGGAGTGTTTCCTACCTTGGCATCTTGCAAATGAAACTTCTTTAACACGTCATGTACATACTTTCTTTGTGTAATGTAAATTCCGGAGTTACTATAGTCTAACTCAAGTCCAAGAAAATACTTTGGTGATCCTAGATCATTGATTTTGAACTCCTGCATCATTTGATTCTTAATCTGCTTGATGCCATTAGCATTATTACCTATAAGTATGATGTCATCAACATACACACATAGATATATCACCTCTAAATTACTTCTCTAAACAAACAGAGAAGTATCTGCTTTACTCATGATGAATCCTTGATCCTGAAGGTATGTAGTTAACCTATGGCTCAATGCCCTAGGTACCTGCTTCAATCCATAAAGAGCTTTGCTCAATTTACACACATGGTTTACCTTGATTGGGTCCTCATAGCCAGGAGGTTGAGACATGTACACCTCCTCTGAAATCCAACCATTTATAAGGTTCCAATTGGTACCTGTTCCAATTCTTTGATGCAGACGCACTTACCAATACCTTGATGGTAGACATTTTTGCCGTAGGTGAGAAGGTTTCTTCATAATCCACTCCTTGGGTTTGTGCAAAACCCTTAGCCATAAGTCTAGCTTTGTACCTGCTTATTGATCCATTAGAATTTCTCTTGATCTTGTAGATCCATCTAGAACCAATTACCTTCATAGACTCCTTCTTTGGCACTAGCTCCCATGTATCATTCTCTTTGAGTGCTTCAATTTCTTCATCCATAGCTTCCTTCCATTCTGCCTTGGTCTTTGCCTCTTCATATGATGATGGCTCTTCAAGTGACAAATATTTTGCAAGATAGATAGAATGCTTAGTAACTACATAAGTGTCATACCCATATCTGATTGGCTTCTTGCTCTCCCTTTGTGATCTTCTGATTGCTTGGTTGGATGATTCAGGTATATCCTCCAATTTCTTCATCTTGACTTTGCCTTTGGACTTCCATGCCTTGAATTCCTCTAGGTTGATGATGTCTTCATCATCTGATTTGATGTCTTCAATCTAGTTTGGCTCCTCCTTGGTGAGGCTTTGAAATTCATCTTCCAAGTAATAAGGAAGCTTTACTTTCCTGTATTCACTTTCAAACCAAGAATCATTCTCATCAAAGAAAACATCCCTACTGACCATAAATCCTTTGTTGGAAGGATGGTAGAACCTGTATCTTTTTTTATTCAAGTCATACCCTATGAAGATGCACTTCTCTGCCTTAGGGTCTAGCTTACCTATGATTTGAGATGGTATATGCACATAAGCAACACATACAAAGATCCTACAATGATCAAGTGAAGGTCTTTTACCATGCCATGCTTCATATGGGGTCATCCCATTAAGATATTTTGATGGCAACCTGTTAACAAGATAAGTGGTAGTAGATACACTTTCTGCCCACAAGTAATTAGGTAATTTTTTCTCATTTAGCATTGACCTAGTTGTTTCAACAATTAATCTATTTCTCCTCTCTCCCATCCCATTTTGCTCAGGGGTATACCTTGTTGTTATTTGTCTTTTGATTCCTCTATCTTGCAAGAATGCATCAAACTCATTTGAGAAGTACTCACCTCCTCCATATGACCTTAGCCTCTTTAGGATTCTTCCTGTTTGATTTTCAAGAAGTGCAAGATACTTCTTAAAGCAATTATGATATTTCCGTGTTCATGTGTGAGCCCTTGTTGGAAGAATGTGATCCTAGTGACATCATAGAAGAAGAAGAGAATGATGATGATCTAGAGTCTATTGTGATGGATAGCTGCTTCATCTTAGAGGAGCACTATCTAGAAGATGTAGGAGTATTAACTCAAAAAGAAGAAGAACCCCTCACAAGCATTAAAACTGTAAAGGCAAAGGATGGAAGTGAAGGAGGTCAAAAGAAAAAGAAGAGGAAATCCATGAAACAAGAAGAGGAGGAATCATTGTTTGAAGTACCAGAAAACTTCAAGAAATATGAAGTGGAAGCCCGCAAAATTTTGGTACGAATGCTAAGAGAGAGGCCATCATAGGAGAATCATATGATAATAAAGAAAAAACTAAAAAGATTTTGGTAACCATTGAAGGGAACAAAGAGCGATGCGTATACATAGGAGATGTCCTAAGTGCAAAAGAAGAAGCACAGCTTGTAGCTCTACTAAGGGAACATAGGGACGTGTTTGCTTGGCACTATAGAGACTTGAAGGGAGTAGATCCAAAAATTTGCTCTCATACTATCCCCATGACTGCTGATGCCAAACCCACCAAACAAAAGCCTTACACATATAATGACACATATGCAGCTAAAATAAAAGAAGAGATCGACAGCCTAATTGAAGCTGGATTTATCTATGAAATTGAGCATACTGAATGGGTGTCCCCCATTGTTGTGGTGCCCAAGAAGAATGGAAAATTCCTAGTGTGTATTAACCTTAAAAAAGTTAATGCCGCTACAATCCGAGATAGTTATCCACTTCCAATCACTGAACATTTATTTGAGCGTGTTGCAGGCAAGGAAGTTTATAGCTTCCTTGATGGGTTTTCAGGCTACAACCAAGTAGCCATTGCCCCCGAAGATCAACATAAAACGGCTTTTGCCACAGAATGGGGAATCTTTGCATTTCGTGTGATGCCATTTGGTCTCACTAATGCACCTGCAACATTCCAAAGGCTCATGTGTCATGTCTTCAAAGAGTTCTTGCAGAAGAGCTTAGAAGTATATGTGGATGATTTATGTGCGCATTCCCAACAGAGAAGATACCACATTCCTGAGCTCAAGCAAATTTTCAACAAGTGTAGAGAATAAAGAGTTTGTGTGAACCGAGAGAAGTGTGTGTTCATGGTACGACAAGGTAAAATCTTAGGTCACATTTTTTCTAAAAATGGAATATCAACAGATGTGGACAAAGTAAAAGCCATTGCGGAATTGCCGAGACCAAGGAACGTTAAAGAGGTTCAAGCTTTTATGGGCCATTGTGGATACTACGGTAGGTTTATCCAAATGTATGCCATCATTGCTCAACCTCTTTATGGATTGTTGACAAATTTTGAGTGGAATGATGAATGTGAAAAATTCTTCAATGAGCTAAAAAGACGTTTGTGCTCAGCACCAATACTGACCACCCCTGATTGGAGTAAACCATTCCATGTCCATGTGGATGCATCCAATCATGCAATAGGATGTGTGCTAGCACAACCCACAGGTGAAGGGAATCTAGATTTACCAATCGCTTATGCTAGTAGATAGTTGAACATAGCTGAACGAAACTATACGACAATCGAGAGAGAAGGCTTAGGCATGGTATATGCAGTGAAAGAGTTTAGACACTATCTGTTGGCCAACAAGTTTAGGTTTTTTACTGATCATCAAGCCTTATTGTATTTGGTCAATAAACCCTGCAACACAGGATGCTTAGTAAGATGGTTCCTCTTACTAATGGAATACGACTTTGAAGTTGTTGTCAGGAAAGGTAGGACCCATCTTAGGGCGGACCATCTTTCTCGCATCACTTCAGGAGAGCCACCGCAAGGAGTGTCTGATGAACTACCTAACACTTATTTGTTCAATTTAGAAGTTGTTCCTAAATGGGCAAATAAGTTAGTACTGGTCCTAACCTTCGGACCTGCAAATAAGAACGTAAAAACAAACAAAGAAGAAATTGTAAGATCACAAAAATATCAAATATTGGCAGGAAGCATGTACAAACACGAGACAAATGGTGTATTAGCTTGTTGTGTCGAGGATGATGAGCATAGTAGTTGGTTGCAACAAGCCCATGAAGGATTGCTAGGAAATCACTATTCTAAACAGTGAGCATTGCAGAATCTGCAACGTTTAGGAGTGTATTGGCCTAGCATGGACAAAGAAATTCATGAGTGGATCAAGAGTTGTCCCGTATGCCAGGTGAGACCCCTAGTGGAGCATCCCACCCTTTATCACGTGTCACTAATTCCCAACTGGAGTGCTCCATTGGTAGAATTCATGAGATCGGGAACACTAACGAACGAGGCTAGTCTAGCAAGAAGATGAAGCATGGAGCAAGAGGCTCAGGACTATGCCTTAGTAGGAGAGAACCTATATTGAAGAGGCAAAGATGGTTATCTGAGACTATGCATTCATGAATCAGATTACTTGAAAGTCTTAGAAACTACACATAGCGGTGTTGCAGGTGGACACTTTGGGCCTGACCGAGTAATTAAGACCATGCTATTCTCAGGACTCTGGTGGCCCACTCTTCATATGGATGCACATACCTATGTAAAGAAATGTGACACATGCCAACGTGCACAATATCCGATCATAAAAGAGGAGATGTCTTTGAGGCCAATGATGGGAGGATGTGCATTTTCAAAGTGGGGCATAGACATTGTGGGTCCTATTAACCCCCCAGCTAGAAACTCCCATGCAGAATACATTATTGTAGCCACTCATTACCTTACCAAGTGGGTGGAAGTAAAAGCCACAACAACGAATGATGCTCAAACGACGGCTAAGTTCTTATTCAAGAACGTGTTCACTAGATACGGGTTACCAATAGAGTTAGTAAGTGATAGAGGTACACACTTCTTGAACGAAGTTTTTGAAAATCTACTTCAAGAATTCATGGTGATACATAAGAAGTCAGGCCCCTATCATCCACAAGCTAACCGACAAGCCGAGAGCACAAATAAGATGCTAGGTAACATATTGACAAAACTCGTAAATAATAAACGCTCTGATTGGGACAAACATCTTCATCATGCTGTTTGGGCGTACCGAGTTGCCTACAAAACGGTACTCAATGCCACTCCATTTCAGATGGTCTTCGGACAGAATGTTGTGCTGCCATTAGAATTCCTAATCCCAACTTTAAAGGTGGCACAAGAGCACGAGTGGAATGGACACGAGTTGTCCTCTAGGATCTTTGATCTAGAACGCTTGGGTGAGACAAGGCTATGAGTGGCCGCAGGCATCTATGCTGCAAAGAAAAGACAAAAGGCATACTTTGATGCACACATCAAAGACAAAGGATTGAAAGAAGGAGACCTAGTGTTGGTTTACACACTAAAGTAGCATGCCCGAAAATTGGAGAAACGAGGATGTGGACCCATGATCATTAATAGAATCTCCACTAGTGGTGCGATTCAATTGGCCACTTTAGAAGGTGATATTTTACCAAACTATATTAGTGGATGCCGAGTCAAGCTATATCAAGAACCTCTTACAGAGGAAATGCTAATGAGACTCAACACTGCTAAGAAGCGAAAAGAAGAGGAGTTAAGGGTTAGAGAAGAAGCACAAGCAGAGGCTAGAGAGCGCATTAGAAGAAATAAGTTACGGTGATTAGGCCTAGATGTCAACACAAAAGCTCCAAAATATCACATGGACATGTGCCAAAAATTGAACCTAACTACTTCTCGAATAATTGACCGACGCTCCTTTGTGACCATAGAGGTAGGACAAGGAAAGAGTGTAAGGACTGTGAGAGCATTGGTTGACTCAGGTGCAGCAACTAGTGCAGTTAGTCTTTCATACTGCCAAGACCTGCACGTGGACATCAAGCCCATAGAAGCATATCTCATAGGATTGGGAGGTGTGGAAACCCCTTGTTTGTCCTAGGTCAAGATTGGATTTATGACCATGCAGTCAACTTGAACTTAAGAAGTCAAATTCTTCAAGTTTGGGTACACGAACAATGCATTACATTAGAATTAGAAAATTGCATGCTCGCAAATCCATATGTCACACCTTCTCATAGTTCTTCTAGGACTAATCTTAGCAAAAAAGATGTTGTATGTGTCAAGGGCTCTATGTTCCAAAAGCACTCCATCATGGAAGAACAGGCTCAAAGACAAGCGAACTCCTCCTCTTGTGCAAAGACTAATGTTGTCACCACAACTCAACCAAAAAGGCAAGCACAATGGTATATGACAACCGCTATATCAAATAGACAAAGAGACTTCAAGAGGAAAGAAGTTATGGACATGAAGAAGATCTGGATACGAAAACAAGAGCAACCACTAGCCTTGCCCCCACAATTCCCACCCAGGCAAGCTAACCATGTGAAGACAAGAACCAAACCACCAAGACCAGCTCAACGAGAAGGCATACGACAAATTTGGGTGCCTAAGAAATTAGTTGCAGTTCAACAAGGACAATCACATATGTGGGTGCCCAAGGCGCTCTTACACGTGCAAAGGCCTATGCTCCCTACCATGCAAAAGGTCTCAACAAAGAAGCCAAGGAGAGAGAAGGGTAAGAACAGAGCACAAAGAACAAAAGAAGATAAACTCAACCCTTCTGCAAAAGTAAGCAAGCAATCATCAAGGATATGGGTTTGGAAGCCAAAAGCACCAACAACATCCACAGAACCAAAGAGCCAACCACACTGGATACCAAAGTTTGGAAAGCATCCAAAGATAAAGTGGCCTGAGGTGATCTATACAGGGCCAAATCCTATTCTAAAATGGGTTCCAATCAAGAGGATTACATCATTTCGAGATCCAATCGACACCTCCAATCAAAGAATGCATCAAGTATGCAAGTAACATCAAAAACCTCCACCAGCAACAACCATGTGCCTTTGGCATAACCCCATCTTTTGCACCATTCAGGTCATGCATTTCCAAAGTATGCATCAATATAGGGCCACATTACACGGCCGTGCATAGACACAATTGAGAAATCCCAGGAACATGAGACACACTCGACATATGTAATATATTTTATTGATCCTAACCACCTTCTTCTTGTTTTCTAATTGTTCAAAAAAAAAACAACAAAAAAAAAGAATAGGTCCATGCGCTCGAGGACACTCATCGGTGAACCATCAGCAAGGACGTTCATCAACCAGAAAGACAAGCCAATGGGTCAATCACTATGATGGGCATACAACACGAAGAGACAAAAATTGACCGACCTTTCACCATGGTAAGCACAACCTACTTTGGCAACATGCTCACCATGATAGATTAGGAAGCCTCTTCGTCAGCATACCCTTGAGCACTTAGCTCAAGATCCAATCTCTTGCACCATACTTCTTCCCATGCATTTTCCAAGTATGCATACATAGGGCCACATTACAAGGCCATGAACAAGGCACATTCCTTTTCAACCCATGCACTAATGCACTTACCCATCATCCATTCTGGGTTACAAGTACTTGGCATGAAAACTATGGAAGTCATCTTTGGAATAATCAGAGGACATCAAGGTGACACAACAAGAGTAAGGAAGTCATCCACCACTACAAGTTGCTCATAATCAACATAAACCACCTCCTTTGAGCAGCTAGCATTCTTGGAAAGCTCACAAATGCACCATCAAGATAGAATACAAGGAAGAAGAACTCACAACCGGACTACAACCAACAAGCGCTAGCAGTGGCAAAGTGAGCACCAGACAAAAGACCAGGCTACATTGGAAAGATGGACACTACCTTTCAACGTACTACATGGGACAACCACTACAACAAGGGTCTATCAGGGACGACAGACTCAAGAGGGGGCAGTGTTGAAACTCAAGGTCAAGGAGAAAGCATGGAAGTGCATCAAGGAAGTGGACATACAAGAAGAAGGAGCAAGTAGGGAGCTCCAAGAAGCACCTGTCAAATTTTCAGAAGAAATCCCTATAAAAATAGTGATTTTTATCACTAAAAACCATTGTAAATAGCATTTTCCATTTTTGAAACTCCATTTTGTTCAAGACGAGGAGTCCTCGGCTTGAGGAGTATCAGAACTATCATCCTACCAATTTTCATAATTTTTAGACTCCGTTTGAGCCCCCAAATAAGCCATGGAACCTATTTTTTAATTAGGCCGGACACTAGGTTTGGACAGGGCCAAAACCACTCAGAAAACTATAAAAAGGGCTGGAGAGCTCATTTTTGGGGGTTACCTTGTTGCAGTTTTGAGCTTTGTAAGAGATTTCTTTTGTAATCAAAGCTTTCCATTGTTCTACTCTTTGCTCTTACCTCGTGCGTGTGTGTGTGTATGTGTGTGCATGTTTGTGTGCTTTCACTCACGCACTTATGTCATCACTTGCTCGCAGTCTTCATACATATCCTCATGTCTCCATGGATAGACATTTATGAGGTGTATCTCCTCACGTTGGTACTCACCATTGTGCTAGAGTGACACTCTACCTCTCTGATTTTTGAAGTTCTTGTAACACTCATCTATAATATGATTTGAAAAACCAAAATATTGCATGGGGAAGAGTTGAAAGGTCTCCCCCTACCTTGCTTACCTCCTCTGCCCCTATGTCTTGAGTTTCTACCTCTCCCTGCATAGCTTGCTTGAGAGGTAGCTCCTTCATCCTCAATCTTCTTGCTTTTCCCTTTCTCTTTAGACTTGCCTTTATCAGTGTATAGGGCAAAAGAGCTATTACCTCTTGATGAATCTTTATTCTTGTTGAGCTTGGCATCATGGGTAAAGTGTTGCCCAATGAGTGCGGTAAGATCTAGGATCTGCATGTCCATGCACAAGTCCATAGCAGTTGTGAAGCTCTCGCATTTATCATCTACTTTAATGCCATTGATTGCTTGTCTCACAATCTGCTCCTCTTCAATCTCCTCTCCTATGCTTGCCAATTGGTCAGCTACATCCTTGACTTTGGTCACATACTCTGAGATGCCTTGTGTAATAAAGTAAGTTTATGATCTAGGGGTCCGACTTGTTCAGATAGATCTGAAATCGGATACCGTTTGGTCATCCATGTGTATGACCAAAGATCTCGAGTTTAGACTTACTAGGAGGTCTTGTGCTCTTGTGAACAAGTGATCCACTTAGCTTAGTGGTTAAGTCTCAAGGGTGTGAAGGAGGAGGTCTTGGGTTCAATCCCCATGGCGGACATGGAGAGAGTATTTTTCCCAAGAAGATCTAGAGCCTTTTAGAAGCATCCACTTGAGTTAACTCAAGTTAACTGGGAGTACACTTGGTGCACATGCAGTTATATGGCAAACACTTGGATGGTTAGTATCCACCTGCCCAAGAAGGCAGTCCCCTGGAGAGAGCTATATATAGAGGCATTTGGTTGGGAGGAGAGTCATCTCTCAAGCACGTGGTGGTCATAATTTCTAGTTCTCTTGCATTGGTATCAGAGCTAGGCAAGCTTTCATGGAAACCCTACTCTCATCATCTTCCTCAAGTTCTCATGAGGAGCTTGAAATTTTTTACCATCATTTTGTTCGTATATCATTTTGGCGATTCTTTTTCTTTGTAATAGACACATGTCGCATACATACTCTTTCTCGATCTATTGCTTTCCGCTATTGTTTAAAATGGCAGAATATATATTGCCATAGACATGCAGAATAACGGGATCGACCTCACATCCTTAGTGTGAGATCATCACTGTGTAACCATATTATGTCGGTTGATGATGATGAAGAATTCATTGTACCCATTAATATATATCTGTTTAGTGCTTTGTTTGTGCCTCCCAAAGGAGTTTTAAGAAAGATCTACACGTCATCACTTTTCACGGCCTTATAGCTCTAATCACGAAGCTATGTGCGGTAGGATAATTTGATTTTGTCCAGAAGTGCTATTTTCTACACCATTATTCGAACTCAAGTCTGTAATGAAATCGGATATGTATGCTTTTCATAGCTTCAGTGTAACCACCAGAGCACAGCGCATTCATTCGAATGTTCAACAGCGTAGAAGTTATTAATTAATCTATATCCATGATGTATATCTCATGGAGCTGAGGTACAACTAATCAACAAAATAAGTGAAGGCTAGACAGAAGGTTGCTGATGCACTTTGTAGCAGGAAAGACCAGAGCTCTCATTGATTATGGCTACGGGGGATTGACGTCACTTTTGGGCTTTGCTTTTCGCGTTATCTTACTTAATTGGAGCGTTGTTCTTCTCAATGCTGGTCATAGAAGTTGGTGCATTTCTAAAGACTTTGCAAAACTTGATCCAGTGCAGCAAGGGTTAGATTGGGCTTGTGGATATGGCACTGCAGATTAGAAGGAGTGTGGTCTTGAAGGGCTGAAGCGGATGCTTCATGCTCCTTCTAATAGGGAGATTGATTTCTTTGGTCAAGCTGTCAAAGCTCAGGCTTTTCTCTGGTCATCTTTGTTGTCATCGAATCAATTCTGCATGACTTTATTGATCTTGTGTGATCACTTTTGATTGCTATAGCGAACCTGTCTTATGCAAGGCAATTTTAGCACGGTCCTTTCATCCATTCATAAAAAAACACCTCCCATCTGCATGGAGCTATGGAAGGTGGCTGAAGATTCTTCGTTAAGGATTCAAGCGTTGTCTTATATCTGTTGCATCCATTCACTAAGGTAGTAGAAGTAGAAGGGACAGATGAGAGGGATATATCAGCTAAAGGAGGGAGAGCGTTGTCGTCATCAGAAAAGAGATGAACGCACTTCTGTGTATATATGTTACAAGTTCTATATGGTAGCACTCCGTTCTTGAGCGCGTACCTTCCAGAGGCAAAAGATCACTCCAAAAGAGAAGGAAAATTCTCAAGCACCGTGTAGGTGCATGGATTCGAACTCCTAACCTCCCAAAATGAGGATAATATTCATCCATTAGGATGCAAAGAATTTGGTGGATTACATCTCTGCAGAGTTTATTTGTTCTTACTCTCTAGACATATAAATCTCTTCTTGATCCGACAAAAATGAAGTAGCGACTTCTTTGGAGATACTTTCAGTATCGTTGCACTTCCAAATTTGGCAAGGAGGTGTGCGGATGCTCACTAAAGCCTTGAAGGATGGTGAATAGCTCCTCGTAAGGATCAGAGGATGGACGAAGCTATGATCAAAGATAAGTATTTTCTAGTTTCTACTTGGCCTTAATGCTTGATTTATCTTGTTTTCATTGAAATAGCCAAGATTTCGATCGATTAAGTCTAGATAAGGATAATGGAAAAATCCACTTCTCATTTCAAACATTAGTTTGCATTGAGGAAAGACTTGATTTAATAAAGGATCCTTGTGCATGAAAGAATGTATTTTTGTAGTTTCCAGATTTCCTTTCCATTGAGTACGCTTTTTATTGCACCACAAGGATATGTTTTTATATCATAGTGCATTAGGACAAAGGAAAGAATATACATGCATCAAGATTGCATGATATACATTCTTAGTACAAGGAAATGTCATGCATCAAGCTCATGATTGTTGCATTATTTTTTGGGCATGCAAAGAACATGCATGTATACTCATGTGAGCATTTGCATTTGTATGTAGGCACATGCATTTGCATGATAGAATGGGATGTTGTTCGCAAGTAGATATGATAATGTACTCTCTTAGTAATTAGCTTACTTTATAAATCTCGCGCTTTGACATTAGGGAAGACAGAGGACTAGTTAGTTGCAAAGAACATGCTAATTCTAATTTGCAGCTCAAGTAATTATTTGATTCCTTCCCAAGTTGATACTCCGCTATAAAAAACAAATACTTAATGACAATTAAGTATGTTTGATGTCTTACTAGGTATAAGTAGGCACTAGGAGAGAGTTAAGTATTAAATTTTCTTGATGAATAAGAAAATTTAATCAATTGCAAACCTTTTGCGATGTATGATGACTCTAAGTCCCGGATGTACCTAGGGAGTCATGAAGATAAGCTTATAATGATTACTCTAAGTATAAGTGATATTTTAGAAAGTCATACGGATAAGCTTTAGTGGAACTATTGAAGTTTTTTTTTTTTCATCCTGATGAGCAATAAACTTCAAAGAGATAAATAAATTTTAGCACCACTTGAACTTTAGTGTTCAATAGTAGGATGCTAGGTTCCATGACTGTATCTCTAGAAAAGATGCAAAGCTTTCAAAAAAACATGGAAACTTTATTAAGTATTTTTCTAAGGAAGAGAAAAATATTCTTGGTTTTATTTAAGCTAAATAGAGCTTAAAGCAGAATATCTTTGGAAATCAAAATCTTTTCTCAAAGATATGTCAAATAGTCTTTGGGAATTAAGCTATTTCCTAAAGATAAGCCAACAAAGAAAATAGTCTGGTTAACTATTTCCTCGGATTAAAAAGAAATATCTTTTGGACAAGCAATAAAGCCTTAAGTTTTGTTCTTGTTCAATAGTCCAGATTTCTTTTAGAGAGATTATTCTAGTAAAACTAAGGATTCCAAGATGAATCATTGAACTGGAAAGTAAAAGATTCCAAGACGAATCACTAGCTTAGTTTTACTTGATTCCTTGATAGGAATCTAAAGTTCTTAAAAGAAAAATCTCCCTTGAGGTGAGACTGGAATCTTTCAAGTAAGTTTGATACCAAGTAGTTCCTAGAAGACCCCAAACCATCAGTATTGGCACTCAAGTCCAAATATTGATATAACCTAAAGGTGTATCAAAGATTCTTAGCTTTGGATTCTGAGTGGCATCAGTGTATGCCTGGACTTGAGACGGGAAAAGATCTCTAAAAAGCCCATGGGTAAGCAAATATGATTTTGTTAGTTTAAGAGATCTTAATAATAAAGACTAAGTCTTTATTTTGGTCACAAGATCAACCAGACTCGACCAAGCTCGGCCATGATTGTCCAAGAATGTGGGATTGGAACTACTTCGTAGATTGCCCAAGCATTTGCAATAAAAATTCCCTTTGGGAATTATTCACTCAGGTTCCATTTATCCAATGGAAAAGTGTGAAAAGAGTAAGCTGTTCCAAGTCTGAACAGAGTGAAGCAATTCCAAGAATGTAGTCTGCAACCATGAAAACGGTACCTAAGTCTGTGGAAGGTAAAACATAAGTATTTGCCTATCCTTAAAGGGATTTTAGTACAAATCGAGAGAGCATGAGCTGATGCTTAGACTTAGGCAGTAGAGAGATTCCTGTAAAAGTCCCAGCCGGGGTAGGTACCTAAAGCTTCAGTAAGAAAGGAATCTAAAGACAAGAAGTCAAAAGCTCTTGTCACTACAAATTGGTCAAGGATAAACCAATTGAACTTGAATCTATGAAAATTCAAGTACTTGGAATTCTGATTGGTTTTCATTTGAAAACCCTAGCAAAGAAGGATGGATGCTTCATCAAAAGATTTTTTAAGTTCCTCAAGGAAAGCACAAGATCATGTGAAGGATCAAAAACCTAGAAAATCTAGTTAGAGATAATGCCTGAAACTTCAGAATTCTTGTACAGAATTGAAGCAAGAAGGTACTTTATCAAGAGATGTTTAGACTTTAGGATAAAATTCACTCACTCGTCAATGTAAGTATAAAATTGGGTGGTATGGACACCAGATTTTATACTCAGATTGATGTAGGAAAGATGGTATGGGACATCGGACCGTGAGATGATGATTATCTTTTAGTCCTAGATTAGATCTTGAAGTTAGGTTTGACCCTCAAGGAAATTAAAACTTCAAAGGAGGAGTTTAATTCAAGAAGGATGAAAGTAGTATCATAAGATATTTCAAGATAACTTCAAGATCAAGGAAGTTGAAGATATGAACTAAGTAACTCCTAAGATCTTCTTAGAACACTTCAAGCTTAAATGTTATCAGTTAGAAATATTTCATAAATTTCTGAAAGAAGTTGGACTTTGATTTTGAGTTGATCTTTTCAACTAAAGGTTTGATTGACTAAGTCAAGTATCAAGTTCCTAGTGTAACTTGGTAAATTCACTCTTTTGACTCAAAGAAATGCACAAGAATTGCATTTCCAATAAGGAGTTAGAAAGACTGAATATGACCTGAACTTAGTCTCAAGTGAATCTTTATTTGAATTTAAAACTCATCAATAGAACCTCAGTAGGTCGACACACTGATGTTGGTAACCACACTATTATCTTGTGGTTGGATGATGTTTTTTGATTTGCATTAAATCCTTTTGAGAATCCAGCTTATTTTTCTTAAAGATAGAGAAAATGTTTCAATACCCTGTTGAAATAGATCTTTGAGAAGTTAAAGTCCTGAGTCATCTAGACTTTGACTCATAGCAAGTCTACGTATCTTCAAAGTTTGAGTTGGTTGAACAAAGTTTAGTTCTTTCTTTCCGCTTTCCGAATCTTTTGGGTTTGAGTCAGATAGGGTATCTAATTCTTTTCATAAAATTCAAGGGAACTAGGTAACTAAATTAAACATCTTAGATAGATGTTCTGTAAAAGAACCTTTTCAAACATCGAAAGATAATAAGTCTAATTTGACTTATTCATTTGAGTTTGCTTCCAGTTATAGCATAAATAATTTCCTAGAGTCCAGCATACTCTAGAGTAGAGAAATTAGGAATTGCTCATCAGATTGACGATTCCCAAAAAACCTTTTGCTAAAGTCTTTGAGAAAAGTGTCCTCGATTGGATAAATTTTCATTTGAAATTTGAGTTGGTCAAGTTATAGTATGACTGACTCAAAGAAAAATGGAAAACCATCTCCTACAATTTACATAGGATTTTTTAACCCAATTGGACAAAGTAAGTCCTCTAGTCGGGTGAAAAAATCAAGTAGCTATTGGATAGGAGTTAACCATTGTTCAAACACCCAAGTTAGATGTTTGGGACAGCCAAATTTCAAGTTTCCAAAATAAATTCAAGTGATTCAAGAGTTCTCAAAGTCTTGTAAGGGATAAGAATCCCACCTTCATTACTAAGTCCATGCACCAGTCATGCCCAGAAATGGACTAGTAAGTTGAATCCACTCAGTTCACATGTTTGTGCCTAGATCGCACATCGAGAATCTGTGAATTGGCCAGGGATTTTTTTAGATCCACCCTTATTATCCTTTCACTAGTTTGTACTTTGTTCAGTTCATCAAAGTGCAACATGAGATATTGTTTTCAATCATTTGGGCAGGGACGCCACCACAGAGATGAGACATGTTCTTCTAGTTTTAGAACATGACCATGTTCTTCCAGTTTTAGAACATGAGGTTCGGGGGTTTCCTATAGTAGATATATAGCTCTATTTTCGAGGACGAAAATATTTTCCAAGGGGGGAAGAATGTAATAAAGTAAGTTTATGATCTAGGGTTTCGACCGGTTTAGACAGATCTGAAATCGGATACCGTTTGGTCATCTGTGTGTATGACCAAAGATCTCGAGTTTAGACTTACTAGGAGGTCTTGTGCTCTTGTGAACAAGTGACCCACTTAGCTTAGTGGTTAAGTCTCAAGGGTGTGAAGGAGGAAACCTTGGGTTCAATCCCCATGGCGGACATGGGAGGAGTATTTTGCGCAAGAAGATCTAGAGCCTTCTAGAAGCATCCACTTGAGTTAACTCGCATTAACTAGGACACTTGGCACATATGCAATTACATGGCCGACACTTGGATGGTTAGTATCCACCTATCCAAGAAGGAAGTCCCCTAAAGAGAGCTATATATAGAGGCATTTGGTTGGGAGGAGAGTCATCTCTCAAGCACCTGGTGGTCGTAATTTCTAGTTCTCTTGCACCTTGCTTGGGTTGCTTCCTTGAGTGGTAAACTGAATCCACAATTGGTTCTTCCTAGCCCTTGTGTTGGAAGAAAAATATGAAGACAATGTTTCCCAAGTCTCTTGGGATGTCTTACAGTTCCTAATGTGTGGAAGAAGAAAATCAGAAGGGATGGTCATCATTCATACCTTGCTTTGAAGTCATATTCATGATCAGAAGGGAATCCTCTTGTTCCTCTATATAATTGTTGTAGTCTTTTCTTGATTTGTAGCCTTGATGATGGTGGAATCTTCCTCTTGATTGTGTATATCCACCTCTTCGGAATCGTCTACCTCTTTGATTTTTGAAGTTCTTGTAATACTCATCTATAGTATGATTTGAAAAACCACAAATATTGCATGGGGAAGAGTTGAAAGGTCTCCCCTACCTTGCTTACCTCCTCTGCTCCTACCTCTTGAGTTTCTACCTCTCCCTACATTGCTTGCTTGAGAGGTAGCTCCTTCATCCTCAATCTTCTTGATTTTCCCTTTCTCTTTAGACCTACCTTTATATGCATATAGGGCAGAAGATCTATTACCTCTTGATGAATCTCCATTCTTGTTGAGCTTGGCTTCATGGGTAAAGAGTTGCCCCATGAGTGTGGTAAGATCTTGCTTGTCTCACAATCTGCTTCTCTTCAATCTCATCTCCTATGCTTGCCAATTGGTCAGCTACATCCTTGAATTTGGTCACATACTCTGAGATGCCTTGCTTGGGTTGCTTCCTTTGCGCGGTAAACTCAATCCACAATTGGTTCTTCCTAGCCCTTGTGTTGGAAGACAAATATGAAGACAATGTTTCCCAAGTCTCTTGGGATGTCTTATAGTTCCTAATGTTGGAAGAAGAAAATCAAAGATTGAGTTAAGTAAGTATGACCTGGCTAATGCATCTTTTGCACACCATGAATTGAGTCTTTCATGCTCCTCTCTTATAGGTTGTCCTTTGCTTCTGAAAATGGGCATCTCCTCATCTTTTGAGATGTATCCATAGAGGCTCCTTCCTTGCAAGTTGTTGAGGGAGAATCAAGTAAGAAGAAGAAAAGAAGAAGACAACGAAAGAAGCAACTTCACTAAAAAGCAAGATCTGAAGATATATCTCTGCAAGAAGCCCCGCAGGGGCGCAACACCCATCTCTGCACAGAGCCCCGCAGGGGCACACACACCAAGGAAAGGACGTAACCCACATGGGTGCTTCAACCTTTTGATCTCTGGAAGGTCCAGATCGAAGACTGAAGCACCACATCCTCAGACCTTCCACTGGTGGCGTGCGTGGCAACCAGAATTAACGAGCCTATAGGTGAATTAGACTGCGGAATATCAGGTAGTCAGTCTAACTCCAAGGGTTGCGGGCAAGCAAGGCGAATGCATATGGCCCAGAGAATGTAAAACAAGAATTAAGAAGAGGCCGTCAAAACTGAACACCTGTTTTATAAACAGGTAACAATGAGCAAAGGTTGCGTGCAGAGAAAAGAAGTGAATAACACAACAAGGTCCGATGTGTGCAACCAGGACAAATCAGAGCGCCTCTAAAACGTAATGCAAGATCAAGAATCAGGCAATATTGACCACTGGATGCGTGCGGACAACAAACTGATGACAAGAAGCAAAGCCTGTCAAGGGACGACAGAGACGAAGAGGGGGAGAGTGTTGCAGAGCTAAAGAAAGTACAAAGCAGAGAAAAAGACGGGCCCCAAAATTTTTTCGATTTGGACATCATATTTTTGTATCATACTCATTCTTGTAATATATTTTCCATTGTAAAGGCACTAGGGGAGTCCTCTAGATGCATCCCCACAGGAGATTAGAGATTTACCCATGTAAACTAGTAGGGAATTAGTCATTTAGTGAATAAAGTGCCGGTCTCTTGTGTGAAAGGACCATTTTTAGGGCACTAGTATATAAGTCAAATGTGACTCTTTGTAAAGAACTTTTTGCCATTGTGAGAATAGAGAGCACAGAAATTCGAATTTGTGTCTTCTTCACTCCGTATCTTCTTCTTCGTGAGCTTGTATGCATGTGTATTGCTTGGAAAGAGTGCTTGTGAGTGTTGTCTATCCATGAAAGTGTTTATTTGCTGTAGGTAAGGTGTGTGCGAAGTGTAGGAAGTGCTGAAGTGTGGGAAAGTATTCCCGTGACTCAGTATTTTGCTCATAACTTGAAGTAGGAGCGTCAGAATTGAGTGAAACCACCGCCATTGGATGGGTCTTCTCGAGAGTTTCGAAATGCATATGTTATTCACTATATTTGGAGCTCGGAGCTGGGAGAAAAGTCCAAAATACTGACGGCTGCTCCACCAAGTATCGTTTCGCCTTGGCCAACAGTTGAAGCTTGTTTGGATAAGTCTTTGCCTCATTTACATTCTTTGAGTAGTTCATTTGCATTGATCATTACATGATTGCATGTCTTCATACACTCGGCTAGGTTTGTATACTCTTTGGATTGATAATTAAAAGCGTGTATCCCCACTATATGCACTTGTGAGGGGATTGAGGTATAGTCTCTTTCTCCGCAAGTCCCTAAGTTGATACTTAGGTCAACACACTTTTTGGCGCCGTTGCCGGGGAGTCACGAATCAAACCGAGGCATTCGTGTGATGGTAAGTAGCTTTTTGCATTGAAGTAAGTGGAGGAGTGGAAATTTTCTCTTCTTTGGTAAGTCATTTTCAGCCGCACTTGCTACTTCTCATTCTTGGAGTGTGTGTAGTGAGTTGTTAGTTTAGGGAAGTGAGTAGTAGGAGGAGAGTAGGAAGAGGGAGGGAGTAAATTAGAGTAGCTTTCACTTCTTGTCTTGTTGTTTCATTTTCAGTAGATAGGAAAAAAACCAAGTATAAAAGCCAAAAAGAGTTACTGTGAAAATCACTTGTTTTTGAGCAAGTATCGTGAGAGAGCTGTCGAGTATCGCGTGAGCTGTGGCAGAGATCGCGGACGAGGAACTGAGCAAGCTGGGGTTGCACAGAGCAAGGGGGAGTGAGAAAGAAGTGGGATCAACTATCAAGGTGAGAAGGACTCATCTTACTTTTGATTTCTCAGTAAATCTAGACTGTAGAGAAAGACGATCTGCGCCAGGTATCGGTTGAGACTTTCAGAGGGTCTAAAGGAGTGCTTTGCTTGATACAGAGAGTGAGGAGAGGAGAGAGGAACTAGGAGAACAGGGGCATCAAAACAAAACTTAAAAAACATTCCTCAAAAATTGTCTAAGGGTCAAGTATCGTTTTACTCCCGCGGTCGAGTATCGCGATACTTAGCAAGTATCGTGACCTCTTGTGGTCGAGTATCGCGATATTTCCCTCCGATCGTGTATCGTTTCATACCGATCGCGATACTTGGTCAGGGATCGTTTTGCCAACGATCGTCGATCGTGTATCGTTGATCGTGTATCGTTTCGTGCCGGCCGCGATACTTGAGAAGTATCGTTTTGATCAAAGATCGCGATACCTCCCAGAGATCGAGTATCGTTTGGTCTTCAGAGATCGCGATACTTTATCAGTATCGTGTATCGTTTTGCCAGCGATCGTTTGCGAGAGATCGTGTATCGCGTGGTAGTCCAAGTATCGTTTGTCCGAAGTATCGTGATAGTCAAGTATCGTGAGAGATCGCGTATCGTTTGTGCGCAGGTATCGTGTACCGTTTACCAGAGATCGAGATACTTACCAAATATCTTGTATCGTCGATCGTTCCAATTCAGAGATCGTGTATCGTCTGCTGCAAGTATCGAATATCGTCGGGATTGAAATATCGTGTATCGTTTCCTCCCAAGTGACAAGTATCGTTTTCCATCAAATATCGTGTATCGTCTAGTCTTCAGAAGATCGCGATACTTTATCAGTATCGTGTATCGTTTGGAGCCAAGTATCGGTATCGTTTCACTCAAGCGATCGGTATCGTTTAGCAGATATCGCGATATTTGTCAGGGATCGAGTATCGTCTAAACCCAGAGATCGTGTATCGTGGAATTTTGGAGACAAGTATCGTGTTCTGGAAAAATTCTCTTTCAGTCATTTTTTTCAGCCAAAGTCTTCTGGAAATTTTTGACCTGTAGTGAAGAGTGCCAAAGGCCCAAGGGTAGCAAAGACTGATCAGAGTTTAGAAGTGGATGAACCTGAGATCCGGAAGAACCCTAGGAAGCCGAAGAAGTGTAATCTCTTCTGTAGGTAGTGTAGCAGAGCCAAGTAACCGTTCACATTATTCTGAGACCTCCAGCGAGTTAGAGGAAGAAATTCCCATGGCTTCCGAGGATATGCAGAACACAGTACCCATGATTGGCATGATGTCAATCATTGAGGGAGAGTACAGGACCTCCTTGGAGTATGTGAACACCAACCAAAATGAGGTCCCTATTTATTTGGATGGTCTAAACAGATCAGTGGCCAAGTTAAAGAAAGCGTCAGAGGCTTACATAGTGCCTAGACCAGCAGTCAAGTACGTAGGAGGACTTTACATGGACAAAAGAGATATCCAATATGTTGTCACAGAACACCCAGAAAACATTAATGAAATTGGTGAAGAAAATAATGCTTCAAACTTAAATGGAGGAGGGAATGAAGAGCAAGTAACTACACCTAGAGGAAGATCTACGATTGCGAGGATATGGAGAGGAGATCTGATTCCCCAAGATGACACCTTAATGGATGTATATTTGATCAATGGGATGGAGCATCTCCTTAGGGCACATTCCTCAATTTGGGAAGCTGCTCCTAATCCAGTCACCATCTATGAGTTGCAGGATCCTGATTTTTCCACCATTATCACATATCTGGATAAAAATCAGAGGAGATATTGGCCTATAACAGAAGCGGAAAGAGCTGAGTTGAAATATCAGAATATCCCAGTGTTCCCCCCTAGGGACGAAGCCACTACCGCAAGAAACCCACTTGGAACGTCCCATAATGATTCATACCAACAGTCGGGCCAAACACAACAAACTCAAATCCCCGTCAGACCTCCTGTGCAATTTGCAATGCCTGCAAACAACCCTAATTACCGACCTCAACCAACTATGGACCCAAGACATGGAATTCATGCTCCAGTCAGACCGCCGGTAGTAAGGGGACCAGGCATACCAATAGGAAGACCAATTTTCCCAGTGATGCCTAGACCACCCGAAGCAGGAAGACGACTCAGGCCAATCCAAGTTGCCAAATGCATGAGAAATCACTACGATGGCTCTAGTGAACCTTACAATCATATAGCGGAATTTAAACAAGTAATCAGAGCCGAACAGGTAGAAGACTTTTTGATTCAATATGAGTCCTTTGGTCTTACCTTGTCAGACACAGCGTTAGCATGGTTCCAACCATTGGACCCTAATACCTTTCAGAACATGGAGCAAGTATACCAAGAAATGATTGAGGAATTCACTAAATCAGGAATCAAAAACAATTCTTCATCATTGATCCATAGCTTCAAGCAAGTCCCTACCGAGTCAGTGAGATTGGCCGCCAGAAGATTCAAGCAATATGTAGACAGATGCCCAGTAGAAGAGAGACCTACACAAAATAAAATGGTGTCATTATTTTTGGAAGGATTATTGAACGGATCCTTGAGATCATTGGTGTATGTAAAAAGGGTTCAGACTTTGCAAGAATGCATGAAGGAATGCATAGATTTCGAAGATAACCTAGCAGAGGACCTGAAAATACCTCAAGGAAGCTTGAAAAGTGAAGATTTGGCCAGTAACTCATCAATTCCTAAAAATAATGTAGAGGAAATAGCCGAATTGTTAGCAAAAAAGTTGAACGTTCAAGGACAGAGGAACTACCCCAATAACCCAATGAGAGTACCCATGCTCAGAAGGTGTATGCATTGCGGAGGTGATCATCCTTCTCACTTGTGTACTAGGGGAGTAGTTCCACCAACGGCTTATGGTTATAATAGACCCACTGTCCCAGGACCTCTACAATATTGCAGTGTGGAACAAAAATATAAAAATCACAATACGGAAAATTGCCCCTACAATAGGCAAGCTAGACCAGCACAGCCATACATGAGACCTACAGATACCCTCAGAGAGATCAGGGAGGTGAAGCTTTTAGGTATCTCTCTTATCAGCCGCAGGCACCAGCACCACGACCATATGCATATCAGGGATACACCCAACCACAGCCAGTACTAGGACAACAACCGCCCCATCCTCAGAATGTTGTCCCAGTCAAGATTGCTCAACCTGAAGAAAACCTAGAGAGAGCAATAGTCCCAGCCACACCTTTGACTAGTAATGAACCATATGACTCGTTTTATGACCCTAGTCAAGGAACATACCCTAATTATGAAAGCTCAATGATGGAATATGGACAATTATATGAACCATATGCCTATGGCATGGAAGCATCAGATAGTTCATACGGATATGAGCAGGACTATGTGTCATTAATGTACACAGCTCCTAGAGCAACCATACCATCCCGACCCATGAACAGACCGCCTGTACCCAGAGGACCATGTTATAGATGTGGAGGTGATCATTATATCAGAGAATGCACATTGCCAAACCCACCACCACCACAACGAGTCTGGGAAGGCTACTCTAATGATTGTGGTAAGGAACATCTCTTCAGAGACTGCCCCAAGAATCCCAACAAGGTTACATCTAACGTGCAAATCAATGTAATAGAAGTAATTGAATCATCAGGGAGTGATAAAGAGTACACAGTACCATTGAAAGCAATAACGAGAGCTAAAGCTAGAGAAACCACTGAAAAACCAAAAGAACACAACCATAGTGACCTAGAGAGGAATACACCCACACCACATAGGGTTGAAGATTCAGAAGAGCCGGAGAAGAGTATTGCGAGTAAAAGGTCCCAGAGATGGAAAAACCGAAGAGATAGGATAAAAGAAAAGAAGTTATTACAAAAGAAGGAAAAGGAGGAAAACGAACAAAAATCAAAAGAGGAACAGAAAAAGAAAGAAGAAATTAAAAATGAAAAGTATCAGAAAGAAGAGGTAGGATCAGTCTTAGCAGATCCTATGCCTGAAGAATTAGCCATGTGGATTCAGGCATATAAGGCACGAATAAGAGCAGGACCTACCATAGAGCAACACGAGAGAGAATATCCAAGAGGCGACTTAGAAAAAGAAAGACTAGAGATTTGCAAGAAATTGATAGAGGTTGCACAACAAACCTTAGAAAAACCTGCATTGCCTTTACCTAATACCCGAATTTCTGAAGGAGAGTTCCAAGAGTGTGTAAACACTCATGAAAAGCCTGAAGTAAATAGACCACAGAATGACGAATGTGGTGTTGAGAGAAGGGAAGGATCCATAGTCCCTGAAGTAGAAGGAGAATGGACTAAGGATCTATGGGCACGAGTTCAAGAGGACAAATGGAAGAAAGTGGAAGGAATTGAACCACCCTTTGAAGAATTAGAAGCAGAAAACGAAATAGATGGTTCAATACCTGAACTAAACTCAGAAGAAATTTTTCCAATGGATGCAAGTGACAAAGGAGAGGAAGATGTAAAGGAACTGCCCAATTACACAGGGGAGTACGAACACAATTCAGAATTGTATCGCATTCCATCAATGAGGAAACGAGAAACGAACCCATCAGTTCAAACATCTGAGATCATACAACACCTTAGAGAAGTAAAAATCCCGTGTACCCTAACATTCGAAGAACTGTTGAAGGTAAAACCACATTTGAAGGAAAAATTAATCGATCAATGGGAAGTCAAGGAGAAAAAGAAAGAGATAGCAGACGAAGTAAACACAGTGAGAATTCCAGTGGATAAAGTAGGAGACTTTAGTGAGGGAGATGAAGGAAATACCTGCCTTCCAATTACTTATAGGGGTTACACTACCAGAGCCATCTTAGATTCAGGAGCTGGTGTTGGTATTGCTACCAAAGAAATTTGGGAGAAATGGGGAAAACCAGCATTAAGACCAACATGCATGAAAATACAAATGGCAGATGGACATACGGAAAGACCCTTAGGATTATTGGAGCGAGTAGTCTTCACTACGTGTGGAGTGGAATTCGAACACACTTTAGCAATATGTCACTTCGAAAGGCCAAGCAATTATGAAATGATCCTGGGAAGGCCTTTCATGAGACAGTTAAAGGTCGTACAAGATTGGGGAAAAGACACGGTATACCTACAACACGCAGGAACCACCACTAGAATAAACCTACATACGTACACTTATCAAGATGTTCCACCTCTACAGTGGAATCAAATTCATAAGGAGGAAGACGATCAATCAATTCATAGTGTAGGTTCTAGTGATCAATCCTGGATGAACGAGGACACTCATCTGTGGATATGCCAAGCTGCAAAGAAGGAAGAGGAGAGAAGAAAAGGTTGGCAGCAAAAACAAGGAATAGCGAGGTCTGTACAAGATCCAGCTTATATGCCACAAGTATTTCCGGATGAAGAATTTGAACCTCACGGTTGGATGGAAATCTTAGCGACCCTCGATGTCTGTGTAAACGAAGAAGTAGTGACCATGAACGAATGTATCGATGAGGAGGGTTATGATGTTAGTCTGTATGTGGTAGTCCTTCAGGAGGCTGAAGAAGGAGCAGTGATCGAGAAAGACTGGAAGGAGGACTACGAGAGCATTGAAATGGAGCCCGAACCAATGGATCTAGGGAATAGTCCCACCAACATAAATATCACAGCCAAAGAGAAACACCAGGAACTCACACAGAAGGGGGAATTAGAATTTGAAAGAGAATCAGAAGATGAAGAAAATAAACCCCAAGACCAATTTGAGGTACCAGCTCACTTTAAAAAATATGAAGTGGAGGAGAGAAAAATTGCTATTCAAATGCCGAAAAGAGAAGCACAGCCTGGAATAGCATATGATAATAAGGAACAAACCAAGAAGATAGTTGTAACTGTAGAAGAAGGAGAGGAACGATGCACCTTCATAGGACAGGATGTCTCATTAGAAGAAGAACAAGAGTTAATTCGTCTCATAAGAGAATATCGAGATGTCTTTGCTTGGACCTATAAGGACTTGAAAGGAGTAGATCCATCTATATGTGCGCATAGAATCCCCATGACATCCGAAGCCAAACCTTCTAAACAAAGACCATATACTTACAATGATGTGTATTCAGCAAAAATAAAGGAAGAAATAGACAAGTTACTAGATGCTGGATTCATATACGAAATTGAGCACACAGAATGGGTGTCACCTTTGGTGGTTGTACCGAAAAAGAATGGAAAGTTAAGAGTGTGCATCAATTTGAAGAAAGTAAATGCCGCGACCATAAGGGATAGTTATCCTTTGCCAATCACAGATCATCTCTTGGAAAGGGTAGCAGGGAAGGAAGTCTATAGCTTTCTGGATGGCTTTTCAGAGTATAACCAGGTAGCCATTGCTCCTGAGGACCAACATAAAACAGCGTTCACAACTGAATGGGGAGTATACGCCTTTAGAGTCATGCCTTTTGGTTTAACGAATGCCCCAGCTACCTTCCAAAGATTGATGTGTCATGTTTTCAAGGAATTTCTGAGAAAAAGTATGGAGGTATACATGGATGATCTTTGTACTTATTCAGCTATACGATCAGAGCACATCCCTGAACTAGAAAGGATCTTTGCTAAATGTCGACAATATCGAGTATGCCTTAATCCTGAAAAATGTGTCTTCATGGTTAGACAAGGGAAAATCTTAGGACATATTGTCTCTAAGAATGGGATTTCAACAGATGAAGACAAAATTAAAGTAATTCTAGATTTACCAAGACCGAAGACTGCTAAAGAAGTTCAAGCATTTATGGGACATTGTGGATACTATCGAAGATTCATACATATGTACGCCATAATTGCTAGACCTCTTTATGCATTATTGACTCTATTTAATTGGACGGAGGAATGTGAAAAAGCCTTCAATGAGCTAAAGAATCGATTGAGTTCAGCACCAATCCTTCGAGTCCCTAATTGGAATAAACCGTTTCACATTCATGTGGATGCTTCCAAGTTTGCCATTGGTTGCATCTTAGCTCAACTTGCTGACACAGGAAAATTAGACCACCCTATAGCCTATGCTAGTAGACAGTTAAATCAAGCAGAACGCAATTATACTACCTCGGAGAGAGAAGGCCTAGGGATGGTGTACGCAGTCAAAAAATTTAGACATTACCTGTTGGCAAACAAATTCAAATTCTTCATTGATCATCAAGCCCTACTGTACCTAGTCAACAAGCCTTGTAATACAGGACGACTAGTACGATGGTTTTTATTGCTAATGGAATTTGATTTTGAGGTAGTAGTCAAGAAAGGAAATACCCACATAAGAGCAGATCACTTATCAAGAATGACCCATGGAGAACCACCCATAGGAGTACCAGATGATCTGCCAGATACGTACCTTTTTAACCTGGAAGTATGTCCTCAATGGGCAGAAAAGTTGATCCCTATACTTACACATGGACCTAAAGATGGGATCACATCAAACCAAACCCAAGACCTCTGGAGGACTAAAAACCTTCACATCATTGCGGGAAGTTTGTATCACCAGGATTCAAGTGGATTATTAATGAGATGTGTGGAAGAAGAGGAACAAGAAATGTGGCTTCAGAAAGCACACATAAACCAATGGAAAACTCATTTGAATGCAAATGGAACGTGGCAAACACTCAAGAGATTTGGCATATATTGGCCAACCATGCAAAGAGATGCACATAACTATGTGTCAACCTGTCAAACCTGTCAAGAACAAATCCCAGATGAGAACTCTACTTTATGCTATTCTACAATAGCACCAAGATGGAGCATGCCTCTGGTAAAGTTCCTGAAAACTCAAGAATACCCCGAAGGAGCTACTTCTGCAAGGAAATGTGCACTTGAAGAACAAAGTAAGGATTATGCCATCATAGGAAAACAACTTTTCAAACGAGGGAAAGATAACCAATTACGAATGTGCATTCACGAAAACGAATATCTTTCTGTTTTAGAGATGGCTCATACAGGAGCTGCAGGAGGACACTTCTCTGCAGATAAAACAGCAAAAATGATCCTCTTTGCTGGAATGTGGTGGCCAACTCTACACCAAGATGCCATAACATATGTGCAACGGTGTGATACTTGTCAATGAACGAAATATCCAATTAGAAGAGATGAGATGCCACTTAGACCCATGATGAGTGCTAGAGCTTTCACAAAATGGGGAATAGACTTCATAGGACCTATTAGCCCACCAACAAAAGGATCCCATGCCGAATATATAATTGTAGCCACAGACTATCTGACCAAATGGGTTGAAGCCAAAGCAACCAAGAAAAATGACGCAAGAACCACGGCCAAGTTTCTCTTTGAGAACGTTTTCACTAGATTTGGACTACCTATAGAAATTGTGAGTGATAGAGGTACGCACTTTGTGAATGAAGTTATAGAAGCTTTATTGAATGAATTCTTGGTAATTCATAAGAAATCAGCTCCTTATCACCCACAAGCCAATGGACAAGCAGAAAGTTCAAATAAAATCTTGTGCACAGTTCTCACCAAAATCGTTAACAATGGTAGATCAGATTGGGATAAGCAGTTACATCATGCTTTATGGGCATTTCGAGTAGCCTATAAAACCGCCATAGGCACTACTCCTTTTAACTTAGTATATGGACAAAATGCTATTTTGCCAATTGATTTCTTAATTCCCACTCTGAGAGTAGCAACTACTTATGAGTGGACAGGACATGAACTATCAGCTCAATTGGACCAAATAGAAAAGCTTCACGAAACTAGGTTACAAGCAGTAGCAGGCATTTATGCTGCTAAACGACGACAGAAAGCCTACTTTGACGCGCACATTAAGGACAAAAATTTGAAGGAAGGAGATTTAGTTTTGGTATACACATTGAAACAACACGCTAAGAAGTTGCAGAAGAGAGGATATGGTCCATTAATTATTAATCGCATATCTACAAGTGGAGCCATTAGTTTAGCAACATTAGATGGAGACGTGTTACCAAACTACATCAGTGGATGTAGAGTGAAAAAATATCTAGAACCATTAACCGAAGAAACAATGTCTCGATTAATCAAAGGCAAGAATAGACGCATAGAAGAGGAAAGAATACGAGAGGAAGCGAGACAGGAAGCATTGGAAAGAATAAAGAAACGGAAAGAGTGGATGAGAGAGCGAGATGAGAGATATCGACTAGGAGAAGAACTCATCCCCATGGCTAATTTTAGAGCCACTAAAAGCCTAGGTTCACAGAGAACACAACCATATCTAAATTTGGGAGCAGGAAAAACGGAGTACCACTTGGTGGATGCTCTCATTGACACAGGAGCTGCTGTAAGCTGCATCAAGCTTTCTTTGACCCAAAAACTCAAGGAGGCAGTACGCCCATCGATGGCCCAATTGATAGGAATAGGAGGAACGATTACTCAATGCATAGGTGAGATCACCTTACCGTTGCATCTTGGCAACAACACTATGGAACAAAGGCTATTAGTGTGTCATGATCAAGATTTACTTGAAGAGGTAGTCTTAGGTCAAGACTGGATTTACGAATATGAGGTGACCATTCAATTGGCGTTAGGATACATCTCAGCCAGGATAGGGCATCGTGAAGTATTCAGTCTGCTAGACGAACGACCAATCAAATCTGTGAGCATAGAGCAAAAAGTTCATTCTAATGAACAAAGTCCTGAATGTATGATCACTAGCACTATAGAAACACCGTCATCGAGTACTACATGTGCGGACACATTGAATTCTGTTTGCACACCATCTTCTAGTCTAGCAAGTCATGAGAGTGTCAATCAAGCTGAAATTAACCTCAGTAAAGCACAATGCCAGAGAGGGATTAGTCCTCTGAGTAATTCAAAATCTGTACCCATTAAAATATACCCTATTACATACTCTAACCAAGCATGGATAAAGAAAGATGAAGTGGAGGAATATCTTCGACAACAGAAGCACAACCGACATCAGAACAAACAATCAAAGGAGAAACCAACTCAGTCTGAACAACGAAATCATCGACGAATTGCTACAATATGGATTCCAAAGCAAGTAGTAGCTGCTCAACAGGATCGTTCGCAAATCTGGATTCGTAAGTCTTGCGTACCAAGGAAACTAAACCGAAAGGATGATCCTCAGCACAAAAAGAACCAATATGGTCCACAGGCAAAACAGCCACAAAAAAGAGCTACTGGAGAAAGAAGGAGTCGGTAATGGCAACCAGAGCCATTCCGAGATTTACAAATCAGATCAAGCAGACCTACAACCAGAAGAAAAGAGCCATTTTCAGTGGAAGTGGGCAACATACAACGAAGACCAGCACAATGAAGCAGATTTGGATACCTAAAGACAAAATGAACGGCATGCATCAACCAACTACTTCCAATTGCACACATATGGAGCCTTCGAGACTCAAAGTATGCATGATAGGGCCACATTACAAGGCCAAGCATTCGGCACATCCTTCTTCTATTTCAGGATAGTCAAGCACATTTTCCTCATGGGGAAATAGGAGAGCACTTGTACATATACTAAGAAAAATACTCCAAACAATTTAATAACCGCTTCGGCTATAAACTAACTTTTCTGTTTTCCTTTTCAGATGAAAATATAAAAATACCTAAAAATGTGAAAAATCCAGGTATTACCTTTCTCACACCCACGGGAAAGGGACGACACCATTCACTCGGAGCAATATCGAGCTTATGACAAACAAATAAAGCAGGATTTCTGATAAAATATGGCAACTAATTCATGCTCTACCTTGAGTGTAGATGGCGTCAACTGATTCATAATCTACGCAACAGGAAGAGGTCCAGCTTTTCCCACTCGAGTCCATTACAAAAGCAAGAGGTCACTAGTTCCGAGATGATCAACCAGTGGTAGAACTCATCTTCATGGCAACAATCAAAATTATGGATACAGATCATTATTTTCCTATCATGTCACAGGACTTCAAAACAATCATACAGGGGCTACCTCATATTGAAGATGTATGGACACAAGCAGGCATAGAGGCATTTCTCAAATTGCCTATATATGTTCCAGATTTTCAGATATGTGCACAGGTAATGAATACCATGCAACCTGCCGCAACAAAAATATCAGTTCCAGAAGCACGTGTCTTGGATAAAGTCGGAGTTTGGAAGACAATCCAATTCACACATGAGTTAATCAATAAAGCTTTTGGATGGAATCAAGCAGGTATTACTAGTGTCAAAGAAGAATGTCATGACCCTAAGAAGAGATCCTTCCTGGAGATTAACAGAATTGATATTGAAGATGCTGTCCGTCTCGTGCATCAACATTTCTGCTTCCCCAGCATGCACAGATACAAGGCTCCACAAAAGATAGTAGTACAATTACTATCGCATGCCATGAGACAAATAGGAAACAAAATCAATTTAACGGGGTATGTCCAAGAAAGATTGTTTGAAGCCCAGAAAAAATGGGGCCAGAAGAAGTTTTTGAATGGCAGTTCTGCTTTAACACTATTGATATATGAAGCTCTCGAGATGAAAAATTGCTTACGGGAGATGCCGAACTCAGAAGGGCTAGCCAAATACGCAAAATCAGCTACGGTCCCTAAGAAAAAGAAGGTTGCCATCAGTGGGGAAGATGCAGAAACCAGTTCTCAGCGGAGAATGAGAGGCACAAAAAGACTACGAGAAGTCAAACAAGATGAAGAAGGAGAACCTATGACAAAAAGAGTCCATGTACTTCCCAAAGTGACCATTGCAGGACAGAAACAAATCACGGAAGAAGAATTGACTAAAGCACTAGAAGAGACACACAAATACACGGAAGGACAAATAAACTTACCAGTGCAAGGTCATCATTATCAGCAGTCACAACAGGAATTAAAAACAAAAATAAGACTCACTAAAGTTCACCGATACCACGAAATCGGATTAGATAATTCCAGCTCTTCATCACAGGACAAAGAAGAAAAAGACACATCATTGTTGGATGTGGATATTCGAAGCGAATCCAAAGATGATGGGCAATGGACCGAATTAAATGAAGTTGATTATGGTGAAGAACCAGAAGGCCTCAAGCCAATAGATCAAGAAATAAAAGTGAATCAGAAAACCACAAGCACAAGGACAGAGGAGGAGATATCGAAAATGGAGAATGAGGATAATGCTATAGAAACGGAAGAACCCTTCACACCAATCAGGGTTGTGGCAGAACCTTCCCCAATGGATGTCACATTTCAGGGGAGTGCCACTAAAAAGGATGAAGCAAAAGGAGATGATGAAGAACCCAGAATACAACTGCAAGTTAGACAACCGCATAATGATACAATCCAGGTGGAAGAAGGCAAAGACGTGCAAACAGGAGAGACTCCAGGAATAGCGAAGACATGGCTGAATGTAGACATAGCTCAGCTCAAGCCTGTTGTGCAGGATATGATTAGAACAGCTCTGGACACACAACAATTGATGCTTGACGCTGATGAAGATTACGACCAAGCCATGCGAGACAAGAAAGAACTTGAAAGAGCAGGTAAACATCTTTCCGAAGAATTATCCAAGGTGCGAGAACAAGCTCTGAATAAAGAGAAGGAACTTCAAGAGGTCAAAACACAAAACAACATGCTAGAGATAGAACAGACAAAACTGAAAGAACAAATCCAAGAATTAACAAAGAAATTAGAGATGAGTGAGACCGAGAAGACACGCATTCAAGCACGAAGCAAAATCTTAGAGTCTCAGCTTAAAGTCAGTATAATGGAAGCTGACAATATGCGACAAAGAAATAAAGAGTTAATGACAGCTCTCATTGGTGATCAGCCACTGGCAAATACTGATGACCAACAAGGAAATATCAAGAACCTAGAAGAACAGATCACTAAATTACAAGACCAGATCAGAGAGGAGCAAGCTGTCATTACAGATTGGGAAAAGAGGTATATGGAGGACACAGCTGCCCTCAGAACGAAATGGAAAAAGGCAGAGAATAACTACCTGCGACAGTGTAAGGAAGACACAGAGCACATGAATATTGTGGCTCAGGAACTAATTAAACACCAGGCAACCATTGCTAAGGCCGAAGAGGAAAACAAGACAAAAGATGATTTAATCAAACAGCTTCAGGAGCAATTAGAGCAGCGAGCAAAACAGGGGACACCAGTAGTTCTACAAGAGACCACGGCTACTGTAGAGGAAGAGGTACGTCCTCTCTCTTCCCCCTCGTATCATTCACCAATAAGGGTGGAAAAGGAGGTTCCCATTGAACCTAACATTCGAGACATTGCAGAACTAAGCCGGGCAGACAGGGCACTACTAGTGTCCCAGCTTACTGCGGAATTTGAGGATCAAATCATCAAATTAATGAAAGAGGCTCAAATTGACAGCAAGCAACTCGAGCACATACTCAGGCCATTCAATGTACCATACGGGCTATTGAAGGAACAAACTCGGCATTACATAAAGCATACGACAAATAAAGAACCAGATAATAATCTCCACTTTCGGTCTAACACGTTTAACTACACTCAAGCCGAGTTTGAGGCAGCAGATCCAATATGGAGAAGAAAGCTCTTGGAAAAGAACCCTACACTACGGGTACAGTGGGAAGCATCCCCGTATGAGCTTCAAGTCAACCCATCATTTTGCCCACTACCCCGTAGAAGAGCTTGGATGCAATTTTGGGAAGGTCAGCGACAAGGCAGCATTAATAATCAGTGGTTGAATTATCCACTGTTACCTAGTCCACCACATAACTACCTACCGACAGAGGAATACATGGTCAAAACCATGGAATTTTGGCTTGCAAGATATGCTACCGTTCCAGATTTAGCAGTCAAAATGACAAATAAAATATTTAGCATGTTCCTGACGGTAATAAAAGTGTTCCAACATGCACAGTATACATTTTTGAATTTCATCGGCATTATGCAAGGATCGGAGGCATTAATTTTTGATTTATCTACTATTCCCAGCCGGTTAACTATTATGGCATATTTTTCTCGTCTCATGTTTCTGCCATCGATATATATGCAGACTTTTGAAGAAGCATTCTTTACAGGCTTCTTTGAAATGGATTCAGAGATTTTTATTAAAATGACCTCCAATTTGAATGCAAGGCTGGTGGCCTACGAGACAAGTTTCTTTGCTGATCATAGACAGGCGCCAGAGGACGGAGTAAAGTCTCAGCAATGGAAGGAGTTCATGCTATGTCACGCTAATCTGCTAAATCAAAGAGAGCAACAAGCCATCCAAACCTACACACGTCGCCACAAAAAGCCTGTCGGGGACGACAGAGTCCAAGAGGGGGGCAGTGTTGAGGGAGAATCAAGTAAGAAGAAGAAAAGAAGAAGACAACGAAAGAAGCAGCTTCACTAAAAAGCAAGATCTGAAGATATATCTCTGCAAGAAGCCCCGCAGGGGCGCAACACCCATCTCTGCACAGAGCCCCGCAGGGGCACACACACCAAGGAAAGGACGTAACCCACATGGGTGCTTCAACCTCTTGATCTCTGGAAGGTCCAGATCGAAGAGTGAAGCACCACATCCTCAGACCTTCCACTGGTGGCGTGCGTGGCAACCAGAATTAACGAGCCTATAGGTGAATTAGACTGCGGAATATCAGGTAGTCAGTCTAACTCCAAGGGTTGCGGGCAAGCAAGGCGAATGCATATGGCCCAGAGAATGTAAAACAAGAATTAAGAAGAGGCCGTCAAAACTGAACACCTGTTTTATAAACAGGTAACAATGAGCAAAGGTTGCGTGCAGAGAAAAGAAGTGAATAACACAGCAAGGTCCGATGTGTGCAACCAGGACAAATCAGAGCGCCTCTAAAACGTAATGCAAGATCAAGAATCAGGCAATACTGACCACTGGATGCGTGCGGACAACAAACTGATGACAAGAAGCAAAGCCTGTCAAGGGACGACAGAGACGAAGAGGGGGAGAGTGTTGCAGAGCTAAAGAAAGTACAAAGCAGAGAAAAAGACGGGCCCCAAAATTTTTCCGATTTGGACATCATATTTTTGTATCATACTCATTCTTGTAATATATTTTCCATTGTAAAGGCACTAGAGGAGTCCTCTAGATGCATCCCCACAGGAGATTAGAGATTTACCCATGTAAACTAGTAGGGAATTAGTCATTTAGTGAATAAAGTGCCGGTCTCTTGTGTGAAAGGACCATTTTTAGGGCACTAGTATATAAGTCAAATGTGACTCTTTGTAAAGAACTTTTTGCCATTGTGAGAATAGAGAGCACAGAAATTCGAATTTGTGTCTTCTTCACTCCGTATCTTCTTCTTCGTGAGCTTGTATGCATGTGTATTGCTTGGAAAGAGTGCTTGTGAGTGTTGTCTATCCATGAAAGTGTTTATTTGCTGTAGGTAAGGTGTGTGCGAAGTGTAGAAAGTGCTGAAGTGTGGGAAAGTATTCCCGCGACTCAGTATTTTGCTCATAACTTGAAGTAGGAGCGTCAGAATTGAGTGAAACCACCGCCATTGGATGCGTCTTCTCGAGAGTTTCGAAATGCATATGCTATTCGCTATATTTGGAGCTTGGAGCTGGGAAAAAAGTCCAAAATACTGACGGCTGCTGCACCAAGTATCGTTTCGCCTTGGCCAACAGTTGAAGCTTGTTTGGATAAGTCTTTGCCTCATTTACATTCTTTGAGTAGTTCATTTGCATTGATCATTACATGATTGCATGTCTTCATACACTCGGCTAGGTTTGTATACTCTTTGGATTGATAATTAAAAGCGTGTATCCCCACTATATGCACTTGTGAGGGGATTGAGGTATAGTCTCTTTCTCCGCAAGTCCCTAAGTTGATACTTAGGTCAACACACAAGTATTTCTTCATCCTCAAGGACGATGCTTGATAGTTATTCCTTTCCAATTTATCAATGAAAGAAGGAAAACCATCTCCCATTTTACCTTAACTTTGCTCTGATACCACTGTTGGGAAAGATGGATGGACACTCCAGAATATGAGCTGGTACTGCTAATTCCTTCTTTCTACCATCCCCCTTTCTCTTCAGAGTTGAGTTTTAGGCCCTCTTAGATTTCCAATGACACTAAATAAGTGCCTATGTACTTTGGAAATGATGTAAGTAATGTTTGATTCAAAATAGACTACTTCACACTTCACAATCCAATGAAAACCTTCTATTTTGGTACACACACCTACTCCTTGTTAAGCTCAGTGCTTGCAATGTAGTAGGAATTAATCAAATTTCTTTTGGATTTATCGAATTAGTTTAATAAAACTAATGATTCCAGGTGGAATTACTTAAAATGATTGACTATACACAGAGCAATCAATTTAGCAAGTGTAGCATTACCCTCGATTTTTTTTAACCTCTGTAGAGAATGACCAGTGACCAATTCGATTCACTTTTATCCCAATCCACTTAATGGAATGTCTTCAAAATTTTTCAACATGTATTAGACTTAGAGCTGATTCCAATGAGTTATAGAACATTGAAAATGATGGAGTAATGATTGAGATATGAGCAATACAAGATGACTATTCTGAGTGACAATCATAGAGAGATCAATAGATATAAGAAGTGATCTATTTGTATTATAGATAGAGGTGTAGGCTATGAAGTGAGCCTCACTCTCTTGCAATGTGTTCAATCAAAGACTTAGAATTGTAGAGATCTCTAACTGTGAGATTTTACATTCATCTTTTATAGATGCTCCATTCAAAATTTGAATTTGAATTCAACTTTGGCTCTCACTAAAAAGTGATCCACTAATCCAGGAGATATTCTCTCTATGAATTTGTAGCTTTTTCAATCCAACTAACCCCATGAGTTCAGTGGCTTTCACAAATATTCCTTCAGGTCAATTTGACTTTTTCAAATGGTAAAAGATAATGAATCCATAGCAATGGTTCTCATGGGTCTTCAATCATTCACATGAAGTCTTCTCATGCTTAGCCAAGTGTGTAGGCTTGGCACTTGCACCAACATCTTTACCGTTTTCCACATGTACTGTCTCGTTATGTGGATTTCTGAAATGTAGTTAGATATGAGGTTCTTCTTCTTTGTGTGGAGTAGACTTAGTAGCACTTCCTTGAAATGTTACATCCAAAGATGAAGGCTCTACTACTATCCTTATAGGGGTGAATGGTTCTTGTTCCCTTAATCCTTTTGGTGTTTGTTCCTCTTCCTAAGGCATCTTCATTGTAGAGTGATTTTCCCAATGGGTCTTAGTGACTTGAAGTTTTGTAGTATCATTCATTTTCAATGTATGTACATGTGCTTTGGTTTTTCTTTCCTTTGGTTCCTCTTTGAATGTATCCTCTCACATTTGATCTGACTATTTTCTTTCTACTTCTTCTTGACTTGACTTATTCCCTCCCACTTACCATCATCATTCAATTCACTTCGAATATCAACATTCATGGTTGATGGTTCATGTTCCTCTTGGTTCTCAGATGATGAACTAGAATTGACTAACCCCAATTCTCTATATCAGTGAAACTTGGTTAGTCTCTTTCCTAGTAGAGTTGCGATATGAATTTTATGATAATGATGCCCTTGAATTGGTAGATTGATCTGACCTTCCATAAACTTGTGAGTCTCCTCCATGGCTTCTTTCATCTCTATTTCAGTAATAGGAGTGGATTTCTTGATTTTGGTTCTAGGGAGTACATGTGTCCTTTTGGGTGGTGGAGTTGCTTCTTTCGCTTTTATTACTTCCCTTAGCCTTTTTGCTCCTTGCATCATCGGTCATGAGCTTGTTCGTGCTTCTTCGGTTATCTTCACTCCTTTCTTCTTTCTCGGTACTATGGTTGGCTTCATGTACTTTGCCATTTTAGCTAATGAAGGCATTTCTTTGAGGTATTCCCGACTGCCTAATGCGTGGTATATCAATATAGTTAATACCACACTTCCATTCTTCTTATGACCCCATTGCTTCTTGGCTTCAAAAAGTCGTTCTTGAATATAGGGCATCAAGTTAACTTGGTGGTCGATTTGCTTGGTGGCATGAGATAATAATTGAATCATTATCTTCTGTGGATCCATATACCTCTGCATGTTGGGAAAGCAAAAATGTTGATGCACCAATCGGAGTTCTTCTTCAATATCAACATGATTAATATCCACAAATGTTCTAGTTTTAGTGCCATGACTTTCATCTTTGATATCTATGGTTCCGTCTTTGACCCATCCAAATGATTCTTTGATTAGCTCGTGTGTGAATTGTATGGTTACCCATTCACCTTTTGCATCAAGAACTTTGGCTTCTGGCAGTGAGGGTTTGTCTAGGGTTGGATGAATGGTGTTCATGACTTGAGCGCATCTCCGAAAATCTGGCTTATATAGATTGGTAACTCAAAATACTTATGAATTCCATCTTTTGTCATCACATCCACCATCGATGGAAGCTCATGTAAGACCTTGAAGTCTTGGGACATCACTGGAAACTGGTGGTCGATATCCATGATCTTAATAGTCACCAAGAACAAATCCTCTCTTGCTGGTTGGTCTTCTCAGAACAAATATCCTTTGGGTTTTGTTACACTCTGCATCAGAAACTCAAGCACTTCGTCTTGAATTGTTGCTTTAGAGTCTTTGGAAGCCATCTGCACTCGGAATGTAGTAGAGAATTAGTTTACAAAAGAAATCCATTTTGCATGTTTATGTGTGGTTCATTAATATCTCATTTTCCATTGCTCTATACCGCCTTGTGTAAGTAAATAAGGTACCTCACCATACCCTCCTTTAATTTTTAATCCTGAAAGAAAACAAGAAGTTAGTTTGTAGCCAAAGCATTTATTTATATACACCGGATGATCTTTCCTATGACAGTAGAAACTAAGTCCTATTCTGGTTAGGGAAATGTGCACCACCACTTTTATTGAAGACGTTATGTGCAAAATGCATGGCCTTGTATCGTGGCTCTATCATGCATAATTTGTTTAGTCGATTCCTTATCGCTTCTTGGGTCTCCATATTAAAATTGAGTTTTGTGATGGTGGCATTTGCTGTTGTCGCATCCGTTTTCCTCTATTCTTGAATGTCATCTTTGATGCATTCTTGTTTTTGGATTGGATTTCCCATGTTGTGGTTTTTTGGGGTATTATGCGACCCTTGAAGGTTTCCTTTGATTTATATTTCTGGTATGACATCTCATTGAGTTTTTCTATCTCTTTATTTGCTACACATCGGACTGGTTTTGGGATCCATATGTGTTACTGAGATTTTTGGGCCTCCACTAATGATTTGGGAAGCCATACACAAAGAATTCTTGGTCTATCTTCTTGAGATTTCACACAGTTATTAGTTTGCTACGTTTTTGCTAGATGATCGATCTATTCCTACATTATTCCAATATGCTAAGGTAGTTTATCCTTGAGTACCCATCGTAGTCATGTATTCATAGGATGTGGTGTTTAGACAGTTGACATGCATTTTGGTTTCTTTCGTATAATGTGAATGGGTCAAGAAATGTCCTCACTTGTTCCCTCAATCTCATGTCCTATAGGAGAATTGGTCACCGCATTATACAAACACCTCACTGATGGCAGGTAAGTCTAGCTTAGGATACTCCTGAGACACCTCTTCGTTTGAAGCTCTCTCCCTATCTTCCTTTAGTTCTGTTTCCTTAGGTAAGATTGTGCTAAGGATTTGTGGCGATCTTGCTTCTAATAAACTAAAGACTTCTTTGTGCCCTATTTTGGATGATATATATATATATATATATATATATATATATATATATATATATATATATATATATATATCCTTGTGTAAGGTGTATGATGACTCCATTCTCAAAAATCCAATCTTGTCCTAGGATCAGGTTTTCAATAAGTTCTTCATCTTTGCATACCAAGAATCTTTGCTCCATGGTGGAATTTCCTAGATGAAGGGACATTAGGGCTTCTCCTATACATGCGAAAATTTGTCCTCTGATTCCTATCATGTATGCATTAGTGGGACTCGTAGTTTTTTTGAGATGAGTGGCCAACAACATTCGCATGCAGCTTAGTGCCACTCCTATGTCAATCAAACCATCCATGAATTGATATTCCATGTTGCCAATTCCTAGGTTTAAGTATGGTCAATAAATACTATTGCTTGCATTGTGTGCATTACCCACTTGGTGGTTTGCCATGGGTATCGGTTCCTCTCCCTACACATATCTTTTGTCTCTTTGTCTCATCCACTCCTTTCATTTCTGGATTCATTCGAGAGCTTCCATTCGAGCTTTTTCTCTAATCCTTTCTTCTTCTTTCTTTCAATTTTGTTCTCCCGCAAGCCATGCTAACATTTTGTCCGTTAGTGGTTCCATATACCCCTTAACTCTACAACCACTAATGTAGTTGGGGAGTACATCTCTGTCTAGAGTGGCTAAGTTTACTGCTCAGCTTATCGAGATTTGATTTATCAATAATAGGCCATATCCTCTCTGTTGCAATTTCTTGCATGTTGTTTCAATGTATACACTAATAGAAAATCTCCTTCCTTTAAGCCCTTGTCCTTAATATGTGCATTGTAATATACTTTTTGTCTCCTTTTAGCTGCATAAATTCGTGATACTACTCGTAGTCTTGTTTTGTGCGATTTTTCAATTTGTTCCAATTGTCGGGATAGTTCATGGCCTGTTCAATTGTACTATTTTGCTACACATAGGGTAGGTACTAAAAAATCGATTGGTAGAATCACATTTTGTTTGTATACCAAATTAAAAGGAGTAGTTCCAATGGCCGTCTTGTAAGTCATATGGAAGGCCCAAATTGCATGATGCAATTGTTTGTCCCAATTTGACCTCCCATTGTTGACAATTTTGGTCAACATAGTGCACAATACCTTGTTGGAACTTTCCACCTGACCATTGGCTTGAGGGTGGTAAGGGGCTGATTTTTTGTGAATCACAAGAAACTCATTCATCAGTGATTCTATCACTTCATTGATGAACTGTGTTCCCCTATTGCTCACTATCTCTATTGGCAATCCAGAGCGAGTAAAGATGTTTTCAAAGAGGAATTTTGCCATGGTTCGCGCATCATTTTTCCTCGTTTCTTTCGCTTCTACCCATTTTGTTAGATAATCAGTGGCCAATATTATATATTCATCATGTGATCCCTTGGGTGGAGGATTTATAGGTCCTATGAAATCAATGCCCCATTCTGGAAAAGCTCTTGTGCAGATCATGGGTCTTAAAGGCATATCATCTCTTCTTATAGGATACTTGGTTCTTTGGAAACACCTCGCAACTTTGTACATACGTGTCGGCATCCATGTGTAGATTTGGCCACCACAAGCCTACAAAGAGAATCATGTTTACAGCTCTTTCAGCTAAAAATGTCCTCCCGCAACTCGTGCATGTGCCATCTCTAAAATGGGTAAATATTCTCCTTCATGGACACAGCCGTAGCTAAATGTCCTTTCCTCTTTTAAATAATTGCTTTCACATTATGGTGTAGTCCTTGCTCATTTCTTCTAGGGTTTGCTTCCTTGCTAGATTAGCTCCTTCCTCATGCTCGTGTGTTTTCAAGAATTTTACTAGTGCCTTAATCTAGGTTGGAGCTATTGTAGAGAATTGTAAAGATGCATGGTCCTCTGGAGTATTCTCCTGGCATTCTTGGTGTTGGCAGCAGCCAAAGGCATAGATGCAGAAGAAGCATGTAAAGGCGGACTACAAAGAGTCATGGGGAGCTACACATTCATTTTTCTCAAAGAAATATACTTGATGTTACTTTTCAAAATTCCAAATAGTGATTTTCATCACTTTTGTACTATATGTATCATAAAACACCCATTTTTATATTTACTAGCTCATTTTGTGCAAGAAAAAGAGGTCCTCAAGCTTGAGGAGCTTAGGTAGATGAACATACCAATTTGGGTTATTTTTAGACCTCGTTTAGACCTCCAAATGATCCCTAGAACCTATTTTTTAACTATGCTGGTCATTAGATGTGAAATCTATCAAAACTAGACTAGAATCTATATAAGAGCTAGAGAGCTCATTTTTGAGGTTAGCTTGTTTGAGAAGAGCTTAGATCTTGGAGCTTGCAAGAGTGTTCTTGAGAAATAGACTCTACTTTCTACCTTCCGTTATGTCTCGCTTGTCTCTTCCTTGTGTGTGTGTATGTGTGTGTGCACCTCCATGCTCCTCACCTTCACTCTCATTACTTGTTGCATTCATGATCTTCATATCACTCCTATCTCTTCCACGGATTGACAAGTAAAGGAGGTGGTGCTTACGCTTGAGCTACACCAAGTTTTGGCACCATTGCCGGGATCGAGTTCTAAGATGAACACTTGATGGTAAGAGTATAGCAAGAATCGGCATTGGAAGGTAATTATTTCAGTTTTGTTGTTGTATTTGCATAGTTTTTTGTGTTTTTCATCTCCCCTACACTCCTCCTTCATCACAACATCATCTTCCTCCACTCCAAAAAAAATAAAAAATTTCACCATATCTACCTATCCTCCTGATTTTCCTCATTTGCAAGCATAGTACTCCAGAATAGAAGGAGAGCTCTAGAAAGGTAGAAACTTAGACTTTTTGCCATATTTGCCGTTGGTGTCGGACCATCGTGATGGTTTGACAAAGTCAACTTTTTTGGTCAGTGAGTATAGCACGGTGTAGGTGATACTTGCGCACACACAAATCCACAGCCACATCCCAAGAATCATCACTTTGGTGGACCATCACGACTGGCTCATGCCATCATGATTGTGTCGCACCATCGGGATTGGCCCATGCCATCACGATGGCTTGACTGGACCATCATGATGGTCTCATACCATTGCGATGGTTTAGCTGGACCATCGTGACGGTCATTGACCATCACGACAATCCCCCCGAACCCACGCCATTGCGATTGGCTCATACCATCGTGACAACCCACTTGCCACATGTCATTTGAGCCATTGCAATGGCTCACTTGACCATCGTGATGACTCAATTAATTCAAACCATCACAACAGGACATTGGACCATTGTGACGCCTCATTGGTGCACACCATTGTGACGGGTCATTGGACCATCACGACGACTCGCACTCACAGACCATTGCAACGGTTCCCGACCATCGCGACGGTTCAAGTAGAACATCATGACGGTCCCAGACCATCACGATTATCTCAGACCATCGTGGTTGTTCACCTAAAATGCCAAAATTAGGGTTTTGATTTTTGGCAAATTCAAGGCCTATTTTGAGTGAAGTTTTGAGTGATTAGACATATTGGAGACTCCTTAGCTCATATTTGGAGAAAAGCCAATTTGCCAGTTTTAACCTCCGAGAGCCTGAACATCCATAACTTTTTCATTTGAAATCCATTTTTTGAGCTCTAGTGCTCATTGGAAAGCTCATTTCGAATCCTATGTGGACTCAATTGTTTTTTGTAAGAATAATGGGTTGATATTTAGATAGGGTAAATTGAAGTTGGCCCACTATTGGATTGGAATGTCTAGTGGTAAAGTTCAAGAGAGATGCTTACATAGATAAAAAAGGAACAATGTATAGCATAACTAATCAGCCTAATCATACCAATGAATTCGGTGTAGACATTCCCGAGATGGAAGCAGGAACCCAAGGAAAAGAATCATTAGGAAACAAACCTAGGACACCCAGAGGGAAATCAATATTGATAAGAATATTAAACCTAGAATGGATCCCACAGGATAATATAAGCATTGAATTATTCTTGAATAAGGACACTGATGAAGCATTTTGGAGATATAGAATGGAACAACCTAGTGAGATAGGCTCAATTACTAGTTACGAATTCAAGGACCCTGATACACCTGGAAAGGTAGTATACTTGGACAACACTTCAGAACAAATTTTTATAGTGTTAGATCATGCAAGACATGCTTATACATGGAGAGGTGAACTAGTATTTCCCCCATCACGAGCGAATGTAAACACTAGCCACCAAGGTGTTGGGACATCCTCAGCCCATGGTTCCCAAAGAGAAAAGAACAAAGAGAAGCAAGAAGTAAGTTTCACTCATCCCATATGGAGAGATAGACCAACCATGGAAACAGATAGAATGGAAAGACCAAGAGAACCCAGACTACCAAGTGGTAGGGATGAATTTCCCTTACCTAGACCACATGAGCATCTCAGAATATTGAGACCTATCCAATTAGTAAAGTCAATGAAAAGTTACTTCGACGGGACAAGAGACCCCTATGACCATGTTGTCGAATTTAAGCAAGTGCTGCGAGTGGAGCAAGTGCAAGACATGTTCACGTAATACAATGCATCTGGACTAATGTTGAAGAACACAGCCTTAACCTGGTTCCAACCATTGCAAAAAAGGAAATTTAGGGAGATTCATCACTTTTTAGAGTCATTCATCATTGAATTCTCTAAAAGTGGAATTAGGCATAACACTTCTTCGTTGATTCACAACTTCAAACAGACCCCCCCCCCCCCCAGGAAACAGTAAGACTTGTAGGATGTAGGTTTAGACAATGCATTGAGAGATGCCCAATGCCAGAACTTCCCTCACAAGTGAAGCAAGTATCTTTGTTTTTGGACAGCCTCTTGAGCTCTAAACTACGATCCTATGTATATTGAAGGAACCCAGGAATCTGGAGCAATGTGTAAGGATCTGTATAGACATTGAGGATAATTTAGGAGATGAATTGGAACTTTCAAAGGTCTACAAAGACTCAGATAGCTCATCTCAATCATCATTAAAACTCTCTAGCTGAGTAGAAGACCTAGTAGAAACGGTGGCCCAGAAACTAGGAGTTTCTAGTAAATAGATGCCTAGCTTAACAAAAAACAAACATTATTACAGGTGTGGTGGTGATCACATGGTGAATGTGTGTCCCAATGCAACAAAACCTCAAGCTAATCCTAGTGGCCAGTATTGCACAATTGAAAGACGATACACGAATCACATAGCACAAGACTACCCATATAACAAACAAGTAGTACAATAGGATTACTCACAAGCATACCCTCAACAAGGTAGATACCAAGGCTAGTACAATGCTCAGAATCATTACTATAGGCCCCCATAGAACTACCCTTATCAGTCTTAGCAAAGACCTCAATCCATTTTAGCTCAACAACCACCCCCAGCAGCTAATGTCATTTCAGTCAAATATGTTGCTGCAGAAGAGAACCTTAGTAGGGCTTTAGTTCCTTCTTCACCCCTAATCACTGAAATTGATCCTAATTCAACAGTTTCAATTCCACCCATGTAGATAGTCCACCTGCATACTACATGGAGTCTCCTGAACACTTGGAAACATATCAGTATGATAGTCCACGGATGGAACCCAATTGGGAGCCTGACTATGCCAATGTCATGTATGCTAACCCTAACCCATAGCCCAATTGAGATAGCCAAGACCAGAAGGCCCTAAAGACCATGCTTTAGGTGCCAAGGAGATCATTTCATTAAGGATTGCCCACATCCTTCGATAGCAGGACAGTCACAATATTATAGCATTCAAAGCTTTTGTGCAGAATGTGGTAAAGAGCATATTTTCAAAGATTGTCCTAAGAACCTTGCTAATGCCTCAAAAGTGACACCCATTAACATGATAGGTATTGTGCACACCTAAGACGGATCCAATCTGACACATGTACCTATCCAAGCTGTAACAAGAGCATAGGCGTTGTTGCAAAATCAACAACCTAACCCAGAAAAGGTAGCCTGTACTAGTGAAGTTGGAGAATCTAGTAGTAGAAAGATGAAATATGATGAGTAAAAGATACAATATCTGCCTTGTAGTCAGTGGCATGTAGTGGGCAAAGGTGAGTTAAAGAGGCACACACTTCTTCACATGCTCATTGGTTATAAAAGTGGAGTGGGAGCATGTTCTAAATAAGGAGAGAAAGAGGCAAGAGCTCCCAATAGTCGGATCTAGTCATTGTGTCATTTTGTCTTTCCATAGACTCCTTCCAGCCGCATGTCATTTTGTACGTAGCTTTGTTGTGAAGCCCATATCTCATTGTATATGTAACCATTTCTTGCATTTAAAATTGATTGGAAATTTTATCTCGTGTAATTTTTGCATCTCAAATATCTCCTTCAAAGCTTATATATTCTTTGAGATATCAATGAAAGAGTGAAGTCTAGTTTTTTAGCATACCTGTGTAAACAAGTAGTCTATTTTGGTCGGTTAAATTTCCTGACCAAAACATATCCAAATCACTTGATTTTTCACTTGTTAGAAAGCTCTATATATGTACTTTCTCTATCCCAAATATCTCATTCAAAAGATTTATATTCTCTGAGATATCTATAAGAGAGTGAATCCCAATTTTTCAATATACTTATGTGTGCATTGTCTATTTTGGTCAGTTGAGTTTCTTGACCAAAACTCATCCAAATTAGTTGATTTTTAGCTTGTTAGAAATCTATTTCTATGTTTGTTCTCTATACCAAATATCTTCCTCAAAGGATATATATTCGGGGAGTTATCAGTCCGAGAGTGAAGTTCAGTTATTCAACATACTTGTGTGGGCAGGTAGTTCATCTTTGTCAGTTGCATTTCCTAGTCAAAACTTGTCCAAATTAAGTTATTTATAGCTTTTTAGAAATCTCTCTTTGTCTAATTTGATTGACTAAAGGCACAAGTCCATTTGAGTTTTGTATTGAGTGTAGAAAGCTATCTAAGGTGCAGTTGTTTGTCCAAGTGCTGGACATACAAGGGTTTACTACACATTTTCGTTGCACATAGGAGAACTCATTCTCCACAGTTGGTATCAGAGCAAACTTGGTGCTGAAGCTTCATGGACAGAGCTGGAGTTAAATCAAAGCAAAAGAGGAGCTACAAAACAAGGGGAAGCTTCAGAAACGCAAGAGCAAAGGACAATATAACTATTCGAGGTAACCCTCAAAGTCTTTGATAGTCTTCAATGGCTGACTTGGGTCAACAAGTAGAGAAGTTGGATAAGGATAACTATCCCATGTGGAAGTTTAGAATGAACAACTACCTAATGGGCAAAGGCTTATGGGCTATTGTGAGCGGTTATGATTCTCAACCTCAAATCAATCAAGCTATGGCCACCGAAGTCCAAAGGAGGCAAGCAAAAGAATGGGAAGAGAGGAATAGGAGAGTCATGTTCCTCATTTCACAAGTCATTACTAATGCTATGGTAGGGCATATTCAACATCTAGAGAAATCTAAGGATGCTTGGGAAGCTCTTGAAAGGATGTATTCAACAAATACCAAAGCTAGGAAACTTCAACTCAAGAATGAGTTGAACACAATCAAGAAAAGTTGGAGTCAATCCATAACTGAATACAATTTGAAGATTAAGAAGCTAAGTGATGCTTTAGCTTCTATTGGCACAACGATTGAAGATGAAGATCTTGTGTTTTATACTCTTAATGGATTGAGAGAAGATGAAAGATGGAAGCTTTTTATAACTTCCATTAACTTGAAAGATGCATATCAAGGTTTTCAACAACTAATCCCTCATCTTGTCACAGAAGAGCTTAGCTTTGGTTGTCCCAAAGGAAAGGACAGCCACAACCAAATGTTATATGTAGGTCGAGGTAAAGGAAGGCAAGAGGAGGCTCAAGAGGAAAAGGAAGAGGTCACAACAACTCCAACTACAATCAAAACAATTTAGAAGACAACAAGGATGCATCAAATGCCAACACAAAAGGAAGAGGTCAAGGTAGAAGTAGAGGAAGAGCCGAGGCTCCTACAACTCTCATAAAGGTATAACATGTTATCATTGTGGTAAAGTAGGAAACTATGCTAGTGATTGTTGGCTGAAGAATGGAAGACCAGATGGAGGCAATCAAAGGAACCAAAGCAACTATGCAAGCACATCAAGTGAAGGAAGCAAGGACACACTACTTGCAATGAGACATGAGTATAGAAGCTCTTGTGAAGATGACAAAAAATGGTACATTGATTCAGGTTGTAGTAACCATATGTCATGCCAAGGAAGTTTGTTCACTAATCTACAGGTACCAAGTGGAAAAGCATGTCTTGAAACAGGTGATGATACTCAACACATGATTGAACATATTGGAGATATAAGGCTTGGAGATACAAGTAGCACAAAGGTAGTATCTAATGCTCTTCATGTTCCTACAATTTCAAAGAGCTTGATTTCAATAGCACCAATGGTAGAGAAGGGTTATCATGTCATATTCAATGAGAATGGGTGCTTCATAAAGAATCCAAAGGAAGACTTCAAGGTCATTGCTCAAGGTAGAAGAGAAGGAAGGATGTTCACTTTGGACGTTGTCGTCGAGATCTTGCACGCTTAGGGGTGCACACAGAGTGCCAAGAAAGTAACCTTGACTAAAACATAGTAGTCGTGGAAAAGAGGGGTGACTAGGTGGTTACAAGCTTGACTTTGGATGATTGTATGATCGCTCATTTGTCAGTAAGAAACTGAAGCCTTTCTGATGTATAGATGTCCCAACTAAGTATGTGTTAGCGTATAGCACTAGATTATTTTTGGCCAATCTAAATGTTTAAGCACGAACCAGAGTTGTCAAAATGTTTTTAATATTGCAAAAGACCAATCGAAAGGACCTTTTTGTGTTGTTAAAGTCTAAAACTTAACATAGTTTTGAGAATTCTTTCAACAATAGTCATTATAATAAAAGTGTATCACTGAAGAGTTATGTGTGGAATACCTTTGTCTCATATCTTGGCTAAACTCTAGATGCTTTCAAACAAATTTCTATAAATATTATCTTTATTCCATTTACTATGCAAATATTCTTATGTAATGCAAAAGCTATACAATGTTTAGATAATCGATCGCCTATGATTTTGTTTTTGTCATCCATCATCTATTGATGATTGATGTGTTGCAACGTGAGTGGTACTAGCCAAAATCTATCTTCGTTGTTCCATTTCTATAAAACAGGATTATCTCAAGGTAGCCAATTGCAAATAAACAACTATTACTACGATTAAATCAATTGCCGGAGTACATACTGAAGAATTCCTCCATGCTCAAAATAAGTCAGTTCAACCTGTGTATCGAAATGAAAAGTACAAGTGAAGATCTTCCCATTATCAGTTATAACCTGAATATCCTGTCCTGGAATAATGGCTTTTATGTCTGAAGGAAGGTCAATGGTATATTGCTCATAGCCTGTCAAGCTAAGAAAATCTGCATCTTGGCACACTTAAAACAGAGAGGAATGATACCCATTCCCACAAGTTTGCTATGATGAATGCGCCCAAAGCTCTTTGCAATAACAGCCTTAACACCCTGCAAGCAAGGACCTAGAATGCATATCCACCACAATAAAATGCATATCCACCTGTAGCTCAGTGATGAGTAGCACCTCCTTTAATGTCAATCCGGGAAGACGTGAGGATGGTATGAAGACCTCGAGCAAGTGGCGGCACAAGTGCGTGAGTGAGAAGCACACAAGCATGCACACACATACACACACACGCGCACACACGGCAAGACAAAGAGTGAGAAGCAATGGAGTTCTTAGATTACTTTCAAAAAGCTCTTACAAGTTCGTTTCAATTACAATCCACCCCAAAAATGAGCTCTCTAGCTCCTTTTATAGTTTTTGACTAGCTTTGGCCCTGTCCAGACCTAGTGTCCGGCCTAGTTAAAAATTAGGTTCCAGGGCTTATTTGAGGGCTCAAATGAGATCTAAAAAATACGAAAATTGGTAAGCAACTACTTCTAAGGCTCCTCAAGCTCGAGGACTCCTCGGCTTGCACAAAATGGAGCCACAAAAATATAAAATGGTATTTACAATGGTGTTTAGTGATGAGAATCACTTTTAATTGGTGTAAGGGTTTTGAAAAATTAAAGGGTTGCCTTAGTGCTAGATCTGTGTGAATGCTCATACTTGCTTCTTCATGAGGAAAATTATTTGCCTACTTGCGAGATCTTCTTTGACTGCCATGTCTGCTTGTGCTGTCCCTTTGCTCTGACTCTCTTCGTCTTGTGGCTCCTTCGGTTCCCTGACTGCTGCCAACACCCCCCCACTCTCGCGTCTATCGCCCCTGACAGACCCTTGTCTAGAGGACTTTTGAACATAATATTGGACGACATCGGAGGCTAGGTGGTGTTCTTCAAGTCGTAAGCCGCGTGCTAGATCTGTGAGCAAATCATCCCAGTTCACAGGTCTGGGAACATCTGGATGAGGCACCCTCAATTGTTCTGAGTAAATAGTTCTCTCCACAACAAATAATTGGAGGAGATGTGATGGTCTGGGTATAAAGATTTCGGAGTGATATTCCCAGAATCCTATGATGAACATCTCCTCAAATGTCTGTTTAAAGCAGGCTGGGAGGTACTTGATTCTGGCGTGCCAAGCATATATTACTTCAATTGATGGGGTGGTACTCATATCGTACACTAGATCCTGGTTTCCTGTCACAAAGCCTGCTCCTGAGAAGTGGGGGTCCTTAATGTTCTTAAACGTCCTGAAAGTGATCAGCATTAATTCGAATATTTTCATACACATATGGGCCATCACATCGGGATTATTGCGTAGCCGAATACTCCAGTGACGGATTGTAGAAATCATGTAGTTCACCGTGGGGGGTCCTCGTGGAGGTGCTAGATAAACGTAATTTAACCATTTTGCGCAGGCTTTGATGTCTCTGACGGCAATAGTGAATTCAGGCCAGGTGCGTCGTCGAAGAACTGGAATGTAACAAGGATTATATTTAATAAACAACGGCATATTATTCTAGGTTCGGACCATTTCAGGATATGTTTCCAAAAGCCTGATTCTCCAGGTGGGTTGATGGATGGACCCACGCTTAGCACTTTCCGGTATATCATCTGGACCAAATTGTGTAGCGAATGTGGGAGGCTTGCCGCATCGTCGTTGAATCTCGGCGTTGTAATCGGCCAACAGTATGCAGTATGGCACATATTGGTCATTATTGGTGCCGATCCATCTATGATGAGACATGCTTCTGCAATATTCTGACTTTATGACAGTTTCTTCTAGGTTCGCTAGTGATTGGATCTGAATGGCCACCCGTTCTTCGTGGGTGTTCGCTGTCCTTTCCAGTGTCTGAAGCCACTCGGGTGCTTCCACTTCCAAGGTGTCTAGTCCCTCTGAGGTTCGTTGCCTGCTTGGCATTGGCATAGGAACATACGGTTCTTCGTACGAATCATCTACCTCAATAGGGACCAACTCTTCTGGCTCTGGTTCTACCACTAGAGAGGGCTGCCTCTCGTATGTCAGTAACCTCTTTTGTAATTCTGCTACCTGCTCAGTTAAGGCCTTTACTTCGTCTGAGGTAGAGGTTGATGGGACACTCTTCGGTTGTTCTTCCTGTTCCTTAAGTCTGCTCAGTAGTGTGTCACGTTCTATTTCCAAGTCATCATGGGCTTCCAGAAGATCTGCATAGCTTTCCAAAATGGTTTTCATTGTCTCCGTGGGAACTGCTTTGAACTGCTCTGGATCTATCTCGTGGGGAGAGCCTTCCATTGCCGCTTCCAGATTCTCTTCATTTTGTTTTTGCAGTCTCTTGTTCTCTTCCAGTGCTGTGGCCATATGTTTCCTGAGTAGCGCCAAGTTACGTCTGACTCGTAGGTTATCGGTCTGGTATACTTCGAGTAAGGCTTCTAGTTGTTTGACGCCTGATTCTGTCGATGGTTGGGGTGCCTCCAATAGTGTTTGGTGAGCCTGCTCAAGCGTTGTATAACGTTGATTCACATCTGCATTTTCCTCTTCCAGAATTTTAAATTGCCTTTGTAAGTTCTGGTGATGTGTTGTCAGTTGTTGATACCGGCCATCTAGAGCTCTGTACTCATTCTCAAGCTGATATACACATTGATTTAACGCTAGAAATATACTATTTACATTAAATGATGCAGGGAGGGGTGAAGATGCAGGGGGAATGGGAGCGGGAAAGGGAGTTGTGAATGATGTGGATGCAAGTGGAGATGTGGGTGGAGGGGGTATGGGAGATGGAGGTGGCATGGGGGGAGGGAGCGGTGCAGTGGCAGGAGATGTTTCCATAGTGTCAGCTCTTTGAGTGACCGTGTATATGGGGATCGTGGGTGGGGTGGATGTGACGTTAGTGAAGAGAGTGGTGAAAGTGGGCATGGTGACTCCCCCGAATTGGATTCCCGGAGAGAGTGGAATTCCCATGACGATTGTGGTGGTAGTGGACGTGGTGGTGCTAGTGTCATGTGGTGGAGTGAGTTGTGTAGTGAGAGGTGGGGAGGGTGGTGACAGTGGTGCTTCCTGATGTTCGTCTGCTTGCGTTGTCTCTCCTGGTGCTGATACATTGATATGAATTTGTTTCCCGGATCTCATGGGACGAGCGGGAACTCTTTTCTCAAATCGGTGAATGTAGGCCATAGCCTCATGAATGGCCTCATCCAATCCTACTGCATCGGCATGTAGGTTTATGGACTCAATGAACATATCATCCACGCCTTCCTCCGCTAGCAATTGGTTCATGAGTTTTTTTCCTGCTTCCAATGACATTTTATGCTGTTCTTGAACTAGTTGCATGGTTCGATATAGTCTTTTTATTTGTGCCGAATACGCAGGGGCACTTGCTAACTCTAAAAGTTCGTCATAGTCTTGTTCCTCGTAGGCTTCTTCCTCTTGTTCGGTCTCTTGTTCCTCGACATCGACTTCTACAACTTGTGGTTGGGTGGGGGCTGATGTTGTTGTATGGGGTTGTGGTTCCTGAGCTCGCTCTGTTTCCGTCTCGAGATTAGAGTCGTAGATTAGTCTAGCCACTTCTTCATCAGTGAGATCATTGAGAGTAAAGCCCTGTGGAAATTCCAAATCTGATGGGACGGGTGGAAATACCAGATTGGGTCCCTCTGTACTTGGTCTTGGTAGCCGAATGGTGAATGGTCTAATGCGTCGTGTCTGGGGAGGGGTAATTTCTGGTGTAGTGGTGGCTCCCCTTGGTTGAGCGCAGGGTAGTTGGACTCCCCCTCTCATCTTCTTTGATGGGGGACCTGCCGCTGATAGCCTTCTCTGGAATTCCTGGGCCCGGGGCCATATGAGTGCCCGCTGAATAGGCACGTCATAGGCAAGAGATTATCTTGGTTAGAGCACAACATCCGTGAAGCACATTCTTCTGCTTCTTGTTCCACCTTTGATGGGCTAGGTGAATCTGATCTATGATCCAATGTGGTACGTTGATGGGGAGGCTTTCTGTCTCTGCCAGATACAAGCTAAACCATATTTTCTTTGGGGGCATGGTGAATCTTTCCTGGGCGGGGAAGGCAAAATGCTGCATGACAGTCCGTAGGTGCAGAGCGATGGTCGGTGTCATTGCTACCATATCCTTCAGCTTATTGAGATCTTTATGTTTCATTCTGCCCGGAACCATTGTTTCCTTTTCAGTGGGGATGTGCATACCATACATGCCCAATGCTTCTTGTACCAGATTGAGCGTCAGTTTAAATCGTTTAAGTTCATGGCCCGGCAACAGTGAGGGTAACACAAAGGTGCTGTCGCCTCCCTTGGCCCTGCTCGGAGTGATGGTACTGATAAGATAAGAACAGCGTAAGAAATCTGGCTTTGGTAAGTGGGCCCTGAAATAACTGTCCAAGCCGGCTTTGGTCCATACTGAACGCATGACTTCGGCATTTTGATAGCTCTCAAACTCGCGCGTGAAAAAATGGTAGCGTCCCCATTTACCATTAAACTCCAATTCAGCTTCCCAGAAATAGGTTCCATCACCCAATGGTCCAGCAACATCACTGAACCAATGAGCGTGTTTGCCCACCTGAGAGGTGTGTCCCTGAGGAGGATCCTGAATTGGGAGGACATGCACAGCTTGAAGTTCTTGCGGTCTTTCGGTGAGATGTGGTTCGAGTAGGAGTGTTTCTATGTCCACAATCTGTGCACCGGATCCGGCTTGAGAACTGGCACCTCCGGCTTCTGCCATGGCCCTGCTTGCTTGTTGGTTCTGTGAGAATATAGAACCAGGTGTTAACATTGTAATGGACAGAATAAACCCGTGGTTGTCCCCGTTACAACACTAACATGAGGTAGATGATGAGTCAGTGGTTAGTAAGTGCACGATGACAGTGTGTGTAGTTAATGCCTGGTTAGTCCTAGGAGCTAGAAAGGTGAGCTGTCTGACTAATGCAGTTAGTAAGTGGAGATGAATTCACAGATTGGGGTCGGGGGGTTTATTACAAGTCTTAGGTTGCCAAACACCATGAATGGCTTTTGGTCTTGGTTTTGTGGAGATTCGGGAGGGTTGCATGAGTAATTCTACTGGGAGTTGTTGTGTCATCGGGACCCATTTACGAGTGACTCTGTGCGTGCTTCTAGGCGGCAGTGTGTTCGAGTGTATCAGACAAGAGTGGGTGGCGGCTGCTTGAGCAAGTGAACTATGTCGTGTAAGATGCGAATTGTGTGGGACTAGTTGAGCCCGCAAGCAAGCCTTAGGCACCCAAATTTGTCTTGATTGTGGGTCAGCCTTCATCGACTTCTTGGGTACCCAAATGGATTTCACTTTCTCAACAGAGGTTTTAGGAGTCTTCTTATTAGCATCAAGTCATTGATTACTAATAGGAAGTTGGGACCGTTGTTGCGACTTCGTTACGGTCGGCAGCTCGTCTTTCCGCACCCACATTTGTCTCAACGGCTGAGTTGTTCTGCTTCGCGCGTTCCTTTGGTCTCTCGCTTGGAGAGTCTTCAGTGATTGATCTGCCCTTAGTTGCTGTCTCCTTCTGGTCTTTGGAAAAGAAGGGAGTTCCATTGTGGTTCTGACTCCTTTTTTGAGATCTTCATTCTTCTGCATCACATAGCCTTGGACAAGAACAGCATGGTCAACTTCTTGTGTACCCCTGGAGGGACCAGGAGTCCGTGTTTTTTCTAGTTCCTTGAGTGCTCCATTATTTAACTCAATTGTAATTCTAGTCTGATTCACCCATACCTGAAGAAGTCCACTTCTTAGGTTTAAGTTGACTGCTTGGTCATAGATCCAGTCTTGACCCAAGACAAGGGGTTTCGTGAGGTCCTCATCTTGACATACTAGTACTTTAACTGTCATTGCCTCATCATGAATATAGAGAGGAAGTTCCACCTCGCCCATGCAAGGGGTTTCCACACCTCCCAATCCTATGAGATATGCTTCCACAGGATTGATAGTTAATTGCAACTCTTGACAGTAAGACAATTTAACGGCACTAGTGGCTGCACCTGAGTCAATCAAGGCTCTTACAGTTCTTGCACTCTTTCCTTGTCCTATATCTAAGGTTATGAAAGGACGTCGATCGGTTATCTTATGTGAGCTTACACCTGAAACTTCACACACAGCCACATCATATCCTTGATCTGCATATGCATCTTCCCTAGGGTGCTCTCTCCCTTGTCTTCTTAATTTCATTCTCCGTATGCACTCTAGGGCTTCTGCTTGAGCTTCTTCTCGAATTCGCTTTTCTTCCTCTTTGCGTTTCTTAGCAGTATTGAGTCCACTTAGCATTTCCTCCGTGAGGGGTTCCTGATACAGCTTGACTCTGCATCTGCTAATATAGTTTGGGAGAACATCACCCTCTAAAGTGGCTAATTGTACTGCTCCACTCGTGGAGATCCTATTGATGATCATAGGTCCGTAGCCTCTCTTTTCTAGCTTCCTTGCATGTTGCTTTAATGTGTAGACTAAAACTAAGTCGCCTGCCTTTAAACCTTTATCCTTAACGTGGGCATCAAAGTATGCCTTCTGTCGTTTCTTTGCTGCATATATCCTTGCAACTGCTCTCAGTCTTGTTTCTCCTAATCGTTCAAGGTCAAAAAGCCTGGAGGAGAGTTCATGACCCGTCCATTCATGCTCTTGTGCCACTTTCAATGTAGGTATCAAAAAGTCTAAAGGTAGCACAACATTTTGACCAAACACCATTTGAAAGGGAGTGGCTTGGAGTACCGTTTTGTAGGCGACTCGGTATGCCCAAACAGCGTGGTGTAGCTGTTTGTCCCAATCAGAGCGTTTGTTGTTCACTAATTTCGTCAATATACTACATAAGATCTTGTTGGTGCTCTCAGCCTGGCCATTTGCTTGAGGGTGATAGGGGGCAGACTTCTTATGTACTACCAAGAATTCTTGGAGCAGATTTTCAATAACCTCATTTAAGAAATGAGTACCCCTATCACTGACTAGCTCTATAGGTAGCCCGTATCTAGTGAATACATTTTCAAACAAGAACTTAGCAGTTGTTTGTGCATCGTTCTTCGTTGTGGCTTTTACCTCCACCCACTTAGTTAGATAGTCTGTTGCAACAATGATATATTCTGCATGGGAACCCTTAGCTGGGGGATTAATAGGACCTACGAAGTCTATTCCCCACTTAGAGAATGCACGTCCACCCATCATATATTTTAGTGGCATCTCATCTTTACGTATAGGATACTGAGTTCTCTGACAGACATCACATCGTTTCACATAGGTATGTGCATCCATGTGAAGGGTCGGCCACCAGAAGCCCGCAAATAGTATTGCCTTGATCACCCGATCTAGTCCAAAGTGTCCTCCTGCTACACCTTGGTGAGCAGTTTCCAAGATCTTAAGATATTCACTTTCATGGACACATAGCCTCAGGTAACCATCTTTACCACGCTTATATAGATTATCACCAATGAGTGAGTAATCCTGGGCTTCTTGTTCTAAACTCCTCTTCCTAGCCAGAGTCATGTCTGGAGGGAATGTTTTCGTCCTCAGGAAGGATACTAGTGGTTCACTCCAATCTGGCACTAGGGACACTTGATAAAGAGTGGCATGTTCCACAGGTGGTTTAGTGCAGCAGATTGGGCATTCCTTGCACAACCTTTGGACATCAGCTTCCATAGTTGGCCAATGTACTCCGAGTCTCCTTAGCGTCTGTAAGGTTCGTTGCTTTGAGTAGTGTTGCTCTAATGCACCTACATGTGCTAAATGCAACCATTTATTGTACTTGTCCTCTTCTACACAACAAGCCAAGATTCCTTGATCCGTGTGCTTGTACATGCTTCCTGCCATGATGTGGTACTTTTGGGCTTTCACAACCTCTCTATTCTGTGTGTTTACTATAGGATGGTTAGGCTCGTATGTCAATACTGGTACCAATGGCTTAGCCCACTGCGGTACAACTTCCAAATTAAACAAGTAAGCATCAAGAAGGTCATCTGATACTCCTTGTGGGGCTTCTCCCGATGTGAGCCTAGAGAGATGATCTGCTCTTAAATGAGTCCTCCCTTTTCTTACCACAACCTCAAAATCATATTCCATTAGCAAGAGAAACCATCTCACTAATCTTCCTGTATTGCATGGCTTGTTTACGAGGTATAGCAATGCCTGATGATCAGTAAAAAATTTAAACTTATTTGCAAGCAAATAGTGTCTAAATTTCTTGACTGCATATACCATGCCTAAGCCTTCTCTCTCAGTAGTGGTGTAATTCCGTTCAGCTGCATTCAATTGTCTACTGGCATAGGCAATTGGAAGATCCATGTTACCTTCACCAGTAGGTTGAGCAAGCACACACCCAATAGCGTAATTGGATGCATCCACGTGAACATGGAATGGCTTATTCCAATCTGGTGTGGTTAAGATTGGTGCTGAACATAATCCCCGTTTAAGCTCATTGAAGGAATTCTCACATTCCTCAGTCCACTCAAAGTTTGTCAGAAGTCCGTACATGGGCTTTGCAATGACAGCATACATGTGAATGAACCGGCGGTAGTAACCACAATGTCCCATGAAAGCTTGTACTTCCTTGACATTCCTTGGCCTAGGTAGCTCTGCTATAGCTCTCACTTTCTCTTCGTCCGTAGATATGCCATTCTTTGACACTATGTGCCCTAGAATCTTGCCTTGCCTGACCATGAAAACACATTTTTCTGGGTTTAGGAAGACTTGATATTCTCTACATTTGTCAAAGATTTGTCTGAGTTCAGGAATATGAGTTTATCTAATGTTGGAATGAGCACAAAGATCATCAACATAGACTTCTAAGTTTTTCCTCAGGAACTCCTTAAATACATGGCACATTAGTCTCTGGAAGGTAGCTGGTGCATTGGTAAGCCCAAATGGCATTACACGAAAGGCAAATATACCCCACTCTGTGGCAAAAGCCGTCTTATGCTGATCTTCTGGAGCTATGGCTACTTGATTGTAGCCCGAAAATCCATCAAGGAAGCTATACACCTCCTTGCCTGCCACTCTTTCTAAGAGATGTTCTGTGATGGGAAGTGGATAGTTATCTCGGATTGTGGCTGCATTGACCTTCTTTAAGTTAATGCATACACGCAGCTTGCCATTCTTCTTGGGCACCACTACGATGGGGGATACCCACTCAGTGTGCTCAATTTCATAGATAAATCCAGCTTCGACCAGTCTATCTATCTCCTCTTTGATCTTAGCAGCGTAATTATCGTTATATGTATAGGGCTTTTGCTTAGAGGGTTTGGCATCTGAAGTCATGGGGATGGTGTGTGAGCATATATCAGGGTCAACACCTTTCAAATCCTTGTAACTCCAAGCGAATACATCTCTGTATTCCCTTAGCAAGGCTATTAACGCATGCTCTTCTTCTTCTGTTAGGTCATGGCCTATGTACGTGCATCTCTCCTCTCCTTCTTCTAGGGCCACTACTATTTTCTTGGTGGTTTCTTTGTTATCATAGGCCTCTCCTGATTGCGCCTCTCGTTTAGGCATTCTTATCATGACTCTCCTGTCGTCTATCTCGTACTTCTTAAAATTTTCTGGGACCTCAAACAAAGATTCTTCCTCTTCTGGTGAGACTTCTCTTTTCTTTCGTTTCTTTACTTCTTCCTTAGGAGTCACATGTGTGGCTAATCTTACATCGTTTGTAAGCTCTCCATGCCTCTGGGGTTGAAATTCTACTTCATGGAAGTATTCTTCATCTGATGCAAAAGGTGGGTCCATAATGATTGACTCTAGATCGGAGTCACTTGCATCCTCAAATGCATCAGGGCTAGGTTCGCATTCTTCTAGAACTGCCTCTCCCATGATTGGCTCTATGGAGAAGACTGAAATGTCATAGCCATCCTCATCACAGTGAGGTGTCCATTGTTCCTCATTGATGGCTACATCCATTGTTGCTAAGATTTCTGCCCAGCCATGGGGTTCAAATTCCTCATCAGGAAAAACTACAGGTGCATAGGCTGGGTCTTGAATTGATCTATGTGTTTCTTTTGCACCTACCTCTCTGGCTTTCTCTCTCTTCTCTTCTTCTACTGCTACCTTGCACATCCATAAGTGGGTGTCTTCATGCATCCATGAGGATCCTGATCCTATGGAATGCACCGATTCTGTATCATCTTTGGCTCTATGGATGGGATTCCATTGGATGGGAGGTACATCTCTATGAGAGTAATCTTTGAGATTCACTTTGGTCGTAACACCTAAGTGCTGCAGGTACAAAGAATTGGTTCCCCAATCCTGTACCACTTGCAACTGTCGCATAAAAGGTCGTCCCAAGATCATTTCATAGGCATGATTTTTGCTGAAGTCACATATGGCAAATGTGTGCTCAAACTTGACACCACAGGTGGTGAGAGTTATTCCTTCTAGCAATCCTAAGGGTCTCTCAATATGACCATCAGCCATCTGCAATTTCATTCTCATTGGCCTGAGTGCTGGCTTGCCCCAACGCTTCCATAGGGAAGTGGTGGCAATTGCAACTCCTGCACCTGAGTCCAAAATCGCCTTGGTGGTGTACTCCTGGTAGGTAATGGGAAGATAGGTGTTCCCTTCTTCACCTTCACACATATCTCCTATCTTATCCAAGGGTATCTCTGGTACTGTTCTATGTGATCCTACCTGGGAACGAGGTTTTGCTATCTCTGGTACTTGTTTGGCTACATGTTTCCACACTTCTGGTCTAACCTTAAGCAGCTCTTCCAAACTGAGATTGCACTACACTTTGGTGTTCTTCACTACCTTTGTGTTCCTAGGTATGACTGAATCTTCGTTTCTGACCATGACTGTAGGTGCTCTCATACAGGTGGACCTTGCTTCCCATGGGCCTGTGAAATGGGGTAGTTCTTGTAAAGAATTAGACTCGAAGTCTAATCTTTCTTGAGATTGGGTACTCTCCTGCTCTCCATAAATGGATGGGATGTCTTGTGGGAATTGGTCATGTGCCTCATCCACAAGTTCAAAGGGAGGAGGGGCTTCACTTTCTTTAGCCCATTTGTCTTCTTGAATCTCGCGTAGGAATTTTGGTGTGAACCGATTCATAGAAGATGATGTGTCTGGCTCCGTAGAGTTAGGCACATAGGCTTTCTGGGTAGGAAAACCTACTCTTTCACTAGTATGGGGGATGGGTCATGTTTTTGCTTGCTTTATCTCTTTCTTGATTCTTTTCCTCCTTGGCAGATCTTGCAATCATGCCCTCTAACTTCTCTAGAAGTCCATCCAAGTGTAATTGCGTCTTGGCTGAGCCCGAGTAATTGAAAAGGCGACTGGCTTCAAACATAGTCTGAGCCAATGCAACCATTTTCGCGCAAAGCTTGGTTCTTTCTATCTCTAGGTCAGCCCTAGGGTAACACTTGTCATGATCCGTGACATTTGGCCCTTCTTGGATTCTGGCCTGATATGCTTTAAGCATCATGTCTATGTCTTCAGGAGTGGGATCAGCTAATACTGATCCTACTCTAGGGGGTGGTGGAATCGTATGAGGTGGGTTGGAAGGTGGCAGGTCGGATGGCGATGGGAATGGTGGTGGTGGGGTAGTGTGAGAGGGAGTTTGAGATGTGAGTTCAGTTATCCTGGCTTTGGTTTCTCTTATACTTTCCTCAAGTTCACTCATCTTTTTAGCCCATTGTCTTTTCATTCTTTCCCGACTATCTTTCCACGCTCTAGTCCTTTTCTTTGTTATGCTCTCAGTTTCACTAGCCTCTGGGTTCTTATCCTGGTTCACCCCTTGATTCTGCTGCAATGCCTGAGCTCTAGTCACTACTTGTACTGGTGCGGTGGATGTCACACTTCCTGTGGAGTCTACCACCAACCCAATAACGTTAATAGGAGTGATTTTTGGCATATTATTAGGATTCTTAGGGCAGTCTCGTAAGAGATGCTCCTTTCCACATTCTTGGCAGAAGCCCTGAATTGTTACTGACTGGGGTTGTGTTGGTGGAGGTAAGGGACAATCACGAATGAGGTGATCTCCCTGACATCTGTAGCATGGTCCTCTAGGGAATGGGGGTCTTACCTGCCTAGGTTGAGGCTTAGGAGTGGGGTTCGTATACATGACGTTTGTGTAATCTGACTCCCAACTAGGTTCACTCGGTTCCTCACTATAGTAGGACTCACCATGCTCGGGAGACTGCATGTAGTAGGCCTGGGGACTATCGACATGTGTAGAATCAAAGCTATGGTCACTGGGGTCACTTTCAGAAAGCAGTGGTGTTACAGGGACAATAGCTCTATTCAGGTTCTCTTTTGCTGCTGCATATTTTACTGGGATCACATTAGCTGGAGTTGGGGGTTGTTGAGCTAACACAGGCTGAGGCCTTTGTTGGTTTTGGTATGGTTGCTGATAATGTTGTTGTGGCCTGCCATATGGTTGTGGAGGGTACGGGTTCTGGTATCTTCCTTGCTGAGGGTATGGCTGAGGGTGGGGTTGCCTAACAGCCTGCTTATTGTAGGGGCAATCTTGCGCGGTGTGATTGGTGTACCTTCGTTCTATAGTGCAGTACTGGCTACTAGGATTAACTTGGGGTTGAGCCATAATGGGACATACATTCGCCATATGGTTGCCGCCACAAGTATAGCACCTTTTCACAGGGGCAAACCTTGGGATTTGTTTGCTAGTTACACCTAATTTCTGAGCTACTTTTTCCGCAAGTTCCTCGATTGATGTGGATTGCGTGGAAGAGATGTTAGAGGCACTATCTGAATCTTTGTATATCTTGGAAAGCTCTAACTCCTCCCCTAGGTTATCCTCGATGTCAATGCACATGCGCACACACTCTTCTATGGTCCTAGGGTCCTTCAAGTACACATAAGATCTCAATTTGGTACTTAGCAATCCATCCAAGAATAAAGCCACTTGCTTAGCTGGTGTGGGTAGCTCCGAAACAGGGCATCTTTCTAAGTATTGTCTAAATCTTCTTCTTGCAAGTCTCACGGTTTCTTGAGGGGTTTGCTTGAAGCTGTGAATCAGCGAGGAGGTATTATGCCTTATGCCACTCTTAGAGAATTCAATAATGAAAGCCTCTAGGAGTTGGTCTATGCTCCTGAACTGCCTCTCATTCAATGGTTGAAACCACGTAAGGGCTGTGTTCCTAAGAGTTAGACCAAAGGCATTGTATTGCGTGAATAGATCCTCCACTTGTTCCGCTCTCAAGACTTGCCTAAACTCAGCCACATGATCGTATGGATCTCCAGTGCCATCGAAGTAGTTCTTCATGGACTTAACTAGCTGAGTCGGTCTCAAAGTCCTTGTGTGCTCTCTAGGTCGTGGTAGAGGGAACTCATCCGCATTTCTTTGATTCCTGTGAGCTCTAAGTATCTTAGGTTCTACTCTATTTGTTTCCGTCCTCGTTCTTTCTCTGCCCACTGGTTTGGCAAAGCTTACTTCTGGTCTATCTCTACTTCTGTCTCTTTGCATTCCATGAGCTTGGGATGTTCCAGCTCCAGGGTGACCATAGGATACATTCGATCTTGGTTGGGGGAAAACGAATTCACCCTTCCAAGTGTAAGCATGCCTATCATTTTCCGTAACCACAAAGATCCTTTCCGAAGCGTGATCTAAGTAGGTCACTCTGCCTGGGCTATCAGGATCCTTAAACTCATAGATCATGATTGTTCCTATATCGGTTGGCTGATCAGATTTATACCTCCAAAAGGCTTCGTCAATTTCTCGATTGAGGAGCAAATCTATGCTCTTATTATCCTGAGGAATCCACTCTGGTGTGATGATCCTAGTGAGAACCGATTCGTCTCGAGGGGTTCTAGGTTCTGTACCCATGTTTCCTTGCTCTAGGTCCCCTAAGTCCGCTTCTGAGATCACATTCCCAAATTCGTCCGTCCTATCTGGGTGACTGGTGACTACGTATATGGTTCCTTCTTTGTCCAAGTATGCTCCATTTTCAAACTTGACAGCTGGGTGCTCTAATCCAATGGATTGATCAGGATTCTTAATCTGTACTACAGATCTTCCTAGGCCGTCCTCATAGATGCTGGCACCTAATCAGTTGGTCCTAAGGTATTCCAACTGCGTTTTGTAAGGGCCTTCTACCCTGTGCAAGTATGGCACTCCTGAACTTCCCGTAGGTCTGTCCATGTCTTGAGACATCTCTAATTCACTAGTATCAGAGCTAGGGTAATGCGAGTGGTGACTCAACTGTTGGGCCCAAGACCTCGCAGTATGGTTGACACTAGCCTCTGAAGACCTAAGGCTTTGTCTATCCCTTACTAGATGTCGTCCTGATCTAAGGTTCATATGCCTAACTGATTAACCCAAATTGTCCCAGGTACAACCACGTTTCTGAGTCCTTTGTATCAATTACTTAATTCCCTTTTTATGTTGATTATCGTGTTTATACTCTTGTCTGATATCACGTTGTTGGGAATACTTGAGTTTAATTTTGCACTTTAGTTTGGTCGTTTCACGTTAGGTTCTTTTCCTTTAAGGTTGTCGTTCACACACACAAAGGTTATCACTTGACTTGCACTTGATTTCTTAGATAGTCTTTGATTTATCTCGTGCCTATCGTTGCCTGGAATTACTTCTAACACTACCCGCACTTAGCCTAAACTAAGAATTGACAGAGGATGTTGCGGGTTTTCCAACCTTGAGTTCCTTTCCTTGTGTTGTTGCCCTGGTGTGCCCAGGACGCGTGTTCCCAAGCCTGCACTTACTCTTGCTTTGCGTACCCTTCGCTGCTCTCAAAGGACCTGTAAAAGGCCCACTGTTAGCTCAAGACTTAAATTCAAAAGACAGAACCAATCACTTTCATTCATGTAACACTTCACCAATTTGCACTATGATTTTTTGGACACAACTCTAGAGATCCCTGAACTTTGTTCCCCCTGGGTATGGTCAACTTCAAAATACCCTATCTAATATTCCTGATCTTAATTCAACCAAAAAATCACGGCAAACGGATTTCGTATGAGAAGGTTATGCCAGTTCAGGTTTTTGGGGCTAAAACAGGATTAAACTAGGTTAACAGGCAAACAGGAATTCTCGAGTTAATTGGGTCATGCCCTCGTAATGCAATACTACACCCTTGTGTTTGTCCCACACTTGGCCAAAATTTAGACCATTATTTTTGCCTTAAAAATTTGACCTAATTTGCCCTTCTAACGTGTTCGCAAAGTCTGTCGGTCGCGATTGACAGGTCAGTCGCGATCGACGTGTCGATCACGATTGACAGGTCCGTCGTGGCTGTCAGTCGCGATTGACACGTGGCCGAGAATTCAGTCAATCATGGTCAAACAGTCGTTGACTCTATCGATCGCGATTGATGCGTCGATCGCGATTGACAGGTCGGTCGCGAGGGTCTGTCCGTCGTGGTCAAACAATCGTTGACTGTGTCGGTCGCGATTGACAGAGTGGGCTGTCCGTCGTGGTCAAACAATCGTTGACTGTGTCGGTCGCGATTGACAGAGCCGTCGTGAGCTGTCAGTCGCGATTGATGAGTCGATCACGATTGATGGCTCGAGCGCGATTGACACGTGTCACGCGTATGGTCCGTCGATCGTGGTCAATCGGTCGTTGACTCTGTCGGTCGCGATTGACAGAGCCGTCGTGGGCTGTCGATCGCGATTGACTGGTCGATCACGATTGACAGGTCTGTCCGTCGTGGTTTGTCGATCGCGATTGACAGAGTGGGCTGTCCGTCGTGGTTTGTCGATCGCGATTGACAGAGCGATCGCGATTGACAGAATTCTGAGGAGTTTCAAAATTCTAAGCACATTTTTGGGAAGCTCTAGGCCTGTAGATCATGGTTTTGCACTTTGTTTGGCAATTTGTGCATTTTTTCTGTCGGTCGCGATTGACAGAGGTCGGCGACACACAGACAGTTACTTCAAATTCTGTACCTGCGCAGAGTGCTGGGGACGATGATGCGGCCTGTACCTGCAAGACAGCTCAAAAAACATGCAAAAACAGCACACACAATTTCGCTCTCTCGCTCTCTCTCACAAGTGAAATGAGGGAAATGAGGTGGAGAAGGTGATATGATCAAAAAAACTGAAATTTTCGCGATGATGGAAATGGAGGTGGGAGATGGTGATGATGATGATGGTGATGATGGTGGTACGGTAAGAAAGAGAAAAATAGGAAAAGTAAAGAAATTACCTACAACGCCAACGTCTCCAATCTACGTCTTACCATCACACGCTCGTCCTCAAAGCTCGATCCCCGGCAACGGCGCCAAAATTTGGTGTAGCTCAGTGATGAGTAGCACCTCCTTTAATGTCAATCCGGGAAGACGTGAGGATGGTATGAAGACCTCGAGCAAGTGGCGGCACAAGTGCGTGAGTGAGAAGCACACAAGCATGCACACACATACACACACACGCGCACACACGGCAAGACAAAGAGTGAGAAGCAATGGAGTTCTTAGATTACTTTCAAAAAGCTCTTACAAGTTCGTTTCAATTACAATCCACCCCAAAAATGAGCTCTCTAGCTCCTTTTATAGTTTTTGACTAGCTTTGGCCCTGTCCAGACCTAGTGTCCGGCCTAGTTAAAAATTAGGTTCCCGGGCTTATTTGAGGGCTCAAATGAGATCTAAAAAATACGAAAATTGGTAAGCAACTACTTCTAAGGCTCCTCAAGCTCGAGGACTCCTTGGCTTGCACAAAATGGAGCCACAAAAATATGAAATGGTATTTACAATGGTGTTTAGTGATGAGAATCACTTTTAATTGGTGTAAGGGTTTTGAAAAATTAAAGGGTTGCCTTAGTGCTAGATCTGCGTGAATGCTCATACTTGCTTCTTCATGAAGAAAATTATTGGCCTACTTGCGAGATCTTCTTTGACTGCCATGTCTGCTTGTGCTGTCCCTTCGCTCTGACTCACTTCGTCTTGTGGCTCCTTCGCTTCCCTGACTGCTGCCAACACCACCACAATAAGTCACCTAGGAATGATCCATGGAGATAAAATCTCCATGATATCCACCCCCTCCAAACCTGTGTGGCCTCTGGATGCACCACCACCAAGCTCTATATCTGCATTTGCAAGTCAAGTAGGATGAGGAAACACAAGTGCTTGGGTATACAAAATCACTTTGTTTATGCACGGCCATGTAGTGGGCCCTATACATGCATACTCTAAGTGCATCAAAAACATAATGGTGCAATAAGAGGGGCAATTAGCATTCGATGATGAGGCTTTACACTCAAATGGAACTCACATTTTCATCATGGATATACAAATCAACACAAGTGCAATCACTCGTGCAACTATGGGTTTTGAAAATACTCGTGCTCTTTACATTTCATTTATGCATGTGTTAGGTGCATGAAGGAAAACAAAACGGTGTGAAAAATCGAGGGTTTATGGTATCTAAGCAAGGAGACTCTCAATACTCACAATTCCACTCTCTCAGAGATGCAATCTCTCTTCCTTACTCAGAACTACACTCTCTCTATTCTCTCAAAACTTGATTTATTAACTTTTCAATGATGCTTACCTATTTATCTAATGTGCAGATGGACATGCTTCTATTGGTTTTAAAAGACGTGCTTTCTACACATTTGTACATGCATATTTGGTGTGCAATGCATCTCAAAATGGGTGCAAAAAAGATTTTGGCTAACAGAAGAACTAAGAAAAAGGACAAGGCGTTTTTGAATTCTTCTTTAATCTCGATCACCTTCCTTCGATCTTCTCAATCCATTCAAATTCCTGATTTGCAATTGGCTCCAAATCTTCACCTGTACTCATAAACTCAGAAAACACATTAGTAGCATCACATTCAAAAAGATTATTTGAAAAAAAAAATCATCTACTTGAATACTAGATGCAATTACTTCTTCTAATTATTTGTATATTTATTATTTATTCACGTATTTATTTATTTTATTTATATATATATTTATTTGTTTATTTATTTATACATTTATGTATTTATTTATATATATATTTATTTGTTTATTTATTTATACATTTATTTATGCATTTATAAATCTATTTATTTATTTATCTATTTTTATATTTACTTTTATCCATCTCAGAAAATCAAAACATAATTATTAAGTATTTATGTAGTTATATTTATAAAAGTCTTTTTTTTTTGAATTTCTTGTAAATTCAAAACATTCCTTTCCAATACATTTTCACAAATAAATGCTCCCCAAAGAAGCTATGTTTAAAAACAATCCATCTTTGAATCGCATCTATCAATGTAACATTTATAAATATATTAGATTTATACACAAGCCACCTTATTTGCTTGTCTATCTCTTGGCTGCTTGTCTATCTCTTGGCAGCTTGTCTGGCGAATATAGTTCTTGAAAATTTTGGAAATCCAAGCTTCGATTGCTTGGACATAGACTTCTTTATTCATGATTCTTCCAAGTTCATGATATCCGGAATCAAAAAGATATGTACGATAAATGGAGAAAAGCACCATCGGAGCTGCCACCTTTGGATCTACATAACATATTTCTCGAGGCCCAAATCCAAATGCTTTGTCGTGCTTTCTAATCATCCATTCAAATTTCTTCTTCTCTTGTGGCAATAGAAAGTTTTCATATCCAATCTTCAATTTTTCTATGGTTTCATCAGTAAAGGTATGACCAATTTGCTTAATATCTCTTAGACTCGGCTCATCACTGACTTCATTCACAATGTTTTGACTTTCTTCAGGTAAAGGTTGTGCTACAGGTTTAACTTTCCTATCATGGGATGCTCATCACAAACACCTCCTATGGAAATTGGTACATGAGCACATGCTCCATGTAAAGCTCCAGTAAGGTTATTTGCAGATTTCATCCTCCATCTGTGCTCTTGATCAATAGGCCACTTCTCTTGATCATAAACATTTTTGGAAATTACATTAATTTCTGACCTAGAGTCAATAAGAGCAACATAAGGTCTTGGTTTCCCACCAAGTTTCATCATAGTTTCTTTTGTCCCTCTAGCCCAAAGAGTATTTGCATAGTAACTTTCAAGTTCATTCCATTCTTGCTCATCATCGGGAAGTACCTTAGGTAATCTTCTAAACTCATTACACTTTACTTATGTCTGAATATTTTGGACCATTGGAACTACCTCGTTTAATATTGGTTCTTCAAAATACTACCTCTTTCTCTTGAGACTATCAATTATTTCATCAATAAACTCATGTTTAGCAATCCCCAGCAAATCCCCTAATTGAATAGAAACAATACTCTTAAGTATATTATCATCAAGTACTTGCTTCAAATCTATTTGTTTTTCCAAATCTAAAACTAGCTTATAAGCAGGACCTTTTTTAGGTTCCTTCTTTTCTTCCTTGCCAGTTTCTATTCCAATTGGCTCCTCAATTCAAACTTCCTTTTCACTTTGTCTTGTTACTCTCTTATTCGAACCCTGATTCTTCTCCTCTTGCTTTTGCTTTTCTTCAACATTAGCCTCATATGCATACACAGTAAATGCATCAACAGGGGAATCCCAACTCGTTTGCGATCGAATTGTGCTCCCTACTTTAGTCGATGACTCTACTGGTAATTTTGCCTTTGAAACAGATGTTAGGACGTTATCCCATAAATTTTCAGTCTCATCATCTTGTCCTCTAGCATGTTTAAACAAGAAACTAGACGTTTCATAGAACATTTGGCTAGAGGATGCCTCAAAATATCTTCTCATTCCTCCTTTACCAAAATTGGTAGGTACTCGCTTCCCTGTATCAGAAGAGCAAATCTTGCCGTCAATCCATTGCACAAGATTTTTAGCTCTTGCTTCTTGGAAGGATTCACAAACCTTACTAGCATGCTCCAAACTATCACACCAAATACATCTTTTATTAAACTCCCTTTTAGGTTCTTGCTTCACTTTTATCACATTAGATTTCTCTAATGTGGTTAATTTTAAATGCACATCCTTCATATCTTGAATAATTTCATCCATATATGCAGGCCGAGCAACTATTGGCCGAATCTCAGATTGAGGCTCAATTCTTATTTTTGGGTTTGGATTTACGTTACTTTGAACTTCTTAGGGTTTCTTAACTTCTTCTACTCTTTCTTGAGAAATTCGAGATTTCCATCGCTTACACTTCACAATCATTAAGATAGCTTCTTGTACCTTATCCCATTCAGTAGTTAAACCTATCGGTTCAGTCAAATCTTCAAGTAAGTTCCCTAGCTCTAAGGCTAGGGCAGGATCAACACTCTGAACAAAAAGTTCGACTTTGTCGAGAGCTAATGCATTTTGATCTGCTTCATCCAACTGACTAAATCTTTCTTCAAATTCACGTAGGAGTTTTGTTGCTACAAGTCCCTTATTAGGAGAAGCTACCCAGTCTTTAAATGATCGACGTGTGGGTGTAGTCAAATCTTCCAGAAAATATTCTTCTTTCAAGAGCTTCTTAAGTTCATCCCAGGTCTTTGCTTGCTCTTGAAGTGTAACAATTCTCGGTTTAAGTCCTGGAGTAATTGCTCTCACAAAGTGAGATAATTTCAGGGTCACTCGTACCCCATAGAAATCCATTTTCAAGTCATAAACATGTAAAAAACTCGATACATTTCGATCGTTAAAGAACCCATGTTCTTTGACAATTGCTTCTAATGCTTGTACCAAACGGTCTTTATCTAAAGTGGTATTCTGAGTCATAGACATAAGTTCTAACACGGCATTGATAGTTCGTGTATCAAAATGCCCAGTCCTTCCTCTTAGTAAAGTCCCAACATCCATCTTAATCCAATCTAAAGTCTAGGTTTCAACATATAAATCCCCTAACCATTTCACGTCGGGTTCACGTATGTCGTCGGGATTGTTAGTTGGCCGCCAGATTGGCAAATGTAAAACGAAAACGTGTAATCACATGCGCGAAAAGCGGTTACGCTTCATTTGTAAAATTCCTATTTAAAGCAATGAAAAGATACGCAAAGAGAGCGCGATTTTCAAAATCACCAGACTGTTCGTCTGGGTGTGTCCGATTTCACTATGTTTGTTGTTCTTTTGATATCTCAATAGTTATTGCTGTGTTACTGTTGTTTCTCCAGTATTTGAGTAGTTATATGAGTAGTTATTTCAGTGTCCAATATCTGAGCAGGATCTTGCGTTCTGTATCCATCCGCGCTTGATGTGCGTGTTCGTAGTCACGTTAACTTGGTGATTCATCTGTGTGACCGTCTTGCGTTGTTACTGTATACGATCGGAGTAACTGATTTGCTCTGTGGTTCGTTCTTTGCTACTGATGTGATTTGTTCGTTCACGATGTTCAGTGTCCAGTGCAGAGTACTTGGTGAAAGGCTACAGGCTTGGAATTGCTAGTAATGTGTCGAGTTGTCATGTGTGAAATTAGGTGAATAAATCTGTGCAGCGGTATAGTGTACTGAGATTGAATCGTGTTTGGATTGTAGCAATATTATGGATTAGGAGTATATACATATATTCGGTAAAGTTGAAGTATTCTATTGTTCTGAGCAGTACCACAAGGTAGTGTGTAACAGTAGAATACCTGAGTGTGTGCGGTACCTGAGTAATTGAGCTAAGACGTGACATTACGTGTCTCTGACGTGGCTAAGATTTGGGAACTAAGTACAGGGCCTCTGTCTAACAGACCCCTACCACTCCCAAGAACCCACTGAGGCTGGTTAAACGCCATTCTGATAGTTAGAACGAGGCGTTTAACATTTGAGCATTTTAACTCTGCTAGTTAACACTGGCACCGTCTGTGGGAAAGTGGCCTTAAGATTGTCGATTACCTATAGAAAAGTTGCATCGAAAATGTTCGTTGATTACTCGTAAGTAAAGATCCTAGAATTTTTTGAACGATCGTAGAGAAGAATAGTACGTGCAGTATATGCCGGTTACTCGATCCGGCGAAACGTATCCTAAGAATAGACAAACGTGGGTATCTAACATGCTAAGGGCGCCTCCAGGAGGCAGAAGTGCGGGAAGTACCAAACCAGTGGATAAGACAGCAAAGAACGTTTTTAGTAATTCCCGTCAGATTCCGGTAGAACATACTGCATTTCTGGCAGATTCCGGTACTATTTTGGCACAGTCTGTCGAAAATATAGTAACTCTAGAATCCACTAGAACGCAGCCCGAAGTTAATTTGACAACATTGAGTAAAGATTCAAATTTGTTGATGAATAGGAACGCCTTAGTCAAACGAGTTACCATTTCTGGGTGAATCTTCAGCCCAGTCCCCACTATTTGGAGTAACCCGCCCTTCATTTGACATCAAGAAGGAAGGAAAGTTGTTCGAAACCGAGATTCGAAGCATACTAAACAAGATCTTCGCACCGGAAAGTGCAGAGTCTGACGATACAGATTCTGATAGTTCAGAAATTCAGCCCCGAGATACAGAAGATAGTCACAACACACTCACCATGAACGGGCAGCAGCAACAACAGTTATGTCCACCTAGGCTGCCTCCGACAGGAGTGACGTACACTAAATTTGGTGGATTCCCAGGAGATGATCCGGATGCTCATGTACGCACATTCGAGATAAGTTACACAGTTCTCAACCATCCACCGGATCCGGCGTATAAAGCTATTGTCTTTCAATCTACATTGGTCAATGAAGCAGCTACATGGCTTACAGAATATGATATTAATCACTTCGGCACCTATGAAGCGGTACGAGATGCCTTTTTGCAGTGATTCAGGCTAAAGAAGAATCTAGCCGAAATCTTTGATTATCTCCAAAACAACAGACAGAAGGTAAATCAAACTGTACAGGAGTACGCTACCCTATTTAGGACGCATCTAAGGCAGTTACCACCAGCACATGCCAACCTACCAGATGATGTTATCACTCAGTGGTTCATCAATGGCTTGACTCCACAACTTAAACAGATTATGATCATACGATGTGTAGGGGCTATGACGCTAGATGCAGTAATCGCAATGGCTCTGCAGTTGGAAAACAAGGTTGGAGGATTTACAGAAGATCTAGAGTGCTTAAAAACAAACAGAAATATCGCAAAAGATGTGACCAGACAAGTATACTGCATCACATGCAAGAATTCAGGCCATACGAGTGCCACTTGTGCACTTAATCAGTTATTTTGTGCTATCTGCAATACTGCCGGACACACCACCGAAAACTGCGCATACAACGCCAAAGTGTAGGGAACCGCAACTGTCAATGCTATTATACAAGAACCAGGACAACCAGCCAATCACTATGTGCCTCCGTAAATGAGAAACAACCAGCAACAAGGATATCGAAATTACAGAGGACAGAGGAATAACAACTATAATGCAAACCGCTGGCAGACAGGACCACCATCGGAAAATCCCAATCTACCACCATCGCGTTGTCATTTTTGTGGTGAATTTGGTCATATTAGGAGATTCTGTAAGGATGCAGCGGAGTATTATTGGAGGAAGAAGGAACGTCAGAATCCAATGGCTAACATGGTACAAAGCACACCTGTGGAAACACAAGCCGCTGCAGTTCAGACCCGTTCCGGCAAACAGCTGCAGCCAGCAGCAGAAATATTTGAACCAGGAATACGCGAACAACAAAGAATGTACAACAAGGCTAGTCAATGGACCATAGCAAAACCACCAGTCTTCCCAGATCCTATTCCGGTAACTCAGACCTCGTTAACCAAAGAAGGAACACAACAACAGGTTTCAGCAGTAGGAACATCATCAGCAGCAGGCACATTACCAACAGTAGATGCTTCATCATCAAGAGAAGCATCAACTTCAACACCGGTGGGTGGAGCATGTCAACCAATCTCAACAGGCCTGGGAAATTTTATCGAAGGCATCTATCACCCTGCCTCTAGGCCAACTACTCGCATTGGTACCCGGAATTCGACAACAATTCCAACAGCAGCTCAGCCCGGTGCCTTCTTGTATTCCAGCGACAGCAGTAGTTCAACCAGAACCTGATTCTACGGTCGATCATTCAGTTCCCTTGATTACAGTATGGTACAAGAATCATAAGATTACGCAGGTACTAATTGATGGAGGATCTGGTGTTAACATTGCTATTGCGGCACTATGCAAAAGGTTAGGATGGACCAAAATCGAACCAGTTCAATTCTTTGTCAGAATGGCCGATCAATCAAGAGTCCATCCCATAGGACTCGTACGAAATGTACCAATCACTTTACAAGGTACGACATTCAAGATGACATTTGTCATACTAAACCTACCGGAATCCACTATGGATTACAACCTTCTTTTCGGCCGACCTTGGCTGAAGCATGCGAAGGTAATATAGGACTGGTCTGCACAAGAGCTCACTTTTAAGGATGCAAATCGTAAATATGTGGTAAAACTAGATGCTATACAACCTTGCGAGCTACACGCTAGACCGTATTTCACTGAACCAGTCCATATGCTAGATGGATTATCAGATGATGAAGAAGAAGAGTTTCTGAAAAATAACATTGACTTGATCTCCTTAGGAACTGTTGATCTACAATCTATTGTAGATAACTGGAACCCTGTAGTTTGCACGGTAATGACTGTAACAAAAGAAGATAAGAAGAAAGATACTGCTGATATAGATGATGCTCAACTGCAACACTTTTTAAGCCAACAGATGACACAGAGAAGCCTCGACAATTTTATGTCCTAGAAGATCAGTTGATCACTTATAATTTAGGCGATAAAGATCATCCGCGTCCTGTGAAAATAAAGCAAAACCTACTGGAAACATTTCAAGCAGGCTTAATCCAGCTACTCCAAGAATTCTCCGACGTCTTTGCATGGGATTACAAAGATATGAAAGGATTGGACCCACGCATCTATCAACACAGAGTTATTCTGAAGCTGGAAGCCAAACCAAACAAACAACCCAGCTACCGGATGAATCCAAACTATGCATCACAGGTAAAGGCAGAACTTGATAGGCTACTTAAAGTCGGATTCATCGTACCAGTAGAGCATGCTGAATGGATCTCACCAATTGTTATTGTCCCTAAGAAGAATAAGCAATTGCGAATATGTGTAGATTACCGGAAACTGAACGCAGCTACAGTGCCTGATCCTTTTCCAATCCCTTTTCTTGACACAATGCTTGATAGAGTAGCAGGACATGAAATGTATTCATTCTTAGATGGGTACAGTGGATATAATCAAGTCAGAATGGCTGAACAGGATATACCAAAGACTGCCTTCATTACCAATTGGGGTGTATTTGCTTGTACTGTTATGTAGTTTGGATTAAGAAATGCCCCAAGTACATTTCAAAGATGTATGCAGGAAATATTTTCTCCTTATCTCACCTCTTTTATGCAAGTTTACCTTGACGATTTTTCAATTTTCGGTAAGATGATAGCACACCTGTTCCATTTACGGTGCTGCTTTCAGAAATGCAGAGAATACAGACTCTGTTTGAATCCAAACAAATCTGTGTTTGCGGTTTCATGTGGCAAGCTACTTGGTCACATTGTATCTGCACAAGGTATACAGGTGGATCCAGATAAAATTTCGGCAGTATTAGAAGCTCCGGTGCCCACTACACCGAAGGAAGTTATGCGCTTCATGGGCCAAGTAAGATGGCATGGACGACACTTACGGTGGCTTGCTCATTTGGTAATACCACTGAACAAGCTAATCACTAAGACTTCTCGACAATTTGAATGGACCCAGGAATGCCAGATAGCATTTGATCGTTTAAAGAATTTTTTGACACAATTTCCCATCTTACAGCCGTCGGACTCGGATCGCCCATTTCATGTATTTGTTGATGCTTCAGATATAGCAATAGGAAGTGTTTTGATGCAACAAATTGATAAATGGTTCAGACCAGTGTATTATGCAAGTCGAAGATTAGCCCCTACTGAGAAGAATTACTCTGTAACAGAAAGAGAATGTCTAGGGCTAGTATATTCTGTCAAAAAATTCAGACATTACTTGTTGGGCCGTAAATTCACATTTCATGTAGATCATGCTGCACTTGTCTATCTAGTTCGGCAACAACATCTAGGTGGTCGATTAGCACGATGGGTTCTACTTTTACAGGAATTTGACTACGACATCATTCATCGGCCAAGCAGTTCACATGCCTTAGCAGATTTCCTATCCCGCTTAGATTTCGGTGAAGCTCCGGTAGGTATAGATGACACGACTCCAGCGATTTATAGCTCTGAGCCAACGAATGATGAAATTACAGACCCACCTACACCATCTACCTATTATGATCAGATCCTGACCTTTCTCACTGATGGTTGCCTTCCATCTCAGAATTCTACGGCAATACGCAAGAAAATTGCAGTTTTCAAACGAAGATTTCGGTTAATTGCTAGAGAATTATACTATGTAGATCATATCGAAATTTTACTTCGATGTATTCCACCGCATGAAGTTAACTGAGTTATTAGGTTGGCTCACTCGATTCCTTCTGGTGGCCATTTTGCAGCAGACTTAACACACCCGAAAATTCTGCAGAGTGGTCTCTGGTGGCCAACTATGTACAGAGATGTATCACAGTTTGTCAAACAATGTGATACTTGTCAACGATCTCGACAGCCCCTGCAACATCATCTTTTTCCTCTGCAACCCATCTTACCATTAGAACCTTTCCAGAAGTGGGGTCTAGATTTTATCGGTCCGATTACACCTCTAGCAGTCTTCAGTAACAATTGTTACATATTGACCTGTACAGACTATGCAACCAGATGGGCAGAAGCCTGGGCTTTATGGTCTCCTACAGCTGTTGCGGTAGCAAAGTGTCTGCTAACCGATGTCTTCCCACGTTTTGGTTTACCACTAGAACTTGTTTCATATCAAGGCACTCATTTTGTAAACAATTTAATGAAGGCACTTACACAGTCATTCCAGGTCACACATAAGTTTAGTTCTCCTTATTATCCTCGTGCTAATGGTTTGGTCGAAAGTACAAACAAATCTCTGCTGAATATGCTTCGGAAATTGATCATGGAAACACCGGAAAGATGGGATCAACTGCTACCTGCAGTGTTATGGGCATACTGGACTACATACAAGGTAACAACAGGATTGACACCTTTCAAACTAGCTTACGGATTAGAAGCAATAGCACCAATGGAAATTGTTATACCAAGTTTATGAGTAGCAATCGCTCAGAAATTGCTACCGGAAGACTCATTGTCATTTCGGTTGGATACACTCAGAAACTTAGACGAACAACAATGGCACAACTTTTTAACTATGCAGGAAGTACAACTAAGACAGGCTCAGACGCATGATCGACACTTGAAAACTCCAGTTTTTACGGTGGGACAACTTGTCCTTTTTTACAATGCAAAGTCGAATCGCTCTGCTGGTAAATTCAAAATAAGATGGTATGGCCCTTACCGGATTTCAAAACAAGTGGGCCCAGCAACTTTTCGGTTGACTACGTTGACCGAAAACCCTCTTCCGAAAGTAATCAACGGTTCGAAGCTGCGACCATACCAACACGCAGCTAACCCACACTGAAACGTTTTTTCGGTGGGCCGCGTCGTTTGGCGCTCACTTTTCTTTACTTTTCTTTTCTTTTTAGATTTACAAGTACTGTAAATATCTGCGTTTTGAAACCTATTTATGTTATAAGCCGCCCTGCCCTTACCAGCTACTCGCGCATGCATGCCAAATTGAAAGAAGTATCATTCCAATAGCGCACGATGATAATCATCACCCCTTACCCTCCACCGTGACGTATCTATTTAAACCCTTCTGTTTCGTCGAAAATCGCTATTGTGTTTGTGTGCTTGTATGTTTTGGAAGTCCCTATGTGCTTGCGCTTAAGCCTGCTATCTGTGTCGTGCCATGGAAGCATTAGCGAACTATGCTGCTTTCCATGACGGACTCCCTACTGACGTAGGAGAGTTCTTGCACACCCGTGGGCTTGCCAACTTCGCTGAATTGCCTTGGCATTCAGTGGAAGCCCACCCCTTCTTCGTGCAGATTATACCTGCCATCGCTCAATCACCAACCACTGAGCGAAGATGGGTCTTCCCATCGTTTCCCTCTCGAACCGTAATTACATTCCAAGCCTTTGCTGAGTCGTTCCGACTCACACCGCAAGGCCGCGAAAATGCCCCAAGCATACCATTAGCCCGCATGATAGAGCTTTTTCCCCGATACTCATCCAACGAGTATGCCATTCTATGCCGCCCTGAACCCAAAAGGACCACACTCCAGTTCTTAGTCGCCATCCTAAACCTGCAAAAACGCACTTACGGCATATCCCGCCCCTTTTACTCCGCCATCGATCTAGCCGCCCGTGAACCCGTAAACTTCGCCTCTTACTTCTTCCACCGAATCCACAAAGAATGCGTAGCCATAGTTAAACAGGTGAACAAGGGAGCCACTCCTATGTCCAGATTGCCGCATATCATTTCCTTTCTCTTTCCGGCAATTCTGGCAGCACAACCACCACTTAGAGGTCCCATTTTGCAACACAAAGAATATGTGCAACCATTAGAAGACAACGAAGAAGAAGACGAAGAGGAGATCAACCAGCTTTTCCGAAGAAAACAAATCAGAATCAGCGCTTCCGAAAGTGAAGCACAGAAGTCAGCCGGACAAGATAAAGAAGCCGAAGGGCAAGAAAAGGACACCTTCCAGGACACCGCCACATCCATACAACATGATTCAGCGGCGCAGTCTTCTTCATCTGAGCAACAGGAACAGGAGAAACAAACGGAAACAGAACCCATTTCTCCCGAAGAAGCTTCTCAGCAACAAACCGAGCAGGAACAACAAGCCGACGAACAAGAAGCTTTTGAAAGGTTGCTTAAGGCAGTGGAATCCGCAGCCGACAACACTGAAACACAACAAAATAAGGTAATCGAAACTCTCTCTACCACTCCCACTCCACCACCGGAACCTCCACTAAACCCAATCCTTCCGATCCCACCCATCGCACCCGTCGAGCCCACAGCCTCTTCCGCCTCATCACCCAATTACTCTCCACCATCCTCCCAACAACTCCACACCACATCCTCTTCACAACCTCGACCCCCTCTTCTACTCCCCTCAATTCCAGTCTTCTCTGAGCTTGCTTCAATGGGGCAACTGCTCATTGATCTCTCCCAGCAACTACCAGTCGAGATAAGAGAAGTCACGGACAATATTCGCAACGAATTGCAACATAAGGTGGATGTCCTGGAAGCGGATATTACACCATTACAGGAGGAGGTTGACGCAGTCAAGGCCGAAAACCACCAGCTCCAGGCACAGATTCTCCAGCTTCAAGCTCAACTGGCAGAACAGCAAACACTTGTCAAACAAAGAGATACAGCATTGGAATAGCTCGCCGCAAAGGACCAATTATTAAACGAAACACAGGCAGAAATCAGGCAATTGAAGTTAGATATGCAGGGTAAGGAGGATGCGAGAATAGCACTAGGCAATTTGTTGGAAGAAACAAGACAGCAACTGGACGAAGCGGTGAAAGCAGGACAAGAGCAGCACGACCTGGCAATGAGAACCATTGAAGAATTACAACAATTCAAGATAGGTTTTGATCAAGTAAACGAGATATTACGACGCAAGCTAGCACAAGAGGCTCAAACACAGAAGTTGATAAAGGATATAAAAAGAGAACGGGACGCTTATTCCAGGACCATACAGTACCAAAACCAGGAAATTGAGTGAAAAGAGAATTAGCTCGCGAATCAAAAAGACAGAATAATCAATATGCAGAAGCAATTGGAAGACATGAAGATCTCGAGAGATGCCGCCCTATCAAATGAATTTTATTTGCAGGAGGCCTTTTTGCAAACGCAGGCCGAAATTTTGCTTACCGAAGCGGTCGCCTTAAGCTCGGTTAGGACAGATGCACAGTTAGTAGAGCCATCAATTTTAGTACAGATGTTAGAAACACTCAAAAAGAAAATTACCCGAACTTTTAGACTAGCCCGAAATATGTACTTAGAAAGCATAGTAGCCGAACAGTAAAGTTCTGACATGCAGGTTCGAAGTCCACCGTGCGTGCCAGTGTTAGTTGGCCGCCGGATTGGTAAATGTAAAACGAAAACGTGTAATCACATAGCAAACTTGGTGCTGAAGCTTCATGGACATAGCTGGAGTTAAATCAAAGCAAAAGAGGAGCTACAAAACAAGGGGGAGCTTCACAAACGCAAGAGCAAAGGACAATATAACTATTCGAGGTAACCCTCAAAGTCTTTGATAGTCTTCAATGGCCGACTTGGGTCAACAAGTAGATAACTTGGATAAGGATAACTATCCCATGTGGAAGTTTAGAATGAACAACTACCTAATGGGCAAAGGCTTATGGGCTATTGTGAGCGGTTATGATTCTCAACCTCAAATCAATCAGGCTATGGCCACCGAAGTCCAAAGGAGGCAAGCAAAAGAATGGGAAGAGAGGAATAGGAGAGTCATGTTCCTCATTTCACAAGTCATTACTAATGCTATGGTAGGGCATATTCAACATCTAGAGAAAGCTAAGGATGCTTGGGAAGCTCTTGAAAGGATGTATTCAACAAATACCAAAGCTAGGAAACTTCAACTCAAGAATGAGTTGAACACAATCAAGAAAAGTTCGAGTCAATCCATAACTGAATACAATTTGAAGATTAAGAAGCTAAGTGATGCTTTAGCTTCTATTGGCACAACGATTGAAGATGAAGATCTTGTGTGTTATACTCTTAATGGATTGAGAGAAGATGAAAGATGGAAGCTTTTTATAACTTCCATTAACTTGAAAGATGCATATCAAGGTTTTCAACAACTAATCCCTCATCTTGTCACAGAAGAGCTTAGCTTTGGTTGTCCCAAAGGAAAGGACAGCCACAACCAAATGTTATATGTAGGTCGAGGTAAAGGAAGGCAAGAGGAGGCTCAAGAGGAAAAGGAAGAGGTCACAACAACTCCAACTACAATCAAAACAATTTAGAAGACAACAAGGATGCATCAAATGCCAACACAAAAGGAAGAGGTCAAGGTAGAAGTAGAGGAAGAGCCGAGGCTCCTACAATTCTCATAAAGGTATAACATGTTATCATTGTGGTAAAGTAGGAAACTATGCTAGTGATTGTTGGTTGAAGAATGGAAGACCAAATGGAGGCAATCAAAGGAACCAAAGCAACTATGCAAGCACATCAAGTGAAGGAAGCAAGGACACACTACTTGCAATGAGACATGAGTATAGAAGCTCTTGTGAAGATGACAAAAAATGGTACATTGATTCAGGTTGTAGTAACCATATGTCATGCCAAGGAAGTTTGTTCACTAATCTACAGGTACCAAGTGGAAAAGCATGTCTTGAAACAGGTGATGATACTCAACACATGATTGAACATATTGGAGATATAAGGCTTGGAGATACAAGTAGCACAAAGGTAGTATCTAATGCTCTTCATGTTCCTACAGTTTCAAAGAGCTTGATCTCAATAGCACCAATGGTAGAGAAGGGTTATCATGTCATATTCAATGAGAATGGGTGCTTCATAAAGAATCCAAAGGAAGACTTCAAGGTCATTGCTCAAGGTAGAAGAGAAGGAAGGATGTTCACTTTGGACGTTGTCGTTGAGATCTTGCACGCTTAGGGGTGCACACAGAGTGCCAAGAAAGTAACCTTGACTAAAACATAGTAGTCGTGGAAAAGAGGGGTGACTAGGTGGTTACAAGCTTGACTTTGGATGATTGTATGATCGCTCATTTGTCAGTAAGAAACTGAAGCCTTTCTGATGTATAGATGTCCCAACTAAGTATGTGTTAGCGTATAGCACTAGATTATTTTTGGCCAATCTAAATGTTTAAGCACGAACCAGAGTTGTCAAAATGTTTTTAATATTGCAAAAGACCAATCGAAAGGACCTTTTTGTGTTGTTAAAGTCTAAAACTTAACATAGTTTTGAGAATTCTTTCAACAATAGTCATTATAATAAAAGTGTATCACTGAAGAGTTATGTGTGGAATACCTTTGTCTCATATCTTGGCTAAACTCTAGATGCTTTCAAACAAATTTCTATAAATATTATCTTTATTCCATTTACTATGCAAATATTCTTATGTAATGCAAAAGCTATACAATGTTTAGATAATCAATCGCCTATGATTTTGTTTTTGTCATCCATCATCTATTGATGATTGATGTGTTGCAACGTGAGTGGTACTAGCCAAAATCTATCTTCGTTGTTCCATTTCTATAAAACAGGATTATCTCAAGGTAGCCAATTGCAAATAAACAACTATTACTACGATTAAATCAATTGCCGGAGTACATACTGAAGAATTCCTCCATGCTCAAAATAAGTCAGTTCAACCTGTGTATCGAAATGAAAAGTACAAGTGAAGATCTTCCCATTATCAGTTATAACCTGAATATCCTGTCCTGGAATAATGGCTTTTATGTCTGAAGGAAGGTCAATGGTATATTGCTCATAGCCTGTCAAGCTAAGAAAATCTGCATCTTGGCACACTTAAAACAGAGAGGAATGATACCCATTCCCACAAGTTTGCTATGATGAATGCGCCCAAAGCTCTTTGCAATAACAGCCTTAACACCCTGCAAGCAAGGACCTAGAATGCATATCCACCACAATAAAATGCATATCCACCACAATAAGTCACCTAGGAATGATCCATGGAGATAAAATCTCCACGATATCCACCCCCTCCAAACCTCTGTGGCCTTTGGATGCACCACCACCAAGCACTATATCTGCATTTGCAAGTCAAGTAGGATGAGGAAACACAAGTGCTTGGGTATACAAAATCACTTTGTTTATGCATGGCCATGTAGTGGGCCCTATACATGCATACTCTAAGTGCATCAAAAACATAATGGTGCAATAAGAGGGGCAATTAGCATTCGATGATGAGGCTTTACACTCAAATGGAACTCACATTTTCATCATGGATATACAAATCAACACAAGTGCAATCACTCGTGCAACTATGGGTTTTGAAAATACTCGTGCTCTTTACATTTCATTTATGCATGTGTTAGGTGCATGAAGGAAAACAAAACGGTGTGAAAAATCGAGGGTTTATGGTATCTAAGCAAGGAGACTCTCAATACTCACAATTCCACTCTCTCAGAGATGCAATCTCTCTTCCTTACTCAGAACTACACTCTCTCTATTCTCTCAAAACTTGATTTATTAACTTTTCAATGATGTTTACCTATTTATCTAATGTGCAGATGGGCATGCTTCTATTGGTTTTAAAAGACGTGCTTTCTACACATTTGTACATGCATATTTGGTGTGCAATGCATCTCAAAATGGGTGCAAAAAAGATTTTGGCTAACAGAAGAACTAAGAAAAAGGACAAGGCGTTTTTGAATTCTTCTTTAATCTCGATCACCTTCCTTCGATCTTCTCAATCCATTCAAATTCCTGATTTGCAGTTGGCTCCAAATCTTCACCTGTACTCATAAACTCAGAAAACACATTAGTAGCATCACATTCAAAAAGATTATTTGAAAAAAAAAATCATCTACTTGAATACTAGATGCAATTACTTCTTCTAATTATTTGTATATTTATTATTTATTCACGTATTTGTTTATTTTATTTATATATTTATTTATTTGTTTATTTATTTATACATTTATGTATTTATTTATTTATTTATTTATTTATTTATTTATTTATTTATTTATTTATTTATTTATTTATTTATTTATTTATTTATTTATTCATTTATTTATGCATTTATAAATCTATTTATTTATTTATTTATTTTTATATTTACTTTTATCCATCTCAAAAAATCAAAACATAATTATTAAGTATTTATGTAGTTATATTTATAAAAGTCTTTTTTTTTTTGAATTTCTTGTAAATTCAAAAAATTCCTTTCCAATACATTTTCACAAATAAATGCTCCCCAAAGAAGCTATGTTTAAAAACAATCCATCTTTGAATCGCATCTATCAATGTAACATTTATAAATATATTAGATTTATACACAAGCCACCTTATTTGCTTGTCTATCTCTTGGCAGCTTGTCTGGCGAATATAGTTCTTGAAAATTTTGGAAATCCAAGCTTCGATTGCTTGGACATAGACTTCTTTATTCATGATTCTTCCAAGTTCATGATATTCGGAATCAAAAAGATATGTACGATAAATGGAGAAAAGCACCATCGGAGCTGCCACCTTTGGATCTACATAACATATTTCTCCAGGCCCAAATCCAAATGCTTTGTCGTGCTTTCTAATCATCCATTCAAATTTCTTCTTATCTTGTGGCAATAGAAAGTTTTCATATCCAATCTTTAATTTTTCTATGGTTTCATCAGTAAAGGTATGACCAATTTGCTTAATATCTCTTAAACTCGGCTCATCACGGACTTCATTCACAATGTTTTGACTTTCTTCAGGTAAAGGTTGTGCTACAGGTTTAACTTTCCTATCATGGGATGCTCATCACAAACACCTCCTACGAAAATTGGTACATGAGCACATGCTCCATGTAAAGCTCCAGTAAGGTTATTTGCAGATTTCATCCTCCATCTGTGCTCTTGATCAATAGGCCACTTCTCTTGATCATAAATATTTTTGGAAATTACATTAATTTCTGACCTAGAGTCAATAAGAGCAACATAATGTCTTGGTTTCCCACCAAGTTTCATCATAGTTTCTTTTGTCCCTCTAGCCCAAAGAGTATTTGCATAGTAACTTTCAAGTACATTCCATTCTTGCTCATCATCGGGAAGTACCTTAGGTAATCTTCTAAACTCATTACACTTTACTTATGTCTGAATATTTTGGACCATTGGAACTACCTCGTTTAATATTGGTTCTTCAAAATACTACCTCTTTCTCTTGAGACTATCAATTATTTCATCAATAAACTCACGTTTAGTAATCCCCAGCAAATCCCCTAATTGAATAGAAACAATACTCTTAAGTATATTATCATCAAGTACTTGCTTCAAATCCATTTGTTTTTCCAAATCTAAAACTAGCTTATAAGCAGGACCTTTTTTAGGTTCCTTCTTTTCTTCCTTGCCAGTTTCTATTCCAATTGGCTCCTCAATTCAAACTTCCTTTTCACTTTGTCTTATTACTCTCTTATTCGAACCCTGATTCTTCTCCTCTTGCTTTTGCTTTTCTTCAACATTAGCCTCATATGCATACACAGTAAATGCATCAACAAGGGAATCCCAACTCGTTTGCGATCAAATTGTGCTCCCTACTTTAGTCGATGACTCTACTGGTAATTTTGCCTTTGAAACAGATGTTAGGACGTTATCCCATAAATTTTCAGTCTCATCATCTTCTCCTCTAGCATGTTTAAACAAGAAACTAGACGTTTCATAGAACATTTGGCTAGAGGATGCCTCAAAATATCTTCTCATTCCTCCTTTACCAAAATTGGTAGGTACTGGCTTCCCTGTATCAGAAGAGCAAATCTTGCCGTCAATCCATTGCACAAGATTTTTAGCTCTTGCTTCTTGGAAGGATTCACAAACCTTACTAGCATGCTCCAAACTATCACACCAAATACATCTTTTATTAAACTCCCTTTTAGGTTCTTGCTTCACTTTTATCACATTAGGTTTCTCTAATGTGGTTAATTTTAAACGCACATCCTTCATATCTTGAATAATTTCATCCATATATGCAGGCCGAGCAACTATTGGCCGAATCTCAGGGTGAGGCTCAATTCTTATTTTTGGGTTTGGATTTACGTTACTTTGAACTGTCCTAGGGTTTCTTAACTTCTTCTACTCTTTCTTGAGAAATTCGAGATTTCCATCGCTTACACTTCACAATCATTAAGATAGCTTCTTGTACCTTATCCCATTCAGTAGTTAAACCTATCGGTTCAGTCAAATCTTCAAGTAAGTTCCCTAGCTCTAAGGCTAGGGCAGGATCAGCACTCTGAACAAAAAGTTCGACTTTGTCGAGAGCTAATGCATTTTGATCTGCTTCATCCAACTGACTAAATCTTTCTTCAAATTCACGTAGGAGTTTTGTTGCTACAAGTCCCTTATTAGGAGAAGCTACCCAGTCTTTAAATGATCGACGTGTGGGTGTAGTCAAATCTTCTAGAAAATATTCTTCTTTCAAGAGCTTCTTAAGTTCATCCCAGGTCTTTGCTTGCTCTTGAAGTGTAACAATTCTCGGTTTAAGTCCTGGAGTAATTGCTCTCACAAAGTGAGATAATTTCAGGTTCACTCGTACCCCATAGAAATCCATTTTCAAGTCATAAACATGTAAGAAACTCGATACATTTCGATCGTTAAAGAACCCATGTTCTTTGACAATTGCTTCTAATGCTTGTACCAAACGGTCTTTATCTAAAGTGGTATTCTGAGTCATAGACATAAGTTCTAACACGGCATTGATAGTTCCTGTATCAAAATTGCCCAGCCCTTCCTCTTAGTAAAGTCTCAACACCCATCTTAATCCAATCTAAAGTCAAAGGAAAGGTTTCAACATATAAATCCCCTAACCATTTCACGTCGGGTTCACGTATGTCGTCGGGATTGTTAGTTGGCCGTCAGATTGGCAAATGTAAAACGAAAACGTGTAATCACATGCGCGAAAAGCGGTTACGCTTCATTTGTAAAATTCCTATTTAAAGCAATGAAAAGATACGCGAAGAGAGCGCAATTTTCAAAATCACCAGACTGTTCGTCTGGGTGTGTCCGATTTCACTATGTTTGTTGTTCTTTTGATATCTCAGTAGTTATTACTGTGTTACTGTTGTTTCTCCAGTATTTGAGTAGTTATATGAGTAGTTATTTCAGTGTCCAATATCTGAGCAGGATCTTGCGTTCTCTATCCATCCGCGCTTGATGTGCGTGTTCGTAGTCACGTTAACTTGGTGATTCATCTGTGTGACCATCTTGCGTTGTTACTGTATACGATCGGAGTAACTGATTTGCTCTGTGGTTCGTTCTTTGCTACTGATGTGATTTGTTCGTTCACGATGTTCAGTGTCCAGTGCAGAGTACTTGGTGAAAGGCTACAGGCTTGGAATTGCTAGTAATGTGTCGAGTTGTCATGTGTGAAATTAGGTGAATAAATCTGTGCAGCGGTATAGTGTACTGAGATTGAATCGTGTTTGGATTGTAGCAATATTGTGGATTAGGAGTATATACATATATTCGGTAAAGTTGAAGTATTCTATTGTTCTGAGCAGTACCACAAGGTAGTGTGTAACAGTAGAATACCTGAGTGTGTGCGGTACCTGAGTAATTGAGCTAAGACGTGACATTACGTGTCTCTGACGTGGCTAAGATTTGGGAACTAAGTACAGGGCCTCTGTCTAACAGACCCCTACCACTCCCAAGAACCCACTGAGGCTGGTTAAACGCCATTCTGATAGTTAGAACCAGGCGCTTAACATTTGAGCATTTTAACTCTGCTAGTTAACACTAGCACCGTCTGTGGGAAAGTGGCCTTAAGATTGTCGATTACCTATAGAAAAGTTGCATCGAAAATGTTCGTTGATTACTCATAAGTAAAGATCCTAGAATTTTTTGAACGATCGTAGAGAAGAATAGTACGCGTAGTATATGCCGGTTACTCGATCCGACGAAACTTATCCTAAGAATAGACAAACGTGGGTATCTAACCTGCTAAGGGCGCCTCCAGGAGGCAGAAGTGCGGGAAGTACCAAACCAGTGGATAAGACAGCAAAGAACGTTTTTAGTAATTCCGGTCAGATTCCGGTAGAACATACTGCATTTCTGGCAGATTCCGGTACTTTTTTGGCACAGTCTGTCGAAAATATAGTAACTCCAGAATCCACTAGAACGCAGCCCGAAGTTAATTTGACAACATTGAGTAAAGATTCAAATTTGTTGATGAATAGGAACGCCTTAGTCAAACGAGTTACCATTTCTGGGTGAATCTTCAGCCCAGTCCCCACTATTTGGAGTAAGCCGCCCTTCACTTGACATCAAGAAGGAAGGAAAGTTGTTCGAAACCGAGATTCGAAGCATACTAAACAAGATCATCGCATTGGAAAGTGCAGAGTCCGACGATACAGATTCTGATAGTTCAGATTCCGGTAGAACATACTGCATTTCTGGCAGATTTTGGTACTATTTTAGCACAGTCTATCGAAAATATAGTAACTCCAGAATCCACTAGAACGCAGCCCGAAGTGAATTTGACAATATTGAGTAAAGATTCAAATTTGTTGACGAATAGGAACGCCTTAGTCAAAGACAGCAGTAAAGATGACGGATTACTTTGCTTTGGTGAACAGTCGATATCCTCCGGTGACATTTCGATACAAGTCACTGAGAATTTACGGTTCTCCAATAACGAGTTACCATTTCTGGGTGAATCTTCAGCCCAGTCCCCACTATTTGGAGTAAGCCGCCCTTCACTTGACATCAAGAAGGAAGGAAAGTTGTTCGAAACCAAGATTCGAAGCATACTAAACAAGATCATCGCACCGGAAAGTGCAGAGTCCGACGATACAGATTCTGATAGTTCAAAAATTCAGCCCCGAGATACAGAAGATAGTCACAACACACTCACCATGAACGGGCAGCAGCAACAACAGTTATGTCCACCTAGGCTGCCTCCGACAGGAGTGACGTACACTAAATTTGGTGGATTCCCAGGAGATGATCCGGATGCTCATGTACGCACATTCAAGATAAGTTACGCAGTTCTCAACCATCCACCGGATCAGACGTATAAAGCTATTGTCTTTCAATCTACATTGGTCAATGAAGCAGCTACATGGCTTACAGAATATGATATTAATCACTTCGGCAGCTATGAAGCGGTACGAGATGCCTTTTTGCAGCAATTCAGGCTAAAGAAGAATCCAGCCAAAATCTTTGATTATCTGCAAAACAACAGACAGAAGGTAAATCAAACTGTACAGGAGTACGCTACCCTATTGAGGACGCATCTAAGGCAGTTACCACCAGCACATGCCAACCTACCAGATGATGTTATCACTCAGTGGTTCATCAATGGCTTGACTCCACAACTTAAACAGATTATGATCATACGATGTGTAGGGGCTATGACGCTAGATACAGTAATCGCAATGGCTCTGCAGCTGGAAAACAAGGTTGGAGGATTTACAGAAGATCTGGAGTGGTTAAAAACAAACAGAAATATCGCAGAAGATGTGACCCGACAAGTATACTGCATCACATGCAAGAATTCAGTCCATACGAGTGCCACTTGTGCACTTAATCAGTTATTCTGTGCTATCTACAATACTGCCGGACACACCACCGAAAACTGCGCATACAACGCCAAAGTGCAGGGAACCGCAACTGTCAATGCTATTATACAAGAACCAGGACAACCAGCTAATCACTATGTGCCTCCGCAAATGAGAAACAACCAGCAACAAGGATATCGAAATTACAGAGGACAGAGGAATAACAACTATAATGCAAACCGCTGGCAGACAGGACCACCATCGGAAAATCCCAATCTACCACCACCGCGTTGTCATTTTTGTGGTGAATTTGGTCATATTAGAAGATTCTGTAAGGATGCAGCTGAGTATGATCGGAGGAAGAAGGAACGTCAGAATCCAATGGCTAACATGGTACAAATCACACTTGTGGAAACACAAGCCGCTGCAGTTCAGACCCGTTCTGGCAAACAGCTACAGCCAGCAGCAGAAATATTTGAACCAGGAATACGCGAACAACAAAGAATGTACAACAAGGCTAGTTAATGGACCACAGCAAAACCACGAGTCTTCCCAGATCCTATTCCAGTAACTCAGACCTCGTTAACCAAAGAAGGAACACAACAACAGGTTTCAGCAGTAGGAACATCATCAGCAGCAGGCACATTACCAACAGTAGACGCTTCATCATCAAGAGAAGCATCAAGTTCAACACCGGTGGGTGGAGCATGTCAACCAATCTCAACAGGCCTGGGAAATTTTATCGAAGGCATCTATCACCCTGCCTCTGGGCCAACTACTCGCATTGGTACCCGGAATTCGACAACAGTTCCAATAGCAGTTCAGCCCGGTGCCTTCTTGTATTCCAGCGATAGCAGCAGTTCAACCAGAACCTGATTCTACTGTCGATCATTCAGTTCCCTTGATTACAGTATGGTACAAGAATCATAAGATTACGCAGGTACTAATTGATGGAGGATCTGGTGTTAACATTGCTATTGCGGCACTATGCAAAAGGTTAGGATGGACCGAAATCGAACCAGTTCAATTCCTATTCAGAATGGCCGATCAATCAAGAGTCCATCCCATAGGACTCGTACGAAATGTACCAATCACTTTACAAGGTACAACATTCAAGATGACCTTTGTCATACTAAACCTACCAGAATCCACTCTGGATTACAACCTTCTTTCCGGCCGACCTTGGCTGAAGCATGCGAAGGTAATACAGGACTGGTCTGCACAAGAGCTCACTTTTAAGGATGCAAATCGTAAATATGAGGTAAAACTAGATGCTATACAACCTTGCGAGTTACACGCTAGACCGTATTTCACTGAACCAGTCCATATGCTAGATGGATTATCAGATGATGAAGAAGAAGAGTTTCTGAAAAATAACATTGACTTGATCTCCTTAGGAACTGTTGATCTACAATCTGTTGTAGATAACTGGAACCCTGCAGTTTGCACGGTAATGACTGTAACAAAAGAAGATAAGAAGGAAGATACTGCTGATATAGATGATGCTCAACTACAACAACTTTTTAAGCCAGCAGATGACACAGAGAAGCCTCGACAATTTTATGTCCCAGAAGATCAGTTGATCACTTATAATTTAGGCGATAAAGATCATCCGCGTTCTGTGAAAATAAAGCAAAACCTACCCGAAACATTTCAAGCAGGCTTAATCCAGCTACTCCGAGAATTCTCCGACGTCTTTGCATGGGATTACAAAGATATGAAAGGATTGGACCCACGCATCTATCAGCACAGAGTTATGTTGAAGCCGGAAGCCAAACCAAACAAACAACCCAGCTACCGGATGAATCCAAACTATGCATCACAGGTAAAGGCAGAACTTTATAGGCTACTTAAAGTCGGATTCATCGTACCAATAGAGCATGCTGAATGGGTCTCACCAATTGTTATTGTCCCTAAGAAGAATAAGCAATTGCGAATATGTGTTGATTACCCGAAACTGAACGCAGCTACAGTGCCTGATCCTTTTCCAATCCCTTTTCTTGACACAATGCTTGATAGAGTAGCAGGACATGAAATTTATTCATTCTTAGATGGGTACAGTGGATATAATCAAGTCAGAATGGTTGAACAGGATATACCAAAGACTGCCTTCATTACCAATTGGGGTGTATTTGCTTGTACTGTTATGTGGTTTGGATTAAGAAATGTCCCAAGTACATTTCAAAGATGTATGCAGGAAATATTTTCTCCTTATCTCACCTCTTTTATGCAAGTTTACCTTGACGATTTTTCAATTTTCGGTAAGATGATAGCACCCATGTTCCATTTACGGTGTTGCTTTCAGAAATGCAGAGAATACAGACTCTGTTTGAATCCAAACAAATCTGTGTTTGCGGTTTCATGTGGCAAGCTACTTGGTCACATTGTATCTGCACAAGGTATACAAGTGGATCCAGATAAAATTTTGGCAGTATTAGAAGCTCCGGTGCCCACTACACCGAAGGAAGTTATGCGCTTCATGGGCCAAGTAAGATGGCATGGACGACACTTACGGTGGCTTGCTCATTTGGCAATACCACTGAACAAGCTAATCACCAAGACTTCTCGACAATTTGAATGGACCCAGGAATGCTAGATATCATTTGATCGTTTAAAGAATTTATTAACACAACTTCCCATCTTACAGCCGTCGGACTGGGATCGCCCATTTCATGTATTTGTTGATGCTTCAGATATAGCAATAGGAAGTGTTTTGATGCAACAAATTGATAAATGGTTCAGACCAGTGTATTATGCAAGTCGAAGATTAGCCCCTACTGAGAAGAATTACTCTGTAACAGAAAGAGAATGTCTAGGGCTAGTATATTCTGTCAAAAAATTCAGACATTACTTGTTGGGCCGTAAATTCACATTTCATGTAGATCATGTTGCACTTGTCTATCTAGTTCGGCAACAACATCTAGGTGGTCGATTAGCACGATGGGTTCTACTTTTACAGTAATTTGACTACGAAGTCATTCATCAGCCAGGCAGTTCACATGCCTTAGCAGATTTCCTATCCCGCTTAGATTTCAGTGAAGCTCCGATAGGTATAGATGACACGACTCCAGCGATTTATAGCTCTGAGCCAACGAATGATGAAATTACAGACCCACCTACACCATCTACCTATTATGATCAGATCCTGACCTTTCTCACTGATGGTTGCCTTCCATCTCAGAATTCTACGGCAGTACGCAAGAAAATTGCAGTTTTCAGTTGAAGATCTCGGTTAATTGCTGGAGAATTATACTATGTAGATCATACCGGAATTTTACTTCGATGTATTCCACCGCATGAAGTTAACTCAGTTATTAGGTTGGCTCACTCGATTCCTTCCGGTGGCCATTTTGCAGCAGACTTAACACACCGAAAAATTCTGCAGAGTGGTCTCTGGTGGCCAACTATGTACAGAGATGTATCACAGTTTGTCAAACAATGTGATACTTGTCAACGATCTAGACAGCCCCTGCAACGTCATCTTTTTCCTCTGCAACCCATCTTACCATTGGAACCTTTCCAGAAGTGGGGTCTAGATTTTATCGGTCCGATTACACCTCCAGCAGTCTTCAGTAACAATTGTTACATATTGACCTGTATAGACTATGCAACCAGATGGGCAGAAGCCTGGGCTTTACGGTCTGCTACAACTGTTGCGGTAGCAAAGTGTCTGCTAACCGATGTCTTCCCACGTTTTGGTTTACCACTAGAACTTGTTTCAGATCAAGGCACTCATTTTGTAAACAATTTAATGAAGGCACTTACACAGTCATTCCAGGTCACACATAAGTTTAGTTCTCCTTATTATCCTCCTGCTAATGGTTTGGTCAAAAGTACAAACAAATCTCTGCTGAATATGCTTTGGAAATTGATCATGGAAACACCGGAAAGATGGGATCAAGTGCTACCTGCAGTGTTATGGGCATACCGGACTACATACAAGGTAACAAGAGGATTGACACCTTTCAAACTAGCTTACGGATTAGAAGCAATAGCACCAATGGAAATTGTTATACCAAGTTTACGAGTAGCAATCGCTCAGAAACTGCTACCGGAAGACTCATTGTCATTTCGGTTGGATACACTCAGAAAGTTAGACGAACAACGATGGCACAGCTTTTTAACTATGCAGGAAGTACAACTAAGACAGGCTCGGACGCATGATCGACACTTGAAAACTCCAGTTTTTACGGTGGGATAACTTGTCCTTTTTTACAATGCAAAGTCGAATCGGTCTACTGGTAAATTCAAAATAAGATGGTATGGCCCTTACCGGATTTCAGAACAAGTGGGCCCAGCAAATTTTCGATTGACTACGTTGACCGAAGACCCTCTTCCGAAAGTAATCAACGGTTCGAAGCTACGACCATACCAACACGCAGCTAACCAAAACTGAAACGTTTTTTCGGTGGGCCGCGTCGTTTGGCGCTCACTTTTCTTTACTTTTCTTTTCTTTTTAGATTTACAAGTACTGTAAATATCCGCGTTTTGAAACCTATTTATGTTATAAGCCGCCCTGCCCTTACCAGCTACTCACGCATGCACGCCAAATTGAAAGAAGTATCATTCCAATACCGCACGATGATAATCATCACCCCTTACCCTCCACCGTGACGTATCTATTTAAACCCTTCTGTTTCGTCAAAAATCGCTATTGTGTTTGCGTGCTTGTATGTTTTGGAACTCCCTATGTGCTTGCGCTTAAGCCTGCTATCTGTGTCGCGCCATGGAAGCATTAGCGAACTATGCTGCTTTCCGTGATGGACTCCCTAATGACGTAGGAGAGTTCTTGCACACCCGTGGGCTTGCCAACTTCGCTGAATTGCCTTGGCATTCAGTGGAAGCCCACCCCTTCTTCGCGCAGATTATACCTGCCATCGCTCAATCACCAACCACTGAGCGAAGATGGGTCTTCCCATCATTTCCCTCTCGAACCGTAATTACATTCCAAGCCTTTGCTGAGTCGTTCCGACTCACACCGCAAGGCCGCGAAAATGGCCCAAGCATACCATTAGCCCGCATGATAGAGCTTTTTCCCCGATACTCATCCAACGAGTATGCCATTCTATGCCGCCCTGAACCCAAAAGGACCACACTCCAGTTCTTAGTCGCCATCCTAAACCTGCAAAAACGCACTTACGGCATATCCCGCCCCTTTTACTCCGCCATCGATCTAGCCGCCCGTGAACCCGTAAACTTTGCCTCTTACTTCTTCCACCGAATCCACAAAGAATGCGTAGCCATAGTTAAACAGGTGAACAAGGGAGCCACTCCTAGGTCCAGATTGCCGCATATCATTTCCTTTCTCTTTCCGGCAATTCTGGTAGCACAACCACCACTTAGAGGTCCCATTTTGCAACACGAAGAATATGTGCAACCATTAGAAGACGACGAAGAAGAAGACGAAGAGGAGATCAACCAGCTTTTCCGAAGAAAACGAATCAGAATCAGTGTTGCTCTAGCACAATGGTGAGAACCACGTTAAGAAGCTCCACCTCCTTAATGTCAATCCGCGGAAGAGATAGGAGTGATATGAAGATCGTGAACGTGAGATGAAGTGAGAGTGAAGGTGAGAAGCATAGAAATGCACACACGCATACACACACACAATGAAGAGACAAGCAAGACACAATGGAAGGTGAGAAATTAACTCTATTACTTAAGAACACTCTTACAATCTCAAAATAGCTCTAAGCTCTTCTCTACTCAAACAAGCTAACCTCAAAAATGAGCTCTCTAGCTCTTTTTATAGTTTCTAGACTAGTTTTGACCGGTTTCACATCTAGTGATTGGCATAGTTAAAAATTAGGTCCTAGATGCTATTTGGAAGGGTAAACAATAACGGAAATTGATACGCTTGTTCTTCCTAAGCTCCGCAAGCTCGAGGACTCCTCGGCTTACACAAAATGGAGCTATGGATTACAAAATGGGGTTTTCTATGTTACATATGTTACAATAGTGATAAAAATCACTGTTGGAGGTTTTTGGAAAGTATTTGAAAACATAATTCTTTGAAAAAAGATTCGACTGGCTCCCTGCTCCGTTGTTACATGCTTCCGCGTCTTCTATGCCTTTGGCTGCTTCCAACACCCCCCTCCCTCTCGCTTCTGTCGTCCCTGACAGAACCTTGTTGTGAGGTCTGCCGGATATAGTTCTGTAGGAGGTCATGAGCGAGGGTGTGCTCGGAGATACGAATGCCTCGAGCCAGGCCGGCCTCGAGTTTCTCCCAGTCTATTGGTTGCGGTTCTTCCGGTGGCGGGAGCTGATAGTGTGTGGAATAGACCATTCGTTCACAGGCAAATAATTGTAATAAATGTGTAGGCCTGCTTATGAATACCTCTGAATGGTATTCCCAGAAGCCGGTTGTGAACATCTCTTCGAAAGTCTGCTTGTAGCACGCCGGTAGGTACTTTATTCTGCAATGCCAGGCATAACACACCCGTAGCGATGGCGTTGTACTCATATCATATACCAGATCGAAATTGCCATGCTCAAAGCCCGGGGTGTTTACATGAGGTGCCTTGACGCGTCGGAAGACTTTAAAAATCATTTGCATCATGTCAAAGATTTTGACAGTCATGTGCGCCGCTATATCATCCATATGCTTTAATCCAGGGAGCCAGTGGCTAATTGTAGCCATCATGTAGCCCACAGTTGGTAACTCAATGGGTGGCTTAAAATAGGGGTAATTCAACCAGTCCTGACACTGCTTACTGTTTTGTACCTTAATAGCAAAGGCTGTCCAGGAGCGGCGTCGTGGTACTGGTCCCCAACATGGGTTGTACTTTAAGTGCAAAGGTGCCTTTACCCATGTACTCATCATTTCTGGATACTTCTGTAGTAAATCTTGTCGCCACTCTGGTTGATAGATCTCTCCTTGCTGCGCATCGAGTGGTAGATCGTCCTCCTCGAATTGAGTTGCATGCGATGGTTTCTTACCTGTCTCTTTCTCAATGGCTAACTAGTATTCAGCCATTAACATAAAATACGGTTTATACTGTAGCTCATGCCCAGATATGTATCGTCGCGGGGCCAAATGAGCAAAGAATGGAGACTGTAAAATTCTTTCTTCTATCATCACCATGGCATGTAATTGTGCCTCTACTCTAGTTGAGTGCGTTGTCCCAAGTTCCTCAATAGTCTTCATCCACGCGGGGGCCGGGAGTTCATAAGTCATCTGGCCTTTGGCCGTGACGCGTCCGCCTGGGATGGGTTGTGGCTCGTACGCCTCTTCAAATGTTTCCTCCACCGGGATGGTGACAGTTTCTTCCTCAGCTGGTAGCTCAGGTGGGGAATCCGGCCTGGGTGGTGCTTCATATACTGCAATCCTTGATTCAAGGTTTGATACCTGGGCCCGTAATGCGTTGAGTTCCTCTAAGATGTCAAGAGAGGGGTCCACAGGTGCTGGTATGTCTTGGTGTGTCGGTGCCGGTAACTAGAGTAATTTATGATCTTCTTTGAGTTTCTGTAACTCCTCATTCATGCGATCGTATTCATCTAGCAGTCTTACATGATCTTCTAGCAGCATCTTCATTGAGTCTGAGGGAATGGCTTTGAACCGACTAGGACTCAAAGGTTGGTCTGGGTGGTCAAGAGCTTCTTCTAAGTTTTCTCGGTTCTGATCCTGTAGGCGCTGGTTTTCCTCCTTTCCTGCTGCTAGATGTCTTCTGAGTAAGCCCATGTTTCGTGTTAGCGTTGCATTGCGGACTGTCTGGGCTCTTAATAAGTTATCCAGGTCAGCAGTGGCTTCCTTGGTCTTGTCTTCGCTTTCTAGTTCTAATTTATGATAGGCTTCTCGTAATTCTTGGTAGCGGCTGTTCAGTGAGGCATTCTCAATAGACAATAAATTAAGCTGCGACTGTAAGTTAGTGGTTGTCTTCTGTAGCTGCTGATAATTATCGCCAAGAGATGTGAACTCATCTCTTACTTACGTCATACACATGAACATCTGTCGAAATGCATTATCTACAGTGGGTGATAGTATTAATGGGATGCTAAATGAAGATGCAGTGGGTGTAGATGCAAAGGGAACGGGGAATGGGGGTGGGAAGGTGGATGCTGTGGTGATTGTGGAAAATTGTGAGGTGCCTAAATATGTTTGTGCTGTGAGTGAAGTGAGTGATGGTGCAGTGGGTGGTGAGATGTCCATGTCATTGGACGTCTCCAATGCGGTGATTGTGAATATGGGTGTGACTGTGGGTGCTTATGCTGGTGTAAATACGGGATTTACAAAGGTTGAGGAGTAATCTACAGGGGGACTGGCTGGTGCAGCTGGGTGGAAAGGGGAAAGAGGGGTTACAGTGGGTCGGGGAGGTGAGACGGGGGAGAAGGTTAATGGCGGTGGGAATGGAAAAAGGGGTCTTGGAGTTGTGGGGAAGGATGGAAAAGCTGGATGGAGGAATGGGTTGAATGGAAAGGTGGATGTGTGAGGGGGTAGACTAGGTCTAATGGGTGCAGGAATTGTGGGGTGAGTGGTCGTAAAAACGATTTCTGCTACGCCACCAGCGATAGAAGATGTTAGTCGGGGGGAAGGAGGGTGAAGAGCGGAGGCTGGATGGACTGGCGGTGATGGAGGAGCGGTTGGGGTGGGCGGTACTTCAGTGACTACTGAGGTATGTATAGTTGTAGCACGGGGTGGGGAATCTACAAGGATGGTTTCTGCTGCCAACGAACTTTCGGGGATGAGGCGTGATGGAGAGTGTTAATCTCCAAAAGAACAACCTACTCTTGAATTTAGAACACCTCTATATCAAGAGTAAGTCAAAACCTTCACCAAATTAGAGGTCCAATCTCCAAATTATCAAAAGTTGAGAAATTCTGTGAAGAAGATAAAACACAGAAAGTCTGCTGCACAATTTCTTCTCATTTACCTATCAAACATGTAAAGTTTTCTATGAAATTTTGTATGGAGTGTCGCCTAGAAGTTGCGCTTCTCCTCCAAGTTAAATTTCTTCAAAAGGTTTAGTATAACTTGAGAAATCAACTTCACAAGTTACCTATGTCTAAATCTGCACTTCTGAGAAGTCGATTTAGACACCCCTAACTTCTTAACTTCAATTCTCTCAGTACAAAACCCGTTTAAGCAAATGCTTCTAGTCACGAGTAGATTACCTTCCAACTTAAAGATTAAGTGCTTACTTGCACAAAACTTTAAACTATGGAGTGAGAACTGACCAAAAGATTAAGATCGAGATTTGCGCCTGTTTCAGAGAACTGTGAACACTCAACACATATGAATGTTCCTACTAACAATTCTCCTAGCCTGTTTACAATTAGACTCTGAAACTTAAGCCATAGACTCATTAACTATGAACTTAGATATCCTCAAAAGGATTTCACAAATGATTTACCACAGACGAAGCAGACACGAAAACATCGGGCGCAATATTTCTTCATTTTCTTAGAAAGTTACAGTTGAGTGATGAGAGAAAACTCAACTAACTTTTCACATGTCTCATGACATCTATCTACCTCTTTCTTGACTTCGATCTATTCTTACATATGCTCTCATATCACGCCTCGACATTTTCAAGGTATTTATAGATAAATTTATACAAGTCTATGACTAATCAAAGATCTAAGTGAACTATGTACATTTGTGTACATTCCTCATATATTCTGAATGTATCCTTCTTCCAAGCTTCAAGAATTGATCTCATCCTTCATTATTTAGTCTTCAAACATTCAATTGGTGATTGATCTGCACCAACAGCTCCCCCTCAATCATCAATTGAGGTTTCTCCTTTCTTCTTTATACCTGCCATGTCTTTAAACTTCTGTAGCTTTGGTCCATCCAAGCTCTTTGTAAGCATATCAGCTATCTGATCTTTTGTTGAAGTATGTATGACTTCAATCTCCTTATTCATCACTTTCTCTCTTAGAAAGTGATACTGAATCTCAATGTGTTTGGTCCTGGCATGAAAAACAGGATTAGCAGCTAAATACAATGAACTCATGTTATCTCCATATATAATTGGTACCCCATGCACAATGTCAAAACTCTTCATCAAAGTCTTGAGCCAAATCACTTCCTTTGCAGCTTCAACCATGCCTTTGTACTCTGCTTCTGTAGAAGACAAAGCAACTGTATGTTGCTTCTTGGAACACCATGAGATAAGTTTATCTCCCACATAACACATGTATCCAAAAGTTGACCTTCTATCATCTGGATTACCTGCCCAATCTGCATCACTATATATCTTGATGTTTGTATCTGATGTAAACCCATAATACAAACCTTCATTGAGTGTACCCTTAATGTACCTCAACACTCTTTGACCTGCAATCCAATGTTCTTTCCTTGGGCAATGCATGAATTGAGACAAAATCCCTACTGCATATGATAAATCAGGTCTAGTTAAAGTAGCATAAATAAGACTACCAACCAAACTCTGATATTGTCTCATGTCCTTGAATTCTTCACCTCCAAAATTACTCAATTTGTGATTCACCTCCATTGGTGTAGGAGCTACCCTGCAATCATCCATTTTAAACTTGATTAACAAGTTCTTCAAATACCTTTCTTGGGTCACAAATACTCCATGTTGAGTATATGTAATCTCCATGCCCAAGAAGTATGACAAGTCTCCCAAGTCACTTATTTTGAACTCCTTTTCCATTTGCTTCTTGAGTCTTTGTATTCCTTCTTCATCTGTACCTGTAAGAATTATATCATCAACATATATGCACATGTATATGAAACCATTATCACTTGCTTTGACAAGCAAGCTACTATCTGCTTTAGACACCTGAAATCCAAGTTCTTTCAAGAACTTTACAAGTCTATAGTTCCATTCCCTTGGGGCCTGCTTCAATCCATACAAAGCTCTCTTGAGCTTGCACACATGATCTGGATACCTTGTATCTCTGAACCCTTGAGGTTGCTCCATGAACACATCATCTGAAATATAACCATTCAAAAAAGCATTTTTCACATCAAGTTGACATAACTTCCAACCTTTACATGCAGCAATAGCTATAAGTGTCCTGATGGTTGTCATCTTTGCCACAGGACTATAAGTCTCATCATAATCAACACCATAAGTCTAAGCAAACCCTTTGACAACAAGTCTAGCTTTGTATCTAGACACACTTCCATCTGCAAACCTCTTGGTCTTGTAAACCCATTTGCATCCAATGATTTTCTGACTATTTGGTTTTGGAACCAAATCCCATGTTTGATTCTCCAATAGTGCATCAAATTCTTCCTGCATAGCTTTCTCCCATTTTTCCTTACCTTTTGCCTCTTCATATGTAGAAGGGTCTTCATCTGTTTTCATCATATAAGCATAATCTTTTGTGGCCAAAAATGAAGTATCATAGCTATACCTTGTAGGTTGCCATTTATTCCTTGTAGACCTCCTAAGCTCTCCACTTCTTGAGGTTTCTGGTTCTTCATATTCAGGATCAAATCTTGGGGTTTCTTCCACTTCAACCTGCACTTCATTATTCTCTTGTTCATCAAATATCTGAACCTTTGATTTACCTTTCCTTTGGCTCACTTCTTCTTCATCACCTGTATTGATATTGATTGTACCTGCATACCAAGTGCTTTGCTCATCAAATGTAACATCTTTAGAAACCATGAATTGTTTTGTAGATGGACTCCACAATCTATAGCCCATCTGCTTATCATCATAACCAATGAAAACATATTTTTCAGCTTTAGGCTCCAACTTGTGCCTTAATTGTGATGGCACATATGCATATGCCACACATCCAAAAACTCTGCAATGATCCAAGGTAGGTCTCTTACCCCACCAAGCCTCATATGGTGTCATACCCTGCAAGACTTTACATGGTAACCTATTGACCAAATAAGTGGCTGTATTTATAGCCTCAGCCCACAAATAGTTAGGGCAATTTTTCTCCTTCATCATGGATCTTGCAAACTCAACAAGTGTTCTATTTCTCCTTTCTGCTACACCATTTTGTTGAGGAGAGTACCTACAAGTAACTTCCCTTTTTATACCTGCATTCCACAAGTAATCACTGAACTCATTAGAAAAATACTCTCCCCCTCCATCTGACCTTAGTCTCTTCAACTTATGTCCTGTAATTCTTTCTGCATATGCATGATAGTGTTTGAATGTATTAAACACTTCTGACTTATCTTTGATCACATAGATAGTGATCCATCTAGTAGCATCATCAACATAAATCACATAATACCTTGACCCATTTATACTGAAATCCTTTGATGGTCCCCACACATCTGTGTGTACCAATTCAAGCTTCTCTGAGTACATAAAACCATGCTTGGAGTAAGAATTCTTATGAGCCTTACCTAATTGACATGCCTCACATTTGTATGTCATATGTTGACCTGCAACATTAGGCAATCCAAGCACTGAACCATTGTTAATCATGTCTTTAATACCTCTTTCATTGAAATGTCCAAGCCTCTTGTGCCAAAGATCTAACTCAGAGATCTTATGCCCTCCATATGTGAACATAGCATGACCAATATTGCCTTGAATCTTCAATGTAAATAACCTTCCTTCTTTTTTTCCTGAAACAATCTGTTTATACCCTTGACTAGGGTCTTCCACATATACTCCATCATTAGTGAACCTTACTTCATATCCCTTTTCAACAATTTGTCCTACACTTATCAAATTCTTAGGAATTGTAGGAACATACAAGACCTTACTCAATAAGGTGCTACCATCCTTGGCCTTCACTGATCCAATTGACTTCACATTGTGCTTTGTGTTGTCACCTGTTTGAACAACATGATTAAAAACCTTATTCTCCAAATCAGTCATCAAAGATATATTACCACTCAGGTGATTGCTACACCCTGAGTCAATGTAGAAGACTCTTTGATCTTCACTCTGCCTTTCACAAGTTGCATTCATTATCAATGTTGAATCCTCCTTTTGATCTGAAGCATAATTGTAGTAGGTGTTGTTGTATTGTTGACTTTGGAATCCTCTACCTGCATTTCTTCCAAAGTAACTCCTACCACCTCTGCCTCTGAAATTACCTCTTTGATTTCTACCACCTCTTCCTCTTGCATTATAATTCTGATTATATCCACCATTACTCTGATTATTATGCCAACAATCATTAGCTAAGTGATTTGTCTTACCACAAATCCAGCAAGCTTTGCCTCCATCTTTGTTGTTCCTGCCTCTTCCTCTACCTTTGCCACCTCCTCTTCCTCTTAGGAAGTTGGCTTGACTAGTTGTACCTTCATCTTCACCTGCTTGTTGCTTTCCTTTGCTATTCTTCTTCTTGTCCTTTGAGTACATTGCATGACCTGCACTCTTGTCACCATCTCCTTTAACATCCTGCTCAAATGTTAGCATATGACCTAGCAACTTATTTAAATCAGGAGTGAAATGATCAAGTGATAACTCTGTAGACAAAATGAATGGCTTCCATTTGTCATCACCTCTCAAACCTGTAAGGATTTGCCTTACCAATTTATCCTCCTCAATGTCTTCATCAACAGCTCCTAATGCATCTGCAATGTCTTTCATCCTTGTTACATAGTCTGAAATAGATTGAGAGGCCTTCTTCTTGAATGTTGTAAATTCTGCCCATAAGGATGCCTTCCTTGACTTTGTAGTATTCTGGAAATGCTCCTCCAAAGCATTCCAAATATCAGTTGCACTTTCAAGGCCTCGAATATGAGGTAACAAGTAATCATTGACTCCCATATAGATAATGCTTCTGGCTTGAGCATCTTTCTTCATCCAATTTTTCAAATCTGCTAACTCTTCCCTAGTTGGAACACTAGGATCTCTGAACTGTGGCTTTTCTTCTTCTCCTGTGATGTAAGCAATTAAATCTTTGCTCATAAGATGAGCTTCCATCCTCATTGACCATGCAGGATAGTTTTCCCTATCCAATTTCTCTATCTGTAGAGAATCTCCCATCTTGTGTCCACCTGTGTATTGAAATCTTCAACCTTTATGAACAATATATGTACCTTTACTTCGAATTAGACTTCTTTTGTCCTTCTTGATGTCGTATGGTCTCCTCCTCAAGCTTTGCCTTCAAACTTTCACCTTTTAGTTCTTCAAATGTTGAATTTCTTGAATCTGCAGCAGTCAGGATCCTCCTTTCCTTGATTTGATGTCTCCTGCTCTGATACCACTGATGGAGAGTGTTAATCTCCAAAAGAACAACCTACTCTTGAATTTAGAACACCTCTATATCAAGAGTAAGTCAAAACCTTCACCAAATTAGAGGTCCAATCTCCAAATTATCAAAAGTTGAGAAATTCTGTGAAGAAGATAAAACACAGAAAGTCTGCTGCACAATTTCTTCTCATTTACCTATCAAACATGTAAAGTTTTCTATGAAATTTTGTATGGAGTGTCGCCTAGAAGTTGCGCACCTCCTCCAAGTTAAAGTTCTTCAAAAGGTTTAGTATAACTTGAGAAATTAACTTCACAAGTTACCTATGTCTAAATCTGCACTTCTAAGAAGTCAATTTAGACACCCCTAACTTCTTAACTTCAATTCTCTCAGTACAAAACCCGTTTAAGCAAATGCTTCTAGTCACGAGTAGATTACCTTCCAACTTAAAGATTAAGTGCTTACTTGCACAAAACTTTAAACTATGGAGTGAGAAATGACCAAAAGATTAAGATCGAGATTTGCGCCTGTTTCAGAGAACTGTGAACACTCAACACATATGAATGTTCCTACTAACAATTCTCCTAGCCTGTTTACAATTAGACTCTGAAACTTAAGCCATAGACTCATTAACTATGAACTTAGATATCCTCAAAAGGATTTCACAAATGATTTACCACAGACGAAGCAGACACGAAAAGATCGGGCGCAATATTTCTTCATTTTCTCAGAAAGTTACAGTTGAGTGATGAGAGAAAACTCAACTAACTTTTCACATGTCTCATGACATCTATCTACCTCTTTCTTGACTTCGATCTATTCTTACATATGCTCTCATATCACGCCTCGACATTTTCAAGGTATTTATAGATAAATTTATACAAGTCTATGACTAATCAAAGATCTAAGTGAACTATGTACATATGTGTACATTCCTCATATATTCTGAATGTATCCTTCTTCCAAGCTTCAAGAATTGATCTCATCCTTCATTCTTTAGTCTTCAAACATTCAATTGGTGATTGATCTGCACCAACAAGGCGTGCCTCCCTGGCTTGTTCTGAAGACTGTGCTCCTGTTGGTACACGAATGTATTCGCCGGGCTTGGAAAGTAGTCGTACTCTGCGGGGGTCAAACTGTGGTAGTGGCTTTCTTTGCAAGTACCTGAGGGCTTTGTTGGAGCCTACTGATTTGACTAACTCGCGGAATCCTTTGATGTATGCATCTTCGAATCCGCCTGTGACAAGTTCCTGTTCTATTATTGCTTGACTCTCTTCCTCAGTCAGCTTTTTGCGTGCCCAAACTTTTTCCATAGTTCTATACAGCTTCTTAATAGCCAGTGTGTAAGCTGCTGCTTCGTAAGTTTCATCTTCATGGGTACTTGTATCACCATGTGTGTCTGTTTGTTGGCCTTGGCCATCTGTCTGTTCATGCTCTTGGGATTCCTGAGTTCCCTGGCTAGCTTCGTCATCTCCTTCGTCGTCATCGATTGCTATTCTTTCGTCATCACAGCTAGACACAATCTGTCCTTGTGGCTGATCCTTGGGTGTGGTAGGGTAGCTAGGCCTTTCATATTCTTGAGAAAACAGTTGTCCTTCTGAAAATTGGAACTCATTGGAGAATGCATCGGGCATTTCAAAATCGAACGTTGTGTTCAGGGGTGCTGCTTGTTCTGCTTCTAAATGTGGTATTGGAAAAGAGAACGCTTCCGCACCAATAGTGGTGGGAAGTTCTGCTGCCGTGGTGATAGGTTCTGGGGTTGTGGCTGCTTGAGGTGCAACAGTACTGGTGGTGCCCTTCGTTACCACTGGTCTTGATAATCTGATACGAATAGGTTGTACGGTGGGAGTGGCTGCTGTCGGTGACTGCTCTGGATATGGTTGTGGTGAGGGTGATTCTGGGACTTGTAGGCACGGGATAGTGCCTCTCATCCGCTTTCCGGCTCTGCCTTTGCTAGCCTTTCTAGCTTTCCTTGTGGTTCCTTTAAATGCCTTCAGTTCCTCACTGGTCATGGCACGCTCAATGGGTAAATCATATGCTAAACACATATATATAATCCTTGTAAGTGCACAACACCCATTGATGACTTTCTTTCTTTCCCATCTATGTTGTGCCAAATAGAGCTGATCAATTATCCAGCTAGCTAGATCAACCGTTTGGGGTCCAGTACATGCTAAGTATAAGCCAAACCAGATTCTTTTGTGGGGCATGGTAAAACGATCCTGAGCTGGGAAAGCAAAATGCTGCATGCATATCCGTAATGGCTTGGAGAGCTCAGGGGTTATAGCTGAAATATCCTCCCACTTAGTAACGTCACCACGCTTCATCGGCTCTGGAACTAGTCGTTCTCTCTCCGCCGGAGTGTGTGTTCCATGTATTTTGAGAGCTGTGCGAATTAAGTCTTTGGACAAATAAAACCTTATGAATGGAGGGTCATTTACCAAGGATGGTAACATGAATGTGCCAGGTAGATCCTTGTTCTCTGAAGCTGTCAAGGTGGTTACTAGGTAAAAGCATCTGTAAAAATCAGGTTTAGGGAGAGGGTCACTAAAGTATTCTGTAAATCCCGCTCGTGCCCAAACGTGCGTTAAATCTTGTATATTCTACAGTCCTTCAAATTCTCGTGAAAAGAACTGGTACTTGGCCCATGTGCGTAAATCAAATGCCAAATTGGCCTCAAATATGAAATCAGCGTCTGCTAATGGTCCTGCTAGGCCTTGAAACCAGTGAGAGTTATGATGAATCTTCTCAGTGTATCCTCTAGGAGGATCGTATATTGGCATGGGTCCTGGAAAACCTTGAAACTCTGGTGGTTGCATCGTAGGATAAGATTCCGCGAGTAATTCTCCAATATTGGCCATTGGTGTGATTGGGCCAGCTTCTGATGGTCCTTCTTCGGTTTGCATGATGACTGACGAGCTAATGGAAATGATCTGCTACAAAAGATTAGCACATTAGCATGGAAATTAATTATGATCCCATTAAGGTGAGACCGCAATCCCTTTCCATAACCGATGTGTAACCCGTGTAGCCAGGTGTTGTGAAGTGATTGATGCTATGATTTTTTTTTGCAAAACTAATGCAGGTCTCTAGACGCCTACATGGTCAGATTATACATACATTTCTTGATGAGCTTTTATTATGCATGATGTGGGGTTTTGGTGTATGAATTCATACAAGGTTTGGTTGAGGGTGAATTATTACAAGGGTGGAGTTTAAACGAGGTGGGAGAATTGTTAGATAATGGGGTACAAGAAGACGTCTGGATACGTTTCAGTATCCATTTCCTAAGAGTCTTTGAGTGGGTGGTGTGTTTCTGCTGAGGGACAAAAAGTGGTATCGGGTTCGGTGGTATTGAAGGATGGAAAGATTTCTGAGGGGTATATATTACATGGCTTGATGGTTGGGCTATGGTACATTGTTTGGGTACCCAAATTTGCGTGGGTGTGGGTCTATTCGTTAGGTACTTGGCGATCCAAATCTGTCGAGTATTTGTACTTGTAGAAGAAGATCGAGGGGACTTTGGATACTGACTCTGCTTCTTTTAAAACTTTGTCCTGTTCTTGTCTGCATTGTTTCCAGTAGGCTGTGGTTGTTGTCCTTTTGGCACCCATAATTGTCTCGTGCCACTTGTTCTGTGATGTTGATACTGCTGCTTTCTTTGCCTTATCTGGTGGTGTCGTCGGTTTGGGTTCCTCTGTTGTGGTTGACTCCTTCGTGGTTGGGTTTGAGAGGTCCAGTGGATGCTCTGCTTTGGAAAAGAAGGGAGATCCAACACTTGCGTGACCTGCCCATTAGGAAGTGATTCGTTATCTATCTGTAATCTAGGCCAGTCCGCAGCAAGTTTGGAAGGATGAGCACCGTAGGGTATTGTGCTCATTTGGTCGCTGATGCAACCCACCTGACCGCTGATTGTGTCCATCTGCCCTAGCGGTTGGGTAGCTGCCCCTTCTAGTTTGCAGGAAGCCCCAGGGAAGATCTCCTGTCGTCCTTCTGATTGACAATTGTCTATAGCCAAGCCCGAGTGGGTTGGTGTAGACGTAACGTGACTGAGCTGACCCAAGATCTTCCGGTCTTCCGTCGCATGTATTTCATAGGGTCTAGGGTTACAAACCTCAGTTGGAATGCCGTTAGGGAAGTCGAGCGGTATCACTCGCTTCTGCTCTAAGGTTCCAATCTGTAAGGAGCCTTGTCTAAGATTTAGGTCCACTGACTGATCGTATAGCCAATCTTGGCCAAGGATTAGGGGTTCTATCAGGTTGTCATCATGGCACACTAGTAGCTTCGCTGTCATGGTCACATCCTTAATGAGGATAGGAAGGTCCACCTCGCCCATGCAAGGGGTTTCCATGCCTCCTAAGCCTATGAGGTATGCCTCAATTGGCCGCATTTCTATTCCTGAATCCTTATAGTGGGACCATCTAATCGCACTAGTCGCAGCACCTGAGTCAATTAAAGCCCTGAGCTCTTGGCAAGGGTTGTCGTGCTCTAGCCTAACTGTAATGAATGGTCTCCTGTCCACTATGCTAGGATGAGTTAGTGACTTTACCTCACACATAGCCATGGGATATCTGGGTGTTGTTTCCAGATGGTTATACTGCTCTCTCCCTAGTCCTTCTCTTCTTAGCTTCATGCACTTAATGCGTTCTATTGCTTCTGCCTGAGCTTCCGCTCGTATTCTATTTTCTTCCTCCTTACGCTTCTTTGCCAACATGAGTCGTCTAAGCATATCCTCAGTAAGAGGTTCCTGATATAACTTGACTCTACAGCCACTAATATAATTAGGCATTTCGTCTCCTTCTAAGGTGGCTAACTGTACTGCTCCACTTGTTGAGAGTCGGTTAATGATCATAGGTCCATAACCTCGCTTTTCTAACTTCCGTGCGTGTTGCTTTAGCGTATATACGAGAACTAAATCTCCTTCTTTTAGGCCTTTATCTTTCACATGTGCATCAAAATATGCTTTCTGTCGCTTCTACGCTGCATATATTCCTGCTGCTGCCTTTAGCCTGGTTTCTCCTAATCATTCCAAGTCCATTATTCTTGCTGATAATTCATGGCCGGTCCACTGATGTTCTTGTGCAACCTTAAGGGTCGGTATCAAGAAGTTCAAAGGAAGCACTGCATTCTGACCAAAAACCATCTGAAAGGGAGTTGCATTGAGTACGGTCTTGTAGGCCACTCGATATGCCCAAATAGCATGATGTAACTGTTTGTCCCAATCTAAACGTTTGTTGTTCACGAGTTTCGTCAGTACGTTACAAAGGATCTTATTAGTGCTTTCAGCCTGACCATTGGCCTGAGGATGATATGGTGCGGATTTCTTGTGAATCACCATAAAATCCTGTAACAAATATTCAATGACTTGGTTTAGAAAGTGAGTTCCGCGATCGCTCACTAACTCTATAGGCAATCCATATCTTGTAAAGACATTTTCAAATAAGAATTTTGCAGTTGTGTGTGCATCATTCTTTTTTGTGGCTTTTGCCTCTACCCATTTCGTAAGATAATCTGTGGCAACAATAATGTATTCAGCATGTGTACCTTTTGCAGGGGGGTTAATGGGTCCTACAAAGTCTATACCCCACTTAGAGAATGCACGTCCGCCCATCATGGGTTTCAATGGCATTTCATCTCTGCGAGTAGGAAACTGAGTTCTTTGGCACACATCACATCTCTTTACATAGGTATGAGCATCCATGTGAAGAGTGGGCCACCATAATCCTGCAAAGAGGATGGCTTTGATTATCCTATCTGGTCCAAAATGACCTCCTACAACACCTTGGTGTGCAGTCCCTAGTATGCTCAGATAATCGCTTGCATGAACACATTGTCTTAGATATCCATCTCGTCCTCTTTTGTATAGATTATCGCCAATAAGTGAATAGTCTTGAGCTTCCTGCTCCAGACTGCGTTGTCGAGCTAAGGTCATTCCTTGAGGGAATGTCTTCGTCCTCAAGTATGTCACTAAAGGTTCACTCCAGTCTGGTGTGAGAGACACGTGATATAATGTAGCATGCTCTACTGGTGGTCTTTCACAACAATCATGGCATTCTTTACACAACTTGTAGACATCTGCTTCCATCGAAGGCCAATATACTCCTAGTCTATGCAGAGTCTGTAAGGTTCGATGTTTCAAATGATGTTGCTTTAATGCCCTATGTGTGCTAATTGCAACCAATTTGCATGTTCTGATTCATCTACACAACAAGCAAGAATCTTTTGATTATCCTGTTTATATATGCTTCCTGCTAAGATTTGGTACCTCTGAGACTTGGTAATCTCTCCTTCTTTGATCTTTATCCTAGGATCCTTGGGTTCGTATGTCAAAATAGGGACTATTGGTTTAGCCCATTCTGGTGCTATCTCAAGATTAAACAAATAAGCATCTGGGAATTTATCCGCTATTCCTTGAGGAGCTTCTCCTGAGGTTAATCTCGAGAGGTGGTCAGCTCTGAGATGTGTCTTTCCTTTCCTGACTACAACTTCAAAATCGTACTCCATGAGTAATAGAAACCAACGTATTAGTTGTCCTGTGTTACAGGGTTTGTTGACTAGGTACAATAGGGCTTGATGATCTGTAAAGAACTTGAATTTGTTGGCCAACAAGTAGTGCCTAAACTTCTTTACTGCGTAGATCATCCCTAATCCTTCTCGTTCCGTCGTGGTGTAATTTCTTTCTGCTGCGTTCAATTGTCTGCTCGCGTAAGCTATGGGGAGATCTATATTACCTTCATTCGTGGGTTGTGCTAACACACATCCTATGGCGTAATTGGATGCATCCACATGTACATGGAATGGCTTACTCCAATCTGGGGTAGTCAATATAGGTGCTGAGCACAAGCGTCGTTTAAGTTCATTGAATGAATTTTCACATTCATCTATCCATTCAAAATTGGTTAAAAGAGAGTACAAAGGCTTGGCTATGATTGCATACATGTGTATGAATCTCCTATAATAGCCGCAATGGCCCATAAATGCCTGTACCTCTTTGATGTTCGTCGGCCTAGGTAGATCTGCAATCACCTTCACTTTTTCCTCATTCGTAGAGATTCCATTTTTTGACACAATGTGTCCTAGAATTTTGCCTTGTCTGACCATGAAAACGCACTTTTCTGGGTTCAAACAAACCTGATATTCTCGACATTTGTCAAATATTTGTCTTAACTCTGGGATATGCGTCTGCCTGATATTAGAATGAGCACATATGTCATCGACATAAACTTCCAAACTCTTGCGTAAGAATTCCTTAAAAACATGACACATGAGTCGCTGGAAAGTGGCGGGTGCATTTGTTAGCCCAAAAGGCATTACATGAAATGCAAATATGCCCCATTCAGTGGCAAAAGCCGTCTTGTGTTGATCTTCTGGAGCAATGGCTACTTGATTATAGCCTGAGAAACCATCAAGGAAGCTGTAAACTTCCTTGCCCACAACTCTTTCCAATAAGTGTTCCGTGATAGGAAGAGGATAATTGTCTCTAATTGTGGCGGCATTAACTTTTTTAAGGTTAATACACACACACAATTTTCCATTCTTCTTGGGCACTACCACAATAGGGGATACCCATTCGGTATGCTCAATCTCGTAAATGAATCCTGCTTCTATCAGCCGATCTATCTCCTCTTTAATCTTCGCAGCGTAGTTATCATTGTACGTGTAAGGTTTCTGTTTTGTCGGTTTTGCATCTGGAGTCATAGGGATTCTATGAGAGCATATATCTGGATCTACTCCTTTCAAATCTTTGTAACTCCAAGCGAACACATCTCTATATTCGCGCAATAGGGCCACTAGCTCTTCTTCTTCTTCCTTCGTCAAATCATGCCCTATGTATGTACATTTTTCTTCTTCTCCTTCTATAGCAACTATTATTTTCTTGGTTTTCTCTCGGTTATCATATACTTGTCCGTCATTCGCCTTTCTATTAGGCATTCGTACCATGATTCTTCTATCTTCGATTTCATATTTCTTGAAATTCTCGGGTACTTCAAACAAAGATTCTTCTTTTTCTGACATGGTTTCTTTCTTCTTTCTTTTCTTGCCTTCACTCTTGGTAGTCACTTGAGTGGCGATTCTCACATCATTCATAACTTCTTTCTGTCTCTGAGGGTGAGTTTCTACTTCGAAAAAATATTCTTCCTCTGATGCAAAGGGTGGGTCCATGATAATTGATTCTACATCGAAATCACTCGCATCCTCAAATGCATCAGTGTTAGGTTCACACTCTTCTAAAATTGCATCGCACATGATTGGTTCTATCGTAAAAACTGAAATGTCATAGCCATCCTCGTCACAGTGGGGTGTCCATTGTTCTTCATTGATGGCTACATCCATGGTTGCTGGGATTTCTGCCCAACCATGGGGTTCAACTCTTCGTCAGGGAATACTACAGGTGCGTAGGCTGGATCTTGAAGGATTCGTGGATGTTTATCTGCACCTAAGGTCCTTGCTTCTAATCTTTCTTCCTCTTGTCTTGCAACTTTACACATCCATAAATGAGTGTCCTCGTGCAACCATGAGGGGTCTGACTCTAATGAGTGCACGGATTCTGTTTCTACTGGTGTCTTATGGATGGAATTCCATTGTATTGGGGGTACGTCTCTATGTGAATAGTCTTTAAGATTGACTTTAGTAGTCACTCCTAAATGTTGCAAGTACAAAGAATTAGTTCCCCAATCTTGTACAATTTGCAACTGACGCATGAATGGTCGTCCCAATATCATCTCATAAGCATGATTTTTTGCAAAATCACAAATGGCAAAGGTATGCTCAAATTCTACACCACAAGTGGTGAGAGATATGCCTTCTAGTAAGCCTAATGGTTTTTCTATGTGTCCGTCAGCCATTTGTAGCTTCATCCTGGTAGGTCTGAGTGCTGGCTTACCCCAACGTTTCCATAAAGCGGTGGTAGCTATGGCTACTCCGGCTCCTGAATCTAAGATGGCTTTAGTGGTGTAGCCCTGATGGGTTATCGGAAGATAAGTGTTACCTTCCTCTCCTTCGCTTACATCTCCAATCTTTTCTACAGGTATCTCTGGTACCTTATTTTGTGATCCTATTTGTGAGGGAGTAGTAGCAAGCTCGGGGAATTGATTTGCTACATGCTTCCATAATTCTGGTTTTACCTTTAATAACTCCTCTAGAGTGAGATTACACTGTACCTTAGTGTTCTTGATCACTTCCGTGTTTCTAGGGATTACTGATTCTTCATTCCTAACTATTATCGTGGGTGCTCTCATACTAATAGACTTTGCTTCCCAAGGTCATGTGAACTGAGGTAATTCTTGTAAAGAATTAGATTCAAATCCTATGTGTTCACTCAGTTGCTCTTCCTCTACATCTTCGTAAATAGAGGGAATATCTTGGGGAAATTGTTCCTGCAAGTCGTCTATTTTTTGAATAGGAGGATGGGTTCTTTGTTCCTTTCTCCATTTCTCTTCTTGGATCTCTCTCAAAAATTCATGTGAGTATCTATGTATGGAAGACAGGTTGTCTTGACTTTCTGTATTGGGTACTTGAGACAGGGATGGTGCATTCCTTTCCTGTGTCTCTGGGACACTAGGGTTCCTATGCTGATCCTTTTTCTCTTTGCTCTCTATCAAGTATTCTAGCCTCTCCATTAGTCCTTGAAAATGTAATTCTCGTTTTGCCATGTTATTCCAATTAAGATATCTAGAGGCTTCGAACAAAGCTTGCGCTAATTCTACCATCTTCATGCAAAGCTTAGTCCTCTCAATTTCTAGATCAGCTCGTGGGTAGTTTTTACTCATTTCAGCTACTTGAGGTCCCTCTTTTAATCTAGCCTGATATGCACGAAACATCATGTCTAGATTTTCTGGTATGGGTTCCGCTAAAACTGATCCTGATTTCTGAGCTGGATTCTCTTGATTCAATTCCTGAGAAGTCAATTCTAGGATTTTGGCTCTAGATTCCTTTAAACTTCCTTCCAACTCAGTTATCTTTTTACTCCACTTTCTCTTTATTCTTTCTCTAGAATCTTTCCAAGATTTTGTCTTTTTACTGCTAGATTCTGCAACTTCACTAGTTCCGGCTACTTTCTCCTGATTAAGCTGTTGGTTCTGTAAGAGCGCCTGGGCTCTTGTTATAGCTTGGATAGGCACGTAAGTAGGGTTGGATCCATCTGTGTTGTTTACAATACCTATCACGTTGATCGGTGTCACATTCGAAGAATTAACAGGGTTCTTAGGACAATCTTTGATTATATGCTCTTTGCCACAATCGGCACAAAAGCCTTGGATGTTATAGTACTGTGATTGTCCTGATATCGGGGGATGTGGACAATCCTTTATGAAGTGATCTCCTTGGCACCTAAAGCATGGTCCTCTAGGGCCCTGTGGTCTTTGTTGTCTCAATTGGGGCCGTGGATTTGGGTTGGTGTACATCACATGAGCGTAGTCGGGCTCCCAACTAGGTTCCACTGGTGGACTATCATAATGATATGTCTCCACGTGTTCTGGTGACTCCGTGTAATAAGCGGGTGGACTATCTACATGCGTAGAGTCAAAACTGTTTGAGTTCGGGTCATTCTCTGTGATCAAAGGTGAAGAAGGCACTAAAGCCCTACTTAGGTTCTCTTCTGCAGCAGCGTATTTGACTGAGATGACATTCGTTGGTGGGGGTGGCTGCTGAGCTAAGACAGGTTGAGGTCTCTGTTGAGCCTGGTATGGGTAGTTCTGAGGAGGCCTATAGTAATAAGGTTGAGCATTGTAATGGCCTTGATACCTACCTGGCTGCTGGTATGCTTGCGGGTAGTTGTGTCTCACGGTTTGTTTGTTGTATGGGCAGTCCTGAGCCGTATGATTCGTGTATCTTCTCTCAATTGTACAGTATTGGCCACTAGGGTCGGCTTGTGGTTGTGGTGCATTGGGACACACATTTGCCATGTGATCACCACCACAGGTGTAACAATGCTTGTTTGTTAGCACGCTAGGTTTACTAGAAACTCCTAGTTTTTGGGACACTTTTTCTGCTAGGTCTTCTATCGAGTTAGACAATTTTGTGGATGCTAGAGATGAACAGTCTGAATCCTTATAGACCTTTGAGAGTTCCAACTCGTCTCCTAAGTTGTCCTCAATGTCTATACAAATTCTTATACATTGCTCTAGCGTTCTGGGTTCCTTTAGGTACACATAGGAACGTAGTTTAGAGCTCAACAAGCCATCTAGAAACAATGACACTTGTTTAGCTTGTGAGGGTAGCTCTTGCATTGGACATCGTTCAACATATTGTCTAAACCTACGTCCTGCCAGTCTAACCGTTTCTTGCGGGGTCTGTTTGAAGCTATGAATCAACGAAGACGTGTCATGTCTAATCCCACTTTTAGAGAATTCAGTGATGAATGACTCTAAAAAGTGATGGATGTCTCTAAATTGCCTTTGTTGCAAAGGTTGGAACCAAGTTAAAGCTGTATTCTTTAACGTTAGTCCAAATGCATTATATTGCGTGAACATGTCTTCGACTTGTTCGGCTCTTAGTACTTGCTTGAATTCTGCAACATGGTCATAGGGATCTCCTGTCCCATCAAAGTAATTTTTCATGGATTTCACTAACTGAGTGGGTCTCAATATTCTTGCGTGTTCACGTGGTCTAGGTAGAGGAAAATCATCTCTACCACCTGGTATTCCATGATCTCTTTGTCTATCCGCTCTATTAGTGTCCGTGGTTGTTCTATCTCTCCCCATGGGATGAGTGAAGCTTACTTCGGGTCTTTCTTTATTCTTTTCTCTTTGCATGCCATGGGCTGATGATGTTCCTGCCCCTTGTTGACTTGTATTCATGTTCGTTCTAGATGGAGGGAATACCAATTCACCTCTCCATGTGTATGTGTTTTTAGCGTGGTCAGGCACCACAAAGACTCTTTCTGAAGTCTCATCCAGGTATACAACCTTTCCAGGTGTATTCGGGTCCTTGAACTCGTATATCGTGATGATACCTACCTCACTAAGTAGTTCTGTCTTGTATCTCCAAAAGGCTTCATCAGTTTCTTTATTTACAAACAACTCTATGCTTCTGTTGTCCTGAGGGATCCATTCTGGGATTAGTACTCGTGTTAGTACAGATTTCCCTCTAGGTGTTCTAGGCTCTTCTAATGGTTCTTTTCCTTGAGATTTAGTTTCCGTCTCTGGCTGAATCACGCCAAACTCATTGGTATTGTTTGGCTGCGTACTTAAGATGTACATTGTTCCTTCCTTGTCTATGTACGCGTCTCTCTCAAATTTCACCACTGGACGTTCCAATCCAATGGGTTGATCGGGGTTGTGCATTTACACCACTTGCCTTCGCAAACCATCCTCATAGATGCGAGCACCTAATCGGTTGGTTCGGAGAAACTCTAGTTGTGTTCTATAGGGTCCTTCTGGTTTTTCTAAATAGGCTACATTCGACCCTCCTTCTGGTCTTTCTGTGCTAAATGCCATTTCTGAATCACTAGTATCCGAGCTCTCGTAGGGATAACTAGTGTTTAATTGTTGAGCCCACGATCGTGTAGTAGTTCTTACACTTGCCTCTGATGATCTAAGGCTTCGTCGGTCTGACTTACCTATATGTTTGCCCGATCTAAGGTTCATTAATTTTCTTCCTTCCACACTCAGTACACGCTCAGATCATCAATGATTCTTTGATATAAATAGCTTATTTAAAAATAGACGTATTAAGCTTTCTAACGAGCTATTAAGCTCAAAAAACAGACTTCAGATGAAAAAGTTATGACCGTTCAGGCCCTGGGGGGTAAAAACTGACAAACAGGTTTTTCTCCAAATATGAGCTAAAGGGTCTCCTATGAGTCTAATCACCCAAAAATTTCGCAAAAATAGCCCCAAAATTGGCCAAAAAATGAAACCCTAAAATTTGCGATGGGGGTGCACAATCGCGATGGCGTGAGACAATCGCAATGGTCTGGGACCGTCGCGATGGCGTGAAGGTGAGCAATCGTGATGGTCTGAAGTGCACGGTCACGATGGTCCAAATGTGAGCAATCGTGATGGTCGATCAGGCGGACAATCGCGATGGCGTCAGTCAACGGTCAACGTGAACAATCGCGATGGTCCAAAGTAAACCGTCGCAATGGCCACAAATGTGATGGCGTGAGCCAATCGCGATGGTCCAAAATTCGAGTTGTCGCAATGGTGTAAGGGTGTCGTCGCGATGGCGTGAGGTGTGAACCGTCGCAATGGTCTAGCTTGCCACGTGGCAGCGTCGGCACGATGGCGTGAGCCAATCGCGATGGTGTGGGGTCAACCGAACAATCGCGATGGTCCGCGAACAATCACGATGGTCCAAATGAACCGTCGTGATGGCGTGAGACCGTCGCGATGGTCCGGCCGAGCCGTCGCGATGGCGTGAGCCTATCGCGATGGTGTGACACAATCGGGATGGTCTGAGACCGTCGCGATGGTCCACCAAAATGAGAATTTTGCAGATGCGTCTGTGGATTCGTGTGTGCGCTTGTGCCGCCTATCCCGTGGTGTGGTCGCTTACCAAAAATTCCGCACTTTGCAGACCATCGCGATGGTCTGACACAGACGGAAATCTCTGACAGAACTAAAAATTTTACCTTTTCCAAGCTTTCCTGATGCACTGGAGCTCTGTACCTGCAAGAAAACTCAAGAAAACAAAAGCACATGCAAGCACAAAAGCTCTCTCTCACTCTCTCGCATGCACAAATGAGGGGAAATGAGGAGAATGGGTGGATATGGTGAATTTTCTGATTTTTTTGGAGATGAAGATGATGATGCGGTGATGAAGATGGAGTGTGGGGGAGGTGAAAAACACTAAAAACTAAGTAAAAACAACAACAAAAACTGAAATTTTTACCTTCCAACGCTACTTCTTGCTATACTCTTACCATCACACATACGTCCTAGACTCGATCCCCGGCAATGGCGCCAAATTTGGTGTTGCTCTAGCACAATGGTGAGAACCACGTTAAGAAGCTCCACCTCCTTAATGTCAATCCGCGGAAGAGATAGGAGTGATATGAAGATCGTGAACGTGAGATGAAGTGAGAGTGAAGGTGAGAAGCATAGAAATGCACACACGCATACACACACACAATGAAGAGACAAGCAAGACACAATGGAAGGTGAGAAATTAACTCTATTACTCAAGAACACTCTTACAATCTCAAAATAGCTCTAAGCTCTTCTCTACTCAAACAAGCTAACCTCAAAAATGAGCTCTCTAGCTCTTTTTATAGTTTCTAGATTAGTTTTGACCGGTTTCACATCTAGTGACCGGCATAGTTAAAAATTAGGTCCTAGATGCTATTTGGAAGGGTAAACGGTGTCTAAAAATAACGAAAATTGATACGCTTGTTCTTCCTAAGCTCCGCAAGCTCGAGGACTCCTCGGCTTGCACAAAATGGAGCTATGGATTACAAAATGGGGTTTTCTATGTTACATATGTTACAATAGTGATAAAAATCACTGTTGGAGGTTTTTGGAAAGTATTTGAAAACATAATTCTTTGAAAAAAGATTCGACTGGCTCCCTGCTCCGTTGTTACATGCTTCCGCGTCTTCTATGCCTTTGGCTGCTTCCAACAATCAGCTCTTTCGAAAGTGAAGCACAGAAGTCAGCCGGACAAGATAAAGAAGCTGAAGGGCAAGAAAAGGACACCTTCCACGACACCGCCACATCCATACAACATGATTCAGCGGCGCAGTCTTCTTCATCTGAGCAACAGGAACAGGAGAAACAGACGGAAATAGAACCCATTTCTACCGAAGAAGCTTCTCAGCAACAAACCGAGCAGGAACAACAAGCCGACGAACAAGAAGCTTTTGAAAGGCTGCTTAAGGCAGTGGAATCCGCAACCGACAACGCTAAAGCACAACAAAATAAGGTAATCGAAACTCTCTCTACCACTCCCACTCCACCACCGAAACCTCCACTAAACCCAATCCTTCCGATCCCACCCGTCGAGCCCACAGCCTCTTCTCCCTCATCACCCAATTACTCTCCACCGACCTCCCAACAACTCCACACCACATCCTCTTCACAACCTCGACCCCCTCTTCTACTCCCCTCAATTTCAGTCTTCTCTGAGCTTGCTTCAATGGGGCAACTGCTCATTGATCTCTCCCAGCAACTACCAGTCGAGATAAGAGAAGTCACGGACAATATTCGCAACAAATTGCAACATAAGGTGGATGTCCTGGAAGCGGATATTACACCATTACAAGAGGAGGTTGACGTAGTCAAGGCCGAAAACCACCAGCTCCATGCACAGATTCTCCAGCTTCAAGCTCAGGTGGCAGAACAACAAACACTTGTCAAACAAAGAGATACAGCACTGGAACAACTCGCCGCAAAGGACCAATTATTAAACGAAACACAGGCAGAAATCAGGCAATTGAAGTTAGATATGCAGGATAAGGAGGATGCTAGAATAGCACTAGGCAATTTGTTGGAAGAAACAAGACAGCAACTGGACGAAGCGGTGAAAGCAGGACAAGAGCAGCACGATCTGGCAATGAGAACCATTGAAGAATTACAACGATTCAAGATAGATTTTGATCAAGTAAACGAGATATTACGACGCAAGCTAGCACAAGAGGCTCAGACACAGAAGCTGATAAAGGATATAAAAAGAGAACGAGACGCTTATTCCAGGACCATACAGTACCAAAACCAGGAAATTGAGCGAAAAGAGAATCAGCTCGCGAATCAAAAAGACAGAATAATCAATATGCAGAAGCAATTGGAAGACATGAAGATCTCGAGAGATGCCGCCCTATCAAATGAATTTTATTTGCAGGAGGCCTTTTTGCAAACGCAGGCCAAAATTTTGCTTACCGAAGCGATCGCCTTAAGCACGGTTAGGACAGATGCACAGTTAGTAAAGCCATCGATTTTAGTACAGATGTTAGAAACACTCAAAAAGAAAATTACCCAAACTTTTAGACTAGCCCAAAATATGTACTTAGAAGGCATAGTAGCCGAACAGTAAAGTTCTGACATGCGGGTTCGAAGTCCACCGTGCGTGCCAGTGTTAGTTGGCCGCCGGATTGGTAAATGTAAAACGAAAATGTGTAATCACACGTGCGAAAAGCGATTACGCTTCATTTGTAAAATTCCTATTTAAAGCAATGAAAAGATACGCGAAGAGAGAGCGATTTTCAAAATCACCAGACTGTTCGTCTGGGTGTGTCCGATTTCACTGTGTTTGTTGTTCTTTTGATATCTGAGTAGTTATACTGTGTTACTCTTGTTTCTCCAGTATTTGAGTAGTTATGAGTAGTTATTTTTGTGTCCAATATCTGAGCAGGATCTTGCGTTCTGTATCCATCTGCGCTTGATGTGCGTGCTCGTAGTCATGTTAACTTGGTGATTCATCTGTGTGACCGTTTTGCGTTGTTACTGTATACGATCGGAGTAACTGATTCGCTCTGTGGTTCGTTCTTTGCCACTTATGTGATTTGTTCATTCACGTTGTTCAGTGTCCAGTGCAGAGTACTTGGTGAAAGGCTACAGGCCTGGAATTGCTAGTAATGTGTCGAGTTGTCATGTGTGAAATTAGGTGAATAAATCTGTGCAGCGGTATAGTGTACTGAGATTGAATCGTGTTTGGATTGTAGCAATACTGTGGATTAGGAGTATATACATATATTCGGTAAAGTTGAAGTATTCTATTGTTCTGAGCAGTACCACAAGGTAGTGTGTAATAGTAGAATACCTGAGTGTGTGCGGTACCTGAGTAATTGAGCTAAGACGTGACATTACGTGTCTCTGATGTGGCTAAGATTTGGGAACTAAGTACAGGGCCTCTGTCTAACAGACCCCTACCACTCCCAAGAACCCACTGAGACTGGTTAAACGCCATTCTGATAGTTAGAACCAGGCGTTTAACATTTGAGCATTTTAACTCTGCTAGTTAATAGGATCTTGTGTGCTTAGGGATGCACACAGAGTGACCTTGACTAAAACATAGTAGTCGTGGAAAAGAGGGGTGACTAGGTGGTTACAAGCTTGACTTTGGATGATTGTATGATCGCTTATTTGTCAGTAAGAAACTGAAGCCTTTCTGATGTATAGATGTCCCAACTAAGTATGTGTTAGCATATAGCACTAGATTATTTTTGGCCAATCTAAATGTTTAAGCACGAACCAGAGTTGTCAAAATGTTTTTAATATTGCAAAAGACCAATCGAAAGGACCTTTGTGTGTTGTTAAAGTCTAAAACTTAGCATAGTTTTGTGAATTCTTTCAACAGTAGTCACAAAGATCTTAGCTACCATGGATATAGTTGTAAATGAAGAACAATGGACCCCTCATTGTGATGAGGATGGATACGACATTTCCATCTTTATGATCGAACCGGTTGAGGAAGACTTTATCCTAGAAGAATGCATGGAAGTATGTCAAGAACTAGACAAAACAAGTGATGAGGACCTAGAGTCCATTATCATGGAACCCTTCTATTCAACAGAAGAGGAATATCTTTACTTTGTAGAAGCCAAAATGCCCTAAAATGGGTAAGGGAAGTCAAATTGAATAACCCGAATTACTCACAGAATGTACAGAAAATAAGCAAAAGAAAAGAAAGAAGTCACTTATCACAAAAGAAGAAGAACCCCTCATGGAAGTACCTAAGAACTTCAAGAAAAATGAAATAGAAGATATAATAAACATCGTACGAATGCCTAAAAGAGAAGCAGGCATTGGAGACGTGTACAAAAATCAAGAGCAAAGAAAAAAAAATCATGGTTACCATAGAAGAAGGAGAAGAAAAGTGCACCTACATAGGGCATGATTTGACAAATGAAGAAGAATAAGAGTTAACTTCCCTATTGTGTGAGTATAGAGATGTGTTCGCTTGGAGTTACAAAGGCATGAAAGGAGTAGACCCAGATATATGCTCCCATAGAATTCCTATGACTCTAGAGGCCAAACCTACTAAGCAAAGACCATATACATATAATGATAATTATGCCGCCAAGATTAAAGAGGAGATAGATTCCTTGATAGAAGCAGGATTCATTTACAAAATTGAGCATGCCGAATGGGTATCCCCCATTGTGGTCTTGCCCAAGAAAAACAGAAAATTGTGCATGTGTATTAACCTTAAAAAAGTTAATGGGCCGCCACTATTAGAGATAGTTATCCTCTTCCTATCATAGAACACCTATTGGAACGAGTTCGGGGCAAGGAAGTTTACAACTTCCTTGATGGATTCTCAGGCTATAATCAAGTAGCCATTGCTCGTGAAGATCAACATAAGATGGCTTTTGCCACAGAATGGGGCATATTCGCATTCGTGTGAAGCCATTTGGGTTGACAAATGCACCTGCCACTTTTCAATGGTCTCATGTGTCATGTTTTTAGGGAATTCTCAAGAAAGAATTTGGAAGTTTATGTGGACAACATATGTGCTCATTCTAACATGAGACAAACCTACATCCCAGAATTAAGACAATTTTTTGACAAATGTTGAGAATATCAGGTTTTCTTGAGCCCAGAAAAGTGTGTTTTCATGGTCAAGCAAGGAAAAATTCTAGGACATATTGTGTCAAAGAATGGCATAGCTACGGATGAAGAGAAACTTAGAGTGATTGCAAATTTACCTAGGCCAAAAAATGTGAAATAAGTGCAAGCTTTCATGGGACATTGTGGCTACTGTTGATGATTCATATACATGTATGCTATCATAGCAAAGCCTTTGTACTCTCTTTTGACCAAGTTTGAGTGAACGGATAAATGGAAGAACTCATTCAATGAAGTTAAATGATGCTTGTGTTCAACACCTATATTAACAACACCAGATTGGAGTAAACCATTCCATGTAATGTGGATGCATCCAACTATGCTATAGCATGTCTGATGGTGCAACCCATGAATGAAGGTAATATGGATCTTCCCATAGCTTATGCAATTAGAAAAATAAACACAGCAGAAAGAAATTACACCACTACGGAGTGCGAAGGATTAAGAATGATATACGTGGTAAAAAAATTCAAGCATTACTTACTGGAAAACAAGTTCAAGCTCTTCATGGATAATCAAGCATTGTTGTACTTAGTCAATAAGCCTTGTAACATCAAAGGACTAATACGTTGGTTTCTATTACTAATTAAATGTGACTTTGAAGTAGTAGTCAGGAAAGGAAAGACCCACCTTAGAGCAGACCACCTTGCACGAATTACTATGGGAGAAGCTCCTCAAGGGATAGCAGATGAACTACTAGATGGATATCTATTTAATCTCAAGATAGTGCCAGAATGGGCCAAGACTATTGTCCCTATTCTCACATTTGGACCCAAGAATCCTAGGATTAGGATCAGAGAAGGAGAGATCACCAAGTCACAAAGATGTGAGATATTAGCAGGAAGCATTTATAAACAGGACAATCAAAAAATTATCACCTTCTTATGTAGACAAATTAGAATACAAGAATTGGTTGCAATCGGCACATGTAGGTGCACTGAAGCAACATCGTTCGAAACACCATACTTTTAGACTCTGTATAGACTAGGAGTATATTGGCCTTTTATGAGAGCAGATGTCTATAAACTATGTAAAGAATGCCTAGTGTGTTATGAAAGACCACCAATGGAACATGCCACTTTGTATCGTGTGTCTCTCACACCAGAGTGGAGTGAACCAATGGTAACATACTTGCGGACAAAAACATTCCCTCAAGGAATGACTTTAGCACGACAACGAAGTCTAGAGCAAGAAGCTCAGGACTATGTAGTTATTGGCGATAACCTATACAAGTGAGGAAAAGATGGATACCTAAGACAATGTGTTCACGAGAGTGATTATTTGAGTGTATTAGAGACTACACAGCAAGGTGTTGCAGGAGGTCATTTTGGCCCCGATAGAATAATCAAATCCATCATCAGGAAAAAAACGTGAACCCTGCATGGGCCTTGTAAGGATTCCTAATTTTTAGGGATTAAGCTTAATCTTGTACTTTGTTAAGGGGACAAAGTGCATTTAATAGAGCACTTTTTCATAGGCTGGAGTAGGCCTTTTTAGGCTAAGCTAGGATCTTCTCTCTCTTCTCCACAAAGAGAGATAGAAAAACCACTTTCCACCTCATCAAATCCGTCCATCTTTACAAATAAAAAAATGACTTTTTTGAAAAAGTCTCTTTTTCAGTTATTCTTTATTCAAAATGGCCCATACTTTTATGTATATGTCAGAAGTTACTTTTTTTAGTCTTGTTTTTATAAAAAATACCTTAAAGAAACATACTTTAAAAAAACATATTTTTCATAATCCCTCCAAAAGTTAAGTGCCACATCATCAAACTCGTAACTTTGGTTGCCCCAAAACATGAATTTAAAAAAAAAAAGCTTATTTTCCCTCTTACACACTGAAAAAAGTCATTTTGACCTATCCACATACCAAAGCACACTTTTTTTCTTGCACACAGCTACTGTACAAGCCATCCGAGCCATCTTTGTGCTTCTTTCTATTTGATGCTGGAGTTTTGGAACATCATGGTGCTCACATGTATTACGAACATGACACCAGCACCAATGCGTGCTCCTCACTCAAAGATTGTACATGTTTGTGTTCCAACAGAATTTGCACCAAAAACTAGAGGTAGCAATGACAAAGATTCTCAAAATGAATGATGTGTAGAGAGAAGAATATTGATCTTTGGGTCAATGGCGCTTTGTATCCCTTAGATCCAATCTCTAATGTTCATCCTAGATTCCATAGTATCTCCACATTTCTACAATTCCTTGGTAGCAGTGAAGATGGACTACTAGGCTATTGCAAGTGATTGTCTAACCATTCTACATCTATAGCAAATTATTGGATGCAACAATGTCATCACAACCATTTCAAGATACACAGTTTAGAAAGTGCTATACACACTTTAGAAATTGCTATCAAATCTTTGGATGAGCACAATAATAGACTCCAACAAGATGTGGAAGAAAAAGAGAGCACAATTACAAAGTTAAAAGCCAATCTTACACAACTAAAAAAGACTCCACTTGGGATGAGATATAAGAAACGACCATTATCATCCTTTCAAGCTCTTTCAACTGGTGGTGGAGCATGGAAGCGATGTGTTTATGCACTTACGTTTGTGTTTCACTTGTTTATTTATGTTAAAAGACTTTTAGATTAAGTTTCTTATTGTGCAGTTCATTTGTTGAAGATGCTAGTGCTTCCTCAACAATGGTGGATCAATTGAAGTTTTTGAATTCTTGTCTTAGCAACAAACATGTGCTTATGATTTTGGATTCACCAATAGGAAATCACATCAAAACCCAAGTGACTAAAGATTTTGCAGGCAACTTAGAAGATATTATTAGTCCTAGTGAGGTACATATGGTATGTGATGGAGCAAGTGTCAGTACTATAGCATACACTACATTGTACAATCTTTTGAAGTAGGCTCTTCAAAACAAAGGTATTTTTCGAAGAATTTTTCCATGCCTTTACAAGGTATATCTAAAGAAAAAGATGACCAATGAGGATGTAGCCAATACTCTTGGAAATTCCTTGCATATAGAAGATGCTATGCATGCATCCATTTATCATTCATCTACATCAAAGAAAGAGTTGAAAAACTCATTTAGAAAGGGATTCATCTACACAAAGTGCAACAATATATTGGTCAATTTGGAGAGGTTTCAAAAGGAAATGGTTAAATTTTACAAATTCACAATTCAAGGTATATCCATTGTTGTGATAATGACATTCATAGTATTTTTATTAATATAATGTTTGTTATTTGATGTAGATTGTGGTTCCAAGCTCAAGTTTGTATTGAAGCTAGACGAATGTCAAATCATAAAGGGAGGATGTATGGAGAGACTTAGTGTTACACTCATGAACGAAGCTATGGCCCATGCCATTATTGATGAAAGTGAAGAATCTACCCATCACTTTACATATAGTGTCCAATCCCAACAAGATATATGGTGGTTAGGTGCTATTGAAGTACCTAAAGAATCCAATGATGTGCTTCCATGGATTTTCAGTAGGAGCCCATGGATCACAGAGGTGATAACTTCTCAAATTCATGGTGCCAAAATCATTGTAGAAGGATTAGGTGATTTTGAACTAGAGTGGCACTTAGGTGGAGACTTAAATACTATCAAATGCATGTTAGGGTGCAAAACAAGGTGCGTTTTCTCTCTATCCTTGTCCATATTGCACACGAGGTTATAAACGAAAAAAGAGAAAACAAAACAACATAGATGATTTAGCTAATGACACAGATGCATCTCCATCTACTAAATGGGATATACCTTTAATGAGGTGTCCCATGTTAGGTACACCTAATCGTGACATGTGAGATAAGGATTGGAATCCCATTATTCCATTCCCTTTAGTCAATGTCCATTTTTGCACCTTGCATGCTTTCACAAGAATTTTTTATAGACTATTGAAGCTCCATATAGAATATGCATTTTTCATGAAGCAAGTTGATAAATCTGTTCAATCTATAAAGAAATTTGAGGAACTACGTAATTCAATTGGTTGTCATGGTGGAAACGTAACCCTAGTTGTTAAGAAAGTTGGAGAATCTCAAGATAGTTTACAACAAGTGTCAATGACAAGGAATAAAGCAAGACATTGTTTTAGAAGAGGTACTAGCACTCAAAATAATGAACATTATGAGCTATGGAAAGACCTATGCATGATCACAACAGACAATGACTCTCAAATTGACCTTTGTAATAAGAGAAAGAAGGTTTAGTCAAGCTTTGATAATTTGGTAGGCCTAATGGGTCTGACTAGGTCTAGTGCTATTCAACATCAATTGTTTCAAGAGACATTAGTGGAGTTCACCAAGTGTTTCATTCAATCTTGGGGAGAGAGCAATATAACACACTATATTGTAAGTGTATTCATCTTCTAAAATTTTTCATTGCACTTACCTTTTTCCAATGTACTTAACAATTTTTAGCATAGTTTATTTGCACATGGAGCTTATTTCATGCATTGATATGGATCATTAGAGATTTTCAATACCAAAGGAATGGAAAATTCACACTACAAAGCGAGGGGTGTCTACTTCAAAAACACGTGACATGGTGGTGGTCCAATGCAATCAAACTACATGGAGGAGATGTTTAATTGGTTTTACCGCACTACATTCTCGAGAAAGTTTTTGTGGAACGAGTTAGGGAATCACAATGTGCAAAACTTATGAGAAGGATGCAACACAACATTGCCAGTAAGAAATGGAAGTCATGATTAGGACCTCTCCATCATGCTCAGTGGCGTGCTAGAAGATTACGAGAGGGCTTAGCTTGGAAGTAAAGTGAATTCATTATTTCCCATTATGTGATAAATCCTAGGATTACTGTTATCTCGGTTTCAATGTGTTATTATTTATATTATAATATTTTGTATGTTTTTAAACAAGTTTTGCCCATTTTAGTGTGAACAAACAGATTTAAAACAAACTCTATAAATAGAGAGAACTCACTTCATTTCACACTTTTGCAAATCAAGAGAATGGCACGCACCAGCAAACTGCAAGGAAAGATTGTGTGTTCTTTCCTAGAACTCATCTAGGGACACAACACCCACCATGGTTGCAACTCCCCCCAAAGACCCAGAAGTGGTTCCCAAAGCACATCTAGGCCTGTGTCACATGATGTCACGCCACCTAGGAGCAATCCATCATGAGAACATGAATTGTTCAATAGACAAGAGCATTTCATTCCAAGACGATCAGACTCAAATTCAGATGATGAGCCACCAACAAAGACACCCATCAAGGAAAGAGACAAACAAAAGACGATGAGAAGGTTTGTATCAGAGAGTGATGAGGAGACATCACCGAGTGACAAAAGCAGCAATCAATCACCATGGAATGATATGCACATTCCAACGAGCCATAGGGTGACACATGGAGGCAAGACACTTCCATAAGGACAAGGGCAAATACCAGCATAGGAGGAAAGGGAGCAAAGTCAACAAACACGTAAACAAAAAAATGTGAAAGATGAAGTTAGACCCTCACATCGTATACATCAGAGAAAGAAAAACTATCAACCATGATGTAGACCTCAACGATAGCCTAACATACCTCCCAATGCAATAGCTCCACAAAGACAAAGCAGGCACTGCAGGGCTTTTGCAGAGATACAACACTACCAAAAGTCTGTTGAACTACCCATACCACGAAGATCTTTTGCAAGGGTAGTCGAAGAAGAACTACAAAGCTACTGTACAAGTCTACAAATATAGGGGATAGAAATTGAAGCGCTTCAAGAGGCAGTTGAGGCCTGCCTCATCTCCATGCTTGAGGACTCTAACCTATGTGCTATCCATGCCAAGAGAGTGACCATACAACCCAAGGAAATTCAGCTAGCAAGAAAAATTAGAGGAAATAACCCATGACATTTGTATCTTGTACCCTATGAGAGGCATACTTTGCGATGTAATACAATGATTAATAGAAAACTTTGTTTTTACCTATATGTTCTTTGTGTCTTTTTTTTTCTCTCTCTCTCACTCTCTCTATCTTTGAATCTCCACCATAATTGTATAGAAATAACTTTTGCTTCAGCCAGTTATATATGGAGTCCTCAAAGGATCTTTGTGAATGAGTTGAACCTCCATGCATTTGTCTCTTCTTTTTTGACTAGATTTGTGTTTCTATGGCTAGGGTTTCTTTTTGCATTTTATGACCTTTTCAATGCCCCCTATGTATAGATGAGATATATAGAATGTATAAAATAGAAGGTTAGTCTTGAGTTACTCTTTGGCTTGCTAGGACTTTAGTGTATAGTTGATGCCACCCATAAGCAAGAGAATTTGAAATCATTTTAGTTGATCCTACACTTGGGAGCCCTCTTAAACACTAAAAAAGGAAAAAAAAGCTCCAGCCATAGAATGCGGGAATCAGCCCTCAAAAATGTTTGCACGGTTGATTCCCCCGTTTTTGTGGCTAGGGCTTTTTTGGCCTATTTCATGCTAGTTTAGATACCACAAACCATATCCAGCACTTAGATGAAGAGAAAAACTTAAAATTACATAGAAGTTGTGGATACAAAGGTAGGTTCAAATTATGAAGCACATTTCATACAAAGGACAAGACAAAATAGGAAAAACAAAAGTTGGTATTATCCAAATATTTACATCATTTATCAGCTACCTTCAATTTCTCAACAATTTTCTTTCTCTTTGGAGAGATTGAGGCAGCTGGTAGGTCAATACAGATCTGGATATTACATGGGAGTCTTGCATTCCCAGACCCATGGCAATAACTATTTGCCTTAGTACTTTTCCTCTAAAGTTAAGTCCTAATGTAGTTACAACTAAGGATCTCCTAACCAAAATGACACAATTATTTCCTTGGGTAATTGTACATAGACACAAAATTTCGCTAAGGGCCTTCAAGCACCAAGTCATGAAGTGCCCATCCGGATTGTGGTCTTTATGTATGATCACAAAATCAACCTTTCGCAACTTTTTGATGTAGTTTTCCAAGGATGAAACACTTTTGTGAGAAGCTCCCTCCCCACCGGATCTTGCCGCGAACTTTTTGAGCTCAATTGCTTCTTGTTAAGAAAGAAAATGAGAATTCATGCTCTAACTTTGTTAACTTAAATTATTCATTTATTTATTTTAATTACCACTTACATCATGAAGCTTGCCTTCTTCCTCCCCTCTTCCAAGAGCATCAAGATCAATGCTAGAGGGGTCCATGCCACTCTGCTCTACTATGGGGGATGTAGGAACTTTGTGCTTCATTATCCTCTTTTGTGCTGCAATGAACTCCTCTTCCATAGTATAATTGTTGTCATCTTTTAAGATATCTCCACACACCATTGCTATGGTTTCTGCCACAGAAACTTTGAGTGGGATGGCCTTCTTTTCAAGTATGTCAGATGTGTTGTCAAGCAGAACATTTGACATTGTGGAGAAAATACTCAGGCATTTGTCTAGTCGTAGACCGAATGCCTTCTCAATATCATGAAGAAAAATAAATTCCTCTATATCCACAATGATGATGGAGAGATATTCAATTTCCACCTCTGGTAATGTGGGCTCAGAGGCGTTGAGATTTGAAGGAGGGGCCTCCTCCATGCTTGATAGCTCACGTAGTTTGTCTTGAACACCACCAGGGAAGTCTCCGTGGATTGTAATGCTCACTTTTGCAAAATTTATGGCCTCTCGTTGAGGCTCATTCTTTTCCTTAACAAAGCCCCTTGTGACAAGGTTGGCGAGATCGACGGGTGTAGGTTCGGGCTCCTCATTGATGATAAAATATGTTGTTGCAATGTAGGAAAGGTACTTTATACCCATCCTCTTCTTTTTGTTAAGTTTCTTTATTAATGGCACAAATTCATCTAATAAGTGCCCTACATTTTCAGCAATTGCCATGAAGCGCTTAAGGCACTTCATGAAGGCTTCATCACCTTTGTGTATGTAGAGTAAAAGGTCACATGGGACCCATTTACCCTCATAAGGTGGTATTTCTATGGAGTAATGCAAGATGTAGTACTCAAGGAACTCTATGATTTCCTCGAGCACATCAGAGTTAAGTTAAATTGTTTTCTCTAGATCAAGGACTCTAGACAATGTGTTTGGCCTTTGAACTCAGTTGATTCTAAGAACTCATTGAAGAGTTCTCAAGGATGTTTGGGTTGCGGGGTACTAGAGGTTGAGGTAGCCATTACGCATGATATTAGCTTCTGTGCATGCTCTACGAGTGCTTCTAGCTCTTCTTGGTTGCAAAAGTGAGTAATGAGAGAATAAGTGTTGCTTTTATAGTAGTTTCAAAATTTTTAAGTGAGTGGGACCCATTTTAAAACTAAAACTAATACCTTCAAATAAAAGAATCATGTAGAGAACTCTCAAAAAAAAACTTTGGCTCATAAAAAAGATTGAACAGAATCATTAAGCAGAAAAAGATACACCACATCTACACAATAGAAAAAATAAATTCTCAAAATTGTAATATTATAATAAATTTCCATGTGAAAAATCAAAGATTTGGAAAATTGTACATCATATTGAGATCAAAAAATTTTACATGTTACATAACTTGCATGTTAAATACATTGTAGCAGAGGAAGGATTATGAATGGAAAATAGGTTGTGTGTACACTCTAATACTCAAATAGTTCTTCAGCTATGACAATGAAAGTTTTGTTCCATCTACACTCCATTCAAGAAGGACTTTAATTTTATCCTCCAGCCCCTTACCAATCTGCAGACAAATAGAAAACTTTAAAATAACATATTTGAATATAAAAATTTGTATAAACAAAAGAAAAAATACCATACGTTGTTTACCTTATGCCCTTGTATTCTGAACTTCTATTGATCTAGATCCTCGAATCCCATTCAGTTCATGCATGGATTTTGATTTAGGAGTCAAAAATAGCACTTTTGATCCTAAAAAGTGATTGGGGGCCATTAAATGGCGTTATGATGAGTTTTATAACTTTCTAAACTTTTTGAATTTTTGGGCCAAGGTAAGTTACGAGATTCCTTTCTGTCTCTAGAGGCAAAACCTGAACATAGGGGAATCATGTCCCCTCATCCCCCTTCAGCCTAGTGATTTATAGGTTATAGACTATCTCCACCACCCTCCTCTCATTGGTCCATCACTAATCACTCCTTAATCCAAAAGGCCCATGGAGGGTTCATTTTTTTCCTTAATGTATTATTTGCAGGATTATGGTGGTCGACTCTTCACATGGATGCACATACCTATGTTAAGAGATGTGATGTATGCCAGAGAACATAGTTTCCTACTCGTAGAGATGAAATGCCATTGAAACCCATGATCGAAGGACGTGCATTCTCTAAGTGGGGTATAGACTTTGTAGGACCCATTAACCCCCTGCTAAAGGTACGCATGCTGAATACATCATAGTAGCGATAAATTATCTTATCAAGCAGATAGAGGCTAAGGCCGTGAAAAAGAATGCACACATTACTACAAAGTTCTTATTTGAAAATGTCTTTATGAGATACGGATTGCATATAGAACTAGTGAGCGATCGAGGAACTCACTTTCTAAACCAGGTCATTGAATATTTGTTACAAGATTTTATGGTGATTCACAAAAGATCTACACCATATCATCCTTAGGCCAATGGTCAAGCAGAAAGTACTAACAAGAGCCTTTTTAATGTATTGACAAAACTTGTGAGCAACAAACGTTTGGATTGGGACAAACAGTTAAATCATGCTTTTTGGGCATATCAAGTGGCCTACAAGACCGCACTCAATGCAACTCCCTTTCATATGGTTTTTGGTCAAAACACTGTGCTCACTTTGGACTTTTTGATACCCACCCTTAAGGTTGCACAAGAACATGAGTGGATTGGCCATGAATTATCATCAAGACTAATGGACTTGGAATGATTAGGAGAAACTAGGCTAAAAGCAGTAGCAGGTATATATGCAGCAAAGAAGCAACAAAAAGCCTATTTCGATGCACATGTGAAAGATAAAGGCTTAAAAGAAGGTGATTTAGTCCTAGTGTACATGCTGAAACAACATGCATGGAAGCTAGAGAAATGTGGTTATGGACCTATGATTATGAACAGACTATCGACAAGTGGACCAGTACAATTAGCTACACTAGAAGAAGAGATAATGAAAAATTACGTTACTGGTTGTAGAGTCAAGCTTTATCCTTAACCTCTTAGTGAGGATATGCTGAGATGACTCACATTGACAAAGAGGCGTAAGGAGGAAGAAAAGAGAATACGCGAGGAAGCTCAAGTAGAAGCTCTAGAATGCATTAAATGCATGAAGCTAAGAAGACAAGGACTAGGGAGAGAACATTCTAACGATCTCGAGGAAACACCGAGATACCCCATGGCCATGTGTCAAACAAAGTCAACTGCTCATCCTAGCATAATGGATAGAAGATCATTCGTTATAGTCATGCTAGACCAAGGCAACACCCACCATGAGCTTAGGGATTTAATTGATTCAAGTGTTGTGACTAGCACGATTAGGTGGTCTCACTATAAGGACTCAGGAATAGAAATGTGGCCAATTGAGGCATACCTCATAGGGCTAGAAGACATGGAAACCCCTTGCATGGGTGAGGTGGATTGAGTGACCTGTTCTTTCATTCAGCAACTCCATTCTGTTGAGGTGTATATGGCATTGTACACTGCTGTTTTATCCCACGTTCAGCCAGAAATGCATTAAAATCAGAAGACATATATTCCCCCCCTCGATCAAAACGGAGGGTGCCCATTTTACATGCTGACAGATTTTCAGCCAAAACCAAAAACTATTTGAAGCACATGAACACTTCCGACTTTGGCTTCAATGGATATACCCATGCATGCCTGGAAAAATCATCGATGAAAGTCACGAAGTAAAGATAATTCCCAAAAGAAGGTGTCTGCATAGGACCACAGACATCACTATGTACAAGCTGCAATTTCTGAGTATCCCGAACTGAAGCATCTTTTGGAAAGGATGAATGCTACATTTTGCCCAAAATACAGCCTTCACAAACATGTTTTCCAGGTGCCTTAAGTTTGGGCAAGGAGGACACCATTTCAGATTTATGTAGGCGTAGCAAACTAGCAAAATTTAGATGACCAAAGCATGCATGCCAAAGCTTTGCATCTCACATAGCCTGAGAATCATTTACTGCACATGCCAAATCATTTACAGATCTTTCATAGTCTATGAGCTTATACAGCCCACGACATAAAATGCTAGAAGCAATAATCACGTTGCCATTTTATAGATCATGAACTATACACCTGTCATCAACAAATTTCTCAACCAAGCCAATCTTGGCTAATGCAGAAATTGATAAAAGGTTCTTCTTGATCCCTAGCACAAATAAAGCATCTGACAAAGTGAAAGAACTACCATTAGTAGTAGTCAAAATGATCTTACCAACTCCCATAACAGGATAAGCGGAGTTGTTGGTGCATGTAACAGTATTCCCTGTAGGGGCAGGCTCGAGTGAAGAGAAGAAACTGTGCTGCAAGGTAATATGTTTGGTCGCCCCACTATCAAAATACCAAACATATGAGTCTACTACAGACATGCACTGCTCATGAGAAGATGGGTCAAAACTGCAAACAGTAGTAAACGCCCATTCTTCTTCCTGCACAAGATTAGTAGACTCTGTTTTTGGTGTAGAGGCCTCTACAACAACCATTCCAGCCTCTTTCTTCTTTGCCTCTTTAGCAGCCAATTTTGGACAGTTCTTTATGATATGATCATTCCATTTACAGTACTTATAAAAAAATTTCTACTTTTCTGATTTCTTCTCTTCTTTATCTTCCTTCTTTGAATATGCAGAATTAGCAGATCTCTCCTTACTAGTTAAAGAGCTCCATTTTCCTTTGCCCTTTTGACTAGGCAGGAAAGCTTGATCTGCAACTCGCATAATGAACCTATTCTGCCTGGATTGATCTTCTTGCAACAAAAGAGAGACTAACTCCTCAAATGATAAGGCATTTGGATTGTCTTTCATCATCAACCGAAGAGTAGAAAAACTTTGATCTTCGTTAGGAAATTGTCCATAGAATAACCGTCATTCATGTGCTCACTCTCCAACTGTTTTCATAGGTAAGCAACACAAGCCTCATTCCTAGCTTGGTACAATGTGGTAAGTGTATCCCAAGCATCCTTAGCTGTTCTGCAAGAGTGAATGTGAGGAATAATGGCACGTTTGACAGATATAGCTATCAATGCATGTGCCTGGGCATCTCTGCCATCCCAGCGAATCTGCTCTGCAATAGGTGCAGTAGAAACCGTAGCACGAACAGGAATATGCAGAATATCATCATCTTCAACACCTTCTGCATCAGCTTCAGTACCTCTAGTTGTAATAGTTGCAGGTGTGATAGGACGTTTTTTGACACCCTGCACAATGTTCCACAGTTCTTTTGCAACCAACACATGTCGCATCATATAAGCCCATAATGGGTAGTTGGTACCATCCAACTTATCCTCAACATCCAACATACGGAATACATCACTACTTTCAGCCATGGACGGTGACTAAAATACCTTGATGTAGAAAATTGATTGTATCTCAAAAAGTTGAACAGAACTGCCGAGACGAATTCCACTAGACCTGTAGTAGACTTCGAGATGCTTATACTAGCAAACAGAAATTGGTATATACCTTTGGCACAAAAAAGATGAAATAGCCTGCACAAGCACTGCGATAGTGCATTCGGAGGTCGAAACGAGCTCAGATCGCGATTTCGGCACACACAGCAAAGCTGTTTTGATCTCGAAAATGCACTGAGTATGCTTACCAAAATTCATGTGATTCTGAGATTGCAATCGGAGGAGTGTCGATGGTGCCCTAGATGAAGCGACGACTTGCTGCGATACCAGTTGTTGGAGTTAAACGTCTATGGAAGCATGCAAACAGCACAAGGAAGAAGAAGAAGCTTGGAGCACAACACACAATACTGAATGTATTACTAGAGAATGTACAAAGATAAGTAGCCCATTAGGGCAATAGGCATATATACAAGCCGGGGGAAAAAAAACCTCCTAAAGAGTGAAAAAAGTGCCCCGGTGGTCCTAGTGTGTTCACACACATCACTGCCTAAATATATCAACAAGGACAAGAAGTGCTACCTATTAAGAAAGTTTCCCCCATGAGAGCTTCCCATTCCACATAGTATTCCAAATAGTTCCACAAAAGAAAACAAAATACAACCTCTTGATCTATTGCTTACTCCAAATACATACATAATTGATCTCACTTATATTTACCATTTCCATAACTCAAACATGGAAAAATAAAATAGAGTTTTCAAGTCTGAACATAGAGAATACCACATCATTTGATCTTACAAAAATTATGAGAAGCTTTTTTGCATACTTATATTGATATTCACCAACCTCCTCCAATTGCCACTTAAAGAGTATTACCTCAATCAATCATAAATAAATTGAAACCACACATCTATCCAATAGAATAGTACAGGTTGGAGATAAGAACAAACAAAAAGATACTCTAAGCATTACATTCCAATGAAAAAAGTATTTCATAAGTCAAAGTTTATAAACTTGGATAGGTTTTCTACAATTGAAGTTGATCGTATGTTCCAAGACATCTCAAGAGACTTGGGATGCCCTAGAGACTTTCTTTTTTGCTAGTACAAAAGCAAGGTAGAACCATCTTTGGAATGATTTCAACCAAATGAAGAAGACTCCAGAACAAATCATCACAGAGTTTGTTACAAAGGTCAAGGAGGTGTCTAATGAATTGGCATCCATTGGAGATTTGATTGAAGTAGAGGCCATCATGATGCAAATTCTCAATGGGCTTAGAGCTGACAAGCAATGGAAATCTTTCACCACATCCTATGATCTCATCATGGATGTGCAAACTCCAGACTTCAACATCTTTCTTGGATGACTCTTCAATTAAGATGCCAACAATAGCATAAAGGAAGGTAACTCCTATCATGGTAATTCAACTAGTGCTCTATATGCAGATAAGAAGGACAAGAAGTTTAAAGAAAAGAACAAGCAAGAAGATGAAGAGGAGACTTCCCAAGCCAACTTTTTTGCAAGCAAGAGCAAGTGGAAAGGGAAGAAGAAAGTACCAAAGCATGACAAAAACAAATGCCAGAATGTTCAATCGTGTGCCATCTATGATAAGGCCAACCACACCACTCACAATTGTTAGTTCAATGGAAAGACCCAAAAACGAAGTGGAAGAGGTGGATATGGTAGCAATAGAGGTAGAGGTGGACACAAATTCAACAATAACAATAGAGGCCATAACAAAAGGGAGTACAATAATTATTCTAAAGATCAATAAAATCAAGACTCATTGCTTTTGATGAATCTAAGTTACAAGGAATGTAAAGAAGATGATCATTTATTCTACATAGATTTAGGATGTTCAAATCATGTTGCAGGAAAGCTCGCTTATCTTATTTGGAAATTCCAAAGCATAGAAATGATGTTCAAATAGGGGATGACAAAAAGCATAGTGTGAAGAACATTTGTAATTTCAAAGCTTCCAATGGTAGGACAAATACTCTGAGCAAGGTCTTCTATGTTCCCACTATTACAAAAAATCTAATAAGTGTAGGCCAAATACTTGAGAAAGGCTTGCAAATTAGGTTCAACCAACATGGAGATTTTGTGGAAGATTCATGTGAAGGCTTCAACAAGATAGCTAAAGGTGAGAATCATGGTAGGATCTTTACTTTGAAATAGGAGAAACCAGAAACATAGCTCTATTCACTTTTGGGTCTCAAACCCTAAGTGAGCTTGAAGTGTGACATAAGAGAATTTCTCATGTGAATGAAAGAACCTTGAAGGATATGCAAGGATCAAAGTTTTCTAAGGTTTTCAAACATATCAAAACAACACATGACCAACAGATGGGATGCATGTCGGATTGGGAAGGAACAAAGACAACCATTCAATCACAAAGGCTACATCCACATTAACTTATTGGAGTTAGTACATACAAATGTATAGGGGCCAAGTCAATAACCTTCATTGGTCAGATCAAGGTATTTTGTCTCATTTATTGATGATCATAGTAGATGGACTATTCTATACTTTATCAAAAGTAAGAATTAAGTTTTTGATTACTTCAAAAAGTATCTAGCACATGTGGAGAATCATACAGGTAGATCACTCAAGAAGCTCAGATCAAATGGAGGGGGAGGATACTTCTCCAAAGAGTTTGATGAGTTCTTGTAGGATAATGGTATTAGAAGGGAAGTGACTACCAAGTACTCAACTCAATGGAATTGGAAAGAGGAAAAACAAGACATTGGTTGGATTAGCCAAAACAATGCTTGAAAAGAAGAGGTTTCCACATTATCTATGGGTAGAGGCTATTTCAACTATTGTGTACCTTGTCAATAGACTACCATCCAAATCACTTCAAGGTATGAATCCTTATGAAGCATGGGATGGAAGAAAACCTAGCCTTGGACCTTGCAAGGTGTTTGGTTGTTTAGCTTATGTTCATGTACCATCACAAATAAGAGGTAAGCTAGATGAAAGGGCAACAAAGGTAATGTTTATTGGATATGACTTAACTCATATTGGTTATAGGTTCTACAATCCTTCAACCAATCAATTCACTACAAATTGGGCTGTTGTGTTTGAAGAACACAGGTCTTATTATGATAAAGACAAACAAAAGGTAACTCTACCATATGATCTTGATTCTCCTTCTCCTCAATTAGGAAGCAAGCATGATACATGGGTTCAAGATCCAAGAAGTGATACAGATGATGAACAAAATAAAAGGGAAAAGTATTACAAACTTTGGAAGTCAAGAGGCAAAGCAAAGATGCAAGACTATGGAGAATGCTCCAAGCAAGCACCTAGAAGATCAACAAGGGAGGAAAGACAACCAAAAAATTATGGATGGATTCCACATTTGTTACAAAGCAATTAATCTACTTGGCAAAGGTCTCAATTTTAGAGGAACCCTCAACCTATGAAGAGGCAAAGCAAAATCCTAATTTGAAAAATTCCATGAAAGAAGAAATAGATGCATTGAAGAAGATAGACACTTGGGATTTGGTTCCAATGTCACCTAATCAAGAGATAATTGATTGTAGATGGGCATATAAAGTTAAAAGAAACTCAAGATCAGTTTGTAGGCATAAGACTTAAAAAATCATTGTATGGATTGAAACAAGCTCCTAGAGCTTGGAATTACAAGTTGGTTACATACCTTCAAGATTAAGGGTTTAGATCTAGCAACTCAGATCCTTCTTTATTCATCAAAAGGGATCACAATGAAGTTATCTATCTATGTGTATATGTAGATGACATAATTGTGATAGGTGATGATCTAAATGGCATTCAAAGGATCAAGCGACACATGTAAGAGGAGTTCAAAAATCAGTTATTTAGGTGAGCTCACATTCTTCCTACATATGTAATTCATATACATAGATGAAGGAATGTATTTGACTCAGAGGAGATACATTCAAGATCTACTTCTTAAGTTCAAAATGGAGAACACTAAACCTACAGATACATCTTTGGAGATGAATCATAATTTTAGTGTTTATGAAGGTGAGAAAATTGAAGACATTAAAGAGTATCAAAGCTTGGTAGGTAGCTTGATATATGCTACTCATATAAGGGTAGACATCTCATATATTGTAGGAGTGCTAAGCCAATTCATGCACTAGCCAAGAAGACCACACGTGGATGCAGTTAAGAGAGGCAAGAGCTAAGGATGATAGAAGAAGTACCTCTAGTTGCTTAGCGTTTGTAGGTTCAAAGCTAATGTCATGGAGTTCCAAGAAGCAACCAACAATTGCTTTATCATCAATTGAAGTAGAGTATAGAGGTTGACCATAGCAACTCAAGAGGCAATATGGTTAAAAGCATTTTATACAGATTTAGGACTTGCACGTTCCAAACCTCACATATTTTGAGATAATGTAAGTTCCATGCATCTAGCAGCAAACCCTATTTTCCATGCAAGAACCAAACACATAGAGGTTCATTACGAGCTCATCAACGAGAAGCTCATGGAAAAAGAGACTGACAAATCTTTTGTTCCAACTCAAAATCAAGTAGCAGATATGATGACAAAGGCACTTGATTGAATAAATCTTTGTAAATTTAAATCAATGGCCGGTATTCAACGTATTAGAGAATGAAGACTCTAGCATACTTTAGCTTGAGGGAAAGCTTTTGGAACATTGAGGTGGATTTGATCTGCATCAAAAAGCTACTATTTGGATTACTTAAAAAAGATATTTGTTGGAGAGTTCTTTTACTTACACTCATTTGTTGTATTTTATTGAAGGATTTTTTATGGAAAATTTACCAATCTAAAAGCTTGGAGCTTTACACATATAAAAGGAGAAAAGGAGAGCTCAAATTCCACAAAGTTGAGGTGGTTGAGTGTAGCTCAGTGATGAGTAGCACCTCCTTTAATGTCAATCCGGGAAGACATGAGGATGGTATGATGACCTCGAGCAAGTGAAGGCACAAGTGTGTGAGTGAGAAGCACACTAACATGCACACACATACACATACACGCGCACACAAGGCAAGAGCAAAGAGAGGGACAATGGAGTTCTTTTAGATTACTTTCAAAATGCTCATACAAGTTCAACTCTATTACAAGATAACCTCAAAAATGAGCTCTCTAGCTCCATTTATAGTTTTTGACTAGGTTTTGGCCCTATCCATACCTAGTGTCCGGCCTCGTTAAAAATTAGGTTCTAGGGCCTGTTTGAAGGCTCAAACGGAGTCTAAAAAATATGAAAATTGGTGGGTAGCTACTTCTAATGCTCCTCAAGCTCAAGGACTCCTTGGCTTGCACAAAATGGAGCTACAAAAATATGAAATGGTATTTACAATGATTTTTAGTGATGAAAATCACTATTTTTGCAAGGATTTCTTCTAACAGTTTGGCATACACTTCCTCGAGCTCCCTACTTGCTCCTTTTCCTTGTGTGTCCACCTCTTTGATATGCTTTAGCTTCATGAAAAAAATAATGGCCTACTTGCCAGATCTTCGTTGACTGCTCTGTCTGCTTGTGCCTTCTCTTCGCTCCGACTCCCTTCGTTGGCTTCCTTGTCTTGTGAGTCCTTCAATTCCTTGACTGCTGCCAACACCCCCCCCCTCTCTCGCGTCTGTCATCCCTGACAGACCCTTGTTGGGTGGGTCGTTGGATGTAGTACTCCACAACGTCTGTTGCTAAATGATGTTCTGCAATTCTCAACCCTTTGGCCAAGTCAGTGAGTAGAGCATCCCAATCTACTGGCCCTGGAACTTCTGGATGTGGCATATGTAGCTTTTCGGAATGCAGAGCTTGTTCCATCGCAAATAACTGTAATAGATGAGATGGTCTGGGAATGAATATCTCTGAATGGTATTCCCAGAACCCCGTGATAAACATTTCTTCAAACGTCTGTTTGAAGCAAGCAGGTAGATACTTTATACGGGCATGCCACGCATAGACGACGTTAATGGATGGCGTGGTGCTCATGTCATAGACAAGGTCCTGATTTCCTTCATTAAATCCGAGACCCGAAAGATGAGGTTGCTTGACATTCTTGAAGGTCCTGAAGGTGACCAGCATGAGCTCAAAGATTTTGAGGCACATTTGTGCCATGACATCTGGTATATTTTTGAATCGTACTCCCCAATGCCTGATCGTTGAAATCATGTATGTTACTGTAGGTTGGCCTTTAGGTGGTGCTAAGTACACATAGTTTAGCCACTTTTCGCATCCCTTGACTATCAAAACTGTTTTAGTGTAGTCTAGCCAAGACCTTCGTCGAAAGAGGGGCCAGTAGCATGGGTTATATTTGATATACAAAGGCATGTTATTCCACGTGCGTACCATCTCAGGGTAGGTTTCAAGGAGACAAATCCGCCAAGTGGGTTGAAAGATATTCCCATGTGTGGCACTTGCAGGGATGTCTTCTGGTGCAAACTGTGTTGTTGAGGTGGGCTCCTTTGTTGTGCGCCGCTTGATTTCAGCATTATAATCTGCCATTAAGACACAGAATGGAACATACAAGTCATCCGATGTGCCAAGCCACCGATGATGAGAGAGGTTTCTGAAGTAATCAGATTTGATTACCACTTCTTCTAATCGAGACATAGAAGCTATCTGTATTGCCACTCTCTCATCATGAGTTGTAGCAACCTTCTCTAACCTCTGCATCCATTCAGGGGCTTCAATCTCAATTGTGTCCATTCCTTCTTCTGTTTGCTTACCCCCGGGTGCTGGCATGGGAACATATGGGTCTTCAAAAGTCTCCTCCACTTGAATTGGCACTAAGTCTTCAGGTTCTGGTTCCACCAGGGGAGAGGATTGATGCTCGTATTGTAGAACTCTATTTCGTAGTTCTTCTAATTCTGCTCTGAGTTTTGCGACTTCTTCAGATGTGTCGGCTGCAGTTGTGACATTGCTTGGTGACTCCTGCTGGGTTGCCAGTTGCTTTAATAAGTCATCTCTTTCTCTTTCTAATGTTGCGTGGGCTTCCAGGAGGTCGGCATAGGTTTCTAACACAATTTGCATATTCTCTGATAGGATGGCCTTGAATTTTTCTAGGTTGATTTCCTGCGGTGAACCCTCCATTGCTGCTTCCAAGTTTTCTTCGTTCTGTTTCTATAGTCGCTTATTTTCCTCGAGTGCTGTAGACATGTGTTTCCGTAATAGGGCCAGGTTGCGTCAAAGCTTGAGGTTCTCTGTTATCTGGGCGTGTAGCAGATCATCAAGTTGTTGTTTTTCTTCCGCATCTGACTGGGGTGGATTGGCCACTAACTGCTCATGTTGTTCCTGTAAAGTGACATACTGTTGTTGTAGTAGCCGCTTTTCCCTCTCTAAGTCAATGAATCTTCCTTGTAATGTTTCATGGCTTCTGAACAGACTTGTATGATGAGCATCTAGGTGCTGATAATGTTGTTGTAGCTGAGACATACACCGGTACATGTTATTAAATACATTATTAATGGGAGTGGATGCGGGAAAGGTGTTGAATGTAGAAGGGAAGGGTAAAGGGAATGGGAGTGTGTATGCTGTGCTTGAAAAGGGTGAAGTTGGTGGTGGGGGGATGGGAGATTGTGGACGTATGGGGGGAGGGAGAGGTGCAGAGGTGGGTGATATGTCCATGAGATCAAAAGTGGATGCAGTCGTGGGAGGAACATGGGAATTGTGGGTGCGGTGATGGTGGTGAAGGTGTAAAGTGGTGTGTGTAATTGTGAATATGAACCGCCAGGAAGTGTGATAGGGGGGACGGGGTTTTCCGTGGCTGTAGTTAGAATTACAGTGTCAGTGGTAGTGTATACAAGTGAGGTGGTGATAGGGTGTGTGGGTCGTGTGGGTTGACTGACAGTCTGTGCTTCGGTATGGGCAGTGGACTCTGAGGCGGTGACAGTAGTGGTTACACTGGTAGTGGGAGGTGAAGTTGGTGGAGTTGGAGGTAGGGGTGGTAAAGGGGGTGATGGGGGTGCACTGGATGTATGGGCTTCCTCAGTTTCCTGAATGATATGAGCTATGCCCGTGGTTGTGGATGTGGTGCCCTGTGGTTCTGATACTAATATATTCATTTGTTTTCCTGATCGAGGGGGGCATCTGCCATATCGTCGCTCTGATCTTCTCGAGTATGCAAGAGCTATATGCACCGTCTCAGGTACCCCCAACGCATCAGAAATCATATCAAGGGTTGCTCGGTATTGCTCGTCCACACCTGCCTCTTCAAGGATTTGGTTCATGAGGGCTTTTCCTGCTGCCAGGGACAGTTTGTGCTGTTCTTGAACTCTGTTGATGGTATCATACAGCTTTTTCAATTCCTTCGTATAAGCCGAGGCACCCTCAAGTTCCTATAGAACTTCTTGTTCATATTCCTGCTCTTCTTCTTTTGTTTGTCCACCTCGTTCCTCCTCTTGTTCTTCTTCTTCTTCATCCACTTCAACTACCTCTAGTTGTCTAGGATGGGGTTGGTCTGTAGCAGTTTGTTGCCCACTAGCTTGCTCTGCCTGGACTTCCGTGTTAACAGCCTCGATTATTCTGGCTACCTCCTCATCAGTTAGGTCTTCTAATGTGAAGCCGTGAGGAAACTCTAGGTTGGTTGGTACAGGTGGAAACACCAGATTCGGTTCATCAGTGTTGTGTCTTGGTAATCTGATAGTGAAGGGTTGTACACACCTCGGAAGTCGTGGAGTTGTCTCTGGTGTCAGTGTCGCACCGCGGGCTTGTGCACAGGGCATCTGAACTGCGCCTCTCATTTTCTTTGATGGAGGCCCTGCAGTTGATAGTCTACGTTGAAATTCCTGTACCTTGGTCCAACTTAATGCCCTTTGAACTGGCACATCATAAGCCAAACATCTATACACAATCCTGGTGAGGGCACAGCATCCATACAGATCCGACTTTTGCTTTTTATACCACCGTTGATGTGCCAAGTGGATTTGGTCGATAATCCAATGCGGCATGTTGATTGTCAAATTGAAGGCATCTGCTAAATATAGATTGAACCATATTTTCTTCGGTGGCATTGTGAACCGCTCTTGAGCTGGCAACACGAAATGTTGCATGACCATTCGTAAGTGAATGGCGATTGTGGGTGTCATTGCCACCATGTCTTTGAGCTTATTCAGGTTCCTGTTCTTCATGTTATCCGGGACCATCGTCTCTTTTTCGGTGGGGATATGCATGCCTTTCATGTCAAGCGCTTCCCTCACCAAATTGTTCGTCAGTTTGAAATGCTTTAATTCATTACCTCTGGTAAGTGATGGTAGAACGAAGGTACTATATCCCTTTTTCTCTTTACTAGGGGTCAGAGTGCTAATTAAGTAGGAACACCGTAGAAAGTCTGGTTTGGGTAACTGAGCCTTGAAGTAGTCATATAGTCCAGCCTTCTTCCTTATGGGTTTCACACCTTCATCATTTTGAAGCCTCTCAAATTCCCTGGTGAAAAAATGATATCTGCCCCATCACCCGTTGAACTCTATCTCGGCCTCCCACATGTAAGTGCCTTCACCCAGAGATCCGGCCACATCACTGAACCAATGTGAGTTTTTGTTGACCGGCATTGTGTGCCCCTGTGGAGGATTTTGAATTGGTATGGCGTGTAATGCCCTCAATGCCACTGGGTGTTCCTTCAATTCCTCTTCAATGGGAAGACTTTCAATGTCCACGATTTGGGGGTTGGTGCCTGCCAGGGAGCTAGTTCCTGCCTCGGCCATGGTGAAGAGACTGGTCACCGGTTCTGTGAGAATAGACAAATGAATGTTAACATTGCAAATGGACACCAAGTGTTCATGCGTCCCCATTACAACATTAACATGATTTTAGTGAGAGGTTAGTAGGTCAATAAGTGCTTGGGGATCGTGTGTGTAGTTAGTTAATGGATATTCCTAAGAGCTAAATGGAAAGATGCGGTGTATGAGTGATGTAGTGAGTAAGTGGATATGAATTTACCAATGAGGGTCGGGGGGTTTATTACACGTTTTGGGCTTCCAAACAAACTGATTTGCTGTTGGTCTTGATTTTGTGGAGACTCTGGAGGGCTTTTCAGGAGTGTCTACTTGGAAATGAGGCTTTTTAAGGACTCATTTACAAGTGATTCTGCTTGTGCTCATGGACCAATGTGTGTCCGTGCGTGTTGTATAAGAAAGGGTATCAGATGTTCGAGTGAGTGAACCATGTTGTACAGGGTGTGGCCTCGGTGTAACTATTTGAGCCCGCAAGCAAGCCTTAGGCACCCAAATTTGTTGTGATTGTGGGATGGCCTTCATCGACTTCTTGGGTACCCAAATAGACTTTACTTTCGCAGAAGAATTTGTGAAAGACTTCGTATTAGTGTCATGTTGTTGATTATTAATAAGAAGTTTTGCCCGTGTGGTTGGCTTGATCGCAACAAGGTGTTCGCCTTTCCGCACCCACACTTGTTTCAATGGCTGAGACATTCTGCTTCGCACGTTCTTTTGACCTCCAACATAGGTATTACTCTGCTCCATCTGTATTTGATCTGCCTTTGGTTGCTACATCCCTCTGGTCTCTGGAAAAGAAGGGAGTTCCGTTGCGCCCCTGACTTCTTGATTGAAATCATCATTCCTCTGCATTACATAGTTTTGGACAAGAACAACATGGTCATCTTCATGTGTACCCCTGGAAGGACTAGGAGTGTGTGCCTTGTCTAATTCCTTGAGTGCTTCATTTTCTAACTCAATTGTAACGTGATTCTGATTGACCCAGACCTGAAGGAGTTGTTGGAGTTAGACGTCTACGGAAGCACGCGAACAGCACAAGGAAGAAGAAGAAGCTTGGAGCACAACACACAAGACTGAATGTAATACTAGAGAATGTACAAAGATAAGTAGCCCATTAGGGCAATAGGCGTATACAAAAGCCGGGGGAAAAAAACCTCCTAAAGAGGGAAAAAAGTGCTCCGGCGGTCCTAAAGTGTTCACACACATCACTACCTAAATATATCAACAAATCCCCCCTGGGAGTGATGCGGTGAACAAGGAGTTGGCACTCATGTATAAGGAAGTGCCAAGCTATGTGGAAATCACTCCACAAAAGGAAGTAAACCCAAAGCTTTGCGGAAAGCTTCAAACTTCTCCCTAGGCAGAGCCTTCGTGAAAAGGTCTGCAATGTTCTCCTGCGTGGGCACATATGCCAAGTTGATCTCTCCAGCAGAGAACCTCTCCTTGACATAGTGATAATGCACCTCAATGTGCGTAGTGCGAGCATGGAACACAGGGTTCCTCGCAACTGCCAATGCGCTCTGACTGTCAGTGAAGATGATGGTGGCAGAAGACTGGCCAACACCCAAATCAGCCATAAGGTGTCTGAGCCACACACACTCAACGCTGTGAAAGCTGCCCTATACTCAGCCTCACAACTGGAAGTGGCCACAGTAGGCTGCTTCTTGCTCAACCAAGATATACATGAGCTACCAAGCATGAAGCAAAAGCCACTGGTGGACACACGAGTGTCATAGCAACCAGCCCAATCTGAGTCAGAAAAAGCATGCAAATCTGGCGGTAGTGATCTCCCCTTGGGATAAAACAACCCAAGTAGCCGAGTACCACTCAAGTAGCGAAAGATGCGCTTAACCGCTTTCCAATGTGTGACTCCTGGGCAATGCATAAACCTGCTCATCTGTGAGACAGCAAACTGAATATATGGCCGAGTAATGCATAAGTAAATCAAGCATCCAACAGCCTACTAATAGAGAACAGCATCAAATGCATCTCCAGCATCATGAAGACTCAATCGTAAACCTGTCTCCATAGGAGTGGCAATAGGCTTACAGTCTTCAAGGCCAAAACGCTGCAATAATGTGTCAATATATTTCGTTTGACACAAAGCCATTCCACCATCAACGTGCATAAACTGAATGCCCAAATAGTGATGCAAATGCCCCAAATCAGACATCTCAAATGAGGCATGCAAATCAGCCTTAAAATCAGCAATATGTGTCTCATTAGGACCAGTGAGTAGCATGTCATCAACATAGACAACAATGATCAGAAGCACATCATTAGCACGTTTAACATATAAGGTGCTTTCAGTTGGACTGTTCTCAAAACCATGTGCAATCAGATAGGCATGTATCTTCTCATACCAAGCACGTGGTGCTTGCTTTAAACCATATAATGCCTCCTTTAACCTGCAAACCTGGTTTTCATGCCCTTTCTGCACAAAGCCACGGGGCTGAAAAACATACACTTCTTCATGCAAGTCACCATTCAGAAATGCTGTTTTAATGTCCAACTGATGTACATTCTAACCATGATGGGCTGCAAGTGCACAAATGCTCCAAACAGTAGTCATACGGCATGTAGGTGCAAAGGTCTCATCAAAATCAATGCCTCTTTCCTGTGCATAACCCTTTGCAACAAGCCTAGCCTTATACCTGTCAACTGTACCATCAGGTTTACGCTTCAGCTTGTATACCCACTTAGTGCCAATGGCCTTCTTGCCAGGAGGCAAGTCACATAAAGACCAGTACCATTCTTCATTATAGCATCATATTCAGATTGCATAGCAGCCATCCAATTTTCTGAATTTTGTGCTTCATCAAAAGAAACAGGATCATTCTCATCATAGAGACTAGATGCAGCCATAGCATAGCAATCTGATGCAAAGGAGGCACTATGAGAGCCTGAACGAGTACGATATGACAAAGGTGCATCTAATTTGCTATCACGCAAAGTCTGCACCAGCCATTTTGGCATAGTTTTTGCCTGATCAATATCAGCTCTCTCATCAACAAGTGCATCATGTAAATCTGCATCAGAAATGGAATGATCTGCATCATCATATGAAACCTGCAAAGGCTGAGAAGTTGCCTCATTAGGACCGGCACTAGCCTGTCCACCTGTAAAAAGAGGCATCAAAGTATCATACATGTCTTTGGAGCTAACAGATGTCTCCTTAGTACATGAAAGCAATGGCTGAATAGCATCTTCCACAAAGACAACATCACGGCTAACCAGAATGCGTTTAGTCTGTGGATGATACAGACGATAGCCTTTACTTTCAGAACTGTACCCAACAAAAATACATTTTACTGCCTTATCTTGGCTAATGCAGAAACTGATAACAGGTTCTTTTTTATCCCTGGCACAAATAAAGCATCTGACAAAGTGAAAGAACTACCATCAGCAGTAGTCAGAATGATCTTACCAACTCCCATAACAGGATAAGAGGAGTTATTGGTGCATGTGACAGTATTCCCTGTAGGGGCAGGCTCGAGTGAAGAGAAGAAACTGCGCTGCGAGGTAGTATGTTTGGTCGCCCCACTGTCAAAGTACCAAACATCTGAGTCTACTGCAGACATGCACTGATCATGAGAAGATGGGTCAAAACTGCAGACAGTAGTAAACGCCCATTCTTCTTCCTGCACAAGATTTGCAGACTCTGTTTTTGGTGTAGATGCCTCTGCAACAACCATTCCAGCCTCTTTCTTCTTTGCCTCTTTAGCAGCCAGTTTTGGACAGTTCTTTATAATATGATCATTTCCTTTATAGTACTTGCAGAACAATTTCTGCTTTTCTGATTTCTTCTCATCTTTATCTTGGTTCTTCGATTGTGCAGCATTTGCTGATTTTTGCTTACTAGTAGAAGAGCTCCATTTTCCTTTGCCCTTCTGACTAGCCAGGAAAGCTTGATCTGCAACACGCATAATGGACCTGTTCTACCTGGACTGATCTTCCTGCAATAGAACAGAGACTAATTCCTCAAATGACAAGGCATTCGGATTGCCGTTCATCATCAACCAAAGAGTAGAGGCAAAACTCTTATATGAATCAGGAAGACCATTCAGAACGGTCTGCACAAGTGAGCTATCTGGTATAACCTCATCAGCAGAAATCAATTGTTCCTTCATGTCTTTGATCTTTGTAAGAAAATTGTCCATAGAATCACCTTCATTCATGTGCTCACTCTCCAACTGTTTTTAGAGGTAAGCAACACGAGCCTCATTCCTAGCCTGGTACAAAGTGGTAAGTGTATCCCAAGCATCCTTTGTTGTTCTGAAAGAGCGAATGTGAGGAATAATGGCACGTTTGACAGACAAAGCTATCAATGCATGTGCCTGGGCATCTCTGCCATCCCAACGAATCTGCTCTGCAGTAGGTGCAACAAAAACAGCAGCACGAACAGGAATCTGCGGAATATCATCTTCGACACCATCTTCATCAGCTCCAACACCTGTATTTGCAGTACCTGTCGTTACAGGTGTAACAAGACGTCTTTCAACACCCTACACAATGTTCCACAATCCTTTTGCAACCAGTACATGTCGCATCATATAAGCCCATAATGGGTAGTTGGTACCATCCAACTTATCCTCAACAGCCAACATACGGAATACATCACTGCTTTCAGCCATGGCCGGTGACTAAAATACCTTGATGCAAAAAATTGATTGTATCTCAAAAAGTTGAACGGAATTGCCCAGACGAGTTTTGCTAGACCTGTAGCAGACTTTGAGATGCTTAAACTGGCGAACAGAAACTGGTATATACCTTTGGCACGAAAGGACGAAATAGCCTGCACAAGCACTGCGATAGTGCATTCGGAGGCCGGAACGAGCTCAGATCGTGATTTCGGCACCACAAAGCGAAGTTGTTTTGATCTCGGAAACACCCTGAGTATGCTCACCAAATTTCATGCGAATCTGAGACTGCAAACGGAGGAGTGTTGATGGCACCCTAGAAGAAGCGATGACCTGCTCTGATACCAATTGTTGGAGTTAGACGTCTGCGGAAGCACGTGAACAGCACAAGGAAGAAGAAGAAGCTTGGAGCACAACACACAAGACTGAATGTATTACTAGAGAATGTACAAAGATAAGTAGCCCATTAGGGCAATAGGCGTATATACAAGCCAGGGGAAAAAAACCTCCTAAAGAGGGAAAAAAGTGCCCCGGCAGTCCTAAAGTGTTCACACACATCACTACCTAAATATATCAACAGGAGTCCACTTCTTAGGTTTTGGTTCCCCAATCTTGTACCACTTGCAACTGTCGCATAAATGGTCTTCCCAAAATCATCTCATAGGCATGGTTCTTGCTAAAATCACAGATAGCAAACGTGTGCTCAAACTCTACACCAAATCTAGTGAGAGTTATTCCTTCTAGTAAACCTAGGGGTCTCTCTATGTGACCATCAGCCATCTGCAATTTCATTCTCGTTGGCCTGAGTGCTGGCTTGCCCCAACGCTTCCATAGGGAAGTGGTAGCAATTGCGACTCCTACACCTGAGTCGAGAATTGCCTTGGTTGTGTATCCTTGATGGGTGAGGGGGAGGTATGTGTTTCCTTCTTCTCCTTCACTCATGTCTCCTATCTTGTCTAGAGGAATTTCTGGCACTGTCCTATGAGAACCTACCTGGGAATGAGGTTTTGCTATCTCTGGTACTTGTTTGGCTACATATTTCCATAGCTCTGGCTTTACTTTGAGTAGCTCTTCTAAAGTGAGGTTGCACTGCACTTTAGTATTCTTTACTACCTCCGTATTCCTAGGTATTATCGAGTCTTCCTTTCTGACCATGACTATGGGTGCTCTCATACAAGTGGACTTAGCTTCCCATGGGCCTGTGAAGTGGGGTAATTCATGTAAAGAATTAGACTCAAAGTCTAATCTCTCTTGAGACTGGGTGCTCTCCTGCTCTCCATAAATGGAGGGAATATCTTGTGGGAATTGATCATGTGCATCATCCACAAGTTCAATGGGAGGAGGGACTTCACTTTCTTTAGCCCATTTGTCTTCTTGAATCTCTCGTAGGAATTTTGGTGTGAACTCTCTCTCTCTCTCTCTCTCTCTCTCTCTCTCTCTCTCTCTCTCTCTCTCTCTCTCTCTCTCTCTCTCTCTCTCTCTCTCTCTCTCCCTCTGTGTGTGTGTCTCTCTCTCTCTCTACTTTTCTCCTTATGGAAGTGATGATCATTAATGTGAAGCACCTTCAATAGTCCATAAGTTTTTGCAGTATGATTATAATACTACCTTCTTCCCATATATTTTCCTGATCGGGAGCTTCACTGGATAATTGCATCCCCAATAGGGACTAGCCTATTATCAACATGAACTATTTGGGTACAAACAGACACCCTCTTAATACATTTCAATTTGCTTTTGCTTTAGATGTTGTGTCACATAATTTTGTTGTTCCCCCCATCTAGACCATTGCAACACAAAGAATCAATGGGCGACAAAAAATATGTATGCACATAAGGAATCAAAAACTATTCACAAGAGAACCTCTGATTATCTGAATCAATGCATAATTGTCGCTTGTGTGGATTGGACCTCTTTTTTAGCCAAAGTCAAATGAAGCTATTTCATGAAGATCCATAGCGTTGCATTATGGCAGAATAGTATCCCAGATGAGAGGGGTGAAGTACATCTAGAAGTCTACAAAAGGAACTACAAGAGAAATTTGGTCAGTCTTCTGCCACCACCATCTTCACTGTCAGTCAGAGCACACTAGCAGTTGCGAGGAACCTTGTGTTCCATGCTTCCACAAAGCAAGTTGAGGAGCAGTATCACTATGACAGGGAGAGGTTCTATTTTAGAGAGATCAATTTGGCATATGTACCCATACAAGAGAATTTTTATAAGACAAAGACTTGAATGATGTGTGTGTGTGTGTCCTCCCATCCATATATACCCTCTTATAATCTAAAAATAGCAATGTTTTGGAATAATCTAGTGTCAACATGCGGTCATCATGCAACACTTATTTCCATTACTACCAAGTACCTTAGGGTATCCCCCAAGCTTGGGACCTTGGCTAACTAGTCCTTGTCCCTCACACATTTGGACTGATCCCTATGGACCAAATTCATGATCTCTATTGATCAATGTCTGAAACTCTCTCCCCCTTCTAAAGACCATTATCCTCAATGATCAATGAGGCAAGGTACTTGTGGACCAAAGCTTTTGATTCCCAAGTAGAGTCAGTAAGTGGTAATCCTCTCCAGGTTCTATCTCTGATCTAGTATCCTATCTAGAGAATGATATGTGCTATCACTTTCCTGCAAAGAAGAAATACCTTCTATTAGATTATCCTCCCTAGAAATGTACTTCGGAAGTTTACTGACATGAAACACTAGATGTACTATGCAATCTAGTGGAAGCTCTAATCGGTATGCAACTTCACTTAGCTTTTTAACTATCTTCCAAGGTCCACAAAACCTTGGTAAAAGCTTACTACACTTCCCTATGGAGAGTGAAGTCAATCTAGCTAGTACGTGAAGAAAGGATCTATCTCCTTGCTCAAAGGATCTAGGAGATCTCTTCCCATCAGCATATTCTTTAGCCCTACCAGTGGCTTGCTGCATCTTGGCTTTAGCTATCTCTAAATTTGCTTGGAGGTTTGCTAAGAACTCCGAAGCACTAGAACATTTCTTTGGCATGCCTATGGTACTGGGATCATTGGGATTCATGCCATAGTTCATCTCAAAAGGAGACATACCTATCACCTTGTTAGGCCTACTGTTATCAGCAAACTCAACTAGTGGCAAATAAATATCCCAATCTATCTGTCTCTCAGACACATATGCCCTCAACATGTCCTCTAGAATCTGGTTGATCCTCTTGATCTGACCATCTGTCTGAGGATGATCACCACTGCTCATCTTTAATGAAATCTTCAGTTCATCAAATACAAACTTCGAGAAGTGTCCTATAAATCTGACATCCCTATCTAAAACTATGGATGTCGGTAACACATGCAATCTGAAGAAATGTTGGACAAACAACTCTGCTACGTGTGAAGCTTCTATAATCTCCTGCGTGGGTATGAAATGAGTCATCTTGCTCAATTTGTCTATCATAACTAGGATAGTATCTTGCATCCTTTGGTCCACGGTAACTCAACTATGAAGTCCATGGATTCACTATCCCATTTATGATCTAGAATCTGTAAAGGATGCAAAAGAACTAGTGTCTTTATCCATTCTGCTTTGTTGACTTGACACATAAAGCATTGTTGAATATAAGTGTGGATATCTTTAGCTAATTCAGGCCACCAAAATGTTTTTCTTACAAGATGTATTGTCTTGTCAAACCAGGATGTCATGCGCAAGGAACATCATGGTTATCATGCATGACTTTTCTTCTCAAATCCCAAGAATTTGGTACGTAAACCTTTCCTTTCCATTTGACTATTCCATTCTCCTGTGAGAAATTGGAATATGGAATGGACTTGTTCACTCTACTAGGGGAGAAATAGTTGGAAGTGTCTCCTCTTCTATAATAGATTCATCAATGATGGCTCTAATAATCTGTAACAAATGTGGATCTTCCACCTATGCTTCCTTTATCTCTTGAAGCAATGAGGTTTCTAAAACTGTATAGCTCATTTAATACATTATTCATGATAATGCATCAGCAACTATATTCTCTTTGCCTCGTCTATACAGGATTTCTATGTGAAACTCCTACATGATCTCAACATAATGAGCTTGTCTGCCTCAAAGATCTCGTTGACTATAAAAATACTTAAGTGTATGGTGATGTGTGTATACCTTAAAGTCTGCACCATATAGATAGTGTCTCCAGACTTTAAGCACATGCACCACCACATACAACTCTTGTTCATGCACTAGCCAATTGCATTGTGCACTACTCAATTTCTTACTTTCTAAAGCTATTGGCCTACCATCTTAGCTCAACACTGCCCCTATGGCTATGCCACTAGCATCTGTCTCTAACTCAAAGGGTTTTTGTGGATCTATAACTTTGAGTATAGGAGCCTCTGAAATAGCTTATTTTAGAGTATCAAAACTATCTTATTGTTCTTGCTTCCATGCAAATGGAACTTTGTCTTGAAGCAAGCTCGTGATAGGTGTTGCTATCAATGAATAAGAAGAGATGAATTTCCAATAGAAATCGGAAAGTCCTAGAAATGATCCTAACTATCTCTCATCCTGAGGAGTAGGCCAAGATAATATACTTGAGAGCTTTTGGGGATCCATCTGAACCCCATCGGTTGATACCACATGCCCTAGATACTCTATCCTCAGAAGAAATAATTGAGTCTTCTCTGGATTAACATACACCTGATTTTCTTTTAAAACATTTAATACTAATCTCAGATGATTTTCATGCTCATGCACATTCCTACTATACACTAATAAATAATCAACAAAATCAATAATACATTTTCCAATGAATGGACATAAATATTATTCATTAACATTATAAATATCGTTGGTGCATTATTCAAACCAAATGGCATGACCAAATACTCATAATGACCAAAATAGATCGTGAAAGTTGTCTTATGTACATCATGATCTCTTACTCTAATCTGATGGCAGCCACTTTTTAAATCTATTTTACTAAATACAATAGCTCCACTTAGAGCATCTAAAAGATCATCTATCTTGGGCATGGGATATATGTGTCTGATAGTAATCTTATTGAGTGTTTGATAGTCGATGCACATCCTAGAAGATCCATCTTTCTTCTTCACTAGAAGAACTGGTGCAACAAAGGGTGAATAGTTGGGTCTAATCAGCCACTTCTATAGGTACTCGTCCACTACCTTGCAAACTTCATTTTCCTCTTGCAAATTCATTCAAAATGGTACCCAAGCAGTCGGACTCACTCTCGGTACCAATTCGATTCTATGCTCTATGTTCCTAGAAGGAGGCAAACCAGAAGGTAATTCTTTCAAGAACAACTCTTGGAATTCTAGTCTCACTTTCATTGAAATTGTTGGAGCATTCCATTTAGAGTCTCCATCACTGCATGAATCCATAATAATACAAGATGAATACACAAAATAAAGAAAATATAGGTACTTACAACCAATCTTAAGCAACTTGGTAGCATTTACCAATTACATCTCTTGGAGATCTGGCTCTCCACAGATCAATAGTCACACTACAATAGATCGAGCATATACCGAGGTTTTTACCGAGGTAAATGAACGTGCCTATTTTTGCCCTGATGTCAGTGTAGATGTCGGTCTGCGCATCGATACTAAAGTGCCGGTATGTGCACCAGTATGGGTGTCGGTATGGGCATCGGTATGGGCATTGGTATGAGCATCGGTATTACCAGTGCCCATATCGATGCCTTTTTTGGGTGTATCGTCATGTATACCGTCGCTCGCTGGGTGTACCGACGCTTATTCCGATGACATTACTGGGAGTACCATCACGTATACCGATGACCATATCTACAAAAAAAATTTGGGCAGAGTGTGTTGTCTTTTGCTACAGCAACATTACCATGATGTTGCTTAACAAAAGACAATACACTCTGCCCAAAAAAAACCGAGTACATGTGATGTGTACTCTAATGTCAACCGAAATATGATTTCATAAAACAGAATATTATTGGATGCAAAAGAGATAATCAGAATGAACCATGAACCATGTACAAAAAAAGTTATATATTTCATAAATGAAGCATGTACAAGAGTGTGGCAAACCACTGTCATATATGACGCTTTTACAAAATATGGCAAAGCAATGCATTGCCATATAAAAATCAAATACAAAATTTTGGTGTGCCACTGCCATACACATGCAAAGAACGTTCCATATCAATAGTCCTCTAACAAAGAACATTAATGGAATGAGATAAATTCACATGAAATTTACAAACAACAAGTAAAAACCAAGTTTATAAATTAATCACCTCATCGCAAATACACCCATGAAACGATCGCATCGCGTCTCTCCAAGTCCTCCAATAGTGCAGTCAATCCATGACGATATCCGTAAGCCTCCTCCGTTCGTGTTGGAGGACGACCCATTTCCAGCTCCTGTAATAAATATACAAAACATTAGAGGAACATACATGAGAAACTTAACACAAATAAATTCAATAAATAAAATGGTACTTACAAACTCATGATGCATCGTGTCATATCCGTCGCTGCCCAAATATGACAATCCAACCGTATCTAAACGTGTGGCTAAGGCATCTTGCTGCTGGCGATATCGGTCAAGAGTCTGCTGCTGCTCGTCACGAATCACATCCCACTCCTCAGCATCTAACCATACAGGCTTTGGTAAGTTTGCTCTGAAAGCATCACGAGCCTCGGATCGTCGATGGGACATAACCTTAAGTACGATGTGTAGAATCCACTCTGAACTGACAAGAGATTGTCCATCGACTGACCGGAACTCCTGATAAATCGTTTGTGTGATATAATTCTTCCGATCTTTATCCTGTTCACTCCATTTCAGCATGATAGAGTGTCCAAACTATATGGAGCAAAGTTCTTAGTGCACGCATTGCTTTGCCAGCCGCATCCATCACTGGAGCTCCATCTTGGATACTATACACCTTGGATTCATCATGATCATGAGCATCCCAAGGTGTACGTGGTGTTCCATGTGGTGTACTGTATGGCATACCTACATCTGAGGTACTCGTCCTAGGAGTAGAAGTGGGTGATACAACGTCCGTTGCACTGCCTCCACAACAGCCGCCTCCTCTAGACCTACCTGTAGATCCACTCCTAGAACCTCCTGCTCCAGAGTGTGACCTCGACCTAGAGACGGGTCAGAACCTATATGGCACTGAGGCATCGAACGCACATGTCTACTACTAGACCCAGTAGGACATGGCTGAAAAGATGGTCATGGTGGAGTCACAAAGCTAGGAGACATATCTCCTACGGGAGTAGCATCACCCCACAGGAGTGACACCAACAGGAGTGACACCGGCGGGAGTGACACCAGTGGGAGTGAGGCCAACGGGAGTGTGGTCAGGAGGAGTGAGGCCACCAGGAGTGAGGTCGGGAGGAGTGCTACCACGAGCAATCCAATACTGTGATGCAGCGGTCATATACGCGGGAGGTATCTGAGAGATGAACTCTAAAAACTGCTCCTCTGTCGTGGAATGTGGAGTGACTGGAGGGTTGTCTCCCATCGTGCTCTGTAACAAAAGAACTCAAATAATTAGCATGTGATAATAAAGATAATATAGAGAATAAACAAAAAAAACAAAAATTAGTACGTACAAGTGTTTTATTCAAAAATCCTCTAATCTAGCATCCTCTTGAAGATCTGATGCACCGAGAATATCTATCTCTATATTGATGGCTTCTAAATCGCTTGCTATGCTGGTTTCTTCCTGATCATTGGCTATTGCTTCGTCTTCTCGAACAATGAACTCTTCTTCAATGACCTCTTCTTCTCGAACAATGATCTCTTCCTCCTCGACTATCGAATGAATCTCTGAGTCCACTACAGATGGACTTTCTTCTACATCTATGTTCTCACAAATTTGTCTACTATGTGGGACAACTTGTAAAACAAATAGCCACTCTGGTTCTTTTGAATCTGGTATAAAAACAACTTGCTCACAGTGCTCAGGAAGTACAAATGTATTCCTTTCATCCATCCATAATTTTGTAGAGTCGACTTGAAGCAAACTGCTTTTATCCCGCCTCACTGTTGTGTTTCTTCCAGAGGTGACTACTTTGAACCATTTCACATCAAAAACAAAATAATCAAACTTCCTAAAAGATAGTTTCAAGATATCTTGAATCACACCACAATAATCTAGCTGGCCTTCTTGAGCATTATCATCTCTTGCACTCGCTCTACTTTTTTGCAAAAAGTTTACCATCATCCCACTATCAAAAGTAGACCTATTTTTATCAATTCGTGCAATCTGAAAGTTTCATCCATGAGACCATACTGCACCGTATTTAGTATACTCCCAATCACATCCCTTTGCGAGTTCTTCTTCTTCTTCAGAGATATCTTCACCTGCTGCCTTTGCTTGTGAAACTTCTGTATCTAGCCATCTGCTCGTTGGAAAAGGTGAAAGAGGTCAAAGACTTTCTAGAAGAGGCAAAAATCGAGTGGAACGATTCCTTCAAAACTGAGCTCTTTCCTTTGCATTGGTTTCCTTGGAAAGCTCATACCTTTCTAACCACTTCTGCATAGGCTCAGAGTTAACTATGCAAAACTTCATTGCCTTCTCTCTGAAAGTTGCATCCATTTTTCTTTGCAATCCTTTACCTTGTGGTTCATCGCCTACGAGACGAACATCTTCATCATCGCTCCATAAGCAAGGCATTTTGGGATCCAGCATACATAAAAACTCATTTATGAATACAAGAGACTCTTTTACAAGCCATCCCTCTGCCATGCTACCCTCTGGACATGCTCTCTATCAAACAAACCCTTTTAATGTCTTCATAAAGCGCTCTAAGAATAACATCCATCGACTATGGACAGTTCCTGCTATTGCAACTTCATCTACCACATGAATCAGTAAATCAAGTTGAATAGTGAGAATACTTGTGGGAAAGTATTTCTCTACCATACAAACAACCTCGATAGCATTGAGTTTCGCACTCTCTACGCTATCTTTATTTATCTCTTTATAAGAGATCCACCGTACTAAAGAACTAATTTTATAAATGGTTCTTCGTACATACTCTGAAAGATAATCTTTTAGGGCTACAGGGAGCACAAACTGTAAAAACTTGTGCCAACATGAGACTTGAGCCCTCCATGATCGTCGTTTTGTGTGAAAGCTATCTTTAGACACCTCATGCATCCAGTAGGTGTCCGAAACTCTGAAATTGTTTTCTTCACTTGTTGCTCTTCCATCTTGCAAAGCACCCAAGGAGCTCTTGGTAACGATATTGTTTCGTTGGGCTTAGTAATTGCCCACAACTCTCGTATACGACCTTGCTCTTCTAAGTCCTCCCTTTGTGCTTTGCTTTTTTTCTTTTCGATCAAATTTTTCCAAAGAATCGCTCCCACATTCTTAAAAATATGCATCAGGTCTACCAAATGATTGATCAAAAAATTCACTCCAATAAGGGAGTTCATGAAAAATGGAGGACAACCGTTTCATGCCAGTGAATGGATGTTCTGAATCCCACAATTGTTTCCAATCGCTAGCTTTCATTTGGTGTTGCACTTGTCGACTAATTTGTTCTTCACGTAAAACATGTCCATCAGGCAAATATCTATGGTGTCCTTCATAGACAGTTTTACGTAGTGCTTTGGAATAGCGTGCTTCGAGTCATGGTCCGCATAAGAGACAAGCATGATAATCCGAGATCGATAAACCTGAACATTCACCATACCGGGCCAATCATGCATCGTCCACATAAGTATGCATTGCACTTGCACGTCTCGTCTTCTTATAGATTGAGACATGTCACGCACAGTAATCCCATCCCATAAAATGCATAGTTCTTCCACAAGTGGTGCAAGATATATATCCATGTTTTTTACCTTATACTTACTTGGTACAATAAGAGCTAATATTAAATGACCTTTCTTTGTGACCAACAATGGTGGGATCTTATAATTGATCAAACATACAGGCCATGTGCTCCATGAAGAACTGCATAAACCAACTGGATTCACTCCATCCATAGCTAGGCCTAGACGTATGGACCGAGGCTCACTAGCAAACTCTGGCCACTTGCTATCTATGTGCTTCCAAGCATCAGAGTCAGCAGGCACTCGCATTACACCATCTGTAGACCTGCTCTTTGTATGCCATGACATTAACTCAGCTATAGATTTGCATCTAAACATGTTCTTAATTCGTGGAATGATAGGAAAGTGGCGAAGAACCTTTGCGGGGATCGCTTCGCCTACAAGGTCTTCTCTAAATCTATTTTCTCCACACTTTGGACATACCGAGAGATGCTCATACTCATTCCGAAAGAGGATGCAATCATTCAGACAAGCATGAATTTTAGTATAATCCATTCCAATGGACTATAAAAGTTTTTTTGCATCTCCACGTGTTGGAGGCATGTCATTGCCCTCTAGCAAAAATTGATCTTTAAGAAGCCTGCAGTAAGCAATTAAAACGATATTAGTAAATAAAGTTATTTTGATACAACAATGAAAGCCAATTTGTTCTCCACTTACCTGAACAATTCAGTGACACGACTATCTGACCATCTATAAATGGAGATTGAGCATCGCGAGTGATGCATGTAGTACAGATATCTTTGCTCCCATTATAAAGTGGTAAATGAGCTATTCTTCGCATGTTTTCATATTCTTCATCGACTTCTGATCGTGGAAATTCTGTTGTGTCCATAAAACTCTTGACATCTTCTCCACATCATGATCTTCGTCCTATTCTCTTTGTCTACGAGAGGTTACCGGTGCAATGTCCTTTGGGTCCATCTGCTCACCTGGGGGACCATGCGAATGGTAGCATAGGTTTTCTAGTCGACTCCTATCAAAGGATCCATACTCTCTAACATGTGCAGTACAAATCCGTCATTTCCGATAAATTTGATACTTGCACTGAGTGCAAGGACATGCCATTCTCTCCTCCGAATCCAAAGAAGCCATCTGCTACAATATGAACATTTTAGATCATTTGTTTTTTTTTCATTAAACCTAAAAATCATACTCTTAAAGACTTAAACCTAAAATACTAAAACCTAAATACTTAAACACCTAAAAAACCTAAAACCCTAATCTATATAATTATCCTATTTTATCTATATATTCAATTTTTTTTCTTAATTAATCCAATTTTTATATATTTAATTATATATATTTAACTAAATTATTTAAAATACTAGTTCTTTTTATATTTATTTATCTATATAATTATCCTATTATATATATATATATATATATATATATATATATATATATATATATATATATATATATATTTATTTATTTATTTATTTATTTATTTATTTATTTATTTATTTATTTATTTATTTATTTATTTATTTATTTATATTTTTTCTTAATTAATCCTATTTTTATATATTTAATTATATATATTTAATTAAATTATTTAAAACTCTAGTTCTTTTTATATTTATTTATCTATATAATTATCCTATTTTATATATATTTTTTCCATATTTTCTCTTTATATAAATTTAATTGAGTTATATGTATGCTTAAATCCTAAAACCCTAATCTTAAAGATCTAGACCTAAAATATGTATATTTCTGTATGCATGTTTATCTACATGTATATATGTATTATATGTGTATATGTATGTGTGTATATATGTTATGTAGGTATTAAGATCCTAAAATCCTAATCAGAAAGACTTAGACTTAAACCTAAAATACTAAAACCTAAATACTTAAATACCTATAAAAATCTAAACCCCTAATCCTATTTATATATATGTTTATTTATATATTCAGATTTTTTTCTTTTTTTTTTGTATATTTTTTCTTAATATAAATGTAATTGAGTTATATGTATGCCTAAACCCTAAAACCCTAATCTTAAATATATAAACCTAAAATATGTATATTTTTGTATGCATGTGTATATACATGTATATATGTATTATATGTGTATGTGTAAATAGCCTAAAAACCCTAATCCAATTTTTATATATTTGATGTAAAAAGAACTTTAAATTCAAAAATTTATATATTTAATTAAAACACTAGCTTATGTGTGTGTATATATGTGCATGTGTGTATGTATGTGTGTGTGTGTGAATGTATGCATGTGTGTATATGTGTATGTGTGTCTATGTATGCATGTATGTATGTATGTGTGTATGTATGTGTGTGTGTGAATGTATGCATGTGTGTATATGTGTATGTGTGTCTATGTATGCATGTGTGAGTATATGTGTATGTGTGTGTATGTATGTATGTATGTGTATGCATTCATTTATGTGTGTACAAGCATGTGTGTATGTATGTGTGTGTGCGTATGAGTGTATGCATGCATGTGTGTATATGTGTGTATGTATGCATGCATGTGTGTATATGTGTGTATGTATGCATGTGTGTACATATGTGTGTGTATGTATGCATATGTGTACATGTGTGTGTGTATGTATGCATGTGTGTATATGTGTATGTGTGTGTATGTATGCATGCATGTGTGTATATGTGTGTGTGTATGTATGCATGCATGTGTGTATATGTGTGTATGTATGTATATGCATATGTGTATATGTGTATGTATGTATGTGTGTATGCATGTGTGTATGCATGTGTGTATGCATGTGTGTGTATATGTGTGTATGTATGCTTGTGTGTATATATGTGTGTGTATGTATGCATGTGTGTACATGTGTGTGTATGCATATGTGTGTATATGTGTGTATGTATGCATATGTGTACATATGTATGTGTATGTATGCATGTCTATACATGTGTGTGTGTATGTATGCATGCATATGTGTATATGTGTGTATCTATGCATGTGTGTACATATATGTGTGTATGTATGCATGTGTGTTTATGTGTGTATGTATGCATGTGTGTATATATGTATGTGTGTATGTATGCATGCATGTGTGTATATGTGTATGTGTGTGTATGTGTATATATGCATGCATGTGTGTATATGTGTGTATGTATGTGTGTATATATATGTGTATATGTGTGTGTGTATGTATGTGTGTATGTATGTGTGTATGCATGTGTGTGTATGTATGCATGTGTGTATATGTATATATATGTATATGTGTATATGTGTGTATGCATGTATGTATGTATGCATGCATGTGTGTATATGTGTGTATGCATATATGTATATGTGTGTATGTATGTATGTGTGTATGCATGTGTGTGTATGTATGCATGTGTGTATATATGTGTGTGTATATATGTGTGTATGCATGTGTGTATATTTGTATGTGTGTGTATGCATGCATGTGTGTATACGTGTGTGTATGTAAGCATGCATGTGTGTATATGTATGTGTATGTAAGCATGCATGTGTGTACATGTATGTATGTATGTATGCATGTGTAAATGTATAGATGTGTGTGTGTGTGTATGTATGCTCTATTTTTCTATCTCTATCTTCCTTTATTTCATCATTCTTTATCTCTCACTCTCTCTCTCTTTATCTCTCTCTCTCTCTTCTCTCTCTCTCTCTCTCTCATCTCTCTCTCTCTTTCTCTCTCTCTTTCTCTCTCTATCAATAGAGAATAAAACAATCACTTACAAGTATGTTCCTCTTTTGGATCGTTGTCGTCAAAGCATAATGTATGTTGTCTATCGTCGAATTCCAAACAATCCATGCCAAAGAACTTCTGCAAAATCAAAAAGAAGAGAAATTATAAGACCATGTGTATGTATGCTCTATTTTCCTATCTCTATCTTCCTTTATTTCATCATTCTTTATCTCTCTCTCTCTCTCTATCATCTCTCTCTCTTTCTCTCTCTCTTTCTCTCTCTCTTTCTCTCTCTCTTTCTCTCTCTCTTTCTCTCTCTATCAATAGAGAATAAAACAATCACTTACAAGTATGTCCCTCTTTTGGATCGTTGTCGTCAAAGCATAATGTATGTTGTCTATCGTCGAATTCCAAACAATCGATGCCAAAGAACTTCTGCAAAATCAAAGAGAAGAGAAATTATAAGACCTAAAGCATAGAGAAAGAAAAAGGCTAACAGTACGCGCACCACTTACCAAGATGTGAGATCTAAACCGAGAAAGAGTGTATGTGTGTAGAGAGAGAGATCTGTGTGTGTGTGTGTGTGCACAAGACAATGCAGGTCGCAATTCGGTTTGTGCGCGCAAGTTCGACAAAAGACAAACAGTACTCAAACACGCGCAAAAATGTGAAGTTTTGCTCTCGGGTTCTCGGTATGTTTAAAACACGGCCTCGGTATGGACATCAGTAACTTCCAATAAATTACCGACACTTATATCGACGCCCATACCGATGCTTATACCGACAGTTGTGGGACACACCGACGATCTGTTTAAAATAGTCATACCGACGGTCACTTGACCGTCGATATCCTTAAGTGACCTTTTCCAACGTTTATACTGAGGCCGAGAGTGACCATCGGTATAGGCAGCGTCAGTATGCCCTTCATATGCTCTTGGAATTCTGCTCTCACTTTCATTGAAAGTGTTGGATCCATTTAGAGTCTCCATGACTGCATGAATCCATAATAATACAAGATGAATACACAAAATAAAGAAAATATTGGTACTTACAATCAATCTTAAGCAACTTGGTAGCATTTACCAATTACATCTCTTGGAGATCTAGCTCTCCACGGATCAGTAGTCACCTCCCCTCATGCTCAAACTGATAAACATGTGAAGCAAAGTCAATGACTGGTCTCTTCCTTGCATGCCACTTCTTACTAAGGACTACATCGAAACATGCTAGTCTCGCTATCTCAAAATCCAATTTGTCCTCATAGGACTGGATCTAGATAGGTAGATCAACAACGCATTGATCCCATGTCTCGGTTCCCTTTCCATTGGCTAACTCTAGTGTGTAGGTATACTTTGACAACACAATTTCTTGATTTAACCTCTTGACTGGTCGGGAACTAATGACATTATGTGTCGATCCAGTATCAAAGAGTACCTTGACAGGTTGTCCTTCCACGACTCTCCTCATGACAATGAGTTTTGTGTCGGGAAACTGATATCCTTTCCAGGCCATTTGCAAAAGCACAGCGTCTGGCATAATCGGGACCTTCTTTGCAACTGTCGTAGACACTATACGATATGATAGCAGTGATGGGAAATCTCTAAATTACTCATCATCATCACTCCCTTCCTGAGTAGGATTTATGACTATGGTAGTTGTTATCTTCTTTTTCTTAGGACAATCCTTAAACAAGTGCTGCCC
>CM035438.1:81506038-81513538 GCA_020310875.1 Ceratopteris richardii | reverse complement strand
TAGAGATTATGAAAGATTACTCTCACGTGGAGGGTTTGTATTCTTACAATGTCTTATTTTGGTGTCAGGTGTTATTTTTGACTGACGGGGTGCCAAATGTTTATCCAGATGCCAGAAGGGGCTCTGTAGCAGCTGCAATAGAAGTTTGCTTGATGGGTAATCTTGCGTAGAAATTTTCTGTTGTAGTTGTGAACTTTTCAGATGGTTTAGCCTTTGCAGTCTAATCTGTGTTATGCATCTGTCCTTGTGAATTCGAGTTCAACTGCCTTGCTGATGTCCCAGGAAATCTGCAAGGAATTGTGGTGGAAGTGAACTCTATTCTTCAGCAAGAAGATACTGTCCAGAGAGTCAAGAATGCTGGGCTAGCTTTGCTAACTTACGGGGAGCTGAAGTAACGTCTCTTGAATTTTTATACACCTTTGCATATTTCTTTCTTGACTTATATTTCCTGTGCTACTTTGCAGTAATCTTGGCCATGTCCTTCACCTTCAAGCAAGTTTAGGCGTGGATGGGATTATTGTTGATCATGTCCTAGAGATGGTCATAGAATCTCTTAAAGGCAATGCTTTTGGGGCACTATCTGCGTGCTTGGAATAGTGACCTTGCAGATTCAGCTTGTTAACTCAGTTCATTGAAGGTAATATACTGTAGCCATGCTAATGCATTTTTTGACTTGACTTTTGCATTCATGTGAGTGTCACATGTATGGGATTCTATTACATGTTGAGTCAGTTGTGGTGACGTAAATTTGTGGTCCTTGCAACTCGAGTTGTGGTTGAAATGCTTCAGATTCTTTAATGTAGGCACGGAGAGAGGAAAGTAGACATGGAGACAGACAGGGTAGGGTGTTCAAAATTGATGAACCCGCATTGAATAATTTTGTAACGAATTCTGTACATAAGGTAAACAACGTATTATTTTTGTTTAACAAAGTAATCAAGGTAAATCTTGTAAAAAAAAGTGGCAGCGTTTGTAACAAAATGTCTCTGCAGTGTTTATGTTTCGATAAATTTATTGTGGGAATGACTAATAGAAATGCTTCAAATTCCTTATTAGATGCAGGATGTGCTCTTCAACAGTGTTTGGATTTCAATTTGTACGTTTTGGAATCAATGGCTGGAAAACTAACTCACTTTCATCCTGTGCAGATATGAAGGAGCTTTTTTGGTTAAAATCTCACTCAGATAGTGTATTGTTGAACGCATGTTAAGCATGTGTTTTGTATTCTATATTGTCATGGTGTAGGCTAGGCGGCATTCTTCATGATTTTTATGTATGGATGAACTCTTTCCCTTGCATGTAGTTTTTACCTGTGGCTTGCGGCATACAAGCCGAAGATTCTGTGCCTACATAAAGGCCTTGCGTCAACCATTGAGCCGTGGAGTTGATAACACATGGATGGAAAGAGTTAATACCCAGATTCTTGATTGATCACATCTTGATTGTGGTTAACACTAGTTAAGTTAATGGCCATTCAGGTGTATTAGGACATTGAAGTGTCCCATTTTTCTAAATAACAAGATTTATAAAACTTGTACCGTAGGTCAATAATGTTATTTACATATTTTTTCTTCCATGTAGAGAAATATATATGAACTATGTTCTCAGAATTCGATCAAATCATATGTGAATTTTTCAGAATTGAAACATAACAAATACGTGATCATAACTCATTACACGAAGTTTTTCAGATTTGTAGTTATTGTGCTATGTAAACGATCATCTCGAAAATTAATCCTCATGAGATACAAGCGACGAAGAATGATGTTCAATGTCAAAAATGATCAAGGGGCGATTTTGAGTCTCAAAGCCTCTCCCATCTATACGTTTATATTAGGTCGAAGAAATTATGTATACAATTTCAGGTCCATAATAGGATAGATAACAAATCAAGATATTTGGAATTTCATATTGCATCCATACGGGACTATTTTTCATGATTGATTATTGACGCTAGAAAATATCAAACGTACTTGTGGAATTTTTTAAAATTCATCTAAAGTTCAGATTTCCTGGAATAGAAGGAAAATCACTTGAAATTAGGTAGGATAATTTATAAAAGTTATCAATTTATGTGAAGTAGAATATATATACATATATATATATATACATATATATATATATACATACATATATATATATATATATATATATATATATACATATACATATATATATATACATATATATATATATATATACATATATATATATATATATATATATATATACATATATATATATATATATACATATATATATATATATATATATATATATATATATATATATATATATATATATATATATATATATATTTGAGTACAGGAATTGAAATCACACTCGCACACCCACAATATGGTACATAGGACTTAGACATACACTCTTAAGAGCTGAGGCATCCAGCTCCGCAGACTTGAACCCTGGCCATCTGCCAAGGAGTACAAGGCACTACCACTAAACCACACCCAGTGGATAAAGTAGTAGATGTTTTTTGTCCTGAACCTGGTTCATGACTTGATTGCATTTGAACGAGGAGAGTTTATACATTGAGTTTTTGTTACCAATAGAATAATAAACACAGCCATCTGCCATAAAAAAGCATTGAAAAAAAAAACTAGGAAAACTTCTGGAATGATGTGTAGCATCTCATGTGAGGTTTTGCAAATATGAACTTTGGTCATTATTCTACTTTTCCATTAAGCTTGATAATCGTAAGAAAACGCACCCAGGAGCCCCGCCCTTTCACTTACATCTGCAGCTACGGAGCAAAAGGAAGGTTCAATGTGTATACCATTACCCCAGACAGAATTATGATTTTAAGGAAATTTGTACATGACGTTGCAAATAAAAAACTATATTAAGATGGTCAATTAGTGCATGTGCACATATGTTTCTATGCCTTAAAGTGTGTGTGGCACATCTGTTGGAATGTGTGTTTATATTATTATTATGTTTGCACATCATATGACACCACCAAGAGAATGCAGGAAGGAGAAGGCATGGCAGTGTGTACCATGTTATACTTCAATTATTAAGCGTTCATGTATGCAAGACATGTAAGCTATGGATATTAAAACTAAGAAAAATGAGCACCTACAACCAATACAGAGATAGAGCACATCAATTTTAACGTGGGTAGGAATTTTAACGTGGGAATGATAGAGCACATCAATGGGCTTGCAAGAGTGATAATGTGTGTTTAATGAAGGTGGACGTTGGGTTCCTCCTAATAATTAAGAATTGACCATATAAAACAATTATGTATTTTGGATGGGTAGGAAACATTGGGATTTCTTCCCATGATCAACACTAGGAATGGGAATGGAAAACCTTGGCGCAAGATTTTAGCAATTAAGGGTTATTGCTAGTGAAAATTAAGGTGTGATTGATGAACAATAATCGAAATTTTATGTGAATGAAAATGCAAACATGTTGATCATTTCAACCCTCAAAAAAAGCTTGGAATTTATAAAAATAGTAATAAAAATAGCTTGGAATTTATAAATAGTCATGGACCTGAAATGAAACATTGTCTCTCAATAATTAAAATTCAATACATGGAATATCTGTGTTTTACATGATCATGAAAAACTGGATTTCTCATGACAATAAACATCGAACTAAAACTAGTGATATGCAAATTTTGGCTCCAATATGTTAGCAATATGAAAATTGAGATGACATTTTTTGTTTCAATATGAAAATTGAGATGACAGGACACCACCAACCTATGTAATATTTATATGTAAAGGGCTGCCCCACCAACCTATGGGATGCAATTTAGGATGATTGTCAATGTTAATGCTTGTAAATTGTGATTCAATATTAAATTTAACTAAAGGGCACTCGAATGTAAATGTGAAAGATTTTTATGATCTTGAGAGGTTGGGGGTAAGTTGCAACCTTTCAAGCGTAAACTGCAAAATCTATTGATGAAACGTGGGACAAAAAACCTCCAAAATGCATAGAGATGTTACTCAATAAATATTTAAAATGTATAGAGGTACGCAATTCATACTTGAAATCAAGAGAACATTCTTCTTTTGAGTCCAAGATGCATAGGGACTCGGAGGATCCTCAACATTTTTTTTCTAAAAGAGGAAGTTTGGCCGAAGCCTAATTTCCCTTGGCTTGAATATATTGTAAGAACAATTGTATGAATGAAGGGCGTAGTACCCATGGGACCCTCCATACCCCAAAAAGCAAGGGTAGGATTGGCGAAGAGCTGTCTGAAGGCAACAGGTTTGAACGGCCCGAAGGCATTACAATTGGATGGATAAATTCGCCAAATTGGCCCATACATGTCTTGTAGGCCAGAGGTGGGGTTGAACTAACAACCTCTGCCTCAAGAAGTGGGAGTTCAGCCAACTCATTGCACGGATGGATCCTAAACGTTTTTCCATAGAGATGCACAAGAGGTATTTAATTCAACCTTTGAAATGAAGGGAACATCATTAAATTCAGTGAATACTTTACACACACACACACACACACACATACATGTACATATGAAGGTACACATAAATACAATCTTAACCTTCTACAACAACACTATTAAACTATGATTGTCAGATCCATTTCTTGCCACACGGTAGACCTTTTAACACAATTTATAATGGAGCAAAAAGGAATGCATTATGATCACATTCCATTGAAAGAATTAAACAATTTCAAGTATGCCGGAAAATGTACTGTGGATATTGAAAACTTATAAATGTATTTGGTATAACACATTGGTTGAACTTGACTTCTTTTGCTGTGAATTTTGTTGATTGAACTCATAACTTTGGGTCCCTTTTCAATTTGAGTCAGATGCCCTTCAATTAGCCTTCAAACGTACCAAGGTTGAAGCTTAACCTCTATATATGGTTATCTAAGAACCCTTAATTAATCTAATATGTTTTTTTTCTAATTAATTATAAGTTTTTTTTTACTATATGCAGTTGCCTTCTATTTCAAGTTCTCTTGCATGGCATCGTTGACTCTTCAACTAATATTATTACCATTTATTGTCCTTATTTAGCTTGGTCCATAGTTGATCCATCAAGTGTTCATGGTTTCATCTTCTCTCTCTCTCTCTCTCTCTATTCTTCCCCTACTTTCTCACTCTTCGTCATGTGCTTCATCTCTCTCTTTCTCTCTTCACCTAATTAATGTGTCTCAATTTTGTAATGCGACTCTATTTTTTCTTGTAAATAAGAAGAATTAGGATGCACATTCTAACACTTTCTAATCCTTAATAGACTTGTGATTTTATAGGCCCAAAATAATTTTCTTCTATGGTCCCTTTAGAATACCATGAGGCATTTTACTTCTTTCTTTGAACAAGAAAACTATGCATGACATCGATTTCTTGTTGAAAACTAAAGGGATGATAGAGTCTCATGCAATCATGGATGGAGAGAGGGAGGGATGGAAAGAACCGTTGTGGTGGTAGAAAAACACAGAAGATGGGCACACATCTTTCAAAATTGATGCCATAAAATATGGGACAATATATTGACAAGGTGGATTGGGAAAACTACACGTGAGTCACAAAGGGACATGTGGAGAGAGAGAGAGAGAGAGAGAGAGAGAGAGAGAGAGAGAGAGAGAGAGAGAGAGAGAGAGAGAGAGAGAGAGAGAGAGAGAGAGAGAGAGAGAGAGAGAGAGAGAGAGGGAGAGGGGGGGGGAGGGGGAGAGAGAGAGAGAGAGAGAGAGAGAGAGAGAGAGAGAGAGAGAGAGAGAGAGAGAGAGAGAGAGAGAGAGAGAGAGAGAGAGAGAGAGAGAGAGAGAGAGAGAGAGAGAGAGAGAGAGAGAGAGAGAGAGAGAGAGAGAGAGAGAGAGAGAGAGAGAGAGAGAGAGAGAGAGAGAGAGAGAGAGAGAGAGAGAGAGAGAGAGAGAGAGAGAGAGAGAGAGAGAGAGAGGGGGAGGGGAAGGGGGAGGGGGAGGGAGGGGGGGAGAGAGAGAGAGAGAGAGAGAGAGAGAGAGAGAGAGAGAGAGAGAGAGAGAGAAGCTTCTCCAAGTGCCACTTTTGGGGTGTTGGAGTTTGAGGTCTACGGAAGCACATGAACAACATAAGGTAGAAGAAGAAGCTTGGAGCACAACATACAATAGTGAATGTACAAAGATAAGTAACCTGTTAGGGTTACTTATCTTTGTACATTCTAAGTAACCTGTATATACAAGTCGGAAAAAAAACCTCCTAAAGAGGGAAAAAAGTGCCAAGGCGGTCCTAAGTGTGTTCACACATATCACTACCAAAATATATCAATAAATCCCCCTTGGGAGTGATGTGGTGAAGGAGGAGCTTGCATCTCATGTATAAGGAAGTGCCAAGCTATGAGGAAAGAGATCAATCCACAAAAGAAAGCCCAAAGCTTTGCAAAAAACTTCAAACTTACTCCTTGGGCTGATCCTTTGTGAAAAGATTTGAAACATTGTTAGACATTGATCCATAGGGATCATGACTTTGGTCCATAGGGATCAATCCATGTGTGTGAGGGACAAGGGCTAGTTAGCCGAGGTCCCAAGCTCGGGGGATACCCTAAGGTACTTGGTAGTAATGGGAATAAGTGTTGCATGATGACCATATGTTGATACTAGATTATTCCAGAACATTGCTATTTTTAGAGTACAAGAGGGTATATATGGATGGGAGGAGATACACACACACACACATACACACACATACACACACACATACACACACACATATATTATTCAAGTCTTTGTCTTATAATTGATATCAGAGCATGGTTGATTTTTGGGAGTTATTTTCTTCGTAAATATGCACGCTCGGTTCTGGTAATTTTTTTGAGCTTTTTGGTGGCCGTGCATTTAGTCTCCATCACCGTCCGATTGCTTTTGGAGGAGATGGCAGGAGATAAAAGGTTAACAGGGAGCCCATATGATCCCTCCCCACGATCAAGCACGTGGAGAGCTATGTGGACCTGTCGGCATTTGTGGATTGCTCCTTGATGCTCTACCTGTCATTTGAGGCACTATCTATGTCGTCCTGCCTCTGAGAGCATACAAGAGAAGTCTTTCTTTCTATCTTGGACTTGAACAAAGCAAAGGGCTCACACTTTATTTGAAGGCGCCTAGAGTGCCATTTGCCTTGCATATGGGATATATTCCCTGATGTGCATGCCTTTGAGGTTGAGAGGAGAAGTTCACGCCATGCGTTTCTTGAAGAGAAGAGCAATTTTGAGTTTTTTTTTTTTTGTTTATGCCATAGCTCAAAGCTTGCTTTTCCTAGCCAATTTTAATCATTCTCTTCCACATATTTAGCCATATCTTGAGCATCCAACTTCCAATTTTTGAGTCCTTTGTTGTTATGGCAAGCTCTCTCAGAGATCTCTCTAATGAGTGGCTGCAAGCCATAGTTTGGTTTCAGTCTCGATTAGCTTTAGAGTTTTGAGTTTGCCTGTTTATCTTCAATGACCCTCTTTTGAGCATCGTTTTGAAGCATAATCTATCGGAAGAGACTTAGAAAGCTATTCCGACAAAGGGTGG
>CM035438.1:81481038-81486038 GCA_020310875.1 Ceratopteris richardii | reverse complement strand
AACAATTATGCAGAGGATCAAGATGATTCCTTGTTGATTATGAACATGACATCTAAATCAGGTATCAATGATGATCATTTGTTCTATATTGATTCAGGTTGCTCTAACCATGTAGCTGGGAATGTTGCCTTACTCTCTGATTTGGAAGAACCTAAAGGCAAGCACCAAGTGCAGACAGGTGATGACACTAAACACTCAGTGGTTAAAGTAGGTAATGTCAAAACAAGTGATGGTAATCAGAATTTGCTAAGCAGAGTATTGTATGTCCCAACAATCACCAAGAATCTGATGAGTGTAGGTCAGATTGTTGAAAAAGGTCTACAGGTCAGGTTCACTCAACATGGTGCATTTGTGGAGGATCCAAGACATGGATTCAGAAGGATAGCCAAGGGAGAGAAGTCAGGTAGACTATTTACCTTTGAACTTGAAGATACTAAAAATATTGCCTTGTACAACTATAGGGACCAAACCCTATCAGAATTAGAGATGTGGCACAAGAGATTGGGTCACATTGGAGAGAGAACCATAAAGCAGATGAGCAGAGATCAATGTGTGCTTGGGATACCTAATGTATCCAAGCAACACATGATATACAAGTGTGGGGCTTGTCAATTTGGTAAGTCACACAGGTTGCCATATACCAAGAAAGGATTTATGCATGAAGATTACTTGGAATTGGTGCATACAGATGTTTGGGGACCAAGCAAGGAGCCATCCATATCTGGATCAAGGTACTATGTATCTTTTATAGATGATTATAGCAGATGGACTATCTTGTACTTCATGAAACATAAAGATGAAGTATTTAATTGCTTCAAAAGGTATCTTGCATTAGTAGAGAATCAAACAGGTAGACAATTGAAGAGATTAAGGTCTGATGGTGGTGGAGAATACTTCTCCAATGATTTTGAAGAGTTCTTGCAGGAAAGAGGCATCAAGAGGGAGATTACCACAAGGTACTCACCAGAGCAAAATGGGGTAGCTGAAAGAAGAAATAGACTCATTGTGGAGACAGCTAGGTCTATGCTCAATGAGAAGAAACTACCAAATTATCTTTGGGCAGAGAGTGTATCTACTGCCACATACTTAATCAATAGGTTGCCATCAAAGACACTTGATGGAATGACACCCTATGAGGCTTGGCATGGTAAGAGACCTTCTCTGGATCATTGCAAGATCTTTGGGTGTGTTGCATATGTGCATATTCCCTCACAGGTAAGGGGAAAGCTAGACCCTAAGGCTGAAAAGTGTATCTTTATTGGTTATGATTTGAATCAGAAAGGATACAGGTTCTATAACCCCTCAAACAAAGGCTTCAAGGTAAGCAGAGATGTCATCTTTGATGAAAATGATTCATGGTATGATAATGAATGCAGGAAAGTAAGTTTACCTTATGATATGGAGGAAGACTTTCCAAAGCTTGTCAGGCAAGAACCAACTCAGAATGAGGATACAAGCTCAGATGATGAAGACACCATCAACATTGAAGAATTCAAAGCTTGGAAATCAAAAGGGAAGATGAAGATGAAGCAACTTGAAGACAATCCAGAATCCTCAACTCAAGCTATGAGGAGATCTTCAAGGGAAAAGAAGAAACCTATTAGGTATGGATATGATACTTCACTTGTAACCAAGCACTCTGTATATCTTGCAAAGGATATCTTAAGTGAAGAACCAGGTACATTTGAGGAAGCTATTACTAAACCAGAATGGAAGGAAGCAATGGATGAAGAAATGGAGGCTCTCAAGGAGAGTGATACTTGGGACTTGGTACCCAAGAAGGACTCCATGAAGGTCATAGGATCCAGATGGATCTACAAACTCAAAAGGAACTCAGATGGTTCAATAAGCAGGTACAAAGCTAGGTTGGTGGCCAAGGGTTTTGCACAAACCCAAGGCATTGATTATGAGGAGACATTTTCTCCTGTGGCAAAGATGCCAACTATCAGGATTATGGTGAGTGTAGCTGCATCCAAGAATTGGAACATGTACCAATTGGATGTGAAGAATGCATTTCTGAATGGATGGATTTCAGAGGAAGTCTACATGTCACAACCACCTGGCTATGAAGATCCCAATAAGGTAAATCATGTTTGCAAATTGAAGAAAGCTCTGTATGGATTGAAGCAGGCACCTAGAGCATGGAACCATAGGTTGACAACCTATCTCTTGGATCAAGGATTTGTGATGAGTAAAGCAGATACTTCATTGTTTATAAAGAAGAACAATTCAGAGGTAATATACTTGTGTGTCTATGTTGATGACATCATTATTACAGGGAATGATGTTCAAGGAATTAGACATATCAAAGGTCAAATGATGAAAGAATTCAAGATCAATGATCTTGGATTATTGAAGTACTTCCTAGGGCTTGAATTGGTCTACACAAATTCAGGTATATACATTACTCAGAAGAAGTACATTCAGGACATGGTCAAGAAGTTTAACTTGCAGGAAGCTAAAGTCTCAAACATTCCTATGGAGGTCAACCACAAACTCAGTGCACATGAAGGAGAAGAACTCAAGGATATTACAGGTTACCAAAGTTTGGTAGGTAGTCTCAATTATGCTACCTTAACTAGGATTGATATCTCTTATGGTGTTAGTGTACTTAGTCAATTTATGCATAAGCCAAGAGTACCACATTTGGAGGCAGCCAAGAAGATAGTCAAGTACCTAAAGGGAACACAAAATCATGGTTTGTATTATCCATATTCATCAGATATTGACATCAAGGTATACTCAGATGCAGATTGGGCAGGATGCAAGGATGATAGGAGGAGTACATCTGGTTACATATGTTTTGCAGGTGATAAACCTATTTCTTGGTCATCCAAGAAACAACCCACAGTGGCTCTATCATCTACTGAGGCAGAGTACAGAGGGCTAGCCAATGCCACTCAAGAATCAATATGGTTGAAGTTACTCTATTCAGAATTGGGCCTATGCACAAGGCCACCTATCATATTTGGTGATAATACAAGTTCACTTCATTTAGCTGCTAATCCTGTGTATCATGCTAGGACAAAACACATAGAGGTTCATTACCACTATGTGAGGGAGAAACTACTTAGCAAAGAAATTCAATTATCATATGTGTCCACTAATATTCAATGTGCAGATTTGCTTACAAAAGCTTTGGATGGGAGCAAGCTATGCAGGTTTAAATCCATGATTGGATTACAGGATATCATTGAAGACTAAAGATGAAGACTCAAGCAAGTGTTTGGCTTGAGGGGGAGCTGTTGGTGCAAACAAGCCTAAACACTTGGCTTTGTTGTGTGCCTTGAAGACCCAACAAAAGGCTTGGACAATTGGAAGCTTGGAAGGATAAAATTTGAACCCTTGAAGGATGCATTTGAACCATAGAAACCTATGCTTATGGTTATTACCATTTATCTCATGTAAAAAGTCTCTATGACTTTACCACTCATGTAATCACACCTACTAGACTAGAGTCGTGGAAAAAGTAGATGAATTAGTTGAGAGAATATCTCCCTAAGTCTAGTGGAGAGAATCAAGGAAGCTTTAATTTGAATTCAAATTCAAATTCATTCAAAACTCCTATAAAACTCATTGTAAAAAGTCGCGGGATAGTAGACTCTCTTCCCGAGACTAATCCAAGCAAAATTGTGAGTGTGTGAGAGCTACTACCAAGCCTACACCTCAGAGTACCATTGTGCATTACATCTCTTGCCAATGGGAATGTATATTTGATAGTATCAATACATATACACATAGTTCTTTATTCTCTGTTTTTCTCTGAGTGACTACCTCCAAGTCTGTCAACTTCAACAGAGCATATCTCAAGATCTACTGAACCAAATTTGGTAATCAAGGGCTCATTGGAACCAGCTCAAAGCATTCTACAACCTTACAAAGTTTCAAGTCAATCTATTCAGCCAATTGGGAGAAATCGCCATCGAAGTGATCACTGGTATATTTCTGTGTGTTTCCTGAAAAGTCGGGGGTGTTCCTAACTTTGCTAAACATCATGCTCAGTGTATAGTTTGTCATTTGGAGTGATTTAACTTGCTAATGGTAGCTTGTTAAGTTAATTTAATACTCCCAGAAGGAATTAGATCAATTGTAAGTGTGCTGGACACACTGAGCTTAAGACTGAGCAGGTGTCATTACAGGAATAGCAAGTTTTTGGACTTATGAAGGTTCAAACTTATCTGTTTTGATTTGATCATTTCTCAATCACTTTGTAAAGCACATACATAGTTTCTTGGTGTCATTTGGAAGCTCAAGGAGTCTCCTAACCATATCTGAAGAAAAGAAAGGGCAGGTGTGAAGCAGGTCTAGCAGCACCACCTTGATCTTCTGATTGTATCCAGCCATCACATCCAACACTACTTGAGTCCATTAGAGGGAAATGTAGGGTTGATCCTGCATATTCCAAGATTTGGGAGAGCATAGAGAATGGGGATCGTGATATACAGGTTTCCAGTGAGGATAGAGTATCGATGGGTACTCAAGAAGGATTCAAGTGGAAGATGTAGAGTGTCCATGATGGATATCTATTAGATAAAGGTAAGGTGTGTGTCCCTAGAGATCTTGAGATGAGATGGCATATTTTGTATGAGTTTCATGACACACCTAGTGTGGGACACCCAGGAGTTAACAAGACTTATGATCTTGTTAAGAGGCAGTTTTATTGCACTGGACTTCATAAGGGCGTCCTAGAGTATGTGCTTAAGTGCACCAAATGCCAGGTCAACAAAGTTGAGAGATTGATGATTGGAGGACTACTCCACCCATTGGATATTCCTAATAGGAAGTGGGAGAGTATCTCCACGGACTTTATAGTCGGATTACCTAAGACACAGAAAGCGGACTCGATTTGGGTAATTGTGGATAGGTTAACCAAAATGGCTAGGTTTATTCTGACACGTAGTACAGTGAAGACACTAGAGTTGGCTAGACTCTTTGTGGAGAACCTATACCGTTTATATGGTCTTCCTTTAGACATAATTTCTGATCGGGATAGGAAGTTT
>CM035438.1:81443538-81456038 GCA_020310875.1 Ceratopteris richardii | reverse complement strand
TGAGCCTTGTTCTCCCAACATATGCAATAATTTTCTCGTAATTAGCCGAACATAATGGTCACGAGACTTGAGTCACTAGGCCTCTTATTTTTCCATCAATAATCTTCGAACAAGGCCTGTTTCATGCATTGCTTTGCTTTTCTAATAAGGTCAGCTTCAGGACTTGGAGAAAACAATATTCTTGTCTTATGGGCATGAACCTAACGCATTTTCACCTCCAGTTATTGATGTGCCAGTTTATTTTCTTGCTGCCTGGCAGGTGATCCAAATAAGGATTGGCGGTCGAAGGTAACAATTATTGGACATAGAGGTGTTGGGAAGAATGATGTGACCTCAGCTTTGACAGAAGGCGTTGAACTGAGGCCTTCTATAATGGAAAATACCGTTGTTTCGTTTAATACAGCTGCACGTAGTGGCGCTGATTTTGTCGAGTTTGATGTACAGGTATGTTATCAGCGACATGCAGCAGTAGAAGTTCTTATTATTCTTTTAACTTGCTGGACCATTCTACAATGATCCTCATTTCTGTATGCAATGTGTTGTTTGTAGGTGACCAAGGATGGGTGTCCGGTCATTTTTCACGATGATTTCATTGTTGTCAATGATAAGGTTGGCATAAACTACATGCTATTCAAAATGCGTTCCTAATTAGTGATACACTACTCGTAAGGCTAATTACATTGTTATTGATGATTTTCAGGAGACTAATTGCTTAAGCCACAGAAGGGTAGGAGATCTAACATTGGAGGAATTCCAACAGATTGGGTACCAGAAGGATTCTAAAAAGGTGAGCGAATAGGTTTGGTCTCAAACACTCTTGGTAGTTTGCGCATCAGTGTGCATTTGTTCCTGTGTGGTGAGGCGGCTATTTGAACATGTGATAATTAAAGGGAAGAATTGAAATGCATGTGTAAGATTGCGATTTGTTTTATTTTGCCTAAAGAATTTAAGAGCTCAAATTGAGTTTTAATGTTTACTTGCAGATCGATAAAGTTTTATACCGTAAAACTTGTGACGGCTCATATTCTCAATGGATAATGTCCGTAGATGATGGTTTGTGCACACTTAGAGATGCTTTTGAGCAAGTTTTGCCCTCAGTTGGATTCAACATTGAACTCAAGTTTGATGATTACAATGTGCTATCACATCAAGAATTGAAATTTTCTATTGATGCAATTTTGAAAGTAAGCAGATCATGTCACCTTTTTGGAAAATATGCTTATTCTGATATATCCATAGAAAATGCTTTCGCTTTTACTCAGAATTTTAAAATGATTTTTTAATAACCTGAAGGTTGTGAAGGAGTGCTGTTTGGGGCGCAAGATCTTTTTTACTAGTTTTCATCCTGATGCTGCCGTTATGCTCAGGAGGCACGAGTCCAATCATCCTGTAAGCTCTTACCATCTTCATTTATAGTTTTTAATGCGTTTTTATTGGAGAGGATGGATAAGCATGTTTTTATGTGAACTGGTGCAACATCCTCCTGGAAGTTATGTTGTAAATGTGTAACAAAAGGAATTCTGGCTACTGGAACACCCTTAGACTGGACACTGTTTCATGTGCTGAAACGAAGATTCCTAATTGTTTGATTTTGGAGGATTGTCATAGAGATTATGAAAGATTACTCTCACGTGGAGGGTTTGTATTCTTACAATGTCTTATTTTGGTGTCAGGTGTTATTTTTGACTGACGGGGTGCCAAATGTTTATCCAGATGCCAGAAGGGGCTCTGTAGCAGCTGCAATAGAAGTTTGCTTGATGGGTAATCTTGCGTAGAAATTTTCTGTTGTAGTTGTGAACTTTTCAGATGGTTTAGCCTTTGCAGTCTAATCTGTGTTATGCATCTGTCCTTGTGAATTCGAGTTCAACTGCCTTGCTGATGTCCCAGGAAATCTGCAAGGAATTGTGGTGGAAGTGAACTCTATTCTTCAGCAAGAAGATACTGTCCAGAGAGTCAAGAATGCTGGGCTAGCTTTGCTAACTTACGGGGAGCTGAAGTAACGTCTCTTGAATTTTTATACACCTTTGCATATTTCTTTCTTGACTTATATTTCCTGTGCTACTTTGCAGTAATCTTGGCCATGTCCTTCACCTTCAAGCAAGTTTAGGCGTGGATGGGATTATTGTTGATCATGTCCTAGAGATGGTCATAGAATCTCTTAAAGGCAATGCTTTTGGGGCACTATCTGCGTGCTTGGAATAGTGACCTTGCAGATTCAGCTTGTTAACTCAGTTCATTGAAGGTAATATACTGTAGCCATGCTAATGCATTTTTTGACTTGACTTTTGCATTCATGTGAGTGTCACATGTATGGGATTCTATTACATGTTGAGTCAGTTGTGGTGACGTAAATTTGTGGTCCTTGCAACTCGAGTTGTGGTTGAAATGCTTCAGATTCTTTAATGTAGGCACGGCGAGAGGAAAGTAGACATGGAGACAGACAGGGTAGGGTGTTCAAAATTGATGAACCCGCATTGAATAATTTTGTAACGAATTCTGTACATAAGGTAAACAACGTATTATTTTTGTTTAACAAAGTAATCAAGGTAAATCTTGTAAAAAAAAGTGGCAGCGTTTGTAACAAAATGTCTCTGCAGTGTTTATGTTTCGATAAATTTATTGTGGGAATGACTAATAGAAATGCTTCAAATTCCTTATTAGATGCAGGATGTGCTCTTCAACAGTGTTTGGATTTCAATTTGTACGTTTTGGAATCAATGGCTGGAAAACTAACTCACTTTCATCCTGTGCAGATATGAAGGAGCTTTTTTGGTTAAAATCTCACTCAGATAGTGTATTGTTGAACGCATGTTAAGCATGTGTTTTGTATTCTATATTGTCATGGTGTAGGCTAGGCGGCATTCTTCATGATTTTTATGTATGGATGAACTCTTTCCCTTGCATGTAGTTTTTACCTGTGGCTTGCGGCATACAAGCCGAAGATTCTGTGCCTACATAAAGGCCTTGCGTCAACCATTGAGCCGTGGAGTTGATAACACATGGATGGAAAGAGTTAATACCCAGATTCTTGATTGATCACATCTTGATTGTGGTTAACACTAGTTAAGTTAATGGCCATTCAGGTGTATTAGGACATTGAAGTGTCCCATTTTTCTAAATAACAAGATTTATAAAACTTGTACCGTAGGTCAATAATGTTATTTACATATTTTTTCTTCCATGTAGAGAAATATATATGAACTATGTTCTCAGAATTCGATCAAATCATATGTGAATTTTTCAGAATTGAAACATAACAAATACGTGATCATAACTCATTACACGAAGTTTTTCAGATTTGTAGTTATTGTGCTATGTAAACGATCATCTCGAAAATTAATCCTCATGAGATACAAGCGACGAAGAATGATGTTCAATGTCAAAAATGATCAAGGGGCGATTTTGAGTCTCAAAGCCTCTCCCATCTATACGTTTATATTAGGTCGAAGAAATTATGTATACAATTTCAGGTCCATAATAGGATAGATAACAAATCAAGATATTTGGAATTTCATATTGCATCCATACGGGACTATTTTTCATGATTGATTATTGACGCTAGAAAATATCAAACGTACTTGTGGAATTTTTTAAAATTCATCTAAAGTTCAGATTTCCTGGAATAGAAGGAAAATCACTTGAAATTAGGTAGGATAATTTATAAAAGTTATCAATTTATGTGAAGTAGAATATATATACATATATATATATATACATATATATATATATACATACATATATATATATATATATATATATATATACATATACATATATATATATACATATATATATATATATATATACATATATATATATATATATATATATATACATATATATATATATATATACATATATATATATATATATATATATATATATATATATATATATATATATATATATATATATATATATATTTGAGTACAGGAATTGAAATCACACTCGCACACCCACAATATGGTACATAGGACTTAGACATACACTCTTAAGAGCTGAGGCATCCAGCTCCGCAGACTTGAACCCTGGCCATCTGCCAAGGAGTACAAGGCACTACCACTAAACCACACCCAGTGGATAAAGTAGTAGATGTTTTTTGTCCTGAACCTGGTTCATGACTTGATTGCATTTGAACGAGGAGAGTTTATACATTGAGTTTTTGTTACCAATAGAATAATAAACACAGCCATCTGCCATAAAAAAGCATTGAAAAAAAAAACTAGGAAAACTTCTGGAATGATGTGTAGCATCTCATGTGAGGTTTTGCAAATATGAACTTTGGTCATTATTCTACTTTTCCATTAAGCTTGATAATCGTAAGAAAACGCACCCAGGAGCCCCGCCCTTTCACTTACATCTGCAGCTACGGAGCAAAAGGAAGGTTCAATGTGTATACCATTACCCCAGACAGAATTATGATTTTAAGGAAATTTGTACATGACGTTGCAAATAAAAAACTATATTAAGATGGTCAATTAGTGCATGTGCACATATGTTTCTATGCCTTAAAGTGTGTGTGGCACATCTGTTGGAATGTGTGTTTATATTATTATTATGTTTGCACATCATATGACACCACCAAGAGAATGCAGGAAGGAGAAGGCATGGCAGTGTGTACCATGTTATACTTCAATTATTAAGCGTTCATGTATGCAAGACATGTAAGCTATGGATATTAAAACTAAGAAAAATGAGCACCTACAACCAATACAGAGATAGAGCACATCAATTTTAACGTGGGTAGGAATTTTAACGTGGGAATGATAGAGCACATCAATGGGCTTGCAAGAGTGATAATGTGTGTTTAATGAAGGTGGACGTTGGGTTCCTCCTAATAATTAAGAATTGACCATATAAAACAATTATGTATTTTGGATGGGTAGGAAACATTGGGATTTCTTCCCATGATCAACACTAGGAATGGGAATGGAAAACCTTGGCGCAAGATTTTAGCAATTAAGGGTTATTGCTAGTGAAAATTAAGGTGTGATTGATGAACAATAATCGAAATTTTATGTGAATGAAAATGCAAACATGTTGATCATTTCAACCCTCAAAAAAAGCTTGGAATTTATAAAAATAGTAATAAAAATAGCTTGGAATTTATAAATAGTCATGGACCTGAAATGAAACATTGTCTCTCAATAATTAAAATTCAATACATGGAATATCTGTGTTTTACATGATCATGAAAAACTGGATTTCTCATGACAATAAACATCGAACTAAAACTAGTGATATGCAAATTTTGGCTCCAATATGTTAGCAATATGAAAATTGAGATGACATTTTTTGTTTCAATATGAAAATTGAGATGACAGGACACCACCAACCTATGTAATATTTATATGTAAAGGGCTGCCCCACCAACCTATGGGATGCAATTTAGGATGATTGTCAATGTTAATGCTTGTAAATTGTGATTCAATATTAAATTTAACTAAAGGGCACTCGAATGTAAATGTGAAAGATTTTTATGATCTTGAGAGGTTGGGGGTAAGTTGCAACCTTTCAAGCGTAAACTGCAAAATCTATTGATGAAACGTGGGACAAAAAACCTCCAAAATGCATAGAGATGTTACTCAATAAATATTTAAAATGTATAGAGGTACGCAATTCATACTTGAAATCAAGAGAACATTCTTCTTTTGAGTCCAAGATGCATAGGGACTCGGAGGATCCTCAACATTTTTTTTCTAAAAGAGGAAGTTTGGCCGAAGCCTAATTTCCCTTGGCTTGAATATATTGTAAGAACAATTGTATGAATGAAGGGCGTAGTACCCATGGGACCCTCCATACCCCAAAAAGCAAGGGTAGGATTGGCGAAGAGCTGTCTGAAGGCAACAGGTTTGAACGGCCCGAAGGCATTACAATTGGATGGATAAATTCGCCAAATTGGCCCATACATGTCTTGTAGGCCAGAGGTGGGGTTGAACTAACAACCTCTGCCTCAAGAAGTGGGAGTTCAGCCAACTCATTGCACGGATGGATCCTAAACGTTTTTCCATAGAGATGCACAAGAGGTATTTAATTCAACCTTTGAAATGAAGGGAACATCATTAAATTCAGTGAATACTTTACACACACACACACACACACACATACATGTACATATGAAGGTACACATAAATACAATCTTAACCTTCTACAACAACACTATTAAACTATGATTGTCAGATCCATTTCTTGCCACACGGTAGACCTTTTAACACAATTTATAATGGAGCAAAAAGGAATGCATTATGATCACATTCCATTGAAAGAATTAAACAATTTCAAGTATGCCGGAAAATGTACTGTGGATATTGAAAACTTATAAATGTATTTGGTATAACACATTGGTTGAACTTGACTTCTTTTGCTGTGAATTTTGTTGATTGAACTCATAACTTTGGGTCCCTTTTCAATTTGAGTCAGATGCCCTTCAATTAGCCTTCAAACGTACCAAGGTTGAAGCTTAACCTCTATATATGGTTATCTAAGAACCCTTAATTAATCTAATATGTTTTTTTTCTAATTAATTATAAGTTTTTTTTTACTATATGCAGTTGCCTTCTATTTCAAGTTCTCTTGCATGGCATCGTTGACTCTTCAACTAATATTATTACCATTTATTGTCCTTATTTAGCTTGGTCCATAGTTGATCCATCAAGTGTTCATGGTTTCATCTTCTCTCTCTCTCTCTCTCTCTATTCTTCCCCTACTTTCTCACTCTTCGTCATGTGCTTCATCTCTCTCTTTCTCTCTTCACCTAATTAATGTGTCTCAATTTTGTAATGCGACTCTATTTTTTCTTGTAAATAAGAAGAATTAGGATGCACATTCTAACACTTTCTAATCCTTAATAGACTTGTGATTTTATAGGCCCAAAATAATTTTCTTCTATGGTCCCTTTAGAATACCATGAGGCATTTTACTTCTTTCTTTGAACAAGAAAACTATGCATGACATCGATTTCTTGTTGAAAACTAAAGGGATGATAGAGTCTCATGCAATCATGGATGGAGAGAGGGAGGGATGGAAAGAACCGTTGTGGTGGTAGAAAAACACAGAAGATGGGCACACATCTTTCAAAATTGATGCCATAAAATATGGGACAATATATTGACAAGGTGGATTGGGAAAACTACACGTGAGTCACAAAGGGACATGTGGAGAGAGAGAGAGAGAGAGAGAGAGAGAGAGAGAGAGAGAGAGAGAGAGAGAGAGAGAGAGAGAGAGAGAGAGAGAGAGAGAGAGAGAGAGAGAGAGAGAGAGAGAGAGAGGGAGAGGGGGGGGGAGGGGGGAGAGAGAGAGAGAGAGAGAGAGAGAGAGAGAGAGAGAGAGAGAGAGAGAGAGAGAGAGAGAGAGAGAGAGAGAGAGAGAGAGAGAGAGAGAGAGAGAGAGAGAGAGAGAGAGAGAGAGAGAGAGAGAGAGAGAGAGAGAGAGAGAGAGAGAGAGAGAGAGAGAGAGAGAGAGAGAGAGAGAGAGAGAGAGAGAGAGAGAGAGAGAGAGAGAGAGAGAGAGAGAGAGAGAGAGAGAGAGAGAGAGAGAGAGAGAGAGAGAGAGAGAGAGAGAGAGAGAGAGAGAGAGAGGGGGAGGGGAAGGGGGAGGGGGAGGGAGGGGGGGAGAGAGAGAGAGAGAGAGAGAGAGAGAGAGAGAGAGAGAGAGAGAGAGAGAGAGAGAGAGAGAGAGAGAGAGAGAGAGAGAGAGAGAGAGAGAGAGAGAGAGAGAGAGAGAGAGAGAGAGAGGGAGAGGGGGGGGGAGGGGGGAGAGAGAGAGAGAGAGAGAGAGAGAGAGAGAGAGAGAGAGAGAGAGAGAGAGAGAGAGAGAGAGAGAGAGAGAGAGAGAGAGAGAGAGAGAGAGAGAGAGAGAGAGAGAGAGAGAGAGAGAGAGAGAGAGAGAGAGAGAGAGAGAGAGAGAGAGAGAGAGAGAGAGAGAGAGAGAGAGAGAGAGAGAGAGAGAGAGAGAGAGAGAGAGAGAAGCTTCTCCAAGTGCCACTTTTGGGGTGTTGGAGTTTGAGGTCTACGGAAGCACATGAACAACATAAGGTAGAAGAAGAAGCTTGGAGCACAACATACAATAGTGAATGTACAAAGATAAGTAACCTGTTAGGGTTACTTATCTTTGTACATTCTAAGTAACCTGTATATACAAGTCGGAAAAAAAACCTCCTAAAGAGGGAAAAAAGTGCCAAGGCGGTCCTAAGTGTGTTCACACATATCACTACCAAAATATATCAATAAATCCCCCTTGGGAGTGATGTGGTGAAGGAGGAGCTTGCATCTCATGTATAAGGAAGTGCCAAGCTATGAGGAAAGAGATCAATCCACAAAAGAAAGCCCAAAGCTTTGCAAAAAACTTCAAACTTACTCCTTGGGCTGATCCTTTGTGAAAAGATTTGAAACATTGTTAGACATTGATCCATAGGGATCATGACTTTGGTCCATAGGGATCAATCCATGTGTGTGAGGGACAAGGGCTAGTTAGCCGAGGTCCCAAGCTCGGGGGATACCCTAAGGTACTTGGTAGTAATGGGAATAAGTGTTGCATGATGACCATATGTTGATACTAGATTATTCCAGAACATTGCTATTTTTAGAGTACAAGAGGGTATATATGGATGGGAGGAGATACACACACACACACATACACACACATACACACACACATACACACACACATATATTATTCAAGTCTTTGTCTTATAATTGATATCAGAGCATGGTTGATTTTTGGGAGTTATTTTCTTCGTAAATATGCACGCTCGGTTCTGGTAATTTTTTTGAGCTTTTTGGTGGCCGTGCATTTAGTCTCCATCACCGTCCGATTGCTTTTGGAGGAGATGGCAGGAGATAAAAGGTTAACAGGGAGCCCATATGATCCCTCCCCACGATCAAGCACGTGGAGAGCTATGTGGACCTGTCGGCATTTGTGGATTGCTCCTTGATGCTCTACCTGTCATTTGAGGCACTATCTATGTCGTCCTGCCTCTGAGAGCATACAAGAGAAGTCTTTCTTTCTATCTTGGACTTGAACAAAGCAAAGGGCTCACACTTTATTTGAAGGCGCCTAGAGTGCCATTTGCCTTGCATATGGGATATATTCCCTGATGTGCATGCCTTTGAGGTTGAGAGGAGAAGTTCACGCCATGCGTTTCTTGAAGAGAAGAGCAATTTTGAGTTTTTTTTTTTTTGTTTATGCCATAGCTCAAAGCTTGCTTTTCCTAGCCAATTTTAATCATTCTCTTCCACATATTTAGCCATATCTTGAGCATCCAACTTCCAATTTTTGAGTCCTTTGTTGTTATGGCAAGCTCTCTCAGAGATCTCTCTAATGAGTGGCTGCAAGCCATAGTTTGGTTTCAGTCTCGATTAGCTTTAGAGTTTTGAGTTTGCCTGTTTATCTTCAATGACCCTCTTTTGAGCATCGTTTTGAAGCATAATCTATCGGAAGAGACTTAGAAAGCTATTCCGACAAAGGGTGGACCATTTCAGCACTTACATACACCTGTAACTTATCTTTTGAACCTGTAGATAAGTCTCTTGTCAATTTATATGCATTATTGCTTTCTTTTTGCATCATATTGCATGTAGAACATGCAAATTTTACATAGCACCTAGAGTAGACACGTAGTTAAGACGTGGACGCATATTGTACAATGCATGTATTCTTCTTTGCAGGAATAGGTAAGTATTTTATTGCAGGTTAGCGAGGAAAGAAATCTAAAATTGTCAGGAGATGTTATCACCTTTTGGTCTATTTGTAGTTAGATTGTGCTATCGGTATCGTTATTAAGAAAATTGCTTGTCGAATATTTTGTATATTTTTTTTGGTTTCGAAATTTTTAGAAATATTACTATGCATATGCATTTAAGAATACAAAACATACTAAAAGTTTCTCTTTTCTTTACTTTTCAATTGAGCAAAGGCTTTTGATTTGTTTCTTTTTTGCTGCTACTAATTTACTTAGGTTTACATAGAGCATACTATTTGAAAAAAAAAAAATAAAAAAATCATAAATTGATCATCACCATTACCTAGTATGGACTCAAGACCATCATCCCCTTCTAGGAGAGATACACTCATGGAAGAGAACCCCACAGATCCCATGCAGACCATGAGTAATAGGATTACCAATTTAGAGAGCATTCTTTATGATATCTTGGAACACATCAGTGGATCCAAGAAAGAGGAAGAGGTGCATGATCTTCATTTGTGAGGGATGGACGTAGATGCTCTAGATGAGCATCAAACTCCAGAAGTCCCTAGTGATAGCATCCTAGTCAGAGAGTCCAGATGGCAACTTAAGGATCTTAAGCCGCCTAGATATCATGGTTCGACTAGTGCTAGGATTGCTGATGCTGTTAAGCAATGGCTCATCAAGTGGGAACAGTGCATCCATTTGTGTCATATCATGGATGATAGTGTTGGTGCATTTTACCCAAGCCTACATGCTTGATATGATGTTCATTTGTAGTCATATGTGTAGACATATGAACACCTCCTGTAAAAGAGTATATTTTATCTCTTATAATTGTAAAAGAAAGAATGACTTAAGTCATCCATGATGTAAAAAGGAAGTTCATGGATCTCACTACCTAAAACCACAAATTCATCAGCTGAGAGAATATCTCTTAACTCTTAGCATCACTTTTAGGTGAATTCATTTGAATTCAAATTCAAAACTACCTCCAAAAGTAGCTATAATAAGAGCAAGAAGGAATTCGCCATGTGAGAGCTTGATTCATGCCCACTTCATGTTTATTTGTAGATATTGAAGAGCTTACTCCATAGCTCTATCATTCTACTCCCATTGTGAAAATATTCATTTCCAATGTGGTTGTAATTATATGTGAATCTATACATTCATCATTTACTTCTTCTTTGTTTTGTTCTCTGCTATACTCACTCAGAACAGTAACTTTAGAAGCTCATATCTCGGGCTATATGTAACCTTTTTCAGAGTTCTAAAGTGCATTGGATTTCTCTCTAATTATAGTTTATGTTACAAAATTTGAAGGTCATTGGATTTACCATTTGTGAGAAATCTCTGTTTTAGTGCTCATTGGTCAATCTCTGTAGAGCCCCGAAAATAGGGGGAGTGTTCTAGATTTTGTTAAAACTTGTTCTCAATGCTCAGTTGATCAATTGAAGGGTTTTTGCTTGGATTACCAAGCTATCTAAGTCTATTTGCTATGTCCAAAAGGAATTTTTCTAAGTTCTATCAGGTTGAGAGAACTGTTCATTTTTTCTAACAGGTGTATGTACAAAAATAGAAAGTTTTGGGAGCTAGTCATTTTGCAACTAGTCTATCTTGACTCAAACTTTTAAGATACTTGTTCCAAAACACTTGGGTGATTTTTTTGTCGATTTAGGAAACTCAAAGGGTCTACTACACAACTCCAAAGTCTCAGTTGTCTGGTGTGAAGCTGCTTGTAGTAGCACCAACTCATTTTCAGATTGTATCCACCTTTTCTCTTCACAGTGGTATTAGAGCATAGTCAATCAACATGGGAGATGGATTTCTATCAACAGTTGAAAAATTGGATAGATAAAACTACCTAGCATGGTCTCTAAGGATAGAGGCTTATCTTGAAGGGAGGAATCTATTTGGATTACACATCTGGAGATGAAGCTATGCCAACCATGAGGAACAAAGGGCAACCATCACATGAAGAAGAGGAAAGACTTTCAAATTCATGTTCAAAGGATGCACTTGCAAGGTCCTATACTCTAAACTCAATCTCTGGTTTTCTTTTACCTCATGTCAAGCGATGCAAGACATCAAGAGAGACTTGGAATGCACTTGCTTCTTTCTTCCCCTCCAATACTTGAGCAAGGAAGAAACAATTGTGGATGGAGTTCACAACAATGAAGAAAAGCCCCAAGCAAAGTGTGACTGATTATGTCACAAAGATGAAGGAGATTTCAGATCAACTTGGAAGCATTGGAGAGGTAATTGAAGAGGAACAAATCATTAGACAAATCATAAATGGAATCAAAGCAGATGACAAGTGGGAGTCCTTCACAATAGCCATGGATTTGTACATGGATATGCATGTGCCCAACCTCAATACACTCATGGGCCAACTCTTCACTCATGAAGCAAAGATTAGCAAAGATGATGAGTCCTCAAGAGGTAATCAAACTTCTACCTTATATTCTGATAAAGCTAAGATCAAGGACAAGTCAAAGAATATGAAGAATGAAGATAAAGGTAGCTCTTTCCAAGCAAACTTTGAAAGTAGAGGAAGAGCTAGAGGAAGAGGTAGAAGTGGAAAGCAAGGCAGGGGAGATTCTAATCATCTCAACCTTGCAATATGTGTGGCTTATCTAATCATACTAATGAAGAATGTTTCAGGAACTTGAGGAACTCAAGAGGAAGAGGATTCAATAGAGGTGGCTATGGATCAAATAGAGGTGGATACAATGGATGCTACAACAACAATAACAACTACAACAACAATTACAACAACAACAACTATCAAAGTGGCCATAGAGGAAGAAGAGATAAC
>CM035438.1:81436038-81438538 GCA_020310875.1 Ceratopteris richardii | reverse complement strand
ACAGGAGCTAAAGTGAGACCCGTGGACTAAAATGAGATCTCTCATCGATCTCTAAGCTGATTCCCACTTTGTCCTTTCCTTAAAAGAGAGACTCATGAATTTATTTAGTCCTCTCTTCCATACTAATGCATAATCCTTCATTACACACTTCCTATGAAGATGGAGAACAAATCTCCCCTAACCAATTAAGGTGTATGTAATGAAGAGTGGAGAAAATAAATTCCTAATAAGGGTGAAAGTCCTCTACTAAAAAGATCAGCAATGATATGACATGATACCGTAAACACATGTGTATCCATAGTAAAGAACTATCTCTGCCAACCATACTCTATGCATGGATCTATACGATCCACTCAAACTGATGGAATTATCCTTCCTGAAAAACTGAAAATGAGTATGTGATACTAATGGTGATAAAATCACCTATCACATTCTTTACTGGAAGAATAAATCTTCCCTAACTATGAAGGATAACTCCCAATCCTAAGGAGATATCTACTAAGAGCTCTCCTCTGATCTAGTGAGACATGACGCCATGAATGATGAGTCCTTTTCTCCCTGGCCATAGAAGAAGAGTGCTCAAAGGGAAGTTGTTTCCACCGTCCCATACCAGTGGAACCTTCTTCCAATTCATGTTGTCATACCTACACTAAATCGAATATATATATTCCATACATATGTAATGGAATATGTAGGTGGACTCTAATGAATCCGATATCCTAGAATCATATCAGTGGACTCAAATGAGTCCCATGTCCTCAAATTAGTTAGTTTGGTTCTAGTCAATATGTGACAATGGATATCCCTTCTGTTCCAAACCAACTTGTTCCTAGGTACCAAGACTAAGCCTAGGTACCTCTCTGTAGATCCCAAGATACATATATATGTATTGGGTACCCCAATTATTCCTGACTAAGGGATCTATGCTCTATACCATAGAGCTAGTGCCATGCCTATGGCCTTCTTAACCATCACTCGAATCACATAAGCACCCATCGATGCTATCTCATGAAACCCATCTTTGTGATCCCATCCTATTGGTTTCCTTAGTAGTGAAATAAAAATGCTTCACTACTTGCTCAAGTGATGTGCATGAGTGAAACTAGTCACTCTTTGGGTATTCCTAATAATACTCCATAGTCTCCTAATCATCATGTGAGACTCTTGTGAAGATAAGTAAATCTTCACTAATTTGGAGATTATCATAAATGTGTCTCCCGTGTTTGTATGCAACTTCCTAAAACCTATAGGATTGCTTGTGCACACTACTAATGATGAAGGTGTAGCTCCTTCCGTTAACAATTCTATAGTCTAAATCCATAAGGATTTTGTGTAGGGATCCTGTTACTACTGAAGTTGCCTTATATATACTACTATGATGGTCCTAAGTCCATCAAATACATGCTTATAAGCATGCCTACACCTTATTGAAGTTTGCAGAATGGGCATGTTACCATGCCATAACCTTCTTGCCTAAAGGCAAGTGCGTATATAACGCCATGAGGGGGGAAAATTTTCGACAGCATTTCCCCAAGAAATGGAATCCCAAAAAATTTTACCATAAGCTCAGTGGCACAAAGGCCACCCAACGACATAGGGCTTGACAGGCCCATGGCATGCACGCCATAAACTCATATATGGATTCCATGACCTGCAAAAATATAAAAACAAATGTTGGCAAACATTCTCTGTGTTGCCTAACCATATAGTTTCTACAATCCTCTTTCCTGCAAACAATAAAAAGGTATACTTCTTGCCTGTCGATCCATACCTTAAGAATTTAAACAATGATCAACATTTGATGTATGCAATCCAATCTATGCATGTACATACAGAACATGCCATGACATAAAGTAAAATGACTGAAACATAAAGCACACGTCCCTGAGTAGTCTGATTTTGGAATTGCATGCATCCAATTGCTCTCGACAAGCTTCGAGACCTCTGCACCTTCCTCCTCAGTTCCTAACATAAACTTTGAAGTGTCCGAAAACATCGGAGCACTCCCCAAAACATAAAGCATGGTCAAACGATTACTAAAATAATGCAAAATTAGTCAAAAAATGCATTAGTAATCCTTCTTTAGACTTGGAAAAACCACTTTAGGACCTGAAAATGTTCATAAACTGAAATATAAAGCATGTGCAAATAGGTCGAAGTGAAATTACTCAAATCGCCTTCCCGGTTTGAAAGATATGGCTCCCGGAAGGTAGTTGTCAAAAACTGTTCAGACCTTGCAGAGCTGTTCAGACTTACAAAAATACTTATTTTCCAAAATTTTTTCTCATAAACTGAAAGTAGACCTTGTGCTCTTCGAAACGAGCTATAGCACGTCCAATTTGGAGTTTCCTAGCTCAAGATATGACCATTCCAAGTAGGACATGCCAAACTAGTGGACTGTTATAGGGGCTAGAAAAAGTGTAAAAATGTGATTTTTGGGGTGCCCAAAAGCATTCTTCCATCATACAAATCCTAAAATTCTCTCCATATCCTCAGGGAG
>CM035438.1:81421038-81426038 GCA_020310875.1 Ceratopteris richardii | reverse complement strand
ATTGCATAATGATGCGCCAAGTCATTTATTTTTACAATAGATAAAATGGTAAGAATTCATAGGCATAAGTTCCTATGATCTACGCTTCATGTATAGTCTTCAAAGTAGATATCCAAGCCAAATGTGAAGGCTTGTGTTGCACCAACAGCTCCCCCTCAAGCCAAACACTTTGGCTCAAGTTTTCATCTCTAGTCTTCAATTATTTCCTGCAATCCAATCATGGATTTAAATCTGCATAGCTTGCTTCCATCCAGAGCTTTAGTAAGCAAATCTGCACATTGTATATTAGTAGACACATATGATAATTGAATTTCTTTGCTAAGTAACTTTTCCCTCACATAGTGGTAGTGAACCTCTATGTGTTTTGTCCTAGCATGATATATTGGATTCGCTGCAAGATGAAGAGAACTTGTGTTATCACCAAATATGGTTGGTGGCCTTGTGTATAGGCCCAATTCTGAATATAAAAGCTTTAACCATATGGCTTCTTGAGTTGCATTTGCTAGTCCTCTGTACTCTGCCTCAGTAGATGACAAAGCTACTGTGGGTTGTTTCTTGGCTGACCAAGAAATTGGTTTATCACCTGCAAAACATATGTATCCTGATGTACTCCTCCTGTCATCCTTGCAACCTGCCCAATCTGCGTCTGAATACACTTTAATATCAATGTCTGATGTATATGGAAAATACAAACCATGATTTTGTGTTCCCTTTAGGTACTTTACTAACTTCTTTGCTGCCTCCAAATGTGGTATTCTTGGTTTATGCATAAATTGGCTAAGTACACTGACACCATATGATATATCAATCCTGGTTAAGGTAGCATAATTTAGACTACCTACCAAACTTTGGTAACCTGTAATATCTTTGAGTTCTTCTCCTTCATGTGCACTGAGTTTGTGGTTGACCTCCATAGGAATGTTTGAGACTTTAGCTTCCTGCAAATTAAACTTCTTGACCATGTCCTGTATGTACTTCTTCTGAGTAATATAAATACCTGAATTTGTGTAGATCAATTCAAGTCCTAGGAAGTATTTCAATAATCCAAGATCATTTATCTTGAATTCCTTCATCATCTGTCCTTTGATCTGTCTAATTCCCTGAACATCATTTCCTGTAATAATGATGTCATCAACATAGACACATAAATATATTACTTCTGTACTACTCCTCTTTATGAACAGAGAAGTGTCAGCTTTACTCATCACAAATCCTTGATCTTGGAGATATGTTAACCTGTAATTCCATGCTCTAGGTGCCTGCTTTAAACCATACAGAGCCTTCTTCAACTTACAAACATGATTTACCTTATTAGGTTCTTCATAGCCAGGTGGTTGTGACATGTAGACTTCTTCAGATATCCATCCATTCAAGAATGCATTCTTCACATCCAATTGGTACATATTCCAATTCTTGGATGCAGCTACACTCACCATAACTCTGATAGTTGGCATTTTAGCCACCGGAGAAAATGTCTCCTCATAATCAATGCCTTGGATTTGTGCAAAACCCTTGGCTACCAACCTAGCTTTGTACCTGTTTATTGTACCATCTGAGTTCCTCTTGAGTTTGTAGATCCATCTGGATCCTATTACCTTCATGGAGTCCTTCTTGGGTACCAAGTCCCAAGTATCATTCTCTTTGAGAGCCTGCATTTCTTCATCCATTGCTTCCTTCCATTCTGGTTTAGTGATTGCTTCTTCAAATGTACCTGGTTCTTCATTCAAGAGATCCTTTGCAAGATATACAGAGTGCTTGGTTACAAGTGAAGTATCATACCCATACCTAATAGGTTTCTTCTTTTCCCTTGAAGATCTCCTCATAGCTTGAGTTGAGGATTCTGGATTGTCTTCAAGTTGCTTCATCTTCATCTTCCCTTTGGATTTCCAAGCCTTAAACTCTTCAATGTTGATGGTGTCTTCATCATCTGAGCTTGTGTCCTCTTTCTGAATTGGTTCTTGCCTGATAAGCTTGGGAAAATCTTCTTCCATGTCATAAGGTAGGCTAACTTTCCTGCACTCATTCTCATACCATGAGTCATTCTCATCAAAGATGACATCTCTGCTTACCTTGAAGCCTTTGTTTGAGGGGTTGTAGAATCTGTATCCCTTCTGATTCAAATCATAACCAATGAAGATACACTTTTCAGCTTTAGGGTCTAGCTTTCCCCTTACCTGTGAGGGAATATACACATATGCAACACACCCAAAGATTTTACAATGATCCAGAGATGGTCTCTTACCATGCCAAGCCTCATAGGGTGTCATTCCATCAAGTGTCTTTGATGGCAACATGTTAATTAAGTATGTGGCAGTAGATACACTCTCTGCCCAAAGATAATTTGGCAACTTCTTTTCATTAAGCATAGACCTCGCTGTTTCTACAATGAGTCTATTCCTTCTTTCAGCTACCCCATTTTGTTCAGGTGAGTACCTTGTAGTAATCTCCCTTTTGATGCCTCTTTCCTGCAAGAAGTCTTCAAACTCATTTGAGAAGTATTCTCCTCCTCCATCTGACCTTAGCTTCTTCAAGTTTCTTCCTGTTTGATTTTCGACCAGTGCAAGATACTTTTTGAAACAATTAAATACTTCATCTTTATGTTTCATGAAGTACAAGACAGTCCACCTGCTATAGTCATCAATGAAAGATACATAGTACCTTGATCCAGATAAGGATGGCTCCTTGCTAGGTCCCCAAACATCTGTATGCACTAGTTCTAGATAATCTTTATGCATGAAACCTTTCTTGCTATAAGGCAACCTGTGTGACTTACCGAATTGACAAGCTCCACACTTGTATATCATGTGTTGCTTGGATATATTAGGTATCCCAAGTACACATTGATCCCTGCACATTTGCTTTAAGGTCCTCTCTCCAATGTGACCTAATCTCTTGTGCCAAATCTCCAATTCCGATAGCGTTTGATCCTTATAATTGTACAAAGCAATACTCTTAGTGTCTTCAAGTTCAAAAGTAAACAATCTACCTGATTTTTCTCCCTTGGCTATTCTTCTGAATCCATGTCTTGGATCCTCCACATATGCACCATGTTGAGTGAACCTGACCTGTAGACCTTTTTCCACAATCTGACCTACACTCATCAGATTCTTGGTGATTGTTGGAACATACAACACTCTGCTTAATAAATTCTGATTACCATCACTTGTTTTGACATTGCCTACTTTAACAACTGAATGCTTAGTGTCATCACCTGTCTGCACTTGATGTTTGCCCGTGGGTTCTTCCAAATCAGAAAGTAATGCAACATTTCCAGCTACATGATTAGAGCAACCTGAATCAATATAGAATAAGTGATCATCATTGATACCTGACTTAGATGTCATGTTCATGATCAACAGGGAATCATCTTGCTCTTCTGCATAATTGTTGTAGTCTTTCCTATTTCTGTATCCACTTTGATAGTTGCTATTGTGATTGTAGTTGTTGTTATAATTATTGTTGTAGCCATGGTAGCCTTGAGATTGATTGAATCTGCCTCTGCCTTGAGAGTATCCTCCTCTTTGGTGACCTCTTCCTCTTTGATTCTTGTAGTTTTTGTAGCATTCATCTGTGGTATGGTTAGACAAGCCACAGATATTGCATGGAGATTGATTGTAGGGTCTCCCCCTACCTGACTTACCTCCTCTGCCCCTACCTCTAGATGATCTACCTCTCCCTGCATAGTTTGCTAGGGAGGTTGAGCCTTCTTCATCAACCTTCTTATTTTTACCTTTATCTTTAACCCTTTTATCAGTGTATAAGGCAGAGGAGTTGTTACCTTTTGATTGTTCTCCATTCTTTGTAAGCTTTGCTTCATGTGTGAAGAGTTGACCAATCAGGGTTGTTAGATCAGGTGCTTGGATGTCCATGTATAAGTCCATTGCTGTGGTAAAGCTCTCCCACTTATCATCAGCCTTTAGTCCATTGATTACCTGTCTGACTATTTGCTCTTCCTCAATTTCTTCTCCAACACTTGCCAGTTGATCTGCAATGTCTTTGATCCTAGTGACAAAATCTGAAACTGATTGTTTTGACTGCTTCCTAAGAGTGGTGAATTCAATCCATAGTTGATTCTTCCTTGCCCTTGTGTTGGAAGAAAAATAATTTGACAAGATTTCCCAAGTCTCTTGGGAAGTCTTACAATTCCTTACATGCGGTAAAAGAAAGTCAGATATAGAGTTAAGAAGGTAAGACCTTGCCAAAGCATCTTTTGCACACCATTGGTTGAGCCTCTCATGTTCTTCCTTCGTAGGTAGTCCTCTGGTCTTGAATGAGGGCAATTCCTCATCTCCTGATATGTATCCAAATAAACTCCTTCCTTGTAGATAGGTCTTCATCCTTAGAGACCAAGCTTGGTAATTGTTCCTGTCCAATTTGTCAATGAATGAAGGAAAACCATCACCCATGATTACCTTATTTGCTCTGATACCACTGTTGGAAGTGATGGTTGGATGCACTCAGAAGATTGAGTTGGTACTGCTAATCCTGCTTTGCACCAGCCCTCTTTGATCTTTTTTCTTTGTTTCTATTCCTTGATGATGCAATGAGGATTGAGCCTTGCGGAAAAATATAAGACAGTGCTCTAACTTTTCTGAAAAAATTTCACTGAAATTTCACTGGACCGAAATTTCACCAGACTGCCACTGGACTGACACCGTAATTGTACCGGAATTGTACCGGAATGAACTATAATTTTGTTTATAGTTACTTCAAGTGAACATACATGAAGTAAGGGAGTGACACATGAACTCTCTTAACTAACAGAACTTTTTCTGAAGTTTAAGAAAATAACTTCACTAGTTCAGATAGCCTCTTTTCGGTCAGACTTTGTACAGTGTATAGATATCTTCTTCACCGGAAAGATTGATCAGCTAAAAGTAGAGATGTCTAGCTATAGAGTGAGCTATCTCTCATACAAAGCTTCGCATTACTCTGAAAGATCTACTTCGTTCTTCTACTGGAAAATCACTCGTTTACCGTAAGAACTGCAACTGTGAGCA
>CM035438.1:81383538-81388538 GCA_020310875.1 Ceratopteris richardii | reverse complement strand
CTTTGTCACTTTCATAGATGATGTTACTAGAAAAGTTTGGGTAATCAAATAGAAGTTACTAGAAAAGTTTGGGTAATCAAATAGAAGGATGAGGTATTCCCTACTTTCAGAAAATGGCTTGCTTTAGTTGAGACTGAAAAAGGAACTAAGCTTAAGGCTTTATGTTCAGATAATGGGGGTGAATATACCTCACATGAATTCAGCCTTTTCTGCCAATCTAGAGGGATTTGTAAAGAGTTTACAACTCCTTATACCCCAATAAAAAATGGTGTAGTTGAAAAGATGAATATAACTATTCAAGATAGAGTAGTTTCTATTTTGCATCATGCAAACCTCTCATAATTTTTTTGGGCAAAAGCAATATTGATTGCAGTTCATGTGATTAACCTTTCACCTAGTACTGCCAAAGGTCTGAAAGTGGCACAAGAGAAGCCACCATATTATGATCATCTTCGAGTTTTTGGGTGTGAAGCATATGTTCATATACCCAATAATCTTAGACAAAAGTTGGACCATAAGTCAAAGAAATGCATTTTTCTTGGATATGGTCGAGAAGGACAATTTGGATATCACTTATGGGATCCTGAAACACAGTCAGTGATCAGAAGTAGTGATGTCATTTTCAATGAGTCTAAGATGCATAAACAACCCATTAAGGAGGTTGAAGTGAGAAGAGTGGTGTTTGAGGATACTAATCCTACAGTTAGCATGCATAAAAATGCTGCACATAGGGACATTCAAGAGAATGTCTAATTAGATCAGTCTACAGATGTTCCTGTTCAGCAACCATTGAGATGCTCTACACGTGTATCACATCCACCTAATAGATATGTTCCAGGTTTTGATTTTGTTATGCTAACAGATGCCAGTGAGCCTTCTTGCTACAAAGAGGCTATGCAGACAAAGGATCATGTCAAGTGTCTCGTCATAATCTATCCCATGCGTATGAGCATAACCTTTTAGTACCAGTCTAGCTTTGTATCTGGCTATTCTTCCATTTGCAAGCTTCTTAACTTTGTAAACCCATTTATTTCCAATCACTTTCTTACCATTTGGTTTTGGAACAAGTTCCCAATTCTTTTTCTCCTCAAGTGCATTAAACTCTTCCTTCATTGCTTCTTCCCATTGTTTCTTACCTTTTGCTTCACTATAGTTCTGAGGTTCTTCATCCTCCTTTACTAAGTAAGCATAGTTGAGTCAAATAAGAAGTATCATAGGAATACCTTGTTGGTTGTTTCCTTACTCTATTTGACCTTCTTGGTTCATACTCTTCATGTGTATCTAAATACACGTCTTCATCAAATCTCGGTCCATCTTCATTTCTCATAGTTGATCCGATCCTGGATGTACTTGCCTGCATATGATCTTCATCTCCATTTACCTGCATATGTGATTTAACTTTTTCATTTATTCTTATCTCTTCTTCAATTGTTTCATCATTATGCTCTCTATCTGTATACTAGCTCTTTCCTTCATCAAATGTCACATCTCTGGAAACAGTAAACTATTTGGTTAAAGGACTCCATAACCTGTAACCCATCTGCTTTTCATCATATCCAATGAACACATATTTTTCAGCTTTTGGTTCAAGCTTATGTCTAAGTTGTGATGGTACATAAGCATAAGCAATTGATCCAAACACTTTGCAATGATCAAGTGTTGGTTTCTTACCCCACCAAGCTTCATAAGGGGTCATCCCATTTAAATTTGTACATGGTAATCTATTTACCAGATATGTTGCTGTATTTACAGCCTCAACCCAAAGATAATTTGGACAATTCTTCTCCTTTAACATTGCTCTGGCAAACTCAATTAGAGTTCGGTTTCTCCTTTCCGCTACTCCATTTTGTTGCGGTGTATACCTGCAAGTTATTTCTCTTTTTATACCTGCACTCCACAGATAATCATTGAATTCTCAAGAAAAATATTCTCCTCCTCCATTAGACCTTAGTCTTTTGAGTTTTTGTCCTGTAAGTCTTTCAGCATATGCATGAAAATGCTTGAAAGCTCCAAACACTTCTGACTTCTCTTTCAAAACATAAAGAGTTATCCATCTTATTGCATCATCAATAAAAAGAACATAATACCTTGAGCCACTGATAGATCCTTCTTTTGTTGGTCCCCATACATCTATATGTATTAGTTCTAGCAAACCATCGTGTTTGTAACCATTCTTCTGAAATGGTAGCCTGTGTGCTTTTCCCATCTGACAGGCTTCACATTTGTGAATCATATGTTGATTCTTCATATTTGGTAATCCTCTTACGGATTGTTTCTCCACCATTGCTTTGATTCCTTTTTCATTAAAATGTTTAAGAGTAAAAAGTCTACCTTCCTTTTTACCATGGACAATCTGATTGTATCCATTCTCTGGATCTTCAACAAATACTCCTTCATTTGTAAACCTGACTTGAAAACCTTTTTCTACTATCTGTCCCACACTGATCAGATTCTTTGGGATTGTTGGAACATACAAAACATTTGTTAGTAGGTCAGCTGCATTCTTACACTTTACTTTTCCAATTGACCTTACATTATGTTTTGTGTTATCACATGTTCGTATTGTATGATTCGAAATATCTCCTTCCAAATCTGATAACAATTCTATATTTCCTGACAAATGATTTGAAAAACCAGAGTCAATATAGAATACCTTGAGATCTTCATTCTCTGACATGCTTATCGAATTCATCATCAATGTTGTATGATTGTCATTCTGCATATCATTCGCATAGTTGTAGTAGGTAGTTTTGTGAGACTGATTCTGTCCCCAACTTCTTGCTCCACCTCTACCATATTCGCCTCTTTGGCTTTTTCTACCTTTTTGATATCTTTCGCTTTTGCCTTTGCTATTGTTATTCTGATTCTGACTTGATCCTTAAGAATTATGCTAGCAATCATGAGCCAAGTGATTGTTTAATCCACAAATCCAACAAGACTTCTTCTAATTACCTCTTTCTTTTGTATTACCTCTACTTCTACTTCTGGCATTACCTCTTCCTCTTGCATAATTTGCTTGAGTAGTCATCTCTTCTTCATCTTTTTCTTTTCCTTTATCACCTTTCTTATTATTCTTTGCGTACATAGCAGAACTATGTCCTTTATCTCATCTGTCTTCAAATCTTGCTCAAATGTTAGCATTAGTCCAAGCAACTGATTTAAAACTGGTACAAGATGATTTAATGAAAGTTCAGTTGAAAGTACGAAAGTTTTCCACCTTTCATCTCCTCTCAATCCTGCAAGCAATTATGCTATTAACTTGTGATCTTCGATATCCTCATCAATGGATCCAAGACTGTCTGCCAAGTCCTTCATCTTAGTGACATAGTCACTAATGCTTTGACTTTGCTTTTTCTTGAACGTTGTGAACTCCGACCATAAGCTAGCCTTCCTAGCTTTAGTAGTATTTTGGAAATGATCTTCCAATGCACTCCATATGTCTTCCGCTTTCTCCAGACCTCTAATATGTGGTAGTAGATGATCTGTAACGGTATTGTAGATATATGCTCTTGCCGTTGCATCTTTCTTCTGCCATAGCTTCAAGGCTTCTAAATCTTCTTTCTTTGGTTGACTGTCGTCTTCAAAAGTAGGGTTCTTTTCTTCTCCTGTCACACATATCATTAAGTCCTTACTCATAAGTAAGGCTTCCATTCGCATTACCCATGCGCAATAGTTATCTCTGTCCAATTTGTCAATAGAAATGTGATCTGCCATAGTCTTCTTGTTTCTCTTACTTCTCGTGAGTATAACATTAAAGGATTTTACCTTTTGTAAACCTTTACCCTTGAGAATGACTTCGGAATGCTTCTCTGATTCCTTTTGTTGTTGATCTCCTCAACTTTCACCTTGTTGTGAAGAATTCTTCACTTTCTCTTGTATCTGCGCTTCCGTTTACTCTTGAGAACCTTTCTTCTCTTCATAACCTTTCTGCTCTGATACAACTTGTTGATGTCGACTCGACAAGAAGCTCGATAAGCTAAACTACAGAACTTTGCCATGTCACAACAAGAACTAAGCTAGAGTGATGTTAGAACACTTCTATAATCATCAATAGCTTAGCAAGTTTCCTAAAAACTGAAAACTTCACAACTGTGTTTAGTGAAATTCAAAAAATTCACTTTACAGGAAACTCCACCTTTTCTTAGGCTTCAATACTGATCTGGTTTACTTCAAACTTTACAATTCTGTGCATGATTACTGTTAGATAATCTTTTAGCCACTTAACTATACCAAAATTGTGTTTTCAACTCACCGAAATCTCACCGGAACTCTACCGAACTGTTACCGGACTGTCATCGTAATCTCACCAGAATGTTAGCGGGATATTATCGGAACCAACTGCAATTCTGTTTGTAGTTACTTCAAATGATTGTAAATGAAGTAAGAAGATGATACCTGATCTTCCTTCAGTAAACGAACTCTATCTGAAGTTTGAGGAAAACTTCATCAGTTCTGGATGCCTTTACTGTCAGACATAGTACTGTGTGTACATGTCCCGTTTCACAAAACTCTTTTGATCAGTTTGTAGTTGAGACTACTGGCTTCAAGATGAGCTATCTCTCATAAAAACTTTACATTATACGATGAGATCTAACTTGTAAAAATACCGTAAAATGTATACTGAGAAAACTCTAACTGTTAACTAACTTTCACAGTAACATGAAATCACTTAGATTTCTTCACACAAGAAGAATGCGCTCAGATCTTCCACATAAACATATGTTTTCTATTAGAAAAGATGTGTACAATATGGCTTGGCCTAACTTCACTCATAGCCATGGAAAACTCTCTCACACTAAGTAGTTCTTCCTTACCATCTCTCTTACAGATGAATACCCGACATTTCAGGTTCTATTATTCATCTTTACATACGCACTATTGCATCTACTACATGTGCACTTCTAAGCACTCTCTCTGAGCTCTTCTCATCTTCTACAATTCTACTATTAGACTCTCCGTCTAACTCTCTTATATACATTTTTTATCCGAGATTTAAAACT
>CM035438.1:81366038-81368538 GCA_020310875.1 Ceratopteris richardii | reverse complement strand
CCAAGTCACTTATCTTGAACTCCCTTTCCATTTGCCTCTTGAGCCTTTGTATTCCTTCTTCATCTGTACCTGTAAGAATTATATCATCAACATATATGCACATGTATATGAAACCATTTTCACTTGCCTTGACAAGCAAGCTACTATCTGCTTTAGACACCTGAAAACCAAGTTCTTTTAGGAACTTCACAAGTCTATAGTTCCATGCCCTTGGGGCCTGCTTCAAGCCATACAAAGCTCTCTTGAGCTTGCACACATGATCTGGATACCTTTTATCTCTGAACCCTTGAGGTTGCTCCATGAATACATCATCTGAAATATAACCATTCAAAAAAGCATTCTTCACATCAAGTTGACATAACTTCCAACCTTTACATGCAGCAATAGCAATAAGTGTCCTTATGGTTGTCATCTTTGCCACAGGACTATAGGTCTCATCATAATCAATACCATATGTCTGAGCAAAGCCTTTGACAACAAGTCTAGCTTTGTATCTAGACACACTTCCATCTGCAAACCTTTTTGTCTTGTAGACCCACTTGCATCCAATAATCTTCTGACTATTTGGTTTTGGAACCAAATCCCAAGTTTGATTCTCCAATAGTGCATCATATTCTTCCTGCATAGCACTCTCCCATTTTTCCTTACCTTTTGCCTCTTCATATGTAGAAGGGTCTTCATCTGTATTCACCATGTAAGCATAATCTTTTGTGGCTAAAAAAGAAGTATCATAACTATACCTTGTAGGTTGCCACCTATTTCTTGTTGACCTTCTGAGTTCTCCACTCCTTGAGGTTTCTGGCTCTTCACATTCAGGATCAAATCTTGGTGTCTCTTCCACTTCAACCTGCACTTCATTATTCTCTTGCTCATCAAATATCTGAACTTTTGATTTACCTTTTCTTTGACTCACTTCTTCTTCATCACCTGTATTGATATTGATTGTACCTGCATACCAAGTGCTTTGTTCATCAAATGTAACATCTTTAGAAACCATAAATTGTTTTGTTGATGGACTCCACAATCTATAGCCCATCTGCTTGTCATCATAACCAATGAAAACATACTTTTCAGCTTTGGGTTCCAATTTGTGTCTTAATTGTGATGGCACATATGCATATGCCACACACCCAAATACTCTGCAATGATCCAAGGTAGGTCTTTTACCCCACCAAGCCTCATATGGTGTCATACCCTGCAAGGCTTTACATGGTAACCTATTAACCAAGTAAGTGGCTGTATTTACAGCCTCAGCCCACAAATAATTAGGGCAATTTTTCTCCTTCATCATGGATCTTGCAAACTCAACAATTGTTCTATTTCTCCTTTCTGCAACACCATTTTGTTGAGGAGAGTACCTGCAAGTAACTTCCCTTTTTATACCTGCATTCCATAAGTAATCACTGAACTCATTTGAGAAATACTCTCCCCCTCCATCTGACCTTAGTCTTTTCAACTTATGACCTGTAATTCTTTCTGCATATGCATGATAGTGTTTAAATGTATTAAACACTTCTGACTTATCTTTGATCACATAGATAGTGATCCACCTAGTAGCATCATCAACATAAATCACATAATACCTTGATCCATTTATACTGAAATCCTTTGATGGTCCCCACACATCTGTGTGTACCAACTCAAGCTTCTCTGAGTACATAAAACCATGCTTGGAATAGGAATGTTTATGAGCCTTACCTAATTGACATGCCTCACATTTGTATGTCATATGTTGACCTGCAACATTAGGCAATCCAAGCACTGAACCATTGTTAACCATATCTTTAATACCTCTTTCATTGAAATGTCCAAGCCTCTTGTGCCAAAGATCTAACTCAGAGATCTTATGACCTCCATATGTGAACATAGCATGACCAATGTTGCCTTGAATCTTCAATGTAAATAATCTTCCTTCCTTTTTCCCTGAAACAATCTGTTTATACCCTTGGCTAGGGTCTTCCACATATACTCCATCATTAGTGAACCTTACTTCATATCCCTTTTCAACAATTTGACCTACACTTATCAAATTCTTAGGGATTGTAGGAACATACAAAACCTTACTCAATAAGGTGCTTCCATTTTTGGCCTTCACTGATCCAATTGACTTCACATTGTGCTTTGTGTTGTCACCTGTTTGAACAACATGATTAAAAACTTTACTCTCCAAATCAGTCATCAAAGATATGTTACCACTCAGGTGATTACTACACCCTGAGTCAATGTAGAAGACTCTTTGATCTTCATTCTGCCTTTCACAAGTTGCATTCATTATCAATGTTGAATCTTCCTTTTGATCTGAAGCATAATTGTAGTAGGTGTTGTTGTATTGTTGACTTTGGAATCCTCTACCTGCATTTCTTCCAAAGTAATTCCTTCCACCTCTACCTCTGTAATTACCTCTTTGATTTCTGCCACCTCTTCCTCTTGAATTATAGTTCTGATTATATCCACCATTATTCTGATTATTATGCCAACAATCATTAGCTAAGTGATTTGT
>CM035438.1:81348538-81353538 GCA_020310875.1 Ceratopteris richardii | reverse complement strand
ATACTAGGCTGAAGGGGAGAAAGAGGACAAGGTTCCCCCCTATTTAATGAGTTGCCTCTAGAGAGAGAAGGAATCTTGTAACTAGGCTGGGCCCAAAAATTCAAATTTTTTAAAAAGTTTAAAAGCTCATCATAACACCTGACAATGGACCCCCCATTACTTTTTAGGGTCAAAAGTGCTCTTTTTTACCACAAATTTTAAATCCGTGCATGATTTGAGCTGGAAAAAATGACTTTTTTAAAAAATACTAAGAAAAGAGGTATTTCCCTCCTAAACCTCATAGTTTCATACTAGGTCCCAAAAGGACATCTGTTTTCCACTAGTTTCTCTGTGTAGAACAACGTTGAAGCTCTTGTGTCTATATTCCAAGCTATCAGCTTCTCCCGTATTGAACTACTGTTGTAGATTCAAGACCTTGAACTTCAATGGCAACATCTAAAGGCTATAGGCAACCAAAAGATGAAGTTCTCACATTAAGGTGTCACAATATCAAAGCTAGAGATGGACAATACATGCCACATGAGTACTCCAAAGGTGTGTGGGTGTACATGCAACCCTCTAGATATGGACCTCATCAAGTTAGACATCTTGGAAACTTGGATCTTCATTGTGACCACAAAGGCAATGGGATGGTTGCTATTGCAAAACATATCTTGAAATGGCAACTATGACACTCGAAAACTCTACTAGAATGAGATATTCTATCAATTGTAAGTATTACTCTACAATATGGCATGGTTTATAGTGTTGAATATATCTTTGACCTATTTAGATATGCTTTTATTTGTTACAAACATATTTCGTTCTACTTTGGTGGATGAACAACCACTTCATACCCTTACAGGTGCTTTCCAAGAATTGTATGAAGATCTTAGCATTTTTGTGAAATTTTGAGTTGTTGATGGCATTTAATATGTTTTTGACCTATCTACATATGTTTTTTTTATGGTTTGGCTACATTTCTTTCTATGTAGTTAGAAGGACAACCATTCCATAGCCTTACAAGTAAATTCTGAACATTGCATGAAATTTTGATAGCATTAGTCATTCGAAAGCATTAATAATCTCTTCATGATGGATTATTCTTTTCATTTATGTAGATTGCAATAATTTTTTATGTGAAGATATCCAACTTAGGACTAACAAGGTTTTCTAGGAGAAAACATATTTTTGATAATCTATTTGAATATAAGATATATTGACAAGGGCATAAGGTTAGGAATCTACAAGTTTTTTTATTATACATGTTATACTATTTCTTTCTTTAATACTTATATTTTATTTTGTATTGTTCATAGGTTGTGAAGAGAGTGGATAATATAGCTAAATTCCTTCAAAATTGAACTATAAATGAGGTTGGCATTTTTATTGTCATACATGTTTTTCTATGTGATGATTTTCTTTTTTTCTCTCTGAAACAGGTTTAACTTCAAAAAAGTGAGAGAAATAGAAGAAATTTGAAGAGAATTTCAAAGGAGGTTGATTAGCCTGATATCGCTTTCATGCAAGATCCACTCTCTTTTAGCTTGTTATTCTAGAAGCTAAACAACCTCGACTCTTTGAATGATGCATTTCTCCCAAATTTCTTATTCTTCTACCCAGGCAATCTACAAATTTCTCAATGGATTGGTCTTTGCAAGAGCAGTTGGAGTTAATAACACATCTTTCCTTCTAAATTTTCTAGAGGTCTTTGCTTTTGGTTACATTCAAGAGCATCACCAAGTATGTCTTGTTTCTAGCTCACCGATTCGTATAGCATGAGGGCTCTTTTCACATTCTTCCAAACTAAGTATGGATAGGAGAAAAAAATGTCTCTGATGCCTTCTCTCCTACTAAGATATCTAAAAATCCTCTTGATCTAGAATTGTTCTAGAAATACTTTACACCATGGATGAGCATCACAAATTTTTTGATGCTTTCTTGCATTTGCAAGCACTTCAAGTTGTACAATCATTGATACCAATAATTTGTAAATTTTGTAAGATTTGATATTTGTAATGAAAACATGTCTACTCTCACATTTTTGTAGTCTACAACTGTGCATTTATAATTTCTCTTGGTGATTATTCAATTTTCGCTTTTATATAGAGTATGTTCAAGTTCACAATAATTGACATTTTATTGGTTAATTTTCTCAATAGATGATCATTTATGAAGTTTGAAATTACAAAGTATATAACTCAAAAAGGTCATTCATGTTAGATATACTCAATACTTACTCCTCAAGTACCACAAATGATCCATGGTGCTCTAAGTCATAAGGCCCCCATTATGAGGAGAAACCACTTTGAGAGTACAAACATCCATGGAACCTTAACTTCTAAGCTAGATGATTTTTATATGTGCAAATTTATGGTAATAAATGGTCTTTGTGATTGATGCCATGAAGTAAGTGGGGCATAAAAGTTTTGCCAATTTGAATACCATTCAAGTTGAAAATAAAGGCCCTCTGGTGCCATGGAATTTCCCCATAGAACCTTAATGGGAGGAGTTCAAAGGGGGATTTCCGCCTTATGTGGGGTATAGAGGCACAACAAGAATTCTAGACATGAGGATACTATCCTAAATTATATTTTGCAAACCATGTTATCTCATGTGACTATGTTTGTTTATATTGGCTCCCATTGTAGGAGTTGTATATGCATGGATCACTGTAGAGTAAGTGACTTGTTAGAAATAAGTTCCATGGCTCTAAAAATCTAAATAATAAAGTTTCATATCCACTAAAAATAACCTTGCATGGACTCAAAAGTATCAAAAAAGAGGAGCCATAAAAACATGGGATAGGTCTTCACAAATTTTTTGTCGAGGCATATTGTGTGTTTCTATGGATGATCTTTTTTGGTGCTTTTGAGTCCATGCAAGTTTATTTCTAGTGGATATGAAACTTTATTATTACAAATTGAAGTTCCATGAAACTCATTATGTACTCAACTCAATTTAGCAATGGAAAAATGAGTTTATAACCATAAATGATTTGCTTTGCACACATAGCATGTTAACTTGAGTGCATATGATTATGAACATATGATATAGATCAATGTGGAGTTGAGCATGTGTAAGAAAGGTTATGAAAAATTATATTACCAATGAGATAATTTCACATTACAAAACATCTCTTCAAGAAGAATGATCACATAGTCATATATGCTCCTATCTAGTTCTTGGGTTGCATAGTTCATCAATTTCCCTAAAATTTGCAAGAAGTAATACTTATTTCCACCATTTGATGACCTTGCATGACCTCAAAGCACCAAAAAAGGGGCAGCCACAGAAACGCGGGATAGGCCTCTGCAAAACTTTTGCAGAGGCCTATCCCGCGTTTCTGTGATTGCCCCTTTTTTGGTGCTTTTTGAGGTTATCAAGGCTCTAGATGTCCGAATTAGACAAATAAACAGTCAATCTTAGGGTTTTTGAATGTTTCGGACGTGATGGTAGCATCCATTTCTCCAAAATCTAAACCATTCATGAGATATAAACATTTTCATAGAATTTATGGTTTTACGATGGTTTCCTTTGTGTTTATGACATCACCTCCCTCTCAAAGCGATAAGTTCCACAGGAAGTAGCTATGTAACTGTGAGATTTTTTGGAAATTGAATCTTCATAGTTATTGTTTTTTTTTAATTTCTTTATATGTTGTATTGGAACACGATGATGATGGATATCCATGATGGTACTAGAAAGGGTTTGTAGTATATCTAGCTAAAGAATCAAGGGCATGATTCTCATGATGGATAGTACTCCTTTTCTGACTTAGATGGTGATCTTTTGATGTGGAATGGTGATCGTGGAAGTCTTAAACCCAACTTGTATCTTCTTCCTAGAACATTTGAATATGATGTGGTTAGTGACAATACAACTCCTTTCTTTCAAATTTTAGGTTCATGGACCTTATTATATGCACAACCTAGTTGAACAATGGAAATACTAGTTTTGATTCTAAGGGATTTGTTTTGCACACATACCATCTTTACGCAAGTGGATACAATTATGAACATATGATATAGATCAATGTGGACTTGAGCATTTGTAAGAAAGATGATGAAAAAGTAGATTATCATAATGAAAATTTGATTTTACAAAATGTATCTCTTCAACAAGAATGATTACATAATCATGTATGGTCCCATCTAGTTTCTTTGGTTGTATGGTCATCATCTTCACATGAGCTACACACAAGTTAATATCTTTCAAAAATAGAAGTAACGAATGCATCTCCTTTCTCTTGGATGAAGTGCTATTGATTATATCCAAAGTCTAGTGCATTAATTTTGAAGCACAAAGTATCTATAATGTTTGCTCACTTTTTTGTTGCTTTTTCATTAGGAGAAACTTTAGGTTGTGCTACATATGATCTATGATGTGGTTGGTAGTTCTTATTCATTTTACATGTATGCCTTGATTGACATTGTGACACAATTTATGGCATATGTTTCTTTTCTCATATGTGGGTAGTGTGCTTTGACCTTATAGTAGTGACTTTATAGCCTCTACTTGATATGATGTTGGAATATGCATATGTTTCATGATGATTCCTTGAAGCTCTTCGTTTTGGATGACTTGGAATGGTTACTTCATGTTTCATCATCCATGTTCCATTTGGAGGTAGATTGAGTTCAAATGGTTCCTCACCAATAATTAGTGGATCTATTCTTCCCCTTTGTGCATGTCCTTAGAATCTTTTATGAATGGTCACATCTGTTGCAGTTGATCTTCATCATGCTCATAGGAATGATTCTATGGATGAGGCTATGAACTATTTTGATACTTCTAATCAACTTCACTCTGTCATATTGAACCACTCTATGATTGTATGGTGACCTCTGTTGCATGTAGACCACTTCATCCTCTCTGATGGGGCTTCATCCAAGGTGGTCATTATGTACCTTGAACATGGATGTGATATACCACAAAAACTTGTTAGTATAAAATAATTAAAAGATGCCTCTTATGTAACTTGATTTCCAAGTTGAACCCTAAAACACTTTTTGTGCATG
>CM035438.1:81300239-81302739 GCA_020310875.1 Ceratopteris richardii | reverse complement strand
GCGACTTTTTACAATGAGTTTTATAGGAGTTTTGAATGAATTTGAATTTGAATTCAAATTAAAGCTTCCTTGATTCTCTCCACTAGACTTAGGGAGATATTCTCTCAACTAATTCATCTACTTTTTCCACGACTCTAGTCTAGTAGGTGTGATTACATGAGTGGTAAAGTCATAGAGACTTTTTACATGAGATAAATGGTAATAACCATAAGCATAGGTTTCTATGGTTCAAATGCATCCTTCAAGGGTTCAAATTTTATCCTTCCAAGCTTCCAATTGTCCAAGCCTTTTGTTGGGTCTTCAAGGCACACAACAAAGCCAAGTGTTTAGGCTTGTTTGCACCAACAGCTCCCCCTCAAGCCAAACACTTGCTTGAGTCTTCATCTTTAGTCTTCAATGATATCCTGTAATCCAATCATGGATTTAAAACCTGCATAGCTTGCTCCCATCCAAAGCTTTTGTAAGCAAATCTGCACATTGAATATTAGTGGACACATATGATAATTGAATTTCTTTGCTAAGTAGTTTCTCCCTCACATAGTGGTAATGAACCTCTATGTGTTTTGTCCTAGCATGATACACAGGATTAGCAGCTAAATGAAGTGAACTTGTATTATCACCAAATATGATAGGTGGCCTTGTGCATAGGCCCAATTCTGAATAGAGTAACTTCAACCATATTGATTCTTGAGTGGCATTGGCTAGCCCTCTGTACTCTGCCTCAGTAGATGATAGAGCCACTGTGGGTTGTTTCTTGGATGACCAAGAAATAGGTTTATCACCTGCAAAACATATGTAACCAGATGTACTCCTCCTATCATCCTTGCATCCTGCCCAATCTGCATCTGAGTATACCTTGATGTCAATATCTGATGAATATGGATAATACAAACCATGATTTTGTGTTCCCTTTAGGTACTTGACTATCTTCTTGGCTGCCTCCAAATGTGGTACTCTTGGCTTATGCATAAATTGACTAAGTACACTAACACCATAAGAGATATCAATCCTAGTTAAGGTAGCATAATTGAGACTACCTACCAAACTTTGGTAACCTGTAATATCCTTGAGTTCTTCTCCTTCATGTGCACTGAGTTTGTGGTTGACCTCCATAGGAATGTTTGAGACTTTAGCTTCCTGCAAGTTAAACTTCTTGACCATGTCCTGAATGTACTTCTTCTGAGTAATGTATATACCTGAATTTGTGTAGACCAATTCAAGCCCTAGGAAGTACTTCAATAATCCAAGATCATTGATCTTGAATTCTTTCATCATTTGACCTTTGATATGTCTAATTCCTTGAACATCATTCCCTGTAATAATGATGTCATCAACATAGACACACAAGTATATTACCTCTGAATTGTTCTTCTTTATAAACAATGAAGTATCTGCTTTACTCATCACAAATCCTTGATCCAAGAGATAGGTTGTCAACCTATGGTTCCATGCTCTAGGTGCCTGCTTCAATCCATACAGAGCTTTCTTCAATTTGCAAACATGATTTACCTTATTGGGATCTTTATAGCCAGGTGGTTGTGACATGTAGACTTCCTCTGAAATCCATCCATTCAGAAATGCATTCTTCACATCCAATTGGTACATGTTCCAATTCTTGGATGCAGCTACACTCACCATAATCCTGATAGTTGGCATCTTTGCCACAGGAGAAAATGTCTCCTCATAATCAATGCCTTGGGTTTGTGCAAAACCCTTGGCCACCAACCTAGCTTTGTACCTGCTTATTGAACCATCTGAGTTCCTTTTGAGTTTGTAGATCCATCTGGATCCTATGACCTTCATGGAGTCCTTCTTGGGTACCAAGTCCCAAGTATCACTCTCCTTGAGAGCCTCCATTTCTTCATCCATTGCTTCCTTCCATTCTGGTTTAGTAATAGCTTCCTCAAATGTACCTGGTTCTTCACTTAAGATATCCTTTGCAAGATATACAGAGTGCTTGGTTACAAGTGAAGTATCATATCCATACCTAATAGGTTTCTTCTTTTCCCTTGAAGATCTCCTCATAGCTTGAGTTGAGGATTCTGGATTGTCTTCAAGTTGCTTCATCTTCATCTTCCCTTTTGATTTCCAAGCTTTGAATTCTTCAATGTTGATGGTGTCTTCATCATCTGAGCTTGTATCCTCATTCTGAGTTGGTTCTTGCCTGACAAGCTTTGGAAAGTCTTCCTCCATATCATAAGGTAAACTTACTTTCCTGCATTCATTATCATACCATGAATCATTTTCATCAAAGATGACATCTCTGCTTACCTTGAAGCCTTTGTTTGAGGGGTTATAGAACCTGTATCCTTTCTGATTCAAATCATAACCAATAAAGATACACTTTTCAGCCTTAGGGTCTAGCTTTCCCCTTACCTGTGAGGGAATATGCACATATGCAACACACCCAAAGATCTTGCAATGATCCAGAGAAGGTCTCTTACCATGCCAAGCCTCATAGGGTGTCATTCCATCAAGTGTCTTTGATGGCAACCTATTG
>CM035438.1:81210239-81280239 GCA_020310875.1 Ceratopteris richardii | reverse complement strand
TTTGGGACTAGAAAGCCAAGGGGCATTGAAAAAAAATTGGGCAAAGGACAAGGGGCTTTAAAAGTGTTTATATCCAAGTGCTTGATCATCCATTGTGATATTGGTCTAATAGTGGATTTTTCCAGGTCTAGCAAAGGCAATCAAGGGCATTCAAGGCAAGGCACTGAAGGGCATAAAGCTTGGGAAGCGCGGCTTCTTGGGCATCAGAGCAACCAGAAAAGCTGACTTGAGGTTGGAAGATTACTCAACCCCCTCAGTCAATTCTTAGCTTAGGCTAAACGGTAGCTTTGTGGATTAACTAAGATAGGAACGATCAAGTTCACGACAGTAATTTATCAAGTCTAAGACTAAAAGTAAAGGTGTGTGATACAAAAACTTAAGGGAAAGAACATAAGTCTGACGGAACGAGAACTCAAAGTACCACAGAAAGTCGAATTTCTGACGCATACATCTAGACAAGAATCTAAAGGGAATTAAAAAGAATCAAGAAAGTAAGAAACAAGGAACATTAACGGTCAGAGGAAGAAAATTCATGAACCTTAGATCGAGCAAGCACATAGGTAAGTCAGACCGACAAAGCCTTAGATCATTAGAAGCCAGTGTACGAACCACTGCACGATCCTGGGCTCAACAATTGAATAGTAATTACCCCTATGAGAGCTCAGATATGAGTGAATCAGAAATGGCATTTAGCTCAGAAAGACTAGAAGGAGGGTCAAATGTAGCATATTTAGAAAGACGTGAAGGACCCTATAGAACTCAATTAGAGTTTCTCTGAACCAACCGCTTAGGTGCTCGCATCTATGAGGATGGTCTGCAGAGACAAGTGGTGCAAATGCACAATCCTGATCAACCCATTGGATTGGAACGTCCAATGATGAAATTTGAGAGAGACACGTACATAGACAAGGAAGGAACGATGTACATCTTAAGTACTCAGCCAAACAATACGAATGAGTTTGCCGTAATTCAGTTAGAGGCGGAAGCTAAATCCCAAGGAAAAGAACCATTAGAAGAACCTAGGACACCTAGAGGGAAATCTGTACTGACACGAGTACTAGTTCCAGAATGGATCCCTCAGGACAACAGAAGCATAGAGTTGTTCGTAAATAAAGAAACTAACGAAGCATTTTGGAGATACAGAACGGAACAACCTAGTGAGGTAGGCTCCATCATAATCTACGAATTTAAAGACCCGGATACACCTGGAAAGGTTGTATACCTGGATGAGACTTCAGAAAGAGTCTTTGTGGTACAAGACCATGCAAGAAATACTTACACATGGAGAGGTGAATTGGTATTCCCTCCATCACGAGCGAACGTAAATGCGAGCCAACAAGGGGCAGGAACATCCTTAGCCCATGGTAATCAAAGAGAGAAAAACAAAGAGAGACTGGAAGTAAGTTTCAATCATCCCATAGGGAGAGATAGAACCACCGTAGACACGGATAGAGTGGAAAGACGAAGGATACCAGGTGGTATAGATGATTTTCCTCTACCTAGACCTCGTGAACACACAAGAATACTGAGACCCACTCAACTAGTGAAATCCATGAAAAACTATTTTGATGGGACTGGAGATCCCTACGACCATGTTGCAGAATTTAAGCAAGTCCTAAGAGCAGAGCAAGTAGAAGACATGTTCACACAATATAACGCATTTGGACTAACGTTAAAGAATACCGCTTTAAGTTGGTTCCAACCATTGCAACAAAGTCAATTTAGAGACATCCATCACTTTTTAGATTCATTCATAACTGAATTCTCTAAAAGTGGGATTAGACATGACACATCTTCGTTGATTCATAGCTTCAAACAAACCCCTTAGGAAACAGTTAGACTTGCAGGGCGTAGGTTTAGACAATATGTTGAAAGATGTCCAATGCAAGAGCTACCCTCACAAGCTAAACAAGTGTCATTATTTCTAGATGTCTTGTTGAGCTCTAAACTACGCTCCTATGTGTACTTGAAGGAACCCAGAACGCTAGAGCAGTGTGTAAGAATATGCATAGACATTGAGGACAACTTAGGAGACGAGTTGGAACTCTCAAAGGTCTATAAAGATTCAGATTGTTCATCTCTAGCATCCACAAAATTGTCTAACTCGATAGAGGACCTAGCAGAAAAAGTGGCCCAGAAACTAGGAGTTTCTAGTAAACAGATGCCCAAGTTAACAACTAACGTACGCTGTTACACCTGTGGTGGAAATCATTTGGCAAATGTGTGCCCCAATGCGACACAACCACAAGCCAACCCTAGTGGCCAATACTATACTATTGAGAGAAGATACACGAATCATACGGCTCAAGACTGCCCATATAACAAACAAGCAGTGAGACAAAACTACTCGCAAGCATACCCGCAGCCAGGTAGGTATCAAGGCCAATACAATGCTCAACCTTATTACTATAGGCCTCCTCAAAATTATCCATATCAGGCTCAACAAAGACCTCAACCTGTTTTAGCTCAGCAGCCACCCCCACCAGCAAATGTCATCTCAGTGAAATACGCTGCTGCAGAAGAGAACCTAAGTAGGGCCTTAGTGCCTTCTTCACCTTTGATCACAGAGAGTGACCCAAAATCAAACAGTTTTGACTCTACTCATGTAGATAGTCCACCCGCGTATTACACAGAGTCACCAGAACACGTGGAGACATATCATTATGATAGTCCACCAGTGGAACCTAGTTGGGAGCCCGACTATGCTAATGTGTTGTACACAAACCTGAATCCACGGCCCCAATTAAGACAACAAAGACCACAGGGCCCTAGAGGACCATGCTTTAGGTGCCAAGGAGATCATTTCATAAAGGATTGTCCACACCCTCCGATAGCAAGACAGTCGCAGTACTATAACATACAAGGCTTTTGTGCTGATTGTGGCAAAGAGCACATCATAAAAGATTGTCCTAAGAACCCAATTAATGCTTCAAACGTGACACCCATCAACGTGATAGGTATCTTAAACAACGCAGATGGATCCAACCCTACATACGTGCCTATCCAAGCTATAACAAGAGCCCGGGCGCTCTTACAGAACCAACAACTTAGTCAGGAAAAAATAGCCGGAACTAGTGAAGTTGGAGAATCTAGCAGTAAAAAGACAAAATCTTGGAAAGATTCCAGAGAAAGAATTAAGAGAAAATGGAGTAAAAGGATAACCGAGTTGGAAGGAAGTTTAAAAGAATCGAGAGCCAAAATCCTAGAATTGACTTCACAGGAATTGAATCAAGAGAACCTAGCACAGAAATCAGGATCAATTTTAGCGGAACCAATACTGGAAAACCTAGACATGATGTTTTGCACGTATCAGGCTAGAATAAACGAAGGACCCCAGATAGCAGAAATGAGTAAAAACTACCCTCGAGCAGACCTAGAAATTGAGAGGACTAAACTGATGGAGAGTGTTAATCTCCAAAAGAACAACCTACTCTTGAATTTAGAACACCTCTATATCAAGAGTAAGTCAAAACCTTCACTAAATTAGAGGTCCAATCTCCACATTATCAAAATTGAGAAAATCTGTGAAGAAGATGAAACACAGAAAAGTCTGCTGCAGAATTTCTTCACATTGACTTATCAAACGTGTAAAGTTTTTGATGAAACTTTATATGAATCATCTCCTAGAGATTGCGCATCTTCTCCAAGTTAAGGTTCTTAAAAAGGTTTAGTATAACTTGAGAAATCAACTTCACAAGTTACCTATGTCCAAATCTGTACTTCTGAGAAGTCGATTTAGACACCCCTAACTTCTTAACTTTGATTCTCACAATGTCGAACCCGTTTTACCAAATCCTTTTGATTGAAGATAGCTTATCTCTCAACTTAGATTTTGAGCTATCATATGTGTAAAACTTTACACTGTGCACTGAGCACTACTCATTTCTTTAGACTCGAAATGTGCGCCTGTTTCAGAGAGCTGTGAACACTCAACACATGTGAATGTTCCTATCAGCAATTCTCTTCACCTGTTTACAATTAGACTCTAAAATTCAAACCACAAACTCATTAACTAACAACTTAGATATCCTCAAAAGGATTTCACAAATGATCTACTACAGACGGAGTAGACGCAGAAACATCGGGCGCAACATTTTCTTCATTTCATGAGAAGACTACAACTAGAAAGTGAGAGAGACTTCAACTACTTTCTCATCAGTCTATTGACATTTACAAATCACAAGTTTCTCTATTCCTGCTCATACATAGTCTCTCTTTGTCTTCTCTCTATATCCCGACATTTTCCAAAAGTATTTATAGACATCTATATACAAACTCTCATCAAAACATAAGTATATGTAACCTATGTCATAACTAATGTACATATGTGTACATGTCCTTCACTCTTGTGAATGTATCCATTTTCTTTACTCCAAATCTTCAATTGGTGATTGATCTGCACCAACAGCTCCCCCTCAATCATCAATTGAGGTTTTCTCCTTTCTTCTTTATACCTGCCATGTCTTTAAACTTCTGTAGCTTTGGTCCATCCAAGCTCTTTGTAAGCATATCAGCTATCTGATCTTTTGTTGAAGTATGTATGACTTCAATCTCCTTATCCATCACTTTCTCTCTTAGAAAGTGATACTGAATCTCAATGTGTTTGGTTCTGGCATGAAAAACAGGATTAGCAGCTAAATACAATGAACTCATGTTATCTCCATATATAATTGGTACCCCATGCATAATGTCAAGACTCTTCATCAATGTCTTGACCCAAATTACTTCCTTTGCAGCTTCAACCATGCCTTTATACTCTGCTTCTGTAGAAGATAAAGCAACTGTATGTTGCTTCTTGGAACACCATGAGATAAGTTTATCTCCCACATAACACATGTATCCAAATGTAGACCTTCTATCATCTGGATTACCTGCCCAATCTGCATCACTATAAATTTTGATATTTGTATCTGAGGTAAACCCATAATACAAACCTTCATTGAGTGTACCCTTAATGTACCTCAACACCCTTTGTCCTGCAATCCAATGTTCTTTCCTTGGGCAATGCATAAATTGAGACAAAACCCCTACTGCATATGATAAATCAGGTCTAGTTAGAGTAGCATAGATAAGGCTACCAACCAAACTCTGATATTGTCTCATGTCCTTGAATTCTTCACCTCCATACTTACTCAATTTGTGATTCACCTCCATTGGTGTAGGTGCTACCCTGCAATCATCCATTTTAAACTTGATTAACAAGTTCTTCAAATACCTTTCTTGGGTCACAAATACTCCATGTTGAGTATATGTAATCTCCATGCCCAAGAAGTATGACAAGTCTCCCAAGTCACTTATCTTGAACTCCTTTTCCATTTGCCTCTTAAGCTTTTGTATTCCTTCTTCATCTGTACCTGTAAGAATTATATCATCAACATATATGCACATGTATATGAAACCATTTTCACTTGCTTTGACAAGCAAACTACTATCTGCTTTAGACACCTGAAAACCAAGTTCTTTTAGGAACTTCACAAGTCTATAGTTCCATGCCCTTGGGGCCTGCTTCAAGCCATACAAAGCTCTCTTGAGCTTGCACACATGATCTGGATACCTTTTATCTCTGAACCCTTGAGGTTGCTCCATAAATACATCATCTGAAATATAACCATTCAAAAAAGCATTCTTCACATCATGTTGACATAGCTTCCAACCTTTACATGCAGCAATAGCAATAAGTGTCCTTATGGTTGTCATCTTTGCCACAGGACTATAGGTCTCATCATAATCAATACCATATGTTTGAGCAAAGCCTTTTACAACAAGTCTAGCTTTGTATCTAGACACACTTCCATCTGCAAACCTTTTTGTCTTGTAGACCCACTTGCATCCAATGATTTTCTGACTATTTGGTTTAGGAACCAAATCCCATGTTTGATTCTCCAATAGTGCATCATATTCTTCCTGCATAGCTTTCTCCCATTTTTCCTTACCTTTTGCCTCTTCATATGTAGAAGGGTCTTCATCTGTATTCACCATATAAGCATAATCTTTTGTGGCTAGAAATGAAGTATCATAACTATACCTTGTAGGTTGCCACCTATTTCTTGTTGACCTTCTGAGTTCTCCACTCCTAGAGGTTTCTGGCTCTTCACATTCAGGATCAAATCTTGGTGTCTCTTCCACTTCAACCTGCACTTCATTATTCTCTTGCTCATCAAATATCTGAACTTTTGATTTACCTTTTCTTTGACTCACTTCTTCTTCATCACCTGTATTGATGTTGATTGTACCTGCATACCAAGTGCTTTGTTCATCAAATGTAACATCCTTAGAAACCATAAATTGCTTTGTTGATGGACTCCACAATCTATAGCCCATCTGCTTATCATCATAGCCAATAAAAACATACTTTTCAGCTTTGGGTTCCAATTTGTGTCTTAATTGTGATGGCACATATGCATATGCCACACACCCAAAAACTCTGCAATGATCCAAGGTAGGTCTTTTACCCCACCAAGCCTCATATGGTGTCATACCCTGCAAGGCTTTACATGGTAACCTATTGACCAAATAAGTGGCTGTATTTACAGCCTCAGCCCACAAATAATTAGGGCAATTTTTCTCCTTCATCATGGATCTTGCAAACTCAACAAGAGTTCTATTTCTCCTTTCTGCAACACCATTTTGCTGAGGAGAGTACCTGCAAGTAATTTCCCTTTTTATACCTGCATTCCATAAGTAATCACTAAACTCATTTGAGAAATACTCTCCCCCTCCATCTGACCTTAGTCTTTTCAACTTATGACCTGTAATTCTTTCTGCATATGCATGATAGTGTTTAAATGTGTTAAACACTTCTGACTTATCTTTGATCACATAAATAGTGATCCACCTAGTAGCATCATCAACATAAATCACATAATACCTTGATCCATTTATACTGAAATCTTTTGATGGTCCCCACACATCTGTGTGTACCAACTCAAGCTTCTCTGAGTGCATAAAACCATGCTTGGAATAGGAATGTTTATGAGCCTTACCTAATTGACATGCCTCACATTTGTATGTCATATGTTGACCTGCAACATTAGGCAATCCAAGCACTGAACCATTGTTAACCATATCTTTAATACCTCTTTCATTGAAATGTCCAAGCCTCTTGTGCCAAAGATCTAACTCAGAGATCTTATGACCTCCATATGTGAACATAGCATGACCAATATTGCCTTGAATCTTCAATGTAAATAATCTTCCTTCTTTTTTTCCTGAAACAATCTGTTTATACCCTTGACTAGGGTCTTCCACATATACTCCATCATTAGTGAACCTTACTTCATATCCCTTTTCAACAATTTGACCTACACTTATCAAATTCTTAGGGATTGTAGGAACATACAAGACCTTACTCAATAATGTGCTTCCATCCTTGGCCTTCACTGATCCAATTGACTTCACATTGTGCTTTGTGTTGTCACCTGTTTGAACAACATGATTAAATACTTTACTTTCCAAATCAGTCATCAAAGATATGTTACCACTCAGGTGATTGCTACACCCTGAGTCAATGTAGAAGATTCTTTGATCTTCATTCTGCCTTTCACAAGTTGCATTCATTATCAATGTTGAATCTTCCTTTTGATCTGAAGCATAATTGTAGTAGGTGTTATTGTATTGTTGACTTTGGAATCCTCTACCTGCATTTCTTCCAAAGTAATTCCTTCCACCTCTACCTCTGTAATTACCTCTTTGATTTCTGCCACCTCTTCCTCTTGAATTATAGTTCTGATTATATCCACCATTATTCTGATTATTATGCCAACAATCATTAGCTAAGTGATTTGTCTTACCACAAATCCAGCAAGCTTTGCCTCCATCTTTGTTGTTCCTGCCTCTTCCTCTACCTTTGCCACCTCCTCTTCCTCTTAGGAAGTTGGCTTGAGTAGTTGTTCCTTCATCTTCACCTGCTTGTTGTTTTCCTTTGCTATTCTTCTTCTTGTCCTTTGAGTACATTGCATGTCCTGTACTCTTGTCACCATCTCCTTTAACATCTTGCTCAAATGTTAGCATATGACCTAACAATTGATTTAAATCAGGAGTGAAATGGTCAAGTGATAGTTCTGTAGACAAAATAAATGGCTTCCATTTGTCATCACCTCTCAACCCTGTAAGGATTTGCCTTACCAATTTATCTTCCTCAATGTCTTCATCAACAGCTCCTAAAGCATCTGCAATATCTTTCATCCTTGTTACATAGTCTGAGATGGATTGAGAGGCCTTCTTCTTGAAGGTAGTAAACTCTGCCCATAAGGATGCCTTCCTTGACTTTGTAGTGTTCTGGAAATGCTCCTCCAAAGCATTCCATATGTCAGTAGCACTTTCAAGACCTCTAATATGAGGTAACAAGTAATCATTGACTCCCATATAGATAATGCTCCTTGCTTGAGCATCTTTCTTCATCCAATTTTTCAGATCTGCTAACTCTTCCCTAGTTGGAACACTAGGATCTCTGAATTCTGGCTTCTCTTCTTCTCCTGTGATGTAACCAATCAAATCTTTGCTCATAAGATGAGCTTCCATCCTCATTGACCATGCAGGATAGTTTTCCCTATCCAATTTCTCTATCTGTAGAGCATCTCCCATCTTGTGTCCACCTGTGTATTGAAAACTTCAAGCTTTACAAGCAATGTATGTACCTTTACTTCAAATTAGACTCCTTTTGTCTTTCTTGATGTCGAGTAGACTTCTCCTCAGGCTTTTGACTCCAAGCTTTCACTTCTTAGTTCTTCAAGTGTTGAACTTCTTGAATCTGCAGCAGTCGGGACCTTCTTTTCCTTGATTTGATGTCTCCTGCTCTGATACCACTGATGGAGAGTGTTAATCTCCAAAAGAACAACCTACTCTTGAATTTAGAACACCTCTATATCAAGAGTAAGTCAAAACCTTCACTAAATTAGAGGTCCAATCTCCACATTATCAAAATTGAGAAAATCTGTGAAGAAGATGAAACACAGAAAAGTCAGCTGCAGAATTTCTTCACATTGACTTATCAAACGTGTAAAGTTTTTGATGAAACTTTATATGAATCATCTCCTAGAGATTGCGCATCTTCTCCAAGTTAAGGTTCTTAAAAAGGTTTAGTATAACTTGAGAAATCAACTTCACAAGTTACCTATGTCCAAATCTGTACTTCTGAGAAGTCGATTTAGACACCCCTAACTTCTTAATTTTGGTTCTCACAATGTCGAACCCGTTTTACCAAATCCTTTTGACTGAAGATAGCTTATCTCTCAACTTAGATTTTGAGCTATCATATGTGTAAAACTTTACACTGTGCACTGAGCACTACTCATTTCTTTAGACTCGAAATGTGCGCCTGTTTCAGAGAGCTGTGAACACTCAACACATGTGAATGTTCCTATCAGCAATTCTCTTCACCTGTTTACAATTAGACTCTAAAATTCAAACCACAAACTCATTAACTAACAACTTAGATATCCTCAAAAGGATTTCACAAATGATCTACTACAGACGGAGTAGACGCAGAAACATCGGGCGCAACATTTTCTTCATTTCATGAGAAGACTACAACTAGAAAGTGAGAGAGACTTCAACTACTTTCTCATCAGTCTATTGACATTTACAAATCACAAGTTTCTCTATTCCTATGCTCATACATAGTCTCTCTTTGTCTTCTCTCTATATCCCGACATTTTCCAAAAGTATTTATAGACATCTATATACAAACTCTCATCAAAACATAAGTATATGTAACCTATGTCATAACTAATGTACATATGTGTACATGTCCTTCACTCTTGTGAATGTATCCATTTTCTTTACTCCAAATCTTCAATTGGTGATTGATCTGCACCAACATAAACTTTGCATGAAGATGGTAGAATTAGCACAAGCAATGTTTGAAGCCTCTAGATATCTAAATTGGAATAACATGGCAAAACCGGAATTACACTTTCAAGGACTGATGGAGAGGCTAGAATACTTGATCAATAGCAAAGAGAAAAAGGATCAACATAGGAACCCTATTACCTCAGAGACACCGGAAAGGAATGCACCATCCCTGTCTCAAGTACCCAATACAGAGAATCAAGACAACCTGTCTTCCATACATAGGTACTCACATGAGTTTCTAAGAGAAATCCAAGAAGAGAAGTGGAGAAAAGAACAAGGAACTCATTCTCCTATTCAAGAAATAGATGACTTGCAGGAGCAATTTCCCCAAGATATCCCCTCTATTTACGATGATGTAGAGGAAGAACAACTGAGTGAACACACAAGATTTGAATCTAATTCTTTGCAAGAATTACCTCAGTTCACTGGACCTTGGGAAGACAAGTCTATTAGCATGAGAGCACCCACGCTAATAGTGAGGAATGAAGAATCAGTAATCCCTAGAAACACGGAAGTGGTCAAGAACGCTAAAGTTCAGTGTCACCTCACGCTGGAGGAATTGTTGAAGGTAAAACCAGAACTGTGGAAACATGTAGCAAATCAATTCCCCGAGCTTGCTACTACTCCCTCACAGATAGGAACACAAAAGAAGGTACCAGAAGTACCCATAGAAAAGATAGGAGATGTAAGCGAAGGAGAGGAAGGTAACACTTATCTTCCAATAACCCATCAAGGCTACACCACGAAAGCCATCTTAGATTCAGGAGCCGGAGTAGCCATTGCTACTACTGCATTATGGAAACGTTGGGGTAAGCCAGCATTGAGACCTACCAGGATGAAACTGCAAATGACCGATGGACACATAGAGAAACCATTAGGCTTACTAGAAGGTATATCTCTCACCACTTGTGGTGTGGAGTTTGAGCATACCTTTGCCATTTGTGACTTTGCGAAAAATCATGCTTACGAGATGATTTTAGGACGACCGTTCATGCGTCAATTGCAAATTGTACAAGATTGGGGCACTAATTCCTTGTATTTGCAACATTTAGGAGTGACTACCAAAGTCAGTCTTAAAGATTATTCACATAGAGATATACCCCCAATACAATGGAACACCATCCATAAGACACAAGTAGAAACGGAATCAGTACACTCATTAGAGTCAGACCCCTCAGGGTTACACGAGGACACTCATTTATGGATGTGTAAAGTAGCCAAACAAGAGGAAGAACAGTTAGAAGCCAGGACCTTAGGTTCAAAACAACATCCACGAACCCTTCAAGACCTAGCCTACGCACCAGTAGTATTTCCAGACGAAGAATTCGAGCCTCATGGTTGGGTAGAAATCTTAGCAACCATGGATGAAGCCATCAATGAAGAATAATGGACACCCCACTGTGACGAGGATGGCTATGACATTTCAGTTTTCACTATAGAGCCAATCATGTGTGACTCGATTATTGAAGAATATGAACCTAGCACTGATGCATTTGAGGATGCCTGTGATTTTGATTTAGAGTCAATCATTATGGACGCACCCTTTGCATCAGAGGAAGAATATTTTTACAAAGTAGAAACTCACCCTCAGAGACACGAATAACTAATGAATGAGGTGAGATTAGCCACAAAAGTGACCAACAAGAGTGAAGGTAAGAAAAGTAAAAAGAAAGAGACCATGTCAGAAGAAGAAGAATCATTGTTTGAGGTTCCAGATAACTTCAAAAAATATGAAATAGAAGATAGACGAATCATGGTACGAATGCCTAACAGAAAAGCTGAAGTTGGAGAAGTATATGATAATCGGGAGAAAACCAAAAAAATAATAGTTGCCATAGAAGGAGAAGAAGAAAAATGTACTTACATAGGGCATGATTTGACGAGTGAAGAAGAAGAAGAGTTAGTTGCCCTATTGCACGAATATAGAGATGTGTTTGCTTGGAGTTATAAAAACCTGAAAGGAGTAGATCTAGACATATGTTCTCATAGAATCCCCATGACTTCAGATGCAAAACCTACGAAATAGAAACCATACACGTACAATGATAATTACGCTTCAAAGATTAAAGAGGAGATAGATCGCTTGATAGAAGCAGGATTCATTTACGAAATTGAGCATACCGAATGGGTATCCCCCATTGTGGTTGTGCCCAAGAAGAATGGAAAATTGTGTGTGTGTATTAACCTTAAAAAAGTGAATGCCGCCACAATTAGAGACAGTTATCCTCTTCCTATCACGGAACACCTATTGGAAAGAGTTGCGGGCAAGGAAGTTTCCAACTTTCTTGATGGTTTCTCAGGCTATAATCAAGTAGCCATTGCTCTAGAAGATCAACACAAGACGGCTTTTGCCACAGAATGGGGCATATTTGCATTTCGTGTAATGCCATTTGGCTTAACAAATGCACCCACTACTTTCCAGCGACTCATGTGTCATGTGTTTAAGGAATTCTTACGTAAGAATTTGGAAGTTTATGTTGATGACTTATGTGCACATTCAAATGAGAGACAGACGCATATCCCAGAGTTAAGACAAGTGTTTGACAAATGTCTAGAATATCAGGTTTGTTTGAACCTAGAAAAATGTGTTTTCATGGTCAGACAAGGCAAAATTCTAGGACACATTGTGTCAAAGAATGGAATCTCTACGGACGAAGAAAAAGTGAAAGTAATTGCCGATATACCTAGGCCAAATAACGTAAAAGAAGTACAAGCATTTATGGGCCATTGCGGTTATTATAGACGATTCATACACATGTATGCAATCATAGCCAAGCCTCTGTACTCTCTTTTGACCCATTTTGAATGGACAGATGAGTGTGAGAATTCATTCAATGAACTTAAACGACGTTTGTGCTCAGCACCTATATTGAAAACTCCGGATTGGAGTAAGCCATTCCATGTACATGTGGATGCATCCAACTATGCCATAGGATGTGTGTTAGCACAACCCACGAATGAAGGAAATATAGATCTCCCCATAGCTTACGCGAGCAGACAGTTGAGCCCAGCAGAAAGAAATTACACCACTACGGAACAAGAAGGATTAGGGATGATCTACGCGGTAAAGAAATTTAGACATTATTTGTTGGCAAACAAGTTCAAGTTCTTTACAGATCATCAAGCCCTATTGTGCTTAGTCAACAAACCATGTAACACAGGATGATTAATACGTTGGTTTCTATTACTCATGGAGTACGATTTTGAAGTGGTAGTCAGGAAAGGAAAGACACATCTTAGAGCTGACCACCTTTCAAGATTAACCACAGGAGAAGCTCCTCAAGGAATAGTGGATGAATTAGCGGATGCATACTTGTTTAACCTTGAGATAGCACCAGAATGGGCTAAGTCGATAGTCCCTATTCTCACGTATGGACCCAAGAATCCTAGGATGAGGATCAAGGAAGGAGAGCTTACCAAATCTCAAAGATATCAAATCATAGCAGGAAGTATATATAAACAAGACAATCAAAAGATTCTTGCTTGTTGCGTAGATGAATCACAACATGCGAATTGGTTGCAATTAGCACACATAGGTGCATTAAAGCAACATCATTCGAAACATCGTACTTTGCAAACTCTGCATAGACTAGGAGTATATTGGCCTTCAATGGAAGCAGATGTCTACAAGTTTTGTAAAGAATGCCCTGTCTGTTGTGAAAGACCACCAGTAGAACATGCTACATTATATCACGTGTCTCTCACACCAGAATGGAGTGAACCCTTAGTGACGTACTTAAGGACGAACACATTCCCTCAAGGAATAACTTTAGCACGACAACGCAGTCTAGAGCAGGAAGCTCAAGACTATTCACTTATTGGCGATAATCTATACAAACAAGGAAGAGACGGATACCTAAGACAATGTGTTCATGAAAGCGATTACTTGAGCATACTAGAGACTGCACACCAAGGTGTTGCAGGAGGTCACTTTGGACCAGATAGGATAATCAAAGCCATTCTCTTTGCAGGATTATGGTGGCCCACTCTTCACATGGATGCACATACCTATGTCAAGAGATGTGATGTATGCCAAAGAACTCAATTTCCTACTCGCAGAGATGAAATGCCATTGAAACCCATGATGGGCGGACGTGCATTTTCTAAGTGGGGTATAGACTTTATAGGACCCATTAACCCCACTGCAAAAGGTACACATGCTGAATACATTATTGTTGGGACATATTATCTTACCAAATGGGTAGAGGCAAAAGCCACGAAAAAGAATGATGCACACACGACTGCAAAATTCTTATTTGAAAATGTCTTTACAAGATATGGATTGCCTATAGAGTTAGTGAGTGATCGAGGAACTCACTTTCTAAACCAAGTCATTGAATATTTGTTACAGGATTTTATGGTGACTCACAAGAAATCCGCACCATATCATCCTCAGGCCAATGGTCAGGCTGAAAGCACTAACAAGATCCTTTGTAATGTTGTAGCTCAGTGATGAGTAGCACCTCCTTTAATGTCAATCCGGGAAGAGGTGAGGATGGTATGAAGACCTCGAGCAAGTGAAGGCACAAGTGCGTGAGTGAGAAGCACACTAACATGCACACACATACACACACAGGCGCACACACGGTAGGACAAAGAGTGAGAAGCAATGGAGTTCTTTAGATTACTTTCAAAAAGCTCTTACAAGTTCAAATCAATTACAAGCTAGCTCAAAAATGAGCTCTCTAGCTCTATTTATAGTTTCTGACTAGGTTTTGGCCGTGTCCAGACCTAGTGTCCGGCCTAGTTAAAAATTAGGTTCTAGGGCCTATTTGAAGACTCAAACGAAGTCTAAAAATTATGAAAATTGGTAGGTAGCTACTTCGAATGCTCCTCAAGCTCAAGGACTCCTTGGCTTGCACAAAATGGAGCTACAAAAATATGAAATGGTATCTACAATGGCTCTTAGTGTTGAAAATCACTATTGTTTTAGGGATTTCCTCTAACGATTTGACATACATATCTTCAAGCTCCCTACTTGCTCCTTCTCCTTGTGTGTCCACCTCTTCGATATGCTTTAGTGTCCTGAAAAAATATTGGCCTACTTGCTAGATCGTCATTGACTACCCTGTCTGCTTGTGCCTTCTCTCCTCTCTGACTCCCTTTGTAAGCTTCCTTGCCTTGTGAGTCCTTCAGTTCCAACACCCCCCCTCTCTCGAGTCGTCGTCCCTGACAGACCCTTGTTGGGTGGGTCGTTGGATATAGTATTCTACAACGTCTTGTGCTAAGTGATGTTCTGCAATTCTCAACCCTTTGGCCAAGTTCGTTAGTAGAGCATCCCAATCTACCGGCTCGGGAACCTCTGGATGTGGTATACGTAACTTTTCTTAATGGAGAGCTTGTTCCACTACAAACAACTGCAATAAATGTGATGGTCTGGGAATGAATATCTCTGAATGATATTCCTAGAATCCCGTGACAAACATTTCTTCAAACGTCTGTTTGAAGCAGGCTGGTAGATACTTTATATGCGCATGCCATGCATATACAACATTAATAGATGGTGTTGCGCTCATGTCGTAGACAAGGTCCTGATTACCTTCATTAAATCCAAGAGCTGACAGATGAGGTTCCTTGACATTCTTGAAGGTCCTGAAGGTGACCAACATGAGCTCAAAAATTTTAAGGCACATTTGGGCCATGACATCTGGTACATTTTTGAACCGGAACCCCCAATGCCGAATCGTCGAAATCATATATCCTATGGTAGGTTGGCCTTTAGGTTGTGCTAAGTAGACATAATTGAGCCATTTCTCACATCCTTTGGTTGTCAGCACAGTTTTTGTTTATTCCGGCCACGACCTTCTTCGAAATACAGGGCAGTAGCATGGGTTGTATTTGATATACAAAGGCATGTTATTCCATGTCCTTACCATCTCAGGGTAGGTTTCCAGCAGACGAATCCTCCACGTAGGTTGGTGTATATTTCCCTGCTTGGCACTTGCCGGGATGTCGTCCGGTGCAAACTGTGTTGCTGAGGTTGGTTCTTTTGAGGTATGGTGCTTGATTTCAGCATTGTAATCCGCCATTAAGACACAGAAAGGAACATACAAATCGTCGGATGTGCCAATCCACCTATGATGGGAGAGGTTTCTAAAGTAATCTGATTTTATGACTACCTCTTCCAAACGTGACATAGACGCTATCTGAACTACCACTCTGTCATCATGGGTTGTGGCCACTTTCTCTAACCTCTGCATCCATTCAGGAGCCTCGATCTCGATGGTGTCCATGCCCTCTTCTGTTTGCTTGCCCCCTGGTGCAGGCATGGGAACGTAGGGGTCTTCGAAGGTTTCCTCTATTTCAATTGGCACTAAGTCTTCAGGCTCGGGCTCTACAAGGGGAGAGGGTTGATGCTCGTATTGCATGACTTTACTTCGTAATTCTTCTAGTTCTGCTCTGAGTTTTTTGACTTCTTCAGACGTGTCAACTGCGGTTGTGACTTTGCTTGGTGACTCATGCTCGGTTGCCAACTGCTTTAATAGGTCATCTCTTTCTCTTTCTAATGTTGCATGGGCTTCCAGGAGGTCTGCATGAGTTTCCAACACAATTTGCATATTCGCTGAGGGTATGGCCTTGAATTTATTTGGGTCGATTTCCTGTGGGGAACCCTCCATGGCTGCTTCCAAGTTTTCTTCGTTTTGTTTCTGTAGTCATTTATTCTCCTCGAGTGCAGTAGACATGTGTTTGCGTAAGAGGGCCAGGTTGCATCGAAGCTTGAGATTCTCTGTTATCTGGGAGTGTAGCAGATCATCCATTTGTTGTTTTTCTTCTGTATCTGATTGGAGTGGATTGGCTACTAACTGCTCATGTTGTTCTTGTAAAGTGACATATTGTTGTTGTATTAGCCGCTTTTCCCTTTCTAGATCAATTAATCGTACTTGAAGTTCTTCATGGCTTTGGAATAGTCTCGTATGTTGGTTATCAAGATGCTGGTAGTGTTGTTGTAGTTGAGACATACACTGATACATATTATTAAATACATTATTAATAGGGGTGGATGCGGGAAGGGTGTTGAATGCAGAAGGGAAGGGGAAGGGGAAGGGAGTGTGGATGCGGTGCTGGAAAATGGTGAAGTGGGTGGTGGGGGAATGGGAGATGGTGGGTGTATGGGGGGAGGGAGAGGTGCGGAGGTGAGTGATATGTCCATAAAATCAAAAGTGGATGCAGTAGTGGGAGTGATTGTGAACATTGGAATTGTGGGTGCGGTGATAGTGGTGAAAGTGTACAGTGGTGTGTGCAATTGTGAATACGAACTGCCAGGAAGTGTGATCGGGGGAATGAGGTTTTCCGTGGCTGCGGTTAGAATTACTGTGTCAGTGGCCGTATAGACAAGAGAGGTGGAGATAGGGTGTGTGGGTTGACTGACAGTCTGTGCTTCGGTATGGGTAGTGGACTTGGAGGCGGTGACAGTAGTGGTTACACTGGTAGTGGGAGGTGAATGTGGTGGAGTTGGAGGCAGGGGTGGCAAGGGGGTGACAGAGGTGCACTTGAGATATGGGTTTCCTCAGTATCCTGAACGGTGTGTGCGGTGCCCATGGTTGTGGATGTGCCTTGTGGTTCTGATACTAATACATTCATCTGCTTTCCTGATCGAGGGGGGCGTCTGCCGTATTGTCGCTCCGTTCTTCGTGATTGTGCAAGGGCGGTATGAACCGTCTCAGGTACTCCTAAAGCATCAGATATCATGTCAAGAGTGGCGTGGTATTGCTCGTCTACACCTTCCTCCTCAAGGATTTGATTCATGAGGGCTTTGCCTGCTGCTAGGGACAGTCTATGTTGCTCTTGAACTCTGTTCATGGTATCATAGAGCTTTTTCAATGCCTTTGTGTAAGCTGGAGCACCTTCAAGTACCTGCAGAGCTTCCTGATCATATTCCTACTCTTCTTCCTCGGATTGTCCACCATGTTCCTCCTCTTGTTCTTCTTCTTCTTCACCCTCCACTTCGATGACCTCTGGTTCTCTGGGGTGAGGTTGGTCTGTAGTAGTTTGTTGTCCACTAGCTTGCTTTGCCTCGACTTCCGCGTTAATAGCCTCGATGATTCTGGCTACCTCCTCATCAGTTAGGTCTTATAAAGTGAATCCATGAGGGAACTCTAGGTCGGTTGGTACAGGTGGAAACACTAGATATGGTCCCTCAGTGCTGTGTCTTGGTAATCTGATAGTGAAGGGTTGTATCCGCCTAGGAAGTCGTGGAGTTGTCTCAGGTGTCAGCGTCGCACCGCGGGGTTGTGCACAGGGCATCTGAACTATGCCTCTCATTTTCTTAGATGGCGGTCCTGCGGTTGATAGTCTACGTTGGAATTCTTGTACCCTTGTCCAAATTAATGCCCTCTGAACTGGCACATCATAAGCCAAACATCTATACACAATCCGGGTGAGAGCACAGCATCCATACAATACAGACTTTTGTTTCTTATACCACCTTTGATGAGCCAAGTGGATTTGGTCGATAATCTAGTGGGGCGTATTGATTGTCAAATCAAAGGCATCAGCCAAGTATAGACTAAACCATATCTTCTTAGGTGGCATTGTGAACCTCTCTTGCGCGGGAAATGCAAAATGTTGCATGACCATTCACAAGTGAATGGCAATTGTAGGTGTCATTGCCACCATGTCCTTTAATTTCATCAGATTCCTGTCCTTCATATTGTCGGGGACCATAGTCTCTTTCTCCGTAGGAATGTGCATACCTTTCATGTCTAGAGCTTCCCTTACCAAATTGATAGTCAACCTGAAACGCTTCAGTTCATTGCCCCTTGTGAGAGATGGGAGGACAAAGGAGCTTTATCCCTTTTTGTCTTTGCTCGGAGTGAGGGTGCTAATCAAATAAGAGCACCTTAGAAAATCGGGCTTTGGCAATTGGAATTTGAAGTAATCGTAGAGTCCCGCCTTCTTCCATATAGGTTTCAGTCCTTCATTATTCTGCAACTTCTCAAATTCCCTGGTGAAAAACTGATATCTTCCCCAGCGCCCATTGAATTCTATCTCGGCCTCCCACATGTAAGTGCCTTCACCCAGGGGTCTTGCCACATCACTGAACCAATGTGAGTTTTTGCTGACCGGCATTGTGTGCCTCTGTGGAGGATTCTGAACCAGTATGGCGTGTAATGCCCTCAATGCCACTGGGCGTTCCTTCAATTCCTCCTCAACGGGAAGACTTTCAATGTCCACGACTTGGGGGCTGGTGCCTGCCTGGGAGCTAGTTCCTGCCGTATCTGCCATGTTACTTCTTGTCTCCTGATTCTGTGAGAATATAGAAACATGTGTTAACATTGTAAAGGACAAGATAGAACCGTTTTTGTCCCCATTACAACATTAACATGAGGTTCGAGAGAGATTAGGAGGTTATTAAGTGCTCGGTGCTTGTGTGTGTAGTTAGGAACTGGGTAGACCTAAGAGCTAGGTGGAATGATGTAGTGTGAGAGTGACGTAGTTAGTAGGTGGGCATGGATTTACAACTTGGGTCCGGGGGTTTATTACAAGTTTTAGGTTGCCAAATGCAATGGATGGGTTTTGATCTTGACTTTGTGGAGACTCTGGAGAGTTTGTTAGGAGTATCGTCTTGGAAATGAGGCTTCTTCGGGGCCCATTTACGAGTGATTCTACTTGTGCTCATGGAAGAATATGAGTTTGTGCGTGATGTGTAAGAATGGGCATCGGATGTTCGAGCGAGTGAAACGTGTTGTACCGGGTGTGGCCTCGGTGTAGCTATTTGAGCCCGCAAGCAAGCCTTAGGCACCCAGATTTGTCGTGATTGTGGGCTGGCCTTCATCAACTTCTTGGGTACCCAAATAGACTTTACTTTCGCAGAAGAATTTATGAAAGACTTCTTATTAGTATCGTGTTGCTAATTACTAATAAGAGGTTTCAGCCGTGGGGTTGGCATGGTCGCAACAGGGTGTTTGCCTTTCCGCACCCACACTCGTTTCGACGGCTGAGACATTCTGCTTCGCACGTATATGCTTCTATAGGATTGAGGGTTAATTTCAACTTTTGACAGTACAAAAATTTAACAGCACTAGTGGCTGCACCTGAGTCAATCAAGGCTCTTACAGTCCTTGCACCCTTTCCTTGTCCTATCTCTAAGGTTATAAAAGGACGTCGATCAATTATCCTATGAGAGCTGACATCTGAAACTTCACACATAGCCACATGATATCCTTGATCTGCATATGCACCTGGCCTAGGTTGCTCTCTGCCTTGTCTTCTTAATTTCATTCTCCGTATGCGCTCTAAAGCTTCTGCTTGAGCTTCTTCTCGAATTCGCTTTTCTTCTTCTTTGCGTTTCTTAGCAGTATTGAGTCGACTTAGCATTTCCTTTGTGAGAGGTTCCTGATATAACTTGATTCTGCATCCGCTTATGTAGCTCGGGAGAACATCGCCTTCTAATGTGGCTAGTTGCACTGCTCCACTTGTTGAGATTCTATTAATGATCATGGGTCCGTAGCCTCTCTTCTCTAGTTTCCTCGCATGTTGTTTCAACGTGTATACTAGTACTAGGTCGCCTGCCTTCAAACCTTTATCCTTAACGTGGGCATCAAAGTAGGCCTTCTATCGTTTCTTAGCTGCATAAGTCCCTGCAGCCGCCCTCAGTCTTGTTTCTCCTAATCGTTCAATGTCAAAAAGCCTCGAAGAGAGTTCATGACCCGTCCACTCATGCTCCTGTGCTACTTTCAATGTGGCTATTAAGAAGTCCAACGGTAGCACTGCATTTTGGCCGAATACCATCTGAAAGGGGGTGGCTTGGAGTATCATTTTGTAGGCGACTCGGTATGCCCAAACAGCATGGTGTAGCTGTTTGTCCCAATCAGAGCGTTTATTACTCACTAATTTGGTCAACACATTGCACAAAATCTTGTTTGTGCTTTCGGCTTGCCCATTAGCTTGTGGGTGGTAAGGGGCAGACTTCTTATGAACTACCAAGAATTCTTGGAGCAGATTTTCAATAACCTCATTCAAGAAGTGAGTCCCTCTATCACTTACTAGCTCTATAGGTAGCCCGTATCTTGTGAACACATTCTCAAATAGGAACTTAGCAGTCGTTTGAGCATCGTTCTTTGTCGTAGCTTTTACCTCTACCCACTTTGTTAGATAGTCTGTCGCAACAATGATGTATTCAACATGTGAACCCTTGGCTGGGGGATTAATAGGACCTACAAAGTCTATTCCCCACTTAGAGAATGCACATCCACCCATCATGGGTTTTAGTGGAATCTCATCTTTGCGTATAGGATACTGAGTTCTCTGACAAACATCACACCGTTTCACATAGGTATGTGCATCCATGTGAAGGGTCGGCCACCAAAAGCCCGCAAATAGTATTGCCTTGATCACCCGATCTGGTCCAAAGTGTCCTCCTGCTACACCTTGGTGAGCAGTTTCCAAGATCTTGAGATATTCACTCTCATGGATGCATAGTCTTGGGTAACCATCTTTACCTCGCTTGTACAGATTATCACCAACGAGTGAGTACTCTAGGGCTTCTTGCTCTAAACTTCTTTTCCTAGCCAAAGTCATATCTGGAGGAAATGTTTTTGTCCTTAGAAAGGCCACTAATGGTTCACTCCAATCTGGCACTATGGACACTTGATAAAGTGTGGCATGTTCCACAGGTGGTTTAGTGCAACAGATTGGGCATTCCTTGCACAACTTTTGGACATGAGCTTCCATCGTCGGCCAATGCACTCCGAGTCTCCTTAGTGTCTGTAGGGTTCGTTGCTTTGAGTAGTGTTGCTCTAATGCACCTACATGTGCTAATTGCAACCATTTAGCATACTCATCCTCTTCCAAACAACAAGCCAAGATACCTTGATCTGTGTGCTTGTACATACTACCTGCCATGATGTGATACTTTTGGGCTTTTACTACCTCTCTATCCTGTGTGTTTATTACTGGGTGGTTAGGCCCGTATGTCAATACTGGCACTAATGGCTTGGCCCACTGTGGCACCACTTCCAAATTAAACAAGTAAGCATCAGGAAGGTCATCTGACACTCCTTGTGGGGCTTCTCCAGATGTGAGCCTAGAGAGATGGTCTGCTCTCAAGTGAGTCTTACCTTTCCTCACTACAACCTCAAAGTCATATCCATTAATAAGAGAAACCATCTTACTAATCTACCTATATTGCATGGCTTGTTCACCAGATATAACAATGCTTGATGGTCAGTAAAAAATTTAAACTTATTTGCAAGCAAATAGTGTCTAAACTTCTTAACTGCATATACCATGCCTAAGCCTTCTCTCTCAGTAGTGGTGTAATTTCGTTCAGCTGCATTCAATTGTCTACTGGCATAGGCAATTGGGAGATCCACATTACCTTCACCAGTAGGTTGTGCGAGTACACATCCCATAGCATAATTGGATGCATCCACATGAACATGGAAAGGCTTATTCCAATCTGGTGTGGTCAAGATTGGTGCTGAACATAATCGCCATTTAAGCTCATTGAAGGAATTCTCACATTCGTTAGTCCACTCAAAGTTAGTCAAAAGTCCATACAGAGGCTTTGCTATGATGGCATACATGTGTATAAACCGTCAGCAAAAACCACAATGCCCCATGAAAGCTTGTACTTCCTTGACATTCTTTGGCCTAGGTAGCTCCGCTATGGCTCTCACTTTCTCTTCATCAGTGGATATGCCATTCTTTGACACTATGTGTCCTAGAATCTTGCCTTGCCTGACCATAAAAACGCACTTTTCTGGGTTCAGGCAGACTTGATATTCTCTACATTTGTCAAAGATTTGTTTGAGTTCAGGAATATGGGTTTGTCTAATGTTGGAATGAGCACAAAGATCATCAACATAGACTTCTAAGTTCTTCCTCAGGAACTCTTTAAATACATGGCACATCAGCCTCTGGAAGGTAGCTGGTGCATTGGTAAGCCCAAATGGCATTACTCTAAAGGCAAAAATGCCCCATTCAGTGGCAAAAGTCGTCTTGTGCTGATCTTCTGGAGCATGGCTACTTGATTGTAGCCCGAAAATCCATCAAGGAAGCTGTACACTTCCTTGCCTGCTACTCTTTCTAAGAGATGTTCTGTGATAGGAAGCGGATTGTTATCTCGAATTGTGGCTGCATTGACCTTCTTCAAGTTAATGCATACACGCAGCTTCCCATTCTTCTTGGGCACCACTACGATGGGGGATACCCACTCAGTGTGCTCAATTTCATAGATGAATCCCGCTTCAACCAGTCTATCTATCTCCTCTTTGATCTTAGCAGCATAATTATCATTATATGTGTATGGCTTTTGCTTAGAAGATTTGGCATCTGAGGTCATGGGGATAGTGTGTGAACATATGTCAGGGTCCACGCCTTTCAAATCCTTGTAACTCCAAGCGAATACATCTCTGTATTCTCTTAGCAAGGCTATCAATTCATGCTCTTCTTCTTTCGTCAGGTCATGTCCTATGTAAGTGCATCTCTCCTCTCCTTCTTCTAGAGCTACCACTATTTTCTTGGTGGTTTCTTTGTTATCATAGGCCTCCCCCGATTGCGCCTCTCGTTTAGGCATTCTGATCATGACTCTCCTATCATCTATCTCATACTTCTTAAAATTTTCCGGGACCTCAAACAAAGATTCTTCCTCTTCTGATATGACTTCTCTCTTCTTTCTTTTCTTTCCTTCTTCCTTTGGGGTCACATGTGTGGCTAGCCTTACGTCATTTGTAAGCTCTCCATGCCTCTGGGGTTGAAATTCTACTTCATAGAAGTATTCTTCATCTGATGCAAAAGGTGGGTCCATAATGATTGACTCTAGATCGGAGTCACTTGCATCCTCAAATGCATCAGGGCTATGTTCACACTCTTCTAACACTGCCTCTCCCATGATCGGCTCTATGGAGAAGACTGAAATGTCATAGCCATCTTCATCACATTGAGGTGTCCATTGTTCTTCATTGATGGCTACATCCATTGTTGCTAGGATTTCTGCCCAGCCGTGGGGTTCAAATTCTTCGTCAGGAAAGACTACAGGTGCATAGGCTGGGTCTTGAATTGATCTATGTGTTTCTTTTGCACCTACCTCTCTGGCTTTTTCTCTCTTCTCTTCTTCTACTACTACCTTGCACATCCATAAGTGGGTGTCTTCATGCATCCATGAGGATCCTGATCCTATGGAATGCACCGAATCCGTATCATCTTTGGCTCTATGGAGGGGATTCCATTGGATTCCATTGGATTCCATTGGATAGGAGGGACATCTCTATGAGAGTAATCTTTGAGATTCACTTTGGTCGTAACACCCAAGTGTTGCAGGTACAAGGAGTTGGTTCCCCAGTCCTGTACCACTTGCAACTGTCGCATAAAGGGTCGTCCCAAGATCATTTCATAGGCATGATTTTTGCTAAAATCACATATAGCAAATGTATGCTCGAACTCAACACCACATGTGCTGAGAGTTATTCCTTCTAACAGCCCTAAGGGTCTCTCTATGTGACCATCGGCCATTTGCAATTTCATCCTCGTGGGCCTGAGTGCTGGCTTGCCCCAACGCTTCCATAGGGAAGTGGTAGCAATTGCAACTCCTGCACCTGAGTCTAGAATGGCCTTGGTGGTGTATCCTTGATGGGTGATAGGAAGATATGTGTTTCCCTCTTTGCCCTCACTCATGTCTCCTATCTTGTCCAATGGTATTTTTGGCACTGTTCTCTGGGATCCTACCTGGGAATGAGGTTTTGCTATCTCTCGTACTTGTTTGGCTACATGTTTCCATAGCTCTGGCCTTACTTTGAGTAGTTCTTCTAACGTGAGGTTGCATTGTATTTTAGTGTTTTTCACTACCTCTGTGTTCCTAGGTATGACTGAGTCCTCATTTCGTACCATGACCGTGGGTGCTCTCATACAAGTAGACTTAGCTTCCCATGGGCCTGTGAAGTGGGGTAATTCTTGTACAGAGTTAGACTCAAAGTCTAATATTTCCTCAGATTGGGTGCTCTCCTGCTCCTCATAAATGGATGGGATGTCTTGTGGGAATTGGTCGTGTGCATCATCCACAATTTCAATGGGAGGAGGGACTTCACTTTCTTTAGCCCATTTGTCTTCTTGAATCTCTCGTAGGAATTCTGGTGTGAACCGATTCATAAAAGATGATGTCTCTGGCTCCGTAGAGTTAGGCACATAGGCTTCCTGGGCAGGAAGACCTACTCTTTCACTTGCCTTGTCCTTGTGTTGAGAGGCGGGTTCCTTTTCTGATTGTGCAATTAGCCTCTCTATTCTTTCTAACAGTCCTTCAAAGTGCAGCTGCGTCTTGGCGGAGCTAGATATGTTAAAGAGGCGACTAGCTTCAAACATGGTCTGAGCCAACTCCACCATCTTAGCACAAATTTTAGTTCGTTCAAGCTCTAATTCTGCTCTAGGGTAGCACTTTCCATGATCAGTCACGTTTGGTCCATCTTGGATTCTGGCCTGATATGCTTTAAGCATCATGTTTAGGTCCTCGGGAGTGGGATCTGCTAGGACTGATCCTACTCTAGGGGGTGGTGGAATTAGGTGAGGCGGATTGGAAGGTGGCGGGTCGGATGGAGTTGGGAATGGTGGAGGTGGGGTAGTGTGAGAGGGAGTTTGAAATGTGAGTTCGGTTATCCTGGCTCTCGTATCTCTTAGGCTTTCCTCAAGTTCACTCATTTTCTTTGCCCATTGCCTTTTCATTCTTTCACAACTATCTCTCCAAGCTCTAGTCCTCTTCTTTGTCATGCTCTCCGTTTCACTAACACCTGGGCTCTTTTCCTGACCTAAACTTTGGTTCTGCTGCAAGGCTTGGGCTCTAGTGACCACTTGCACTGGTGTAGTGGAAGTTACACTCCCTGTGGAGTCTACAACTAACCCTACGACATTGATAGGAGTGATTTTCGGCATATTATTAGGATTCTTTGGGCAGTCTCGTAAGAGGTGCTCCTTTCCACACTCCTGGCAATAGCCCTGGATCGTCACAGATTGAGATTGTGTAGGTGGAGGCAGGGGACAATCACGAACGAGATTGATCTCCCTGACATCTGTAGCATGGTCCTCTAGGAAATGGGGGTCTTACTTGCCTAGGTTGAGGTCTAGAGTTGGGATTTGCGTACATGACATTAGCATACTCTGACTCCCAATTAGGTTCACTCGGTTCCTCACTGTAGTAGGACTCACCATGTTCAGGAGACTGCATGTAGTAAGCATGGGGACTATCGACATGTGTAGAATCAAAGCTATGGTCACTGGGATCACTTTCTGAAATTAATGGTGTTACTGGGACTATAGCTCTATTCAGGTTTTCTTCTGCAGCAGCATACTTTACCGGAATCACATTAGTAGGAGCAGGTGGCTGTTGTGCTAGCACTGGCTGGGGTCTCAGTTGGGCCTGATATTATGGTTGGTAATTTTTTTGAGGCCTAGTATACTGTTGTGGTGGGTATTGACTCTGGTATGTGCCTTGTTGAGGGTATGGCTGAGGGTAGGTTTGCCTAACCGCTTGCTTATTGTATGGGTAGTCTTGTGCTGAGTGATTTGTGTATCTTCGCTCTATGGTGCAGTACTGGCTACTAGGATTTACTTGGGGTTGAGCCATAATGGGACATACATTTGCCATATGGTCACCCCCACAAGTATAGCATCTTTTCACTGGGGCAAATCTTGGGATTTGTTTGCTTGTGACACCTAGTTTCTGAGCTACCTTCTCTGCTAATTCCTCAATAGATGTGGATTGAGTGGAAGAGAGACTAGAAGCACCATCTGAGTCTTTGTAGATTTTGGAGAGCTCTAGTTCTTCCCCTAGGTTATCCTCAATGTCAATGCACATGCGTACACACTCTTCTATGGTCCTAGGGTCCTTCAAGTACACATATGATCTCAATTTGGTACTTAGCAATCCATCCAAGAATAAAGCCACTTGCTTAGCTGGTGTGGGTAACTCAGGGACAGGGCATCTCTCTAAGTATTGCCTAAATCTTCTTCCAGCAAGTCTCAAAGTTTCTTGAGGGGTTTGCTTGAAGCTGTGGATCAACGAGGAAGTGTTATGTCTTATGCCACTTTTAGAGAATTCGATAATGAATGCCTTTAGAAGTTGGTCTATGCTCCTGAACTGCATCTCGTTTAGTGGCTGAAACCATGTCAGAGCAGTGTTCCTAAGGGTTAGACCAAAGGCGTTGTACTGTGTGAAGAGATCTTCAACTGTTCAGCTCTCAAGACTTGCCTAAACTCAACCACATGATCATATGGATCTCTAGTGCCATCGAAGTAGTTCTTCATGGTCTTAACTAGCTGAGTCCGTCTCAAAGTCCTTGTGTGCTCTCTAGGTCTTGGTAGAGGGAACTCATCCGCTTTTCTTTGATTCTTGGAAGCTCTAAGTACCTCAGGTTCTACTCTATTTGTTTCCGTCCTCGTTCTTTCTCTGCCCCCTGGGTTGGCAAAGCTTACTTCTGGCCTATCTCTACTTCTGTCTCTTTGAGTTCCATGAGCTTGGGATGTTCCATCCCCAGGGTGACCATAGGACACGTTCGATCTTGGTTGGGGGAAAACGAATTCACCCTTCCAAGTATAAGCATGCCTGTCATGTTCTGTAACCACAAAGGTCCTCTCTGAAGCGTGATCTAAGTAGGTCACTCTACCTGTGCTATCAGGATCTTTGAACTCATAGATTAGGATTGACCCTACATCATTTTGCCTATCAGATTTATACCTCCAAAAGGCTTCGTTAGTCTCTCGGTTCAGGAGTAGATCTATGCTCTTATTGTCTTGGGGAATCCACTCTGGAGTGAGAATTCTAGTAAGAACAGATTTGCCTCGAGGGGTTCTAGGTTCTACACCCATGTTTCCTTGCTCTAGGTCGCCTGAGTCCGCTTCTGGGACCACGTTATCGAATTCTTCTGTCCTATCTGGGTGACTAGTGACCACATATATGGTTCCCTCTTTATCAAGGTATGCACCATTTTCAAACTTGACAGCAGGGTGCTCTAGCCCAATGGATGGTCTGGGTTTTTGATTTGGACCACGAATCTTCCTAGGCCATCCTCATAGATGCTAGCACCTAATCGGTTGTTCCTAAGGTATTCCAACTGTGTCTTGTATGGGCCTTCCACCCTGTGCAAATATGGCACACCTGTACTTCCCGTAGGTCTCTCCATACCATGAGACATCTCTCATTCACTAGTTTCAGAGCTAGGGTAGTATGAGTGGTGGCTCAACTGCCGGGCCCAAGACCTAGCAGTGTGGTTGACACTAGCCTCTAAAGACCTAAGGCTTTGTCTATCTCTCCCTAGATGTCGCCTTGATCTAAGGTTCATAAGCCTAATTGAATAGCCCAAATTTGCCCAAGTACAACCTCGTTGCTGAGTTCTTTTGTATCAGTTACTTGATCCCTTCTTATGTTGATTATCGTGTTTATACTCTTGTCTGATATCACGTCGTCAGGAGCATTTGAGTTAATTTCCGCACTTGAAGTTGATCGTTCCACGTTAAGTCTTTTCCTTTAAAGTTCTCGGTCACACACAGGTTATCTCTTGAACTTGATTTCTTAGATAGTCTTTGACTTGTCACGTGCCTATCGTGTCATGACTTACTCCTAGCACTACTCGAACTTAGCCTAAGCTAGGAATTGACAAAGGGAGTTGAGAATATTTCGACCTTTCTTGCTGATCCCTTGTTCTTTAGTGCTGGAGAACTCGATTCTCAAGCTTGCACAAAGCCCTTGCTTTGGATGCTCTCAATTGCTCTCAATAGACCTGTATCAGTCCCAAGATTAGCTCAAGACTTAAATTCAAAGGACAGAACCAAGCACTTTCATTCATGTAGCTTCGATACCAATTAGCCTTTTGTCTTTATGGGAAACAATTCTAGAGATCCCCTGGTTTTGTTCCCCCTGGATATGGTCAACTTCAAAATAATATATCTAATAATCCTAATATTAATTTTACCATAACCAGTGGAAGTTTTGGTTGTACTCCCCACGAGCTTTCCAACAAGACAAGAATCACAGCAAACGGATTTTGTATGAGAAAGTTATGTCAGTTCAAGGTTTTGGTGCTAAAACGGGGTTCAAACAGGCTAACTGTTCTCAGGATTTTTCTCAAAATTACATGCGTAGGGACCTCACAAATCACGAATAGCTTGCTAATTATGCCCAAAATTACCCCAAAGACTTGGAAATATTAACCCTAAAATTTTGGCCGAAAAGCCTGTCAATCACGATCGACAGGTCTGTCAATCGCGATTGACAGAGGTGTCCGTCGGGGCCTGTCGGTCGCGATCGACACGTCAGTCACGATTGACAGTGTCAATCGCGATCGACAGAGTCGGTCGTGGGTCCTATCAATCGCGATCGATGGTGTCAATCGCGATCGACACTTTTTCTGGGATTTTCGCCGTGATTTCAGTCAATCGGGGATGTGTCCGTCGCGATGGACACGTGGCAACGCAAATTTTGGTGTCAATCGTGAATTTTCAGTTGGTCGCGATCGACGGTGTCAATCGCGATTGACTGAATCCTATATGGCAGTGAGTCGGTCGTGGGGTCTGTCGGTCGCGATCGACAGGTCTGTTGGTCGTGATTGATAGGGTCTGTCGGTCGCGATTGACAGATGTTGTCGATCGTGGCTGTCGATCGCGATCGATGGTGTCGGTCGCGATTGATAGAGAAACACAGAATTTTTCAATTTTGTTTAGTGATTTGGAATGTGCTCTTTGTGCTGGTCCTAGTGGTGCACTTAGTTTTACCAACTGGTCAAATTTTCTGTCGATCGCGATCGACAGAGGTCGGCGACACAGAGACAGTTTCTGAGTTTTTCCATACCTGCGCAGCGTGCTGGAGGGGATGATACAGCTGGATCCTGCAAGAAAACTGAACAAACATGCAAGAACAATGCACACAATATTGCTCTCTCGCTCTCTCTCACAAGTGGAATGAGGGAAATGGAATGAAGAAGGTGATAAGATCAAAACTGAAAATTTTCGCGATGATGGAGATGGAGGTGGGAGATGGTGATGATGATGATGGTGACGATGGTGGTGAGGTAAGAAAGAGAAAAATAAGAAGAGTGAAGAAATTACCTACAACGCCAATGTCTCAAATCTATGTCTTACCATCACACGCTCGTCCTCAAAGCTCGATCCCCAGCAACGGCGCCAAAATTTGGTGTAGCTCAGTGATGAGTAGCACCTCCTTTAATGTCAATCCGGGAAGACGTGAGGATGGTATGAAGACCTCGAGCAAGTGAAGGCACAAGTGCCTGAGTGAGAAGCACACTAACATGCACACACATACACACACACACGCTCACACACGGTAGGACAAAGAGTGAGAAGCAATGGAGTTCTTTAGATTACTTTCAAAAAGCTCTTACAAGTTCAAATCAATTACAAGCTAGCTCAAAAATGAGCTCTCTAGCTCTATTTATAGTTTTTTACTAGGTTTTGGTCGTGTCCAGACCTAGTGTCTGGCCTAGTTAAAAATTAGGTTCTAGGGCCTATTTGAAGACTCAAACGAAGTCTAAAAATTATGAAAATTGGTAGGTGGCTACTTCGAATGCTCCTCAAGCTCAAGGACTCCTTGGCTTGCACAAAATGGAGCTACAAAAATATGAAATGGTATCTACAATGGCTCTTAGTGATGAAAATCACTATTGTTGTAGGGATTTCTTCTAACGATTTGACATACATATCTTCGAGCTCCCTACTTGCTCCTTCTCCTTGTGTGTCCACCTCTTCGATATGCTTTAGTGTCTTGAAAAAATATTGGCCTACTTGCCAGATCGTCGTTGACTACCCTGTCTGCTTGTGCCTTCTCTCCTCTCTGACTCCCTTCGTAAGCTTCCTTGTCTTGCGAGTCCTTCAGTTCCAACAAATGTACTGATGAAACTCGTGAACAACAAACATTCAGATTGGGACAAACAGTTACACCACGCTGTTTGGGCATATCGAGTGGCCTACACGACCGTACTCAATGCAACTCCCTTTCAGATGGTTTTTGGTCAGGATGTTGTGCTTCCTTTGGACTTCTTGATACCGACCCTTAAGGTTGCACAAGAACATCAGTGGACCGGCCATGAATTATCAGCGAGAATAATGGACTTGGAACGATTAGGAGAAACCAGACTGAAAGCAGCAGCAGGAATATATGCACAAAGAAGCGACAGAAAGCATATTTTGATGCACATGTGAAAGATAAAGGCTTGAAAGAAGGAGATTTAGTCCTAGTATATACGCTAAAACAGCACGCACGGAAGTTAGAAAAGTGAGGTTATGGACCTATGATCATTAACAAACTCTCAACAAGTGGAGCAGTACAATTAGCCACCTTAGAAGGAGACATAATGCCTAATTACATTAGTGGCTGTAGAGTCAAGTTATATCAGGAACCTCTTATTGAGGATATGCTTAGATGACTCACGTTGGCAAAGAAGCATAAGGAGGAAGAAAATAGAATACGAGTTGAAGCTCAAGCAGAAGCCATAGAACGCATTAAGCGCATGAAGCTAAGAAGACAAGGACTAAGGAGAGAACATTATAACCATCTGGAAACATCACCCAGATATCCCATGGCCATGTGTCAAGCAAAGTCAACCACTCATCCTAGCATAATGGAGAGGAGACCATTCATTACAGTCAGGCTAGAGCACGGCAACCCTTGCCAAGAGCTCACGGCTTTAATTGATTCAGGTGTTGCGACGAGTGCGATTAGATGGTCCCACTATAAGGATTCAGGAATAGAAATGCGGCCAATTGAGGCATACCTCATAGGGCTAGGAGGCATGGAAACCCCTTGCATGGGTGAGGTGGACCTTCCTATCCTCATAAACAAAGTGACCTTGATAGTGAAACTACTAGTGTGCCATGACGACGACCTGATAGAACCCCTAATCCTTGGCCAAGATTGACTATACGATCACTCAGTGGACCTAAATCTTAGACAACGCTCCTTGCAGATTGGAACCTTAGATCAGAAGCGAGTGATACCGCTTGACTTCCCTAACGGTTGTTCGCCTGAAGTACGTGACCCTAGACCCCATGAACAACATGCGACGGAAGACCGAAAGATCTTTGGTCAGATGAGTCAAGTTACGTCTACACCAACCCACGCAGGCTTGGAAGTATTATGCCTTATGCCACTTTTAGAGAATTCGATAATGAATGCCTCTAAAAGTTGATCTATGCTTCTAAACTGCCTTTCGTTTAGTGGCTGAAACCATGTCAGGGCGGTGTTCCTAAGGGTTAAACCAAAGGCATTGTACTGCGTGAACAGGTCCTCAACTTGTTCAGCTCTCAAGACTTGCTTAAACTCAGCTACATGATCGTAGGGGTCTCCAGCGCCATCGAAGTAGTTTTTCATGGACTTAACTAGCTAGGTCGGTCTCAAGGTCCTCGTGTGCTCTCTCGATCTTGGCAAAGGGAAATCATCGGCATTTCTTCGGTTCCCTGGGGCTCTATGTCCCTCAGGTTCCCCTCTATTCGTTTCTGTCCTCGTTCTTTCTCTTCCCCAAGAGTTGGCAAAGCTTACCTCGGGTCTCTCTCGACTCCTTTCTCTTTGAGTCCCATGAGCTTGAGATGTTCCAGCTCCTTGGTGGCCAAAGGACACATTCGATCTTGGTTGGGGGAAAATAAATTCTCCTTTCCAAGTGTAAGCATGCCTATCATTTTCTGTAACCCCAAAGATCCTCTCTGAAGAGTGATCTAAGTAGGTCACTCTTCCTGGGATATCAGGATCTTTGAACTCATATATCATGATTGTTCCTACCTCACTCGGCTGATGAGGTCTATATCTCCAAAAGGCTTCTTCCGTCTCTCGGTTCAAGAGGAGATCTATGCTCTTATTATCTTGGGGAACCCACTCTGGTGTGATAATCCTCGTGAGAACAGATTTGCCTCGGGGGGTTCTAGGTTCTTTGCCCATGTTTCCTTGCTCTAGGTCACCTAAGTCCCAAATTCATCTGTCCTATTGGGATGACTGGTGACTACATATATTGTCCCTTCCTTGTCCAAGTATGCTCCATTTTCAAACTTGACAGCTGGGCGCTCTAGTCCAATGGATTGGTCAGGGTTTTTAATCTGGACCACCGCTCTTCCTAGGCCGTCCTCATAGATGCTAGCACCTAATCGGTTGGTCCTAAGGTACTCGAGTTGCATCTTGTAAGGGCCTTCCACCCTATGTAAATATGGCACCCCAGAACTTCCTATAGGTCTCTCCATACCGTGGGACATCTCAGACTCGCTAGTCTCAGAACTAGGGTAATACGAATGATGGCTCAACTGCTGGGCCCAAGACCTAGCAGTATGATTGACACTAGCCTCTGAAGATCTAAGACTTTGTCTGTCTCTCCCTAGGTGTCTACCTGACCTAAGGTTCATATGCCCTTTGTACGTTGCTGATTCTTTGGTACCAGTCACTTGTTCCTTTTAAGTTCCTTTGGATATGTTTTCTTGTTTTTAATTAAGCGTCATCAGGAGCACTTTTGTGTTTCGTACTTGATGTTCTGCGTCCTCTTAGTTTAAGTTCTTTTCCTTTAAGTTATCCCTTGACTGCAATTTAGCCTATCCTTGCACTTGAGAAATTAAAGGCCCTTCAAACTTGAGTGTTCCTATCGTACCCCTAGTCAATCAGAACAGCTACTCGCACTTAGCCTATGCTAAGAATAGACTGAGGGGGTTAAGTGATGTTCCAACCTCAAGTCGCTCCTCCTGGCAATCCTAGTCTACCCAGGAAGCACGTTCCCAAGCTTGTTCGCCCTGGCACTTACTTTGCTTCCTCCAAGAGCTCTCGATGATCCTGTAAGAATCCCACGTTTAGATTCAATTTGATCCTTCAATTGACAGACAATTTACTTCAGACACTTTTTTAATGACCCTTGTTCCCCCTTTTGTATTGCTAAAATTTTCCTCTAGAGCTCCCTTGGTGTTCCTACCCCTCAGTGTGTCAACTTCCAAATATCATATCTAAAAATCAACGCATTATTCTTATAAAAAACAGTTGAGGGCGTGTAGTATATGCCGCGAGCTTTCCGACAAGCCCTAGAGCTCAAAAAATGGGTTTCGTATGAAAAAGTTATGACCGTTCAGGGTTTAGGGGGTTGAACAGACAAACAGAACCTTTCAGGAGTTTTAATGCATTTTTCTAAGGCCTTTGTAAGTGTATGAGTATTTGAGTATGCAAATATGCCCAAGATTTAGCCTAAATTTCCAAAAAAAATTACCCCTTATTTTTTTGCCGAAAATGTCTGTCTATCGCAATAGATGGTGTCTATCGCAATAGACACAAGCTGTCGTGGGGCGCTGTCTGTCGCGATAGACGGTGTCTGTCGCGATAGAGTGGTCTGTCGTGATAGAGTGGTCTGTCGCGATAGACGGTGTCTGTCGCGATAGATGGGTCTGTCGCGATAGACGGTGTCTGTTGCGATAGATGGGTCTGTCGCGATAGACGGTGTCTGTCGCGATAGATGGGTCTGTCGCGATAGACGGTGTCTGTTGCGATAGACGGTGTCTGTCGCGATAGAGTGGTCTGTCTCGATAGACGGTGTCTGTTGCGATAGAGTGGTCTGTCGCCATAGAGTGGTCTATCGCGATAGACGGTGTCTGTCGCGATAGATGGGTCTGTCGTGATAGACGGTGTCTGTCGCGATAGAGTGGTCTATCGTGATAGAGTGGTCTGTCGCGATAGACGGTGTCTATCGCGATAGATGGGTCTGTCGTGATAGACGGTGTCTGTCGCGATAGATGGGTCTGTCGCGATAGACGGTGTCTGTCACGATAGACGGTGTCTATCGTCTGTCGTGGTTTTGTTCTGTCGCGATAGACGGTGTCTGTCGCGATAGACTGAATCTGTCGTGGGCCTCTGTCTGTCGCGATAGACAGGTGTCTGTCGCGATAGACGGTGTCTATCGTCTGTCGTGGTTTTGGTCTGTCGCGATAGACGGTGTCTGTCGCGATAGAGTGAAAAAACGCAAATTTTTGAGAAACTTCTACTGATTTGGAGTGCTCTAATGGTGTAGGTTACCGTGCCAAACATGCAATCACAAAATATCAAGTTTTTCTGTCTGTCGCAACAGACAGAAGTCGTCGTCTCGGGACCTGTGCAGAGTTTGTCGTACCTGCGCAAGCTGCTGGAGAAGGTGGTACAGCTAGTTCCTGCAGCAAAAGCTCAAGAAAACACACAAAAACAGATTGCATGCAAGCTCTCTCTCGCTCTCTCTCACAATGAAATGAGGGAAATGAGGTGGGGAGTGGAATATGACCAAAAAACTGAAACTTTTTGTGGAGATGGAGATGGAGGTGGGAGATGGTGAGGATGATGATGGTGATGAGGGTGATGCAAAAATAAGAAAAAATGAAGAAAAATAAGGAAAATAAAGGATATTACCTATAACTCCAATGTCTCAACTCGACGTCTTACCATCACACGCTCGTCCTCGAAGCTCTCTTCCTGGCAACAGCGCCAAATTTGGTGTCACTCTAGCACAATGGTGAGTACCAACGTGAGAAGATTCACCTCATAATTGTCAATCTGTGGAGACGTGAGGACTAGTATGAAGACTATGAGCAAGTGAATGCACAAGTACGTGAGTGAGAAGCACACAAGCATGCACACACATTCACACACACGTGCACACAAGGCAAGAACAAGGAGAGGAACAATGGAGTTCTTTGCATTAGTTGAAAAGTCTCTTACATAAGCTCAATTCACAAACAATCCAACCCAAAAATGAGCTCTCTAGATCTTTTTATAGTTTTCTAACTAGCTTTGGTCTTGTCCAGACCTAGTGTCCGGCCTAGGTTCTAGAGCCTATTTGAGGGCTCAAACGGAGTCTAAAAATTATGAAAATTGATATGTAGCTAGTTCTAATACTCCTCAAGCTCGAGGACTCCTCGGCTTGCACAAAATGGAGTCTATTCTACCAAAAACAGAATTTACAATGTTTGTGTAGTGATTAAAATCACTTGAGTTGTAAATGGTCCATGGAAAAAATGATTGGGCCTTGTTGCCGTATTGTGCATGACTGCTCCATTGTGCTAGTATGCTCTTCATCTGACTTGTATGCCAACACTCGGCCTTACAATCCACCACCCCCTAGGACTTGGGAAGGATATTGTAATGATTGCGAAAAGGAACATCTTTTCAGAGATTGCCCTAAGAATCCAACCAAAGTCCAAGACACTGCACCAATTAATGTAGTTGAAGTGATAAAAGCACCTGGAAGTGATAGGGAATACACAATGCCCTTGAAGGCCATTACAAGAGCCCAAACAAAAGAGAAAAAAGGAAAACAACCGGAACGCGAACAAGAAAACAATAGAACAGCAAGTCCCAAAATTCAGATAGTTGAAGATTCAAAGGACCCACGTGAGAGTATGCAGAACATAAAAACACAGAAATGGAAGGAAAGAAGAGAAAAGCTCAAAGATAAATGGATGAAACACAAGAGTCAAAAAAATAGGAAACAAACCAGAAACAAACAAGAGCATAAAGAACAAGGGATTCAGGAAGAGGTTCCCATTCCACCGCTTATCCAAGAAGCAGAGAAACCAGGATCAATTTTAGCTGACCCAAAACCTGACGACCTAGACATGTGGCTGAAAGCTTACCAAGCTCGGATTAAGACTGGACCGAATGTAGAGCAACACGAAAAGCTTTACCCACAAGGAGAATTAGAAAAAGAAAGGCTTGCGATATGTCGAAAACTCATAGAGGTAGCACAAGCAACCCTAAAAAAGACTATCCCGACATTTCCAGAGACAAGAATAGCAGAGGAGCAACACAAGGAGTGTGTCAAAGCCAAGAATAAAGAATTTAGAGGGAAGTATGACACATGTGAACGAGTGAAAACTCAAGATGAACCGATGTCAACAATACCTGACCTAGAAGCTGATTGGCCAAAGGAATTATGGAATAGAATCCGAGAAGAACAATGGAAGAAGAATGGAGTGACTAAGCCTCCCTTCGAGGAATTAGATGTGGAAGTTTATCAACCAAACCCCAACATGGAAGAAGTATATGAGGAAGTATCAAGACTCAACCGAAATAGAGAAGAAGCTCAGAGCACTTCAACTTTACCTAATTACATGGGAGAATACGGAAAGGAGTCTATGATAATCTGAGCACCAACGGTACGTGGAAAAGGAAAGGGAACCTCAGAAAAGAGTTCACACAATCTAGCGGAACTAAAGAAGACGAAAGTACAATGCAAACTGACCGTGGAAGAATTACTTCAGGTTAAACTGCATTTATGGAAGCAATTAGCGAGTCAATTGGAATTAGGGAAAGAGAAGGAAGAAAAGGAAGTCAAGGGAAAAGAAAACTCATCTAAGATACAAATCCTAGTTGATAAAGTGGGAGAATTTAGTGAAGGAGATGAAGGTAATACATGTCTACCACTCACTTACAATGGGTACATGACCAAGGCAATCCTAGACACAGGCGCTAGAGTAGGAATCACCACCAAGAAGATTTGGGAGAAATGGGGGAAGCCTATCTTACGGCCCACACACATGAAGCTCCAATTAGCAGACGGTCATGTGGAGAAACCCTTAGGAATACTGGAAAAAATCAAATTAACCACCTGTGGAGTTGAATTTGAACACACCTTAGCCATCTGTAAATTTGAAAAGACTAACAACTACGAAATGATATTAGGACGACCTTTCATGAGACAAATGCGGGTAGTGCAAGACTGGGGAAGAGATTCATTATACCTGCAACAAATACCACCAAGATAAACTTGCACACATTTTCATATCGAGATGTCCCTCCACTACAATGGAATCCCATACACAAGGAGGAAGATGACCTATCCATTCATAGTGCTAGATCAAGCGATCAATCATGGATGCATGAGGACGCCCAGTTATGGATGTGTAAAGAAGCCAAGAAAGAGGACAAAAAAAGACAATTATGGCCAATAGGACATCCTAACTACAGACCTGTAGAGGACCCAAGGTATATGCCTCAAATCTTTCCTGATGAAACCTTTGAACCGCATGGATGGATGGAAATCTTAGCCACCTTAGATGTGTGTGTGAATGAGGAAGTACTAACTATGAACGAGTGCATAGATGAAGAAGGCTATGATGTGAATTTATACATGGTTGTCCTTCAAGAAGTGGAAGAAGGAGAAATCTTGGATAAAGAATGGAAAGAGGAATATGAGAGTATAGAAATGGAACCAGAATTCGATTTAGAAGAGAGCTATCTAGACACCATTCGAACCAAAGAGAAGCAAGAACCGACAAAAATCTTGGCAATAGAAGCCACTCCCATAGTACAAAAGCAGGAGGAAAACATGAGTAAAATCAAACCAAATCCAGATCTTTTCGAGGTTCCTGAACATTTTAAAAGATATGAAGTAGAAGAGAGAAAGGTAGCCATTCAAATGCCTAAACGAGAGGCTCGAGACGGAGAAGCATACGACAACAAAGAACAAACAAAAAAAATCATAGTAACAATGGAAGATGGAGAAGAAAGATGCACATACATAGGCAAAGATGTGTCAGTTGAAGAGGAAGAAGAACTAATACAAGTGATCCGAGAATATCGAGACGTATTTGCATGGACATATAAGGATCTAAAGGGTGTGGAACCTTCGTTTAGTTCTCATAGAATACCAATGACAGCGGATGCTCATGGACACATAGTCTCAGATATCCATCTTTTCCATGCTTGTATAGATTATCACCAATGAGTGTGTAATCTAGGGCTTCTTGTTCTAAAATTCTTCACCTAGCTAGGTTCATATCTTGAGGGAATGTTTTGGTCCTCAAGAAGGCTACCAATGGTTTACTCCAATCTGGTATTAGAGACACTTGGTACAATGTAGCATGCTCCACAGGTGGTCTAATATGACAGACTTGGCATTCCTTACACAACTTATGGACATCTGCTTCCATAGTCGGCTAGTGCACTCTGAGTCTCCTTAGTATCTATAGAGTTCTTTGCCTTGAGTAATGTTGCTCTAATGCACCCACATGTGCTAATTGCAACCACTTGGCATACTCTTCCTCTTCCACACAACAAGCTAATATTTCTTGATATGTATGCTTGTACATACTTCCTACCATGATATAGTACTTTTGGGCTTTTACTACCTCCCGATCTTGAGTGTTCATTATTGGGTGTTTTGGTCCATATGTCAATATTGGCACTTATATCTTGGCCCACTGCGGTACAACTTCCAAATTAAACAAGTAAGCATCAGGAAGATCATTTGATACTCCTTGTGGGGCCTCTTCGGATGCGAGCCTCGAGAGATGGTCTGCTCTCAAGTGAGTCTTGCCTTTCCTCACTACTACCTCAAAGTCATATTCCATTAGTAAGAGAAACCATCTTACTAATCTACCTGTATTGCATGGCTTATTTACTAAGTATAGCAGTGCCTAATGATCAGTGAAAAATTTAAACTTATTTGCAAGCAAATAATGTCTAAACTTTTTAACCGCATATACCATGCCTAATCCTTCTTGTTCGATGGTGGTATAGTTTTGTTTAGCTGCATTCAACTGTCTACTAGCATAGGCAATTGGAAGATCCATATTACCTTCACCCGTAGGTTGTGCAAGTACACATCCAATGGCATAATTGGATGCATCCACATGAACATGAAATGGCTTATTCCAATCTAGCATAGTCAAGATTGGTGTTGAACATAATCACCTTTTAGGCTCATTGAAAGAGTTCTCACATTCTTCTGTCCACTCAAAGTTAGTCAAAAGGGAGTACAGAGGCTTTGCAATGATTGCATACATATGAATGAATGGCAATAGTAGCCACAATGCCCCATGAAAGCTTGTACTTCCTTGACATTCTTTCGCCTAGGTAGCTCTAAAATAGCTCTAACTTTTTCCTCATCCATAGATATGCCATTCTTTGAAACTATGTGTCCTAGAATCTTGCCTTGCCTGACCATAAAAACACACTTTTCTGGGTTCAAGCAGACTTGGTATTCTCTACATTTGTCAAATATGGTTCTCAGCTTTGGGATATGTGTTTGTTGTGGTTGGAATGAGCATAGAGATCATCAACATAGAATTCCAAATTCTTCCTCAAGAATTCCTTAAACACATGGCACATCAGCCTCTAAAAGGTAGCGGGTGCATTGGTTAGACCAAATGGCATTACTCGAAAAGCAAATATGCCCCACTCTGTAGCAAAGGCTGATGGAGAGTGTTAATCTCCAAAAGAACAAGCTACTTTTGTAATTAAAGCACCTCTATAACAAGAGTAACTCAAACCTTCACCAATTTTAGAAGATCAATGATCAATTATGAAGATTTTGAAAAATCTGTGAAGGAGATGACTACACAGAAAGTCTGCTGCACATATCTCTCTCATTAACTTATCAATTGTGTAAAGTTTTTTATGAAAATTTGCACAACATGTCACCTACAGTTTCTGCACCTCCTCCAAGTTAAATCATTCCAAAAGATTCATTATATCTTGAGAAATGATCTCAACAAGTTACCTATGTCTAAAACTGCTCTTCTGAGAAGTCGATTTAGACACCTATAACTTTTAACACTTGGTTCTCTCAACCTAGAACCCATTTATGAAAATTCTTTTAGACACAAATAGCTTACCTTCCAACTTAAAGATTGAGTGATTGCTTGCTCAAAACTTTACACTATGGAAGGAGAACTGACCAAAACATTAACATCAAATTTTGCGCCTATTTCAAGAACCAGTGAACACTTCTTCACATATGAATGTTCCTACACATAATTCTCACAGCCTGTTGACAATTAGGCTCTCAAACTTTAACCATATACTCATCAACTATGGACTTAGATATCTACAAAAGAATTCTTAAAATGATCAAGGACAGAAGGAGAATGCTCAGAAACATCGGGCATAATTTTTCTTCCATTTCTGAAGAAATTTACAGCTAAGTGATGAGAGAGACTCAACTCACTTCTAAGATGTCTAATGACTCATACAAATACTGATTTCTCTATTCTCATTCTCTCTCATATTTGCCTCGACTTTTTTACTTGTATATATAGGCAAATATTTACAATATCATGACTATACAAAAGTATAAGTGAACTATCTATGTATTAATGTACATATGTGTACATCTCTTCATCTTCTTGATGTATTCTTCCTTCATGCTTCACAACTTGAATTTTTCTTCAGTACTTGACTTCCAAACCTTCATTAAAACTTGATTGCCCTGCACCAACAGCTCCCCCTCAATCATCAATTGAGGTTTTCTCTATCTTCTTTATACCTGCCATGTCTTTGAATCTCTGTAGCTTTGGTCCATCCAAGCTTTTGGTTAGCATATTAGCTATCTGATCTTTTGTTGAAGTATGTATGACTTCAATCTCTTTATCCATCACCTTCTCTCTTAGGAAATGGTATTGAATCTTAATGTGTTTAGTCCTAGCATGAAAAACAGGATTAGCAGCTAAATACAATGAACTCATGTTATCTCCATGAATAGTAGGTGTACTCTGAATGATGTCAAAACTCTTCATCAGAGTCTTAAGCCATATCACTTCCTTTGCAGCTTCAACCATCCCTTTGTACTCTGCTTCTGTAGATGATAAAGCAACTGTGTGTTGCTTCTTTGAACACCAAGAAATTAACTTATCTCCCACATAACAGAAGTATCCATAAGTTGATCTCCTATCATCAGGATTACCTGCCCAATCTGCATCACTATATATCTTGATGTTTGTATCTGATGTAAAACCATAATACAAACCTTCTTTGAGTGTACCCTTTATGTACCTCAAAATTCTTTGACCTGCAATCCAATGTTCTTTCCTAGACAATGCATGAATTGAGACAAAACTCCAACTGCATATGACAAGTCAGGCCTAGTTAATGTAGCATAGATCAGACTACCAACCAAACTCTGATATAGTTTCATGTCCTTGAACTCTTCACCTCCATATCTGCTCAATTTGTGATTCACCTCCATTGGAGTAGGTGCTACCCTATAATCATTCATCTTAAACTTGATCAACAAGTTTCTCAAATACCTTTCTTGAGTCACATACACTCCATGTTGAGTGTATGAAATCTCCATGCCCAAGAAATATGACAAGTCTCCCAAATCACTGATTTTGAACTCTTTCTCCATTTGCTTCTTTAGGCTTTGAATGCCTTTCTCATCTGTACCTGTAAGAATTATATAAATCAACATATATGCACATGTATATGAACCCATCATCACTTGCTTTGACAAGCAAGCTACTATATGCTTTAGAAACTTGAAATCCAAGTTCCTTTAAGAACTTCACAAGTCTATAATTCCATGCCCTTGGGGCCTGCTTCAAACCATACAAAGCTCTCTTGAGCTTGCACACATGATCTGGATAACTTCCATCTCTGAATCCTTGTGGTTGCTCCATGAAAACATCATCTGAAATATAACCATTTAAAAAAGCATTCTTCACATCTAATTGACATAATTTCCAACCTTTACATGCAGCAATAGCTATAAGTGTCCTGATGGTTATCATCTTTGCGACAGGACTATAGGTCTCATCATAATCTATACCATAAGTCTGGGCAACACCCTTCACAACAAGTCTAGCTTTATACCTAGACACACTTCCATCTGCATACCTTTTTGTCTTATAGACCCACTTGCATCCAATGATCTTCTGGCTATTTGGTTTAGGAACTAACTCCCATGCCTAATTCCCCATCAATGCACCATATTCTTCCTGCATAGCTTTCTCCCAATTCTCCTTACCTTTTGCCTCTTCATATGTAGAAGGGTTTTCATCTGCCTTTATCATATAAGCATAATCTTTTGTAGCCAAAAAAGAAGTGTCATAGCTATACCTTGTAGGTTGCCACTTGTGTCTTGATGACCTTCTAAGTTCTCCACTCCTTGAGGTTTCTGGTTCATCACACTCAGGATCAAATCTTGGCATTTCTTCAACTTCAACATGTACTTCATTATTCTCCTCTTCATCAAATATCTGAACCTTTGATTTACCTTTCTTTTGATTCAGAACTTCTCCATCACCTGCATTAATATTGATTGTACCTGCATACCAAGTACCTTGCTCATCAAATGTAACATCCTTTGATACAAGGAATTGTTTTGTGGATGGACTCCACAACCTATATCCCATCTGCTTATCATCATGACCAATGAATACATATTTTTCAGCTTTAGGTTCCAATTTGTGCCTTAATTGTGATGGCACATATGCATATGCCAAACATCCAAATACTTTGCAATGGTCTAATGTAGATCTCTTACCCCACCATGCCTCATATGGTGTCATAACCTACAAAGCTTTACATGGTAACCTATTAACCAAATAAGTAGCTATATTTATAGCCTCAGCCCACAAGTAATTTCAGCAATTTTTCTCCTTCATCATGGATCTTGCAAACTCAACAAGAGTTCTATTTCTCCTTTTTGCTACACCATTTTGTTGAGGAGAGTACCTGCAAGTAACCTCTCTCTTTATACCTGCATTCCACAAGTAATCACTGAACTCATTAGAGAAATACTCTCCCCCTCCATCTGACCTTAGTCTCTTCAACTTATGACCTATAATTCTCTATGCATACACATGATAGTGTTTAAATGTATTGAATACCTCTGACTTATCTTTGATCACATAGATAGTGATCCATCTGGTAGCATCATCAACATAAATCACATAATACCTTGAACCATTGATACTAAAATCTTTTGATGGTCCCCACACATCTGTGTGTACCAATTCAAGCTTCTCTGAAAACATAAAACCATGCTCGGAATAAGATTGCTTATGAGCCTTACCTAATTGACATGCCTCACATCTGTATGTCATATGTTGACCTGCAACATTAGGCAATCCAAGCACTGAACCATTGTTAACCATATCTTTGATACCTCTTTCATTGAAATGTCCAAGCCTCTTGTGCCAAAGATCTAACTCAAAGATCTTATGCCCTCCATAAGTGAAAAAGGCATGACCAACATTACCTTGAATCTTCAATGTGAACAATCTTCCTTTTTTCTTACCTGAAACAATCTGTTTATACCCATTGCTAGGGTCTTCCACAAACACTCCTTCATTAGTGAATCTAACTTCATAACCTTTTTCAACAATTTGTCCTACACTTATCAGATTCTTAGGAATTGTAGGAACATACAAGACCTTACTCAAGAGGGTACTTCCATCCTTGGCCTTCAGTGATCCAATTGACTTCACATTGTGCTTTGTATTGTCACCTGTTTGAACTACATGATTAGTTACCTTATTTTCCAAAGCAGTCATCAAAGCTATGTTGCCACTCAGGTGATTGCTACACCCTGAGTCAATGTAGAAGACTCTTTGGTCTTCACTTTGCCTTTCACAAGTTGCATTCATTATCAATGTTGAATCCTCCTTCTGATTAGAAGCATAATTGTAGTAGGTATTGTTGTATTGTTGACTTTGGAATCCTCTACCTTCATTTCTTCCAAAGTAACCTCTACTACCTCTACCTCTGAAATTACCTCTTTGATTTCTGCCACCTCTTCCTCTTGAATTAAAATTCTGATTATATCCACCATTACTATGAGTATTATGCCAACAATAATTAGCTAAGTGATTTGTTTTACCACAAATCTAGCAAGCTTTGACTCCATCTTTATTACTCCTGCCTCTTCCTCTACCTTTGCCACCTCCTCTTCCTCTTAGGAAGTTGGCTTGACTAGTTGTGACTTCATCTTCATTTGTTTGTTGCTTCCCTTTGCTATTTTTCTTCTTATCCTTTGAATGCATTGCATGACCTGCACTTTTGTCACCTTCACCTTTGACATCCTGCTCAAAGGTTAACATATGTCCTAGCAACTGATTTAAGTCAGGATTAAAATGATCAAGTGATAATTTAGTAGACAAAATGAATGGCTTCCATTTGTCATCACCTCTCAACCCTATGAGGATTTGCCTTACCAATTTATCCTCTTCAATGTCTTCATCAACTGCTCCTAATGCATCTGCAATGTCCTTCATCCTTGTTACATAGTCTGAGATGGATTGAGAAGCCTTCTTCTTGAAAGTGGTAAATTCTGCCCACAAAGATGCCTTCCTTGACTTTGTGGTGTTTTGAAAATGCTCCTCCAAAGCATTCCATATATCACTTGCACTTTCAAGACCTCTAATGTGAGGTAGCAAGTAGTCATTGACTTCCATATAGATAATGCTCCTAGCTTGAGCATCTCTCTTCATCCAATTCTTCAAATCTGATAATTCTTCCCTAGTTAGAACACTAGGATCTCTGAACTGAGGCTTTTCTTCTTCACCTGTAATATAAGCTATCAAGTCTTTGCTCATAAGATGATCTTCCATCCTCATTGACCATGCTGGATAGTTCTCTCTATCCAACTTCTCTATTTGAAGAGAATCTCCCATCCTTTCTTCACCTGTATATTGAATTCTTCAATCTTTATGAGTAATAGATGTACCTATACTTCAAATAATGTTCCTTTTGTCTTCCTTGATTCGTATGACCTCCTTCTCAAGCTTTGTCCTCAAGCTTTCACCTTTCGAACCTTCAGATGTTGAATTCTTTGCACCTGCAGCAGTCGGGGTCCTCCTTCCTTGAATTCTGATGCTTCCTGCTCTGATACCACTGATGGAGAGTATTAATCTCCAAAAGAAAAAGCTACTCTTGTAAGTAGAGCACCTCTATAACAAGAGTAACTCAAAATCTGTGAAGGAGATGATTACACAGAAAGTCTGCTGCACATATCTCTCTCATTAGCTTATCAATTGTGTAAAGTTTTTTATGAAACTTTGCACAAGGTGTCGCCTACAATTTGCGCACCTTCTCCAAGTTAAATCACTCCAAAAGATTCAGTATATCTTGACAAATGATCTCAACAAGTTACCTATGTCTAAAACTGCTCTTCTGAGAAGTCGATTTAGACACCTATAACTTTTAACACTTGGTTCTCTCAATCTAGAACCCGTTTATGAAAATTCTTTTAGACACAAATAGTTTACCTTCCAACTTAAAGATTGAGTGCTTGCTTGCTCAAAAATTTACAATGTGGAAGGAGAACTGACCAAAACATTAACATCAAATTTTGCGCCTGTTTCAGGAACCAGTGACCACTTCTTCACATATGAATGTTCCTACACATAATTATCATAGCCTGTTTACAATTAGGCTCTCAAACTTTAACCATAGACTCATTAACTATGGACTTAGAAATATACAAAAGAATTCTTGAAATGATCAAGCACAGAAGGAGAATGCTCAGAAACATTGAGCGCAATTTTTCTTCCATTTCTGAAGAAATTTACAACTAAGTGATGAGAGAGACTCAACTCACTTCTAAGATGTCTAATGACTCATACAACTATTGATTTCTCTATTCTCATTCTCTCTCATATTTTCCCCGACTTTTTTACTTGTATATATAGGCAAATATTTACAATATCATGACTATACAAAAGTATAAGTGAACTACCTCTGTATTAATGTACATATGTGTACATATCTTCATCTTCTGGATGTATTCTTCCTTCATGCTTCACAACTTGAATTTTTCTTCAGTCCTTGACTTCCAAACCTTCATTAAAACTTCAATTGTTGATTGCCCTACACCAACAAAGGCTGTCTTATGCTGATCTTTTGGAGCTATGGCCACTTGATTGTAGCCAGAGAAGCCATCAAGGAAGCTATATACTTCCTTGCCTGCTACTCTTTCTAAGAGATGCTCAGTGATAGGAAGCGGATAACTATCTCTAATAGTGGGTACATTAACTTTCTTCAAGTTAATGCATACACGTAACTTTCCATTCTTCTTGGGCACCACTACGATGGGGGATACCCACTCAGTGTGCTCAAGTTCATAGATGAATCCAACTTCAACCAAGTGATCTATCTCTTCCTTGATCTTGGAAGCATAGTTATCGTTATATGTGTATGGCTTTTGCTTTGAGGGTTTGGCATTCGAGGTCATGGGAATTGTATGTGAGCATATGTCAGGGTCTACACCTTTCAAGTCCTTATAACTCCAAGTGAATACATCTCTGTATTCTCTTAGCAAGGCTATCAGCTCGTGCTCTTCTTCTTCTTCCAGGTCATGTCCAATGTAGGTGCACTTTTCTTCTCCTTCTTCCATGGCTACCACAATTTTCTTGGTGGTTTCTTTGTTATCATAGGCCTCTCCTGCTTGTGCATCACATTTAGGCATTCTTATCATGACTCTCCTATCTTCTATCTCATACTTCTTGAAGTTTTCTAGGACCACAAACAAAGATTCTTCCTCCTCTGGTGTGACTTCTCTCTTCTTCCTCTTCTTGCCTTCACTCTTGGTGGTCACTTGTGTGGTTAACATGACATAATTTTTAAGCTCTTCATGTCTCTGAGGGTGTACTTCTACTTCGTAGAAATATTCCTCATCCGATGCAAAAGGTGGGTCCATGATAATTGACTCCAGATTGGGGTCACTTGCATCCTTGAATGCATCAGTGCTAGGCTCACATTCCTCTATAACCGAATCACACATGATTGGCCCTATTGTGAAAATTGAAATGTCATAGCCATCTTTGTCATAGTGGGGTGTCCATTGTTCTTCATTGACGGATACATCCATTGTTGCTAAAATTTCCGCCCAACCATGAGGTTCAAATTCTTCATCAGGAAATACTACAGGTATAGGCTGGGCCTTGAATTGATCTATGAGTTTCCTTCACACCTACCTCTCTGGCTTTTTCCCTATTCTCTTCTTCTACGGCTACTTTACACATCCATAAGTGTGTGTCTTCATGCATCCATGAGGATCCCGATCCTATGGAATGCACTGATTTTGTATCATCCTTAGCTATGTGGATGGGATTCCATTGAATAGGGGGTACGTCTCTATGAGAGTAATTCTTGAGATTGACTTTGGTTGTAACACCTAAGTGTTGCAAATAAAAAGAATTGGTTTCCCAATCTTGTACCGCTTGCAGCTGCCACATAAATGGCCTCCCCAAAATCATCTCATAGGCCTGATTCTTGCTAAAGTCACATATAGCAAAAGTATGCTCGAACTCGACACCACATGTAGTGAGAGTTATTCCTTCTAGTAGTCCTAAGGGTCTTTCTATGTGACCATCGGCCATCTGCAATTTCATCCTCGTGGGCTTGAGTGCTGGCTTGCCCCATCGCTTCCATAGGGAAGTGGTAGCAATTGCAACTCCTGCACCTGAGTCCAAAATTGCCTTGGTGGTGTAACCTTGATGGGTAGAAGAAGAAGAAGAAGAAGGTTATTCTTCCTTGCCTCAATCTATGTTTGTGCTCCTCTTTGATTGTGAGAGTGTGTGTGTCTGTGAGCTCTATTCCTCATCTCCTTCCTCGTGACACATTAGACATATGAAGTTGAGAAGACAAGGCATAGATCATCCTAGATATGCTAATCACAAAGCCCCAAGGCATCATATGGCTATGTGCCAAGTGAAGAGAAACCCCTCTTATAGCATAATGGATAGATGAAATTTTGTCTCAATAGAGTTAAAACATGGTATGACTACCAAGAAAATCAATTCATTGATTGGTTCAAGTGTAGCAGCAATTGCTATTAATTCTTCTTGTTTGTAGGACATGGAGTTTTCAATTCATCCTATTGAAGCTTACCTTGTAGGATCAGGAAGAGTGCAAACCCCTTGCATGGGTGAGGCGGAGCTTTCCATCTCTATTTAGGATGTCGTGATGACAATTAGAGCATTGTATGCCATGATGAAGACTTAGTGAGTCTTTTATCCTGGGTCAAGATTGGATCATGCCTTTGGGTAAGTGAGCAATGTGTCACAATATAACTAGACAATGGCACAATCACTGATCTGGACATCTCATAGATGCATAATTTGCCTCAGGTTAGACATGATGAAAAATATGTTGTTATTGTCCAAAGCTATGTGATGTAGAAGGATTCAATGATTGAAGAACAAGTAGGAGAGAGGATGGAACTCCCTTCTTTTCCAAAGACAAGGATTGTCTCAGTATCTCACCATAAGCAGCATGACAAGTAGAACAAGAAAACCGGCAAATCAAGAAGAAAGAAATCATCTAGAGGAAAAGCAATCCATTTGGGACATGTAGTAGCTCAACAATGTGTGAGATTGTCTACATGAAGCTCATCTAGTCATAATGGTTGATATTTATTTATTTTTGATATTTTTAGGTTTCAATGAGAAAGAGGAATAAAATTAAACAATGTATATCGAAAGTTTGTACAAGTTTTGATTAGTTATTGGCTTTAGAAGCCTTATATTCTGTTTGTTTCAAAGCTTTATCATTTTGCTTAAGACTCAACTGAGGATCTTTTAAGGCACCCACTTCCAAGTTACATGTCATGGGAGATGTTTTCTTTATGTTTTATTTGCTTTCTAAAAACTATTGATATATTTAGGTAGTGATGTGTGTGAACACACTAGGATCGCCGAGGCACTTTTTTCCCTCTTTAGGAGGTCTTTTCCCCCAGCTTGTATATACGCCTATTGCCCTAATGGGCTACTTATCTTTGTACATTCTCTAGTAATACATTCAGTATTGTGTGTTGTGCTCCAAGCTTCTTCTCCTTCCTTGTGCTGTTTGCATGCTTCCATAGACATCTATCTCCAATAATTGGTATCAGAGCAGGTCGTCGCTTCATCTAGGGTGCCGTCGACACTCCTTCGGTTGCAGTCTCAGAGTCGCACGAAATTTGGTGAGCATACTCAGGGTGTTTTAGAGATCAAAATTGCTTCACTTTGTCGTGCCCAAATCGCGATCTTGGCTTGTTTCGGCCTCCGAATGCACTATCACAGTGCTTGTGCAAGCTATTTCATCTTTTTGTGCCAAAGGTATATACGAGTTTCAGTTCGCCAGTATAAGCGTCTCAAAGTCCGCTACAGGTTTAGTAGAACTCGTCTGGGCAGTTCCGTTCAACTTTTTGATATACAGTCAATTTTATGCATCAAGGTATTTTAGTCACCGACCATGGCTGAAAGCAGTGATGTATTTCGTATATTGGCTGTTGAGGATAAGTTGGATGGTACCAACTACCCATTGTGGGCTTATATGATGCGACATGTATTGGTTGCAAAAGGACCGTGGAACATTGTGCAGGGTGTCGAAAAACATCCTATCACAACTGCAAGTGTTACAACTACAGGTATTGAAGCTGATGCAGAAGGTGTCGAAGATGATGATATTCTGCATATTCGTGTTCGTGTTGCAGTTTCTGCTGCACCTACTGTAGAGCAGATTCATTGGGATGGCAGAGATGCTCAGGCACATTCATTGATAACTTTGTCTGTCAAACGTGCCATTATTCCTCAGATTCGCTCTTGCAAAACATCTAAGGGTGCTTGGGATATACTTACCACATTGTACCAAGATAGGAATGAGTCTCGTGTTGCTTACCTCCGAAAACAGTTGGAGAGTGAGCACATGAATGAAAGTGATTATATGGACAATTTCCTAACAAAGATCAAAGACTTGAAGGAACAGTTGATTTTTGTTGATGAGGTTATACCAGATAGCTCACTTGTGCAGACCATTCTGAATGGTCTTCCTGATTCATATCAGAATTTTGCTTCTACTCTTTGTTTGATGATGAAAGGCAATCCAAATGCCTTGTCATTTGAGGAGTTAGTCTCTGTTCTGTTGCAAGAAGATCAGTCCAGGCAGAACAAGTCCATTATGCGAGTTGCAAATCAAGCTTTCTTGGCTAGTCAGAAGGGCAAAGGAAAATGGAGCTCTTCAATTAGTAAGCAAAAATCTGCTAATTTTGCACAATCGAAGAGGGAAGACAAAGATGAAAAGAAATCAGAAAAGCAGAAATTCTTTTGCAAGTACTATAAAGGAAATGATCATATCATAAAGAAGTGTCCTAAACTGGCTGCAAAAGAGGCAAAGAAAAGAGGCAGGAATGGTTGTTACAGAGGCCTCTACTCCAAAAACAGAGTCTGCTAATCTTGTGCAGGAAGAAGAATGGGCGTTTACTACTGTCTGCAGTTTTGACCCATCTTCTCATGAGCAGTGCATGTCTACAGTAGACTCAGATGTTTGGTACTTTGACAGTGGGGCGACCAAACATATTACCTCGCAGCACAGTTTGTTCTCTTTACTCGAGCCTGCCCCTATATGGAATACTGTTACATGCGCCAACAACTCCTCTTATCTTGTTATGGGAGTTGGTAAGATCATTTTGACTACTGCTGATAGTAGTTCTTTCACTTTGTCAGATGCTTTATTTTGTGCTAGGGATCAAGAAGAACCTGCTATTAGCTTCTGCATTAGCCAAGATTGGCTTGGTTGTGAAACTTGTTGATGATAGGTGTACAGTTCATGATCTGTCAAATGGCAATGTGATTATTGCTTCTGGCATTTTATGTCGTGGGCTCTATAAGCTCATAGACTATGAAAGATCTGTGAATGATTCGGCATGTGTAGTACATGATTCTCAGGCTATGTCAGATGCAAAGCTTTGGCATGCACGCTTTGGTCATCTGAATTTTGCTAGTTTGCTATGCATGCAAAAATATGAAATGGTGTCCTCTTTGCCCAAACTTGAGGCACCTGGAAAACATGTTTGTGAAGGTTGTATTTTGGGCAAAATGTAGCATTCCTCATTTCCAAAATATGGTTCAGTTCGAGCTACTCAGAAATTGCAGCTTGTACATAGTGATGTCTGTGGTCCTATGTAGACACCTTCTTTTGGAAATTATCTTTACTTCGTGACTTTCATTGATGATTTTCCAAGCATGCATGGGTATATCCATTGAAGGAAAAGTCCGAAGTGTTCATGTGCTTCAAACAGTTTTTGGTTTTGGCTAAAAATATGTCAGCATGTAAAATGGGCACCCTCTGTTCAGATCGAGGGGGGGAATATATGTCTTCTGATTTTAATGCATTTCTGGTTGAATGTGGGATAAAACACCAGTATATAGTGCCATATACACCTCAACAAAATGGAGTTGTTGAGAAAGAACAGGTCACTCATGGAGATGGCGAGGTGTATGGTTAAGATTCAAGCTTTACCACATAGTTTCTGGCTTGAGGCTGTCATGTGTGCAACATATGTACTTAACAGGTGTCCCACTAAAGAGCTACAGTCTATCACTCCATATGAGGCTTGGCATGATCACAAGCCATCTGTTGCTCATCTACGTGTTTTTGGTTCTTTGGCATATGCATTAGTGCATGAACAACATTGTAGAAAATTGGATGATAAAGCAGTAAAATGTATTTTTGTTGGGCACAGTTCTGAAAGTAAAGGCTATCGTTTGTATCATCCACAGACTAAACACATTCTGGTTAGCAGTGATGTTGTTTTTGTGGAAGATGCTATTCAACCATTGTTTTCATGTACTAAGGAGACATCCTTTAGCTCCAAAGACATGTATGATACTTTGCTGCCTCTTTTTATAGGTGGATAGTCTAGTGCTGGTCCCAATGAGGAAAATTCTTAGCTTTCGTAGGTTTCATATGATGATGCAGATCATTCCATTTCTGACGCAGATTTACATGATGCACTAGTTGATGAGAGAGCTGATATTGAGAAGGAAAAAAATATGCCAAAATGGCTGGTGTAGACTTTGCGTGATAGCAAACTAGATGCACCTCTATCATATCATACTCGTTCAGGCTCTCATAGTGCCTCTTTTGCATCAGATTGCTATGCTATGGCTGCATCTAGTCTCTGTGATGAGAATGAGCCTGTTTCGTTTGATGAAACATAAAATTCAGAAAATTGGATGGCTGCTATGCAATCAGAATATGATGCTATAATGAAGAATGGTACTTGGTCTTTATGTGACTTGCCTCGTGGCAAGAAGGCCATTGGGACTAAGTGGGTATACAAGCTGAAGCATAAACCTGATGGTACAGTTGACAGGTATAAGGCTAGACTTGTTGCAAAGGGTTATGCGTAGAAAAGAGGCATTGATTTTGATGAAACCTTTGCACCTACTTGCCGAATGACTACTGTTCATAGCATCTATGCACTTGCAGCTCATCATAGATGGAATGTATATTAGTTGGGCATTAAAATAACATTTCTGAATGATGACTTGCATGAAGAAGTGTATGTTCTTGAGCCCCGTGGCTTTGTGCAGAAAGGGCATGAAAACCAAGTGTGCAGGTTAAAAAAGACATTATATGGTTTAAAGCAAGAACCATGTGCTTGGTATGAGAAAATAAATGCCTATCTGATTGCACATGGTTTTGAGAACAGTCCAACTGAAAGCACCTTATATGTTAAGCGTGCTAATGATGTGCTTCTGATCATTGTTGTCTATGTTGATGACATGCTGCTCACTAGTCCTATTGAGAAGCATATTGCTGATTTTAAGGCTGATTTGCATGCCTCATTTGAGATGTCTGATTTGGGGCATTTGCATCACTATTTGGGCATTCAATTTATGCAAGTTGATGGTGGAATGGCTTTGTGTCAAACGAAATATATTGACACATTATTGCAGTGTTTTGGCCTTGAAGACTGTAAGCCTATTGCCACTCCTATGGAGACAAGTTTATGATTGAGTCTTCATGATGCTGGAGATGCATTTGATGTTGTTCTCTATTAGCAGGCTATTGGATGCTTGATTTATTTATGCATTACTGGGCCAGATATTCAATTTGTTGTCTCACAAATGAGCAGGTTTATGCATTGCCTAGGAGTCAAGCATTGGCATGTGTTGAAGCTCAAGGTCAGGACAAAGCATGGAAGTGCATCAAAGAAGTGGACACACAAGAAGAAGGAGCATGTAGGGAGCTCCAAGAAGCACATGTCAAATTTTTAGAAGAAATCCCTATAAATTTGTGACTTTTGTCACTAAAAACCATTGTAAATACCATTTTCTATTTTTACAACTCCATTTTGTTCAAGCCAAGGAGTCCTTGAGCTTGAGGAGTATTAGAAGTAGCATCCTACCAATTTTCATAATTTTTAGACTCCATTTGAGCCCCCAAATAAGCCTTGGAACCTAATTTTTACCTAGGCCGAACACTAGGTTTGGAGAGGGCCAAAACTACTCAAAAAACTAAAAAAAGGGCTGGAGAGCTCATTTTTGGGGTTAGCTTGTTGTAGAGTTGAGCTTCTGTAATAGAGTTCTGTTGTAATCGAAGTCCTTCCATTGTTCCATTCTTTGCTCTTACCTTGTGCGCGTGTGTGTGTATGTGTGTGCATGCTTGTGTGCTTTCATTCACGCACTTGTGCACTTCACTTGCTCTTGGTCTTCATACCGGTCCTCACGTCTCCATGGATTGACATTTATGAGGTAAAGCTCCTCACATTGGTACTTGCCATTGTGCTAGAGTGACACCAAATTTGGCACCGTTGCCGAGGAGAGAGCTTGGAGGACGAGCGTGTGATGGTAAGACGTAGAGTAGCGACATTGGAAGGTAAAAAAATCACCATTTTCAGTTTAGTTTCTGAGTTTTCCTTCTTCTTCTTCATCATCATCATCACTGTCATCTCTTCCATCTTCACTTTCTCTATTTTTTCTGCTTTTTTGCCTATACATTCCCGATTTTTGCCTCTTCTTCTTCATTCTTGGTGTGCAAGGAGTTCAGAGAGAGTTCAGATCTGGAGCGTGGATGAAATACAAAGAATCGCGCAGTTAAAACTTCAAAAAAACTGAGTGATAGTATTGCGGAGTGACAAGACTTGCGTTTGGTATCGCGGCGGTGATGTCGTGAGTTTGAAGGGTGCTTTTGCATCTACAGGCTCATAGGAGTGACAAGGAGAACCCAAGGTACACATATCTGCAAAAAATTTTGAATTTGGGCTTAAAAATCTCCAGGTATCGTGTCTGGTTGAGTTTTGGTATTGCGATACCAGAATTCCCGAGTATCGTGATACTTGTCGAGGTATCGTATCGTGCACACCCACTTGAGGTATCGCGATACCATTCTGGTATCCTATCATCAAGTGCTGGTATCGCGATCGCAGTTGCCCCGGTGGTATCATATGGTGGTCCACATGGTATCGTATCGTCTCGATCTTGGTATCGTATCGTTGACCGTGTAGTATCGTATCGTGTGCTAGTTTGGTATCGTATCGTCGACTCAGTATCGTATCGTGCCCAATCTAGTATCGTATCGTGCAAAAAAGTGGTATCGTATCGTCCATAGAACCAGTATCGTATCGTGAGAGTTCCAGTATCGTATCATGTAAATTTTTGGTATCGTATTGTGCACCTTGTGGTATCGTATCGCGAAACACAAGCAGTATCGTATCGTGATTGGAGTGGTATTGTATTGTCTATAGACTAGTATCGTATCATCCCTTACCCTGGTATCGTATCGTGAGCAATCTGGTATCGTATCGTGTGATATTCAGTATCATATCGTGTAGTGGTCAAGTATCGTATCGTGTGATTTTTGGTATTGTATCGTCAGTAGACCTGATATCGTATCGTCGATTGTTTTGGTATCGTATCGTGGGCTTGGTGGTATCGTCTAGCAAGTGGTATCGTATCGTGGAATTTGGTATCACCTTGGTGGTATCGTATCGCCGAATGTGGTATCGTCCATACTGGTATCGCGTGGAAAATCTGGTATCGTATCGCCTGTCCTGAGATACTCCCAGAGGGATCCTGTTTCCCTATTTTAACCCCCAGAACCCTGAACTAGCATAACTTTCTCATACGAAATCCGTTCGGAGTGATCTTTGGTTTGTTGGAAAGCTCGTGGGGAGTACTAGATAGGATATTTTGAAGTTGACCCTCATGTTGGACTAGAAAGCAAGGGGTTCCACAAGATTTTGAGCAATTCAAAGGACAATTTTGGACTTGTAGACAAGGCTTATGAACCTAAGCTCAAGTTGATACTTAGGAAGAGATTGACAAAGTACCAAATCACTTGAAACTAAGGTCAAGCACACAACCAAGTCAGGGACTCACAACTCAGTGGTTAACACTACGTGCTGAGTTCATAGACAAGTGAGTCAAAAATATCATTTAACTGGGAGAGACTCTTGGCTTCTGAAGACATGCATAGATCCATACCTAGGGAAGGTCTTATGTCTAAAGTGGAAGGGGAATATAGGATGTCTCTTCAATACATATCCACTAACCTGCAAGGAATACTCATCTACCTTGACGGTCTACACAGGTCAGTAGCAAGAATGATAAACACGACAGAAATTGAAATAGTTCCAAGACCAGCTGTCAAGTATGAAGGTGGAGGTTATATGGACAAGATGGGTCAGATATATGTAGTAACCGAAAACCTTGATCAGATTAATGAAAGAGGAGAGTTAGCTCAAGATCAGGCAACCTCCTTGCAAAACCCATTCCAGACCCTGCAAAGAACAAAAAATGCGATTTTAGGATAAACGAGCCAAGGTAGTATGCCCAACAGACCACAGGAACAATTCACCATGCTTGGAATTAATCCCCACAACCAAACTAGTCAAGGAATGGGAAGTCTGAATAGAACCACCCTTAGGCCAGAATCACCCCAAGGTGTAGGAGCTGGAATACACCCAGTAAAACCCGCTTTTCCCATCATAATGCGATCGCGAGAGCCTGGTAGAACACTGAGACCCATGCAATTGGCCAAATGTATGCGAAATCGTTACGATGGCACAAGAGAGCCGTATGACCACATTGCAGAATTCAAGCAGGTATTGCGTGTGGAGCAAGTGGATGACTTTTTCGTGCAATATGAATCCTTTGGGCTAACCCTCATGGGAATAGCCTTAGCTTGGTTTCAATCCTTGGATCCAAATTCCTTTGGCAATATTGAACAATTCTTCCAAGAATTTATTTGGGAATTCACTAAGCGAGAAATCAAGCACAATTCGTCATCCTTACTACATAGTTTCAAACAAGATCCCAAAGAGAGTAAAAAATGCAGCACGAAGATTTAGTCAATATGTAGACCGATGCCCTGTGATAGAGAGACCTTCTCAATAGAAAATGATATCCCTATTTTTAGAAGGTCTAACCAATGGAACATTGAGAATGTTAGTATACATAAAACGGGCGCAAACTCTGAGTGAGTGTCTTCAAGAATATATAGATTTGGAAGACAACTTAGCTGAGGATCTCAAAATCACACAAGATCTTACCAAATCAGAGGATACATGGAGCAATGAAACTTCTAGTTCGAGCTATGTGGAGGAAGTGGCAGAGTTAGTGGCCAAGAAATTAGGGGTACAAGGACAACGGAACTACCAGATTTCTTCCTTGAGAGCGCCAATGTTAGGAAGATGCACACTTTGCGGTGGAGATCATCCATCTCATGTCTGCACCAGAGAAGGATTAGGGTTAGCACAACCTTACCCTTATGATAGACAACCAACTCGGGCACCTAACATGTACTCTTATAGTGAGCAAAAGTACCCCAACCACAATATCGAATACTATCCAGTGAATAGACAACCACGACTACTTGCACCACCCCAATGTAGACCATACGGGTACCCTCCTAGAGAACAAGACAAAGAAGTTCCTAGGTATAACCCTTATCCACGACCACGAGGAGCAACCAGACCATATGAACATGGAGGATATGGCCAACCTCAACCTATACCAGGACAACAACCATCCCACCCACCAGCTCCAACACAAGGACAAAATGTCACAATACAAGTCGTTTGTCTCGAGTGTGGCAAAGAACAGCTCTTGAGAGATTGTCCCGGACATCCCTCTAGTGCACCAAAGGTTACACCCATTAATGTGGTAGGCCTAGTAGGGGATTCAAGTTCCAGTAGCGATAATGTGGCTCCTATACATGCAATTACGAGGGCACAAGCCTTACAAAAATCTAAACTAGCTGAGCAATCAGAGCCAAGTGAATCAGGAGAGCCTAGTAAGAGAAAAACAAGAACATGGAAGGATACTAGGGAGAAATCCAATCGTAAGTGGACCAAAAAGTTATCTGAACTAGAAGAAAGCCTAAAAAATGCAAAAACAAAAATAGAAGATATTGTCTCTCGAAATCTCTCGCATGCCGAAACTCCACCCACACCACCTCATCCCCAGCCTCACCCCCACCCACCAACCATTGTAAATAGACCACAACTAGGGCCTGTTCTTGCAGATCCAATCCCAGAAGACTTGGACATGATGTTCAAGGCATACTAGGCTCGACTTCAAGAAGGGCCAACACCTGCAAACCTAGACAAGAGCTACCCTAGAGCAGATTTAGAGATTGAACGAACAAAAATGTGCATAAAAATGGCGGAACTAGCTCAAGCTATGTTCGAGGCCAATCAATCATTCAATCAAACAAATGCTACTACACCAGGTTTGCACTTCCAGGGCTTACTAGATAGATTAGAGCAGTTGGTAAATAAACCTCAAGTTGCTTTACCTCCACAGGCTCAACCAACTATTGAAAGAGAAATCTCATCACCAAAGAAAGTCTATGTTCGTGACTCCATAGATGACGGAGAACCTCTTTCAATTCAACAACACACTCAAAAGTTCTTGCGGGAAATACAAGAAGAGAAATGGGCCAAGGAGAAGGATGTTTCCCCTCCTATTCTTGAAACTGATGACCGTCATGATCAATTCCCACAAGAAATTTCATCTATTTATGGAGACCAAGTAGAGCAACAAGAAAAGGAAAGTTCAGGATTTGAATCCAATTCTTTACAGGAGTTGCCACAGTTCAAAGGCCCATGGGAATCTGAATCTCTTCAGATCAGAGCTCTCACAATACTGGTAAGAAATGAAGACTCAGTGGTTCCAAGAAACACTGATGTCGTGAGGAACACTAAGGTTTAGTGTCATCTCACTATGGAAGAGCTGTTGAAAGCAAAACCTGAGCTATGGAATCATGTGAAGGATCAGGTTCCAGAACTTTCTTCCAATATGCCAAAAGCAAACTCTAAGCACAAAGTTCCAGAGATACCTCTAGACAAAATAGGGGACATGAGCGAAGGTGAGGAAGGTAATACTTATCTTCCGATCACCTACCAAGGTTACACAACCAAAGCCATCATAGATTCTGGTGCTGGTGTTGCTATTGCGACCACTTCCCTATGGAAGCAATGGGGTAAACCCGCATTAAGACCAACTAGAATGAAGCTTGAGATGGCTGACGGCCATGTTGAAAGACCTCTAGGATTGCTAGAAGGGATAACTCTAACCACGTGTAGTGTAGAGTTTGAGCACACGTTCAACACACGTTGTGCTCAAGATCAACATCGACAACCTCTTTTGAGCAACTACCAACTTTTGAAAGCCAAGAAGTATACCCTCTAGCTCAAATCCAAGGAAGAAGTACATACATTGGGCACAATTCAAGAATAGGCTAGTAGTGGAAAACTGACGCACCCGACAACCGCCCAGGCTACATTGGGACGATGGACCGCTCCTGCTGATACATGAAGGACCCTACCTCTCAACGTACTACATGGAACAACCACTACAATAAAGGTCTGTCAAGGACGACAGACTCAAGTGGGGGGGGAGTGTTGAAGCTCAAGGTCAAGGAAAAAGCATGGAAGTGCATTAAAGAAGTGGACACACAAGAAGAAGGAGCATGTAGGGAACTCCAAGAAGCACATGTCAAATTTTCAGAAGAAATCCCTATAAATTTGTGACTTTTGTCACTAAAAACCATTGTAAATACCATTTTCTATTTTTACAACTTCATTTTGTTCAAGCCAAGGAGTCCTTGAGCTTGAGGAGTATTAGAAGTAGCATCCTACCAATTTTCATAATTTTTAGACTCCATTTGGGGCCCCAAATAAGCCTTGGAACCTAATTTTTAACTAGGCCGGACACTAGGTCTGGACAGGGCCAAAACTACTCAAAAAACTATAAAAAGGGCTGGAGAGCTCATTTTTGGGGTTAGCTTGTTGTAGAGTTGAGCTTCTGTAATAGAGTTCTGTTGTAATCGAAGTCCTTCCATTGTTCCACTCTTTGCTCTTACCTTGTGTGCGTGTGTGTGTATGTGTGTGCATGCATTCACGCACTTGTGCACTTCACTTGCTCTTGGTCTTCATACCGGTCCTCACGTCTCCACGGATTGACGTTTATGAGGTAAAGCTCCTCACATTGGTACTTGCCATTGTGCTAGAGTGAGACCAGCAGGCGATTAAGCGCATCTTTCACTACTTGAGTGGTACTCGGCTACTTGGGTTGTTTTATCCCAAGGGGGGATCACTTCCACCAGATTTGCATGCTTTTTCTGACTCTGATTGGGCTGGTTGCTATGACACTCGTGTGTCCACTAGTGGCTTTTGCTTCATGCTTGGTAGCTCATGTATATCTTGGTTGATCAAGAACAGCCTACTGTGGCCAGTTCCAGTTGTGAAGCTGAGTATAGGGCGGCTTTCACAACGACTGTTGAGTGTGTGTGGCTCAGATGCCTTATGGCTGATTTGGGTGTTGGTCAGTCTTCTACCACCACCATCTTCACTAACAGTGAGAGCACATTGGCAATTGCGAGGAACCCTGTGTTCCATGCTCGCACTAAGCACATTGAGGTGCATTATCACTATGTCAGGGAGAGGTTCTCTGCTCGGGAGATCAGCTTGGCATATGTGCCCACACAGGAGAACATTGCAGAACTTTTCACGAAGGCTGTGCCTAGGGAGAAGTTTGAAGCTTTCTGCAAAGCTTTGGGCTTACTTCCTTTTGTGGAGTGATTTCCACATAGCTTGGCACTTCCTTATACATGAGTGCCAGCTCCTTGTTCACCACATCACTTCCAGGGGGGATTTGTTGATATATTTAGGTAGTGATGTGTGTGAACACACTAGGACCACTGGGGCACTTTTTTCCCTCTTTAGGAGGTTTTTTCCCCCCGCTTGTATATATGCCTATTGCCCTAATGGGCTACTTATCTTTGTACATTCTCTAGTAATACATTCAGTATTGTGTGTTGTGCTCCAAGCTATTGTTACCATTGCACATACATCAAAGGAAGGTTGATGCTATGAATCACACCATGTGGAAGTTTAAAATCACTTCTATCCTTGATTCATATGAGCTTCTAGAAACTTTTCTTGGAATTGACCATGAGCCTCGAGAAAAACCTTATCCAATTAAACCTAATCAAATGCTTCCACCCAATGTTGATCTTCAAGATGCCTAGAAATGTAGAAACATAGATACATATATTTCCTCTTTTGAACACCATTTAGAGTGGATATGGTCTGAGAGAGAACCAATCATGCAAGGTTCCTTGGTGGATATAAATATCTTCATGATTCTATGTAATTTCTTACTTCAAGCCCATTTCATTATAATGAAAAAAATGATGTTTACCTTGACATTGAGAGAGTTCAAACAACAATGTTTGAATACTATGGAGTTAGATAAGAAGAGTGCAATGTTAATCTAGTCTTTGTTTTGGGCTTGGATGAATGAAAAGTTGTGAAGGGACTATAGTTAGAAAGAATTCGGTCTTGAGCTGAGTGCTCAAGGGTATGCTAATGAAGAGGTTTCCTAATCTATCATTGTTATAGTGTTGCCAAGGTAGGGTATTCTTACCATGGTGAAAGGTCGATCGATTTTCATCCCTTCGTGTTGTACTCCCATCATCGTGATTGACCATTGGCTTGTCTTTCATTGTTGATGGATGTCCTTGTTGATGATTCACTAATAGATTCTTCGAGCACATGGTCCTATTCCTACTTTTTCTCTTCTTTTTTTCTCTTCCCTTTTTTTTATAAATATATTCTTATTCTTCTCTCTCTCTCTCTCTTTTGAAGAATGTCACAAAACAAGAAGAAGGTGGTTAGTATCAATAAAATAGTTTACATATGTCAAATGTGTCTCATGTGCCTGGGTTTCTCAACTCTATCTATGCATGGTCACGTAATGTGGCTCTACATTAATCCATACTTTGGAAATGCATGACCTGAATGGTGCAAAAGATAGGGTTGGGCCAAAGGCAAATGGTTTCTGCACGTTGAGGCTTCCGATGTTACTTGCAGACTTGATGCAATCTGTGTTTAGAAGTATCCATTGGATCTTGAAAGGATGCAATCAATTGATGTTTGAATGATCGCGGATCATTCCTCCTTATAGGTAGCCATTTTAGAATAGTTTTGGTTTTCTACAGATCCCCCGTGGCCTCTTCATCTTTGGATAGTTTCTTAAATTTTGTATCCCTCGTGGTTGCATTCTTTGGTTCTATGGGGGCTACTGGTGCTTTTGCCTTCCGAACCCAAACCATTGTTGATTGTCTTCTTACTATTATCAAAGAGTGGAGTTGATATGCTTTTGATCTCTGTGCTTGGTTCTGACTCTTGCTTCTCCTTGGTTTCTTTATTGGGAATTTTCTCATGAGGGAAAGCATAGGGTTTTGTGCATGTAACAATTCCTTGGGAAACCCCATGTGTAATCACCCTTGTTGAGCTACAACTAATTCCTTAGGCTTCCAAATATGCTGGATAGCTTGTGGTTGTGCTTAGCCTAGTTGCTTCATTCTTCTTGTAGCATGGTGGACTTGCCTAGATGGGAATTGTTGTGGCAATGCTGGTGGTTGCTCTCCTTTTTGTACCTAGATTTACTTAATGCCCGGAACTACTTTCTTCTTGAATTATGTTTGTCTGTTTGATATAGCAGTCTTATTGTACTATTTTGTTTGTCTTTTGGTTGAATTATTGTGATTGCATTAGTCTTGGACAAAGAAGAGAGGCCCGCTTGCCTTTGAACCTGTTCTTCCATGATTGACTCCTTCTGCATCGTAGAGCTTTGAACACATACAACATTTTCTTTGCTAAGATTAGTATTAGAAAAACTAAGAGGATGTGAGATACCTAGATTTGGAATCATGCAATTCTCTAATTCTAATGTAATGCATTGTTCATGCACCAAAACTTGTAGCATGCAACTTCTTAGGTTTAAGTTGACTGCATGGTCATAGATCCATTCTTGAGCCAATATAAGTGGTTCCATAAGGTCTTCATCTGCACACACTAGCATTTTGACTATCATTGGGACAACTTGAAGGTAGATGGGAAGCTCCATCTCACCCAAAAAAGGGGTTTTGATACCTCCCAATCCTATGAGATAGGCTTCTATGGAATTGATGTTCAATTATAGATCTTGGCAGTATGAGAATCTAACTGCACTAGTTGCTGCACCTGAGTCAATCAAAGATCTCACAATCCTTACATTCTTTCCTTGTCCTACCTCTATGGTCACAAAGGGACATCGGTCAATTATTCAAGAAGCAATCACACCCGATGTTTTGCACATGGCCATCTGATATCTTGGGACATTGAGGTTGACATCTAGGCCTTTTCACCTTAATTTCTTTCGCCTAATGTGCTCTCTAGCATTTTCTTGGGCTTCTTCTCTAACCCTTAACTCTTCTTCTTTTTGCTTCTTAGCAATGCTCAGTCTCATTAGCATATCCTCTGTAAGAGGTTTTTGATATAGCTTGACTCGGCATCCACTAATATATCTTGGCAAAATGTCACTTTCTAGAGTGGCCAATTGAACCGCAATGCTAGTGGAAATTCTATAAATGATCATGGATCCATATCCTTGTTTTTTCAATTTACGGGCATGCCGCTTTAGTGTATAAACCAACACTAGGTATCAACAAGAATTCTTGGAGAAGGTTTTCAATGAATTCGTTCAAGAAATGTGTGCCTCTATCGTTTACTACCTCACACAACAAGCTAGTACAACCTCTGTATCTTGTTTGTACATACTTCCTACCAATATTTGATATTTTTATGATCTTACAATTTCATCCTTGTTTGTTTTCACATTCTTATTTGTGGGTCGGAAGGTTAGGACAAGTACCAACTTATTTGCCCATTTAAAAACAACTTCTAAATTGAATGGATAAGCATTGGGCAATTCATCAGACACTCATTGTGGTGACTCTCTTGAAGTAATGTGAGAAAGGTGATCCACTCTTGGTTGTAACCTGAAAATCCATCAAGAAAGCTATAAACTTCCTTGCTTGCAACACGCTCCAATAAATGTTCAGTGATTGGAAGCAGATGGGTATCCCTGATCATTGCAAAATTAACTTTTTTGAGGTTAATACACACTTGCAACTTTCCATTCTTCTTGGGCACCACTGCAGTGGGGGACACCCATTCAGTATGCTCTATCTCATAGATAAATCCAACTTCAATCAACCTATCAATTTCTTCTTTTATTTTTGCAGCATAAGTGTCATTATATGTGTAGGGCTTCTGTTTGGTGGGTTTGGCATCAGCCATCATGGGGATTGTATGAGAACATACCGCTAGATCCACTCCCTTCAATTCTCTATAGGTCCACACAAACACATCCCTATATTCCCTTAATAGAGCTACAAGCTCTATTTCTTCTTTTGCACTTAGGTCTTCTCTTATGTACGCCTCTTTTTCATGGTGAGCCCTAGATCTACTACCTTCATAGACCATGTTCATGGGGGACAACATTTTTGCATCCAAAGGAAGAATTAAAAAAATGGTCCTTTGGATGCAAAAATGTTCATGGCCCTTCAAAGGTAATCTTTTGAAATTGCATCCTTGTTGTTTCATTGATGCAAAGGGTGTATGTTTGGTTTGTTGCAGGTGTTCTGATAATTTATTCTTCTTGAGCATGCTCTTCTCTATCGTTGAGTTTGTTGTTCGCTTCCTCATGATTCACCATCTGATCAAAATCATCCCAACATCCATCATCATTCATTTCAAAGCTAATATCTGCATTCAAAGTAGATTGATCTTCTTTATGATCGGATTCTGAACATGAGCTTGAGTTTTCCAATCCTAAATCCTTATAGTGCTCCATTTGGGACAATCTCTTTCCTCGTTGTTTCTCTCTCTTGGCTTGGCCCGATTGCCTGTAATGATGTCCTTGAATAGATAGATTTACTTGCCTTTCCATATATGTGTGAGTAGCTAGGAAGGCTTCTTCCAATTTCAACCTCTATAATAGGTGGTGGTTGCACAAGTGTTGACTTTGGAACTATATGAACTCTTTTAGCAGAAGGAGTGGTATCTACCACTATCTTCTCTATCATTCTTTTTGAGCCTCTCATTGTAGGATGTGAGCCTGTACGAGCTTCCTCCACAAGTACCATGCCACGTTTCTTCTTGAGAACTATGTTTTACTCCCTTTCATGAACTTCTTGTTTCCCCATTGCTTCTTTGCTTTGAATAGTTGCTCTTGTACATATGGTATCAAGTTTATCTAATTTCAAATCTCTTTTATTGCATGAGATAGTAGCTGAACCACTATCTTCTAAAGTGTTGTATATCTGTGCATATTAGGGAAGTAAAAATGTTGGTGCACCAATCCTACTTCTTCTTCTATGTCAATTTGATTGATGTTTAGGAATGTACACTTCTTTGCTTCATGACTTTCACCTTGATTAACTCATGACTGAAACAAATGGTCTTCCATTCCCCTTGTAGGTCCATGAACTTTTCTTCTAGTACAGAAGGCATGTCGAGAGCACGATGTAGTGCATTCATCACCTGTGTGCACCTCTTAAAATCTAGTTTGTATATATCGAAAGCTTCAAATATTCTTCAATCCCAGCTTTTGTCCATGTATCCCATGATTCTCGATAATTCATGTAATACTTTGAAGTCTTGAGTCATCACTAAAAAATGATGATCTTGATCCATGATCTTGATTGTTCGCAAAAGAAGATGGTCATATTGGTTGATCCCCTTGGAAATAGTGACCTCTTGCTTTAATTGCACTTTCTAGGGAAATTCCTTGATTTCCTCTTGTGTTGCTTCTAAATCATCAAAAGCCATCTTCACTTGGTAGAGAAAGTGTAGTTACTTCAATGTCTTAAAAAAATATACTTCATCCTTTGTGCTCAAGCAATCTTCGTTCTTCTTTAAACCAGTCCCCTCTCACATACTTGAGTAGAGCATGATACCTGATGACATTTACCAATTTTTTTCATTTTTATTTGCTAAAACAAAACATAAAAGTTATTCATAGACAAAGAGAATATTAGTATTATTTAGTAGAAATTCTAGACTACTATCGTACAATTTATGTCCTATTCCTTGGAAGGAAATGTGCACCACTAAAAAACTTGAAGAAGCTATATGCCGAATGTGAGGCCTTGTAGTGTGGACCTATAGTGCATAATCTAGGTGCATTCAACTCATCATGAGTGCAAGTCTGATGCTGCATGTTCAACTTCTTGATGGTCTTTCAGTCTCCACACTAGGTGTATACATCCATCCTTCCTTAGTGTTTTCTATTTTGGTTCTAATGTTGCATCCTTGGTTTTTGATTCTCCATATATATTTGCCTTCTTCTGGAGCTTTCTTTTCTTAGTTTTTGATCCTCCATATACATTTGCCTTGATCTTGGTGAATTTGATCTATTAAAACCTTTATTTCCTCCTTTGCTCTCTCCATTGACTTCCTTAGGATCCACACGTGCTTTTGTGGTATTTGAGCTTTCATTAATCATTTGGGTATCCAGACTTGTATTATCTTGGATCTGTCATGTCATAAGATTTGTTCCTTGCTCCATCCTCGCTTCTTAGGGTTTATCTTTTATTCCTCTACCCTTCTACATCTGTATTGTTGAAGTTGATCCTTGTGAATCCATATTTGCCTCATGCCTTTGTGATATTTATTGTCGGGTTTTTTAGATTCAGGATAATTTATAAGGCATATGTTCCCTAGAGAGTAGACAACCTTACTCAGGCTCTTGGTAATTATTTCTTGAGAAGGAGGGATGGGCATATTAGATGTAGTAAAGCAAGATTTTTCATTGACACGTAGGTGAGGTAGAATAGTGGAATGACTAAACAAGAGTTTTTGTTGGGTTGCACTCATACTTTGATTTGGGACATTGGGGTTTTCCATGCATACAATCTTCAGAGATATTTTTTGTCTAGGAGACTAAACATTTCTCTATGTCCTATCTTGGATGATATATATCCTTGCACAAGATGTATCCTGACCTCATATTCATAAATCCAATCTTCACCTAGGATTAATTCTTCTAAGAGATGTGGATTGTTACAAACCAAACGTCTTTGTTGCATTGTGTTATTTCCTAGGTGTAAAGATAGAGTTACTTCCCCTAAGCATTCAATAATGTTACCTCTAATCCCTATTATGTGAGCCTTGGTTGGAGTGAATTGCATCTTTAGTTTTTCAACTAATGAAGTGCGTACACTACTTAGAGCTACTCCCATGTAAATTAATGAGTCCACTAATTGATACTCTTCCCTAACAATCCCTAGGTTTAAGTATGGTTGCCATATTGACTTCCTAGGGGTTTTACTTTGTTAATGTTGTAATTTTCCATGAGAATAGGCTCTTCTCCTTGCAAATACTCTCATCACGTTCCCGTATCCATTCTTTCCTTTTATTGATCCACTCTAAGGCCTCTTATCTTGATTCTTCCCATATCCTCTCCTCTTCTTTCTTTCTATTTTGTGCTCCTAAGATTCATACTAACATTTGTTTTATTAAGGGTTTGATATATTTTTTGACTTTACATCCACTTATGTAATTGGGTAAGATGTCTCCATCTAGAGTGGCTAGGTTGATGGATCCACTTGTGGAGATGCTATTTATAAGCAATGGTACATATCCTCACTGTTGGTGTTTCTTTGCATGTTGTTTCAAGGTATAGAAAAATACTAGATCTCCCACTCTAAGGCCTTTATCCTTAACACGAGCATCATAATAAGCCTTTTGCCTTCGCTTGGTAGCATAGATGCTTGCTATAGATTGTAATCTATTCTCATGCACTCTTTTTATTTGGTCCGATTGTTTGGATAGTTCATGTTCCATCCACTCATACTTCTTGGCTACTCGTAGAGTAGGAATAAAGAAATCAATTTGCAATATTGCATTATGTTCATAGACTATATTAAAAGGTGTACTTCCAATAGCCATTTAATAGGCTACTCAGAAGGCCCATATTGCATGGTGTAATTGTTTGTCCCAGTCCCAACTTCCATTGTTGACTTTCTGCTTGACTATTTATGAATCACTAGAAATTCATTCATGAGTGACTCAATGACTTCATTAATGAAGTGTGTTCTCTATCACTTACAATCTTGATGCATACTCCAAATCTAGTGAATACGCTTTTAATAAGAACTTGGTGACAATTTCGACACCATTTTTCCTAGTGGCTTTTGCTTCTACTTGTTTTTTTAAATAATCTATCACAAATATAATGTATTTAGCATGAGATCCTTTTGCTGGGGGACTGATTGGTCCAACAAAGCCAATTCCCCATTTTGAGAAAGCTCTTGCGATAATCATTGGTCTTAAGGACATGTCATCCCTTCGTATTGGGTACTTGTTTCATTGGCGCACATCACAACTTCATACATATGTTTTTGCATCCATGTGTAGGGTTGGCCACCATAAGCCTGCAAAGAGAATCATTTTTACAATCTTGTCCATTGAAAAATGACCTCTTACTACTCAAATGTGCCATTCTAGTATGGGAAAATACTCTCCCTCACAAACACAATCGAAATTGTTGGTTCTTCCCTCGTTTAAACAATTATTGCCCCACAATCACATAATCTTTGATTTGTTCTTCTAACATTCGTTTCCTAGCTAGGTTGGCTCCTTTGCAATAAGTATGTGATTTCAAGAAGTCAACTAGTGGCTTACTCCACTCAGGGCTATCATTGAATAACATAACGATGAATGTTCATCTAGTGTACTCTCCTAATACAATCCACAATTTGTTATGTGTTCATGTACATGCTTTTGCATGTCCAACCAATATACTCCTAATCTCTTCAATTCTTGTGTTGTTCCACTAACACCCTTATGTGTTCTCCATTTGTTCTCGTGGGGTTGTTTGAGAACTGCTTCGTTCCTCATCTTCCACACATCTTAGAATAACTTCATTGTAATCCTTGTGGTACAAATTTCTTGCCACAATGTAGAGGTTTCTTCTTTGCCAGAGTTCCTTACAACGGTTCAAATTTATCCTATGGTTAGGTCCACATGTGAGTATATGTATCAATTTTTTGGCCCATTTGGGACATACTTCTAGGTTGAACAAATAGGTGTCTGACAACTCATCGGATACCCCAATTGGTAGTTCTCCATGAGTCATTCTTGACAAATGATTATCTCTTGCATGTGTATTACCTTTCTTGACTACTACTTCAAAGTAAAATTCCATCACTAGTAGAAACCATCTCACTAACCTTCCACTGTTACACGATTTATTAACCAAGCACAATAGGGATTGGGGATCAATAAAGAACTTGAATTTATTGGTTATCAAGTAATGTCTAAATTTTTTTACAGCATAGTCCATAGTTAAGCCTTCATGTTTGTTTGTGGTGTAATTGTGTTTTGCCTTCTTTAACGATCTACTAGCATAGGCTTTCAGGTGATCTAGCTTTCCTTTGTCGGATGGTTGTGCTAAGATAAATATGATGGCAAAATTGGATGCATCCACATGAATATGGAATGGTTTATTCCAACTAGGCACTTTCAATATTGGCACTAAACTTAATCTTCTTTTTAATTCATTGAAAGCCTTCTCACACCCTTTTGTTCAAGTGAAATGAGTTAACAACCCATATAAGTATTTGCAATTATGGCCTACATGTGAATAAATCGATAGTAGTATCCATAATGACCCATAATATCTTGTACTTCCTTTGCATTCTTAGGTCTTGGTAGTTCCAAAATGACTTTGATTTTATCTTCATCGGTTGAGATACCATTTTTGGACACTATATGTCCCAATATTTTTCCTTGTCTTGCCATGAAGACACATTTTTTTGGGTTTAAAAAAACTCTATATTGCCTAGATTTATAGAATATTTTTCTTAGTTTTGGTATGTGGGAAATACGTATAAAAGAGTATGTACATATGTCATCCACATAGACTTCCATGTTTTTCATGAGGGACTTCTTGAACATGTGGCACATTAATCTTTGGAAAGTAGTGAAAGCAGTCTTATGTTGGTCTTCCATAGTGATTGATACTTGATTATACCTTGAAAACCGATCATGGAAGCTGTAGAATTCCTTGCTTGCTACCCTTTCCAAGAGATGGTTTGTAATGGGTAATGGATAGCTATATCTAATGGTGGTAGCATCAACTTTTTTTAGGTTAATACAAACCCTAAGTTTTCCATTTTTCTTTGGCACCACTACCAAAGGTGAAACCCATTGAGTGTGTTCAATCTCATATATAAATACAACCGCTAATAGTTTCTCTATTTCCTCTTGATCTTGGTTGAATATACACCATTATATGTGTATGGTCTTTGTTTTGAGGGTTCCACATTAGGATTCATTAGAATTCTATGAGAGCAAATAGTGGGATCTACATCTTTCAGGTCTTTGTATGTCCACATGAATAC